>JBCNJP010000027.1:89486827-89632352 GCA_039602395.1 Deinandra increscens subsp. villosa | reverse complement strand
GTGTGTTTAGTAAGGCAGTGAAGGTCGGTTAGGACCAATAAGTCCTAGTAAGGTGTGTATATAACCAATAAGTTGTGTTTAGGACCAATGATGGCCCAATAATGTGCTGTTTAGTTGGGACTAATGAGTCCCACTAAGGTGTGTATATAACCAATAAGTTATGTTTAGGACCAATGATGGCCCAATAAGGTGTGTTTAGTAGGGCAATGAGGGTCGGTTAGGACCAATAAGTCCTAGTAAGGTGTGTATATAACCAATAAGTTGTGTTTAGGACCAATGATGGCCCAATAATGTGTGTTTAGTTGGGACTAATGAGTCCCACTAAGGTGTGTATATAACCAATAAGTTGTGTTTAGGACCAATGATGGCCCTATAAGGAGTGTTTAGTAGGGCAATGAGGGTCGGTTGGGACCAATAAGTCCTAGTAAGGTGTGTCTTATATAACCAATAAGTTGTGTTTAGGACCAATGATGGCCCAATAATGTGTGTTTAAGGGCAATGAGGGTCAGTTGGGACCAATGAGTCCCAATAAAATGTGAATATAACAGTTTATGGGATGCATTGGAAAAGAGATGTGAAGGCAATGACCAATATAAGAAAATCGACAAAAGGTTTGAAGAAGGAATTTGATAGCTTCAAGCATTATCAAATGAATCGATTCCAAATCTGATTGCAAGATTCGCTCACTTAATGAGTGAAATGCGTTTGGTGAATCTTACAAAAGAAGAAACTGATATGAAAGAAAAGATTTTGGAGGCTTTGCCTAGAGAAATGGAGAATTATGTGATGATGATCACTCATGATAAGGAATATTCGGGATTGTCATTTAATGATCTGATTCAAAGAATCCAAGCAAGGGATATGGAGTTAATGGTGAACAAGTCACTTCCTGCACAAGTTCAAAATCTTGCGGTGTATTATGGTGACAATTATTCAACCATGAATGCTGGAAAATCTAATATTCTTAGTTCCGCACCTCCTACAGCATTCATTGCAGGTAAATCTGAAACTCCTAGTTATTCTGCTGGTTGTAGTGTTTCTGTTCTTAGTTCTTCAACTCAGAATGCTTTGTCTGCTCAAACTACCGATGATTATAATGCTATAATGTCTGCATTGGTATCTTCATATTTTGGTGTTATTACTGGTTCGGTTAGTAACGCAGAATTTACCAATGAAGATTATGATCATTTAGAAGAAATGGATTTGAACTGGCAATATGCTATGTTGGTTCGAAGAACGAAGATATTTTTCAATAGAACTGGCAAGAAGAGATTAAATCAGGATGGGAAAATTGGACTGGACAAGTCGAATGTTAAATGTTATAAGTGTTTTGTATATGGACATTTTGCACGAGAATGTCCGAGTTTAACTGAAAATAAATTGAAGTCTGGTCAACATGCTCATTTGGTTATCCATTTACCAAATGAAGCTCACAAGGGTGAGAATAAATCTGTTTCTTTTGACGAAAAACTGACTGAAATGTTTTGGCATCCAGATGAATTTGCCTGGAATGCAGATTCTGAAGCAAAAATGAAACATGCTCCTTTTACTATTGCATTGACTGCTCGTCATGATGATGATAGTATACTGACCGATTCTGATTCCAATTCGACAATATCAATGATCAAAGTAGTTAAAGTCGAAGAATCTAAATGTCTTGAATGTATAAGATTGGGTAAGAAGAAGGCAACTCTTGAAAAGGATTCTGAATTATTGTATGAAGAAATTGTGATTCTAGAGAAAGAATTGGGAGAATTTCAAAAGAAATGTTATGAATTCTTCATGTTCATGAGGATATTTTGAAAGAAAAGAGTATATTGGCTGAAGAGTGTGAGAAAGCCAAAGCTGAAGCGCTAGATGCATCACAATATTTTGAAAAACTATTTGAAAAGAGTTATCTGGTTCAACAAAAGTATGAAAAAGCTAATGCACTTGTTTTTGAATCGGCTGCTACCATTGAGAAACTTCAATCTAAGATCTCTACACTTCAAGATGAAAATGTCTTTTATCGTGATTAGAATGAAGTCTTAAGAAAACACATTAAAATTTTCAAGAAGAAAACAGAAATTGTGCTTGAGGATTTATTTGCTGAATGTGAGATTCGGAAATTACAAACATACGAGTATATGATGATCTCAATGCAAAGTTCATCAAGTCCAAAAAAGAAGTGTTTGATGCTCAACAGAAAATCTCTGAATTGAAGTTGGAAATTTTTTGAGTTAAAAAGGCAAGTGAAGAATTGTAATTTGTCGTCTACATTGTTGAATTTCTTATATAAACAGGATCGGAGTGAAGATAGTTCCAAAAAGGATGATCTTCATATGGTTCCTTAACCAGTTGATTTATTTGAATTTACATATGTTCCTCTTGATCCAAAAGATGAATTGCATGACTATTCAAAGTTTGCCACTCCAGCACAGAAGAAGAAGACCAAATTTGAGAAGAAGCAAAAAACCTTTGGGTGAAGCTCCGAAATTTAATTCAAAGTCTATTTTTTCTGGAATATGAACAAATTTTTGATAAGGTTGCTTCAAGTACTTCATCTGTAACTGAAGAAGAAAACTCTTTGCTTGAAAAGAACAAACTGAAAGATATCAAAGCTAAATTTACTATAGAAGCTAAGGGGAGAGAAGCTTCTAGTTCTTCTTCAAGTTCCTCAAAGACTCCAGGTTTCAAGAACAAAGGATTGGGTTATGAAGTCAAGGAAACACCAGTTCAAACTACGAAGCCAGAAAAAGCTGCAAAGATCCCGAAAGTTAAAGTTCCAAAGAAATCACCCCCTCCAAAGGTCAAATCTTATTATTCTGGAGGTTCATCATCTTCAGGGAGTCCATCTCCTAGGTATGATTCTTATGATGATTTATTTGATAACTTTGATTCTGATCATTCAGCTGGTTTTCAAAAATCAAAGAATTTTTCAAATATTTTTCAAGAACGACTTTATTATGCATGTCGTCAGCCTGGATATCTTGCTGCTGAGTGTCCGACGACTGCATATATCCACAACACTGCGAAATATGTGGATAACAAAGGTCAGATTTTTGATGAACCATGGTCTCCAAAGGTCAAATCAACTCGTAAGCCGTCTTGGTCTAAACCAAGCACGTCAGTTGAAACTGATTCTGGTTCTGATCAATAATCGAAATCTTTCAAAATATGGAAACCAAAGGTTGTTTCCAAGGCCAACAACGACTATGTGGAAGACACCGGGCGACCAGACATTGTTGAATCGGGTCGATCCCGAAGCGGCTAATGTTTTATCTGGTGTCAGCATGTATTTCAGGAAGACCTATCGGTGATTGGAAAATTGCTGATTGTGAAAAATCTGTGATAATTTAAATTGAATTCAAAATCCACTTTGTTTTCAAAATGCTAAACTGCAAGTATTCGTGTTGCTTGATCAGTTTCTATTTTGTTCCGTCTCATTTTGAGGGGTACTTTGCTTTTGCAAAATACAAAAAATAGTGTGTCGTTTTTCAAATGTTAAAATAGACTTTGTCATTTTCAGGGGGGGGGGGGGATTTGAAAAGACAAAAACATTGAAAAATGCAAAAATCCAAAAACATTGAAAAATGAGAAATTGTATCCGACATGATTGGGAAATGATGGTACATTGGCTTACATCGTCTGGCTCATGGATAAAATAGATCAAAAATCCATAAGACTATTTGATTGATGTGTAAGGTAGGCTCGGCAAATCAGAAAGTATACAAATGCGATATACACTAAATCTGATGCTTGACTTAGTGGACAACATCTTGATGCGTATCTCAAGATATATAAGGAAAAATATATGTGAAAAATAAAATGAGAAGTCACTGTGTATACATGTCTTCATTTTCTTTATTTTGTCAAATGATTGGACTTTCTCTGCGTATCAAAAGATCGACTTGATCGTTGTTCGTATGACGTTCTACTTTAGTTTCTTTGGTGTTTCGTATAACTCATCGGACTTTCTCTGCGCGTACGTGAGTACCGACCTGATTGTTGTTGGGTTATACAATTTCAACCTGTTTTTATTTTCTTATTTTGTTAAATCTGAGGCCTTATCTGCGTATTGAAAGATCGACCTTAAGGTAGATGATTTAACGTTCTTATTTCTTTTTGCATGGAACACAGTTGACTATATCATGTATACGATCATTAAGTGATTAATCACAAATGAAATCGGAAAATGTGATAAGCAAAGCATATCTGAGTATGTCTGATAGTGTGGGGTACACTGGTCAAAGCAAATCTAATCAATACTTAACATATCCAAATGTTATGAGTATGATTATGCCTGAGTTTAAAGTTAGACAAATTATATCTGCAATCGATATAGCTTATGTGCTACAATAATCAAAATTGAAGTGTAGGTCAGCATGTTATGTCCAATATGATCCCAAGTTGTGATCTTTCTCAAAAAAGACAAAAATAGTGTCTGATTCTGTATTGCATTTACTTTTCATATCAGAAAATACCAAAAAGATTTTAGGTGTGTTTTGATGTAAAGTTTCTAAAAAATCAAAAAGATTTTATTTCTTATTTCTTTTCGATTGATCAACACGGAATACGAAATCATTTTCAAAATCAAAATTCCTTGGAGTCTCGAAGAGATGTTTTGCGCCAAGATTATTTATGTTGGCAGGTTTCTAAGTGGAATGAGAACATCACAACTTCAAGTCTTCTGAATATTGTTGATAAAGAGATTACACACGATGCAATATCAAGTATTCAAGATTGAACTCATCATCAAGTCGAGGGAGAGTTTGATTGAAGATACAAGATACAAGTTTTAAGAGGAAATAGATACTGCACATGTCGAGGGGGAGTTTGTAGATACATAGTTCCTGATCGTCATGTGAAGTATCAAGTACAAGACAACATGATACAAGTTTGTTGTGGTCCGAATTTTAGGCGAACTCCAAGTTTGGATCTAGACGAACTCTGTCCGAACCTGAGGTTTGGTTGGCCGTGATTTGTTTAGTATAAATAGTTTGTCTAGTATTGAGATTGTAAGCTCTTGGTCATATTTCTATTTGTGTACTCTGTGGTTCTCTATGGTCTAATACAAAGCCATTTGTATTTACTCTCATGTTCATTCTCGCTTTACATTGATTTCGATACGACCGAGTTGACAATCCATCGCTCACGCACTTTCATATATATACATAAGCAGTGACATGAATCGGGTTTTTGAAAGAAAAAAAATTATAAAAATTTGGGGCTAGGAAGGTTCGAACAGGCGACCTTGATGAGGAAATAACAAGCCTTGGCCATTCGGCCAAGACCCTTAACACTTTCTTAATCCAATCGAAAAATATATAACACATACTCAGACGCTGTCATCCTCTTCATTTAAACTCATGTGATCAGAGTTATATTCCGGCCTCGGAAAAACGTGAAACACGAACTCGATACACAGAAATAATGTGACTAACATATAGGAACGCTTACCTCGAGTCGGAACTGGAATTCATTGTGTTTTTTTATGCCGAATCGAAACCCGAACGAAACTCGAACTCGAACTTCAGAACGAACTGTGATGCTCCACCGGTTGCTGCTACGTTCACGATTACACTGGGTGTCTAGTGGTGGGTCACGTTGGTCAGAATTTCTTTAGTCCTGTCGTGGTTTTCCTTTACATCCGTTGGGAGAAACGAGAGAAAGAGAGGTGTTGTCGTGGTTACAAAAATGATGGAGCGAAGGTATTAGCTGGACCAAATAATCGGTCGCTGGGTGAAACCAAAAAGAAAAAAACATCAGATTCAGTGCAGGGGCGATGATCAGCCTCGACGGTTTCCACTAGTCTTCGAATCAACTTTGGAAAAATGACACCACTGGTCCCTCCCTATACTACAACTATGGCACAAATTTTGCACAATTAAATAACCATCCCCCACGACTTTTGTTGATCAAAATAGAGTTTGGGAAATGACGGAACAGATTCCTCAGAGTCTACAAAAGGTTAACGAACTCTAACGGAGTTAACGGAAATCGACTAACTAGAATGAGTCATAATATAATTCACGTGACGTTTACAAAATGGAAACCATAGATAATCACATAAAACAATAAATAATAACCCATAATTATTTAATTTAGGTTCACATAAAATCATAGATTTGATTCTATACTTGTATGTTTAAACCCACATGAAGTCATAAACCAATATGTATAATTACTTGACACATTGTCACATAAAATCATAGAATAACGTGTGGATTTATATATAAATATATCAAATAAAATCATACCTTAATTTGTCACATGAAATGAAAAAATGTTCACATGAAATCACAGCATATGATTTACATAAAATCATAGAATATCAAACGTCTAGACTTCAGTGCATGCTCGTATAGTGATGGTTACACAAACCCTAGTTGCTATGGTCAACACAAGTTGTTAGAGAATATTCCTATGCTACATTGTGTCTTGTGTATTGTATCTAGACTAGAGCAAGATTGTGAGTCAAAGGGTCAACATACCATTGGGGCCGTACCATATGGTCCGCCGTACTTGTTGGTACTGGCGTACCAACTGGTATGTGGGTTGGTACGCTGCACTTGATGGTAGGCATAAATAGTTCGTGTTAGAGAGAGTTCAGTTAGTTCTATAAATTGTCTATCTCTTAACTGTGTGAAACTCAGTTTGTTCTCTCTCTCTCTAGAATCCTTGTATCCTCTCTAAGTGAATCAATAAAGCAAGTCTTTATTTACTTTCGTTGTTATTGATTGACCGAATCATGCAGTAGTAAGATCCTTTCCAGGTACTTACACAAGTCAAACATATAAATGTTCACACAATATTTAATACAGTTTACGTAAATGTTCTTACAATATTTATGCCAGATAAAGTTTATATAAATCAGGAACAAAAAAAAACATTAAAAGATATAGTGTCACACCGCCAATGTGCAACAAGCAATCATATTGGCTCACAATTAACTGACCAGGCAGTAGAACAAGGAACCTTCCACCAAAGAAAGTTGCCAAGGCCACCCTCGATGGGAAGGGACATAGAGATGATGACCCAAACAACAACAGTGTAGGGAACACTGTAGGGAAGTCCTCTAACTCCCTGAATCAGAATAAGAGGCATGATAAGTCAAGGAGGGATTTCAATCACAACAATAACTGTGGAGGTAACCAAAAATGCTAGGGTAATAGTGGTGAGAACCAGGGTGGATACAAAGGGAGACCCCTCTTTTGCAATCGGTGCAACCATCACCACGCCAGGAACTGCAGGGGGAATTTAAATTGTGAACGTTGTAGAAAAGCGGGTCACGCGGAAAAGAACTACTGGGGTGAACTTCTGAATCGACCTAAGCAGAATAATGAAGGCCCCATGGGGCGTTTTTAGTGTGGAAAGCCAGGACACATAAAGAAGGACTGACCGTAGCTCCAAAAGAATAACAATAATGCTAGCAACAACAACAATAACAACTGTGGTGGTGATGGTGGTGGGAACGGTGGAGGTGGCGCCAAGGGCGAGTGTTCGTTATGGGATCAGGTGAAGCGAGAAACGATGCCAACATCATTAACGGTAAGTTTCTTCTCAAGAACTATTTTACCAATGTTCTATTCGATACTGGTGCTGAGAAAAGTTTTATTTGAACTAAGTTCTATAAGTTGATAAAAGCTACACTAACTCCAATAAAAGCTAAGTACAACGTTGAATTAGCAAACGGTAAGCTACTTGACACAATTCACTTGGTCGAGAATTGCACATTAGAACTACCAGGTAATAAACTAAGTATAGACCTTATGCCCTTCACTATCGGAAGCTTCGACGTCATAGTCGGCATGGACTGGCTATCTGAACACCAGGCAGAAATCGCTTTCCAAGAAAAAGTCGTATGTATACCCATCGCAGGAGGAGAAGTACTCTCGATTCTGGGTGAAAAGGGAGGCATTGTCTCTGGAATCATATCGTACCTTAAGCCGCATAAGTGTCTTCAGAAAGGACACGTGGCTATCCTGGCAACGATTACTAATCAATCCAGGGCGGAAAGCAAAATTAAAGATTTTCTGATACCCCACGATTATCCTAAAGTATTTCCCGAGGAGTTAGCAGGTCTAGCTCCGCATCGGCAAGTAGAATTCAATTTTGATCTTGTTCCTAGAGCAGCTCCTGTCACACGAGCACCATATCGCATAGCAGTGAATGAACTACATGAATTATCAACAGAACTGCAGGAACTTCTAGATTAAGGTTTTATCAGACCTAGCTCGTCACCGTGGGGAGCACCTGTGTTGTTTGTAAAAAGGAAGGATGGGACATTCAGAATGTGCATCAATGATCACGAGCTCAACAAGAATACCATCCAGAATTGACACCCACTCCCTCGAATCGACTATCTTTTTGACCAACTTTAACAATCCAGTTACTATTCCAAAATTGACTCGAGGTCCGGGTACCATTAACTCAGAGTACATTAGGAGGACGTAGAAAAGATGAATTTCAGAACACGATATGGTCATTATGAATTCTTAGTCATGCCTTTCAGCGTAACCAACACACCAGTAGTGTTCATAGATCTCATGAAACCGTGTCTGCAAACCTTATCCAGATAAGTTTGTCATAGTTTTCATCGATGACATCCTTATCTATTAAAAAACTAAAGAAGAACACTTGCAGCATCTGCGGATAATTCTAGAATCTTTAAATAAGAAACAACTCTATGCAATGTTCTCTAAGTGTGATTTCTAGATCCAAGAGGTTCAATTTTTGGGTCACATCGTCAACGAGCAAAGCATCCACGGTGACCCAACCAAGATTGAGGCCATTAAGAGTTGGTCTACCCCACGAGTACCTAAAAGATCTGCCAATTTCTAGGCATGGCGGGCTACTACCGTCGTTTCATAAAGGGATTCTCTCAACTGGCTCAACCATTAACCGCTCTCATGCATAAAGGGGTATAGTACATATGGGGTGATAAGGAAGAATCATCCTTCCAATATTTCAAAGAAAAACTCTGTAGTGCACCCATATTATCTTTACCTGATAGGGTTCATGACTTCGAGGTCTATTGTGAAACGTTAATAAAGGGACTTGGCAGCGTTTTAATGCAAAGAGGCAAGGTTATCGCATGCTGGTCCAGGAAACTAAAGTCCCATGAAAACAATTACACAACCTACGATTTAGAGTTGGGCACAATAGTGTTTGCCTTAAAATTTTGGAGGCACTACCTATATGGTACTAAGTGTACCATATACACTGATCACAAGATTCGAGCACATATTTGAACAGAAATAACTCAACATTAGGCAGCGTAGGTGGGTCGAATTGCTAAATAACTACAACCTAGCAATAAAGTATCGTCGAGGGCAGGCTAATATAGTGGCCGATACCTTAATTAGAAAAAAAAAACATGTCAAACCCAGAAGGGTACGAGCCTTCCAATTGGCAATCCATACTGGACTACCAGATAAACGAGAGGCCATAAAAGAGTAAAACATCGAGTCAGAATCACTGCGTGGAATCGATGGGAATTATGAGGTGAAGTGTTAGTACATAGTGCTTATATGTCGTATGATGTATCGAGTCTTGATGTAATAGTTGCTAGAGCATTCTGAGTTAGTCACTGTATTTTGTATGGGAGAATGAGAGCCATCGAATGAGTGGCGAATGACCACCGAATGAGTTCATTCGGTGGACATCTCATTTGGTGGGAGCTCTGCTATAAATAGCTGGCTCATTCTCCGCATTTAGAACTTTTTCCAGATGAGTTTTCATTCGGTGAGTCTGTGTCTGTCCTCTTCTCATTCGGTGGAAATAAACTCACCTTTATATCTACTGTTTTTTTAATCTCTTTACACTTGAACACTAAACAAGATCTGTATAGGGCGTTTACAAGTGGCACCAGAGCTTTTGTGTGCTCAATTCAGTAAAAAAACATCAAGTCTTAGAGATTTTTCAAAATTCAGTTTTGCAAAAGTCAAAATTTTCAAATTCTAATCAGATCAGATTGTTCTAAATCTAGTCTAGTTCATTTTTATAAAAATAATTTCTTTAAATTCGCAAAAGTCATAAAGTTATGGTAAAAAAATGTGTCACCGAATGAGAATTTAGTTTCATTCGTCGTTCATTCGTTCATCATTCGCTGATAATTCGGTTGTTAAAAATTTTCATTTTCTAATTCGTATTCGCCGAATCATCTCATTCGGTGAATCAATTCATTCGGAAATTGTTTTTCATTTGGCAGTTCATCTCAGTTGATTTTATGAAACTTCCTTCACCAAATCATATTCATTTGGCAATTAGTCTTCATCCGGCGCCAGTATACTAGTTTTCACTAAAACAGGTGTAAGTTGAGATCCGTTTGGAGTTAGAAGGACTATTACCAGCCAAAATGACCGTCTCGATGAGATATACAATTTTACTCACCTTACGGCCAGTATCATCCATTTTGGACCCCCAAATTTCACTTCTAAGACCTCCATTTTTGCATTTGAAGTTTTTGCTACCCGATTCTTCATTGTTGCTAGTCATAGAATGGAACTGCCAATATTGTTATAGTTTGAAGATTCTCCTAGTTGGGTAATGAGTTTTAAAGCATATGTTGATATAGTGGATAAAGACTTGTGGGTTCCAATTAGGGTTTTATATGTCTATCCAACTGATATTCATAGGAACCTTAAAATGCAATGGAAGCTTACTCTTGAAGAAGAGAAGCAACTTGAGAATAAAAAGAAGGCATATGAATTTATTAAGTCGACATTATCAAAAGACTTATTATTTCACTTTACAGATTGTAAGAGATCAAAAACATTGTGGGACACTCTAATAACCAAATGTGAAGCACACATTATTAAACTTTATATGAATTCAAGGTCGAAAAATGTTGCCAAAGTTGTCACTGATGTTGCATCAAAATTATGTAATTGTCAGAAAATTCAAAAGGAGTTTCATTAGAATGTGCAAAGTGTATTGATTTAGCTAAGATCAATGAAGCATTGATGAAAGAGAAAGAGGTGTTAATTGAAGAATGTAACAAAGCTAACGTTGCTAAAAAGATGTTGAAGAAACTTTCGATGCTTTGTTTGCTAAAAGTTATCCCGTTAAAGAAAAATAAGAAAAGGTTAACAAAATTGTTGTTGAAGCTACCAACAAAGTGATCAGTCTTGAGGAGGAACTCACGAGGTTACATGATGAAATTTGTTTGTTACAAAGTCAATATAGCGTTTTGAAAGTAGATGTTTCAGATTATAAGAAAAGGTTAGAAAAGATTACTGCTGAAGTTCTGGAAGAATGTGACTTAAGATGGTGTCATAACCATGAATATAACAAGTTTTCTAACAATTCATTGCTTCACAGAAGGAGGTTAAGGAAGCTAATACAAAAATTTCTGAGCTGAAGATAGAAATTTTTGATTTGCAGAGGAAGTTGAAAAAATGCAAAATTCACCGACTTTTCTGAATTACTTGTACAAGCTGGAAAAGAGTGACAAGAATGGTAAAGATGTAAATTTTCATCAGGTTCCTGCTCCAGTGGATGTTGATATATCTACACCAGTTGTGCCATTTGGTCTTGAATAACATGATTATTTAAAGTTTGCTGATGCAAGTCCGGGAAAGAAAACAAGGTCAAAGTATAAAAGAAGAAGGAAGAGAAGTTTGATTTTCATAAAGAAATTATGTTTGATTCAAAGTCTACATTTCTTGACAAAGAAAAGGTGTTTGAAGGAAATCCAGGAAATGTGAAAGTTGACAAGTTTTCAGATATTGTGATTGATGATTCATTGATCTGGCAGAAGAATGATCTGAATGCAATCCAAACTGAATTTTCTAAGCTTGCCAAACAAGGTCATGATACACCAAATTCTATGCAAGATAAATTCAAACAGAGAAATGGTGGCTTAGGATTTGAAAGAAAAGAGGTTCAGATGAAAAATACTAACAAGAAGGTGTTCAAAACTAAGCAGAAAGATCAACAGAAGGTGTTTTCAGAAAAAATCCTCAAATTTTGCAGAAGGTAGTTTCTCCATCATCTACCCCTGATAAGGTTTCTACTGAAGAATTCTCATGCATATCTGATGCAACACCAAAAAGTGGTTTTAAATTCAGGTTCATTTCATGTTTCTAAATCAAAAAGGTTTTAGTGTCATGATAAATTCTTTGGTTATGAGGATGATTCAGGTTTTTATGATCCTCCATTTGAAAATATTTTCAAATACCTTCAAAACCTAAGAAAAATAAACATGTAATTCCAGTCAAGTATGAGGATGGATCGACTGATAAAAATGGTAATTCATTCAGTATTATCAGTCATCCACTTTGTTATGTTTGTCGTAAACGAGGTCGTTTTGGTAATAATTGTCTTACGACTGCTAACAATTCATCATCTTATGCCAAATATACAAAATTTGTAAATCCAGAAGGCATAACTTTCAATGAACCAATGCCCAATAGTAAATTTTTCTGGAAAAGGAAATTCAATTCTAAACAATTGGGTGGCATTTCTAAGTGTCATTCCTTAGTCGGCAATGATTCATTAGAAAATTCAAAACCTAAAATGGAGTGGAGACCAAAGATTGTCTTCACAGCCTATAGTGATTTTGTTGAAGATACTAGATGACCTACTACATCGGTGAATGAGGGTCGGGGTTTTATAAACTTATTATTTTCTAGTATTTGCAGGTATTTCAGGAAGACCTTTTAGTAATTGCACGATTACTGACAGTGGAATTCTTGGGGTAGTTTTAAGTTAAATTTTAACGATTCTATCTTTGAAAACTAATTTTATCATTCACAAAAAGGTGTCAAGTGTTGATGAATCATTTTCATTTTTTTTTTCTTTCGTTCATATTTTTAGGGGGAAAAAAATTGGAAAATTCAAAAAGTAGAGTTTGTTGAATTTTAGGGGGAGAAATTGGTAATTGAAAATAATAAAAAATGGAAAAATTCAAAAACTAAAAAATTGATCCGACAAAAGCAAGAAATGATAGTACATCAGCATAAATGTTTATCTGCCATGGATAGATTAAGTTTAAAGGCCGTAGGTACTTGCAAAACAGTGAATGTGCATGACTAATTTGATATCTGCAAGTAAGATATAAACATAAAGCTTGCCTGATGATTTTGGTTATCTGTTTTTTGATGAATGTTGTGTGATGATTCTGTCCAAAATAGAATAAGAGATATCCTGATGAATGCATGTTTTCATTTTGAAAGATTTAAGCTTGTCTGATTTTCTTTATTTTCTCAAACGATTAGACTTTCTTTACGGATCGAAAGATCGACCTGATTGTTGTTCGTTTGAGGTTCTGCTTTATTTTCTCGGTGTTTCATTTAATTCATTGAACTTTGTCTGCGTATGCGGAAGTATCGACCTGATTGTTATTGAATTATACATCTTCAACTTGTTTTGCTTTCTTATTTTCTCAAATACTTGGGCTTTCTCTGTGTGTCCACAAGACCGACCTGATTGCTAGCTATTCGAGGTTCTGCTTTATTTTTGCATGACTGATCAAGGATGATTCAATCTCTAAGAAAATATGCTCCTGTATAATAAACATGATGATTTTCCGGTATATGTGATAGAGTGGAGGCCGAGTTATCAGTGCATGATAAAATTACCTTAAGCATATCTGAACATGATAAATATGATTGGTGCATGTCGAAATAAATATAAATGTTGTATACGCTATTATCCTGGCTTGCATGTTGATTAAGGCCAAAATTGAAATGTGCTAGATGTGTTATGTCTGATATGATGGTGTGTCGTGATCTTTCTTGCAAATAATAAATAGAGTCTGTTTTGGTATTGCATGTTATATTTCAGTTTAGAAAATCCAAAATTATTTTTGGTGTGTTTTAGCATAAATTTGGTAAAAATAAAAAAATATTATTTCTTGTTTTTTTCCAATCGATTGACATAAGATACGCAAAAAAAATTCAAACATATATCTTGGTTCTCCGAAGGAGATTTTTGCTCAAGATTAACTTATGTTGGCTTAAAAATAGAAAACCGTGTTTCTGTCTTCTGAAATCGCAGGTTAAAAGATTGACTCAAGCATGATGAAAGGGGGAGTACATGAAAAATCTTTTTCAAAGTGTTTTAGTTGAAGAGTCCTGATCCAGCCATGCAAGCTCTGCAAGTAGACTCAATTTTCAGAGTGGAAGATCAATTACACATTGAAGATCAACCATTGAAGATTAGAGTCAATGTGTTGGACTATATAGAAAAGATACATCATACGACAAGCGGGGGTTTGTTAGTATATAGTGCTTATGTGTCATATGATGTATTGAGTCTTGATGTAACAGTTGCTAGAGCGTTCTGAGTGAGTCACTGTATTTTGTATGGGAGAATGAGAGCCACCGAATGAGTGGCGAATGACCATCGATGAGTTCATACGGTGGGCATCTCATTCGGGGATGCTATACTATAAATAGCAGGCTCATTCTCCACATTTAGAACTTTTGCCAGTTTAGTTTTCATTCGCTGAGTCTGTCTATCCTGTTCTCATTCAATGGAAATAAACTCAGCTTTATATTTACTGTTTTTCTTATTTCTCTGCACTTGAAAACTGAACAATATCTGTATAGGGCATTTACATAAAGGCTGATAGCCTTCGTTATTACAAAGATCGGGTCTGGGTACCCCACTATGGGAATCTGAGAAAGCTAGTCATGGACGAAGTTCACAAGTCACATTACTATATTCATCCAGTTTCCGAAAAAATGTATCAAGATCTGAAGCTACTTTATTGGTGGCCCAACATGAAAGCGGATATCACTTCATATGTCAGGAAATGTCTGATATGCTTAAAAGTCAAGGCTGAGTAACAAAAACCAGCAGGGTTATTGTAACAACCCAAGACCCCCGTATGGAAATGGAAAGAAATCTCCATAGGACATTCCGAGATCACTGAAGAGATCGGTTCCGTTTCATACCGTTTGAACCAAGCACAAGAATTGGATGGAGTGCACAACATGTTTCATGTTTCAAACCTGAAGAAGTGCTTGACTGATGACACTCTCATAGTTCCATTGGAAGAACTACAAATTGAGGAACAACTGTGGTTCATCAAACAACCCGTGGAGATAATGGGACGTGAGGAGAAAACTTTGAAATGAAGCAAAATTCCCATCGTCAAAGTGAGTTGGAACTCTAAAACTGGACTAGAGTTCACGTGGGAATGTGAGGACCAAATAAGGAAGAAATACCCTCACCTGTTCGACAACCTTCATCATCAAACCAAGGTACTAGTTAAAATTTTGGGGCAAAATTCTACATTAACAAGGGGATGATGTGTGGTGTGCTGTGGTCTATACATAAAATATGAGATTATTTTGTGACACCCGATTAGTATTTTAAGATTTTAAATTTATAAAACCTGACTTACTGACAACTAATATTTCACCACATCACGGGCAAGTGCACACATTGTGGAGCAGTTAGTAGTGGTAAGTTGAATCGGGGTCGATCAAAGACGCAATGGAAAGTGGGGGTCTTCAAAGGTTAATTCTTGTGTTTGGACCCTACTACCCACCTACCAAGGATAACCTAGAAATTGTTCCAGTGGTTCCCCTTGTTCCTGTAGAAGAAAATGTGAAGGAAATTTTAACTACTGGGCCATATATAAACCACGATCAGGTGAGGTGAAAATTTAACCACTGCCAAGGTATGTCAAGAGAGCTGCAATCAGTGACAAAGTGATTACTTCCCTTCTAATAATCCTAATATTGGTAAAGAAAATATGAAAATGAATGATGATGAAGTTCTGCAGGCAGAGTATGAGAAAAGGTTCAAAGCTGAGTACAAGAATGTGGAGACTTCTACAAACAAGGTAGATTGCTCAGAACTGTTTTTATTCCTATTCTTGACAGATATGGAGAAGACCTTGATGGTAGGAGACCTTGTGACAAAGCATTGGATAGAGAGTTCAATGATAGAATGATGAGCCATGTTGCCCAGTTAAAAGACATCAGTGAGATAAAGAGGAGTAAAGAAGGTGTAAAATACCTGCAAAAGTGTTTGCAACTGAGAATATGAAAGCCACAAAACTTGTTGTAAACCTTCAGGATGGGTAAGAAACTACCATTCCTGCTAATGATGATGACTTGATTAACTCAGCATTGGCAGAAGATATGCTTGAAAGAATGGAACAAGAGAGGATAGATAAAGAAATGGCCAAGGCATTTAAGCTTCAAAATGATATGCAAATATATCATGACAATGATGTTGTTTTGGAAACTGTCAAGGAAGCCAAAAGATGGTCAATTGTGGATAAAATAAACAAGCTGGAATAATTAAAGAACAAAAGGTAACAAAAAATGGCAAAGGATGCCGATAAAGAGGTTAAAAAGAAAAACAAAAGACCAGACTTGTGAAGAATGATGCCAACTAGGAACTCTAGAAGCAATGGGAGAGATATTATTATTGCTAGAGGATGGGGTACAGCTGAAAATATGAACATGACCTATGAGAATGAGCTTTGTGATATGATGTCACTAATTGTGCAAGAGAACAGTGATCTAAAGCTGATCAAGAAACTTAAAGATGATAATGCTGATCATAAGAAGATGAAGGCTAAAGAGACTCAAAGATTATTTAGGCTCCTCTATCAAAACCAGAGGAAACCAGAGCTCTTAAAAGGTACTTCATAGAGATGTTGGGAGAATACAAGAGCACTGTAAATCCCTGCTCTTTAACTACACTGAGAAACATGTACTCTAAGATAAGACAAGAGCAATCTAGGATTGCTGCAAGAACTGGAGTTCCAAGACCTCCTGGTGTATTCTCAGGTACACCTTCTCTTCCTCCTAAACCTTGAGTCTTATTGACTCTCTTCTTGGCAATACACCATCGACTCTACCCTCTACCACACAAATCTCCACCACTGCTCCCAAGAGAAACCCACCTATAGGCAGCCGACCACAAACTAAAAATCCACCCCCTAAAAAGCCCAAACTTTCCAAGCCTATTCCACCAAAATTCAGGGCTGATAACTTCATCCCTATTGAATCTCTTACCAAATCTACACCAAAACCCACAACTGAAACCTCTCAACTCTTCTCAACCTAAAACCAACTCATCCTACAGTACAACCACCTCCTCCACCACAAACTTCAACACCAAATCCACCACCCACTGAACTTGAAGTCCCAGAAAAACCAACTGAAGCTACTGCAGGTACCTCCAAAAGAAGGAAAAGATTGGTAAAAAGAAAAATATTTTAAGTAGTGTCTTCCATTTCTAAATCAATGGATGATAAGAAAGAAGCTGAAGACATTCATTCTGATAGAAGGAGAATCATTTCCTGGAGATTTGATGATTTATCAAATATGTATATGTTCACCACTAGCACCAATGAATTTTTGAAGTACACAGTTGATGAAGCTATGAGCAGCTTATCAGACTTAGAGCTAGGTGATGTTAGCAACTTTCATGGGGATTTGAAGTCTCTCAGCGCTGAAGAGCAGTCTCTGATGCTAAGGATCAAAATGCATGTTGATGACACTCATAGGGAATTTTCAAGTGTTGTTCCAATCACTTCAACTTGTCATGTGGTTAATGTGGAACTTGATCCTGATGATGGTCACTTCATTATTTACCACACAGATGGCTCCTTAACAAGATAACACATAGTCGTTCCTGGTTAATGGAACCCTGCTGATAAAAGGACCTACTTCGGATCATGATGACCAACAAATTCTTTGCATATAACAAAGACAGTGATGATGATGAGAAGTAAATGGAAATAATATTGATTTTGGAAGTTGTTGAAGATTGCAAGTTTTTGAAGATTTTAAGACCGTCTGCACATTTATTCAGAAGATTTTGGAAACAGCATCTTGGGGGGTGATTGTAAAGTATTATTTCTCCTGAAGAATGATGTTTTATCGGCTAAGTAAAGTTATCTCGGAAAGCTTAGAAGACCCAAGGTAACCAGTTATCTCGAAAGAGCAAACTGCCCGAGATAACTTAAGTTACCTCGGGAGACTACTTTATCTTGGAAGCACAGTTTTACATCAGACAGTGGATGTGCCCGAGATAACTCAAGTTACCTCGGTAAGGCGAATTATCTCGGACAAGTTGACTTCTTCCACTTTTTCCTGACATGTATGATTTACTACAGAGACGCAAGGTGCTCTTCGCCTAACAAATGCTGACACTTTATCTTCTAGACTAGTTTATTATTATTCTAGTTCATGTATCTCTGTTCGACGATCCAGATGATCGTTAGAGAAATCAAGGGCCCTTATTGATTTCTTAGGCACTATATATAGTTACTTGAATTCGTTAATTTCCAAGTGGGTAAGTTCTTTCATGTATGTTTTTCGAATCATCAAGTAATATATATAGTGCCCTGTCGTATTCATTTTAGTGTTCTACTTGCTTTGTATTTGATTTCCATCTTGTCTAACTTGAACAGAGTAAAAGATTTAACTTGTTTCCGCTTGGTTAACCTTATCTAAAATCTTGTAATTGGTTAAACTCTGTAACCAGATTTGATCCTACACGGAGTGTGACAGATTGGTATCAGAGCCCGAGGTTTTAGTGAATTAGGTCTGTGAAGTAATACCTAGGCATTAACATGTAGGACTCTAAGACGATAAATATTAAACTTTGAGTGTTAGGACTTTAAGCATCTTGATGTGCTATAGGCAACTATTGGATTTTGACTCATTATTACATTGATGAACGTCATTCTTAATCCATAGATATACGAAGAGCCTGTTGAACCCTATTTTATAGAGGCATGTTAAGATTCCTATGTACTGGGGTAAGAACCCTAAGTATTACAAGTAAGTTTCTAAAGCTAAGACTGTTGACTTGAGAATTAACGCTATATGTTACGCGAAATGTATTGAAGGAGTTCTAATAGTTTTTATCTCTAAGATGGCTCTTGTCTAAGCCAAGAATTATCCACAAAGCTAAAGGTTGAGCTTTAATGGCAAATGTAGATGACGCTAGGGAAAAAATTGTGGCATATAATCAAGTGGGTTCCTATTAAACAACACTTATGATAATATTGTTGGACTCGGTCTGCCTAAGACACATGTTAGATTGATGTGGCTACTACGTTATGATCCAAGTCGGGTCATACCCAATAACGAGCTAGACAAACACCCATGATATTTATTTATGATATGATCATATAAATAAATATTACCTCTTGAAGATATATTTAGAAAACTGATTTTCTAAATTATGGCACTTGAAAATAATAACTTATATGGATAATTTATTTTGGAGAGTATAATCATGAAGTTATTTAATATGTTAAATAACTTGGTGAGTATTTTATAATTAAGGTAATGGTACTTCCTTTATAAAATAAAAAATTTATATATATATATATATAACCCTATATAGTGAAAAGTTCATTGTAGACACCCCCATAAGTGTAGACAGGTAGACACCTTTTTTCACCATTAGATCTCTTGATCTAATGGTTATGATTAATTTCTTTTTTCTTTTTTTCCTTTTTCTCATTATTCAGAAAATTTCACATGTGAAAACACATGTGAAATAAAGTAATTTCACATGTGAAATAGGGTGTCTACCTGTCTACACTTATGAGGGTGTCTACAATGAACCTCACCCTATATATATATATATATATATATATATATATATATATATATATAGGGAAAAGATAAATTGGAACCCACCTTGAGTTGGATAATCGTTGGAACCCGGTCAAAAACACGGTAAAAAAATGTTTTTTTTTCTGAATTTTTTATGGTGGTTCTTTATGTTATAAACTACCCTTAAATGAAAAAAAATCAAAAAACCGCCTAGTAGATTTTCAGTTACGAAAAAAGTTACATCTGTAACTTTTATGCATATATTTGCAGTTACGCAAAAGTTACATGTGTAACCTAGACATTTTTGATATTTTTTTTAAAAAAATCTAGTAGGCGGTTTTTTGATTTTTTTTCATTTAAGAGTAGTTTATAACATAAACTACCACCATAAAAAATTAAGAGAAAAAAACATTTTTTTAACCGCGTTTTTGATCGGGTTCCAACGATTCTCCAACTCAAAGTGGGTTCCAAAATACCTCAACCCTATATATTATATATATATATATATATATATATATATATATATATATATATATATATGGGTTAGGATCCTGCGAAAACACATCTTTTTGTGAAAACTGCGAAAACACATATTAAAACCCACGTAACTTTTTTATACGTTAACGATTTTTCATAAAATTTGCGCCAAAAATCTTAGAATTACGTTATCTTTAAATCTGGAGCAAAATATTAAAAAAAATCTGAACGTTTTTTTTTCCCGTGTGATGCACATGTGCATCATATAATTAAAAAAAGTTATAAAATGCTATTTTTTTCTTTAAATCTAAAGATAACACAACTATAAGATTTAGGGTGCAATTTCTTTTTAAACTATTAATGTATATCACATGTATGAGCGTTTTTTTTGGTATGATGCACATGTGCATCATTCAATAAAAACGCAAAAAAATCATGAAAATATATGACATATGGTGCGACTAAGAAAAAAAATATATTAACTCATACTAAAAGTATGAGTTTTTTTTGTGGGTAACTTGGGTGGCGAACCCAGTCATGGTAGCCAAAAAAGACGGGTCCTGGCGCATGTGCGTGGATTTCACAAGCCTAAACAACGCCTGCCCTAAGGATTGCTACCCCCTCCCATCCATTGACGCTAAAGTGGACGCTCTATCAGGCTACACAATCAAATGCTTTCTCGATGCTTACAAAGGCTATCACCAAATAAAAATGGCAAAAGCTGACGAAGAAAAAACAGCCTTTCATACCGAAAAAGGCATCTACTGCTACCGCAAGATGCCCTTCGGCCTGAAGAATGCCGGAGCCACTTATCAACGACTCATCGATCAAGTCTTTGAACCCCAAATCGGTCGAAACATGGAAGCATATGTCGACGACCTGGTCATAAAGAGCCACACCGAAGCAGACATGCTCAGAGACATAGAAGAAACCTTCGGACGATTGAGAGAGGTTAACATGAAGCTTAACCCCGCAAAATGCTCCTTCGGCATGAAGCAGGGAAAGTTTTTGGGTCACGTCGTCGTCGGCAAAGACATCATTGCTAACCCTGACAAGGTACAGGCTATCAGGCAAATGAAACCTTCCCAATCGCTAGAAGAATTGCAAAGGCTAAATGGTCGGCTGGCAGCCTTACATAGGTTCATCTCTAAGTCCGCAGAAAAATCAATGCCATTCTTCAAAACATTGAAACAATTCACCGAAACAAAACAATTCTTATGGAGCGAAGAAGCTGACCTAGCTTTCGAAAAACTAAAACAGGCCCTATCGCGGCTAGCCCCAGTGACGGCACCAGATGTAGGCGAAGAAGTGGTCCTCTGCCTCTCGGTAGGCAACAACGCCATAAGCTCGGTAATCTGCGCCGAAAGAGGAGACGCCCAAGTCCCAATCTACTTCATCAGCCGAGCTATGAAATACGCCGAAACAAGGTATACAAAGTTAGAGAAACTCTTGCTAACATTATTACACACCGCGAGGAGACTACGCCGATATTTTCAGGCCTACAAGATCACAGTTCTAACCAACTTTCCTCTAAAGGAAGTCATTCAGAGGCCCGAACACTCCGGCCGTTTTATCAAATGGGCCATCGAGCTGGGTGAATACGATATTCACTTCAAGCCTCGAACCGCCATTAAAGGCCAAGTGTTAGCAGACTTTTTCTCTGAATTACAGGTTTCTACCTCGAACCCTACGTTCACACACGCCTTTCACAAATAAAGTCGACACCCGACTAACTTTGTGTCAGGACCGATTTCACATCGAGAATCCCGATCTTGAGCAAGAACAAAGGTGAGATGAAGGAGGAGACGGGATGAAGAGAATCAAAGATAATAAATGAAAAGAAATAAAAGATCAAACGATTCATTGATTATTGCTGAATGATTACAACGAACCGAAAGATTACAAACTCGTCATAGGAAATCCATGGTCACATTGGGTTGAGCTCAAACCCAATGTGTGACTCTCTCTCTAGAAAATGATAGCTCACATCACTCATTATTCATCTATTATTCATCATCTTTCTAATGGAGCTATCCCTTCCTATTTATAGAGAGCCCATGTGCTCACTAGCCCACTAACTAGCTAACACACATACAAATGAGCAAATACAAATAAACAAATGACATAATTATTATTAATTAAATCAAATATGATTTAATTAATATGAAGCTTGACTCGCTCGAACTGATCTTCCGTTGACTTTTACGTTGACCGTTGACCCGAACGGTTGACTTTTCAAGAAAACGTCTTCGGTCCAAACTTGCAAGCCTCGAGCATCACAACCCGCGTCTCTGAATCAAATCACAATGGATTCTTCAACCGAATTATTCGAGAATAGATTTGATGGCGTCAGTCACACTTATTAAAAGTTCCAACAATTCCCCCTTGACTGACGCTGTCAAATCTGTCATACTGGAGAAGAACCGCTCTGTCGTGCATCTTCAAAGAACAACTGACAAACCGGAATCTTTCTGTTGTAAAGGTTCCCCCTTTGAATAAGCTTCTTCTGTTCTTGTTGCTCCAGTTGAGATCCAAGTGCTGCAGTTCACTCGGTTCACACGGTCGGGTACAATACTAAGAATGCTGAACATTGGAGTCAAAATCACAACAAATCGAATCAGATAAACCAATCAAACACTGAAAATGCTCCAACTTCAGATAATCGACCCGATAATCTAAATCCATAGAAGTTCCCCATTTTCTCTAGATCCCTCTGAAAACATCCGATGCGGAAGCGGAAAATCAGATGCAGAGAGTGGAACCGTTCCGCTCAGTTCCGAAGAGAAAAACGGTACAAAAATCCTGAAATCGGACAATCTTGCGAAAAACCGGAAGCCGGGTGCTGACAGTTGTGAATGATCCATAAATACTGAACTTGTTCCGCGTGACTGGGTTGGATGCAAAAATAATGTCAAATCGGCGAAAAACTGAGATCCCGAGCATAAACGCGAAATTTATTCATAACCGGAGTCTTCGTAATTTTGGGCGAAGAAAATCGAGCTCGGAAAAATATTCTGTGAAGAATTCTGAGTAAACCGGTGCAAATTGGAATGAATCTGAGAAAACCGTCAATTTTATTCAAGTAACGGCCTTCCGTTAGAGATTTAACGGAATATTCCAATATTTAACTGAGATTCCAGTTAATTTGGTTAGATGACATCAGCGCTGCATCAGCTAAACAACTTGGAGTGAGACATAACGAAACAGTAACAAACTTAACCGAGAAGCGAAACCAGTCCGTCAGTGGTCGTTAGCTAACGTGGTCTTGACGTCAACAAAAACTAGAAACCCGGTCAATAAACGAAATAATTCCATGACCAATAAAAATTTTCGCAATTCCGATAGGCGTCATCTCCGTAATTCTTGTAAAAGACCTATGGGAAACAAAAAAAACCCCGTATTTTTGCGAAAAATACTGAGTATTTTGTTAGTGGTGTTAAACCCCAATAAAAACCAATCCGTGTGCCCATTAATCAACAAATCAGGTTGCTTATTTAAGTTGATCCAACGGCTCATAAAAAACCAATCTGATGGTCTTTAAGGTTGATCCGTGTGAGAGGCTGATAGCCAATCAAAGTTAGACAGCGCAATTCCATCAAACGAATCTCTTTACCTGGTGGTCCCACGCTGAGTTTGCTTCCAACCAATGAGGGAGCGACAGCAATAATGCCATCAACGGCTTATTTGAGACAGCAGGGGCCCACGAGAAATGTTACAGCCAATGAAGGAGCACAAGAGAAAGACTTTAACGGCACATTGGGCAGACCTGGCCCCACTCATGAATGCTCCCAGCCAATCAGTAATCAACAACAAAAAGGAATGTCTGTCAACCCCACATGTGGAGAGAGTGACAATTCAATGCTGACCAATGATGGTCAGCCACGTCATCATCGTCATTCTCAAACCCCGAAACCCTAATTACGATCGGAGGACCACCGGAAAATCGAGTTTGCTCACCGGAAAAGCGTGAGACAAGCATATCTCAGCCAATACTCGACCATTTTTTATGAATTTTAGCTCGTTGTGATCGTGTGTCCGTCCTCTACACATTTTAACGATCAAAACTCACTGAAACTTATTCGAAAGAAAAACCCAGATGAGAACATCGGTCGAGATCGCCAAAGTATTGAGGTCGCCAACACTTATTCGAGGTCGCCAAGGGCAAAAACGAGGTCGCCAAAGCCATGAGATCGCCAAAGAAAACCCAAGTCGCCAAAGGCAACCACCAGATCGCCAAGAACTTTGATGAAATCGCCAAGATTAACTCGAAATCGCCAAGAGCAAACCGAGGTCGCCAAGCACATCTTCAAGTTCAGCGAAGTCGCCAAGAACACCTTCAATAAACCCAGAAAAAATGAAGAACACACTTGATGAACACAGCACTTTGATCCTTGAATCTGTCACGAAAATAAACGGAAACAAGCAATTCTTGACACAAATCTGTTATAGAACATGTTATGGCCACTCACACATCCCAAACAGCAGCAAGAATCGATTGAATCTGTCCTAAATTCTGGAAATCCTCAAGAACACGAAGAACACCATGAAACACACACTACTGTGTGTTTCTCCAGATCTGCCCAAACCGTTGCGTTTCAGACAAAACCGATGCTCCCAATGGATCCGGAATGCGTTTTCCATCAAGATTCATACTTTATTTCATCCAAAAACACTGATTTTAGCACCAAAAACTCAGAATCAAAGCTCAAAAAATCTTCAAAACCCCCAAAACGGGAAAACTCTAACTGCTTTATTTTTTCAGCTCAGATCTCGGATTTCTTCACTGATTTGGACAAATGGAGCATGAAATCATATCTAAATGAACCTAACAACAAGAATCTATCATCAGATTCATCCAGAAATCATCCAAACAGCTCCAAAAATAAGAAAAAGTAGAAAAAGTCTCCAAAGTGGGTTTTCCAATCAGCACCTCATTCAAGCTCAAAATCAAGATCCAAGTGATCAGATTCGTCGTGAGACGAGATCTGATCGGTACCCGCTCTGATACCATTTGTCGGGACCGATTTCACATCGAGAATCTCGATCTTGAGCAAGAACAAAGGTGAGATGAAGGAGGAGACGGGATGAAGAGAATCAAAGATAATAAATGACAAGAAATAAAAGATCAAACGATTCATTGATTATTGCTGAATGATTACAACGAACCGAAAGATTACAAACTCGTCATAGGAAATCCATGGTCACATTGGGTTGAGCTCAAACCCAATGTGTGACTCTCTCTCTAGAAAATGATAGCTCACATCACTCATTATTCATCTATTATTCATCATCTTTCTAATGGAGCTATCCCTTCCTATTTATAGAGAGCCCATGTGCTCACTAGCCCACTAACTAGCTAACACATATACAAATGAGCAAATACAAATAAACAAATGACATAATTATTATTAATTAAATCAAAGATGATTTAATTAATATGAAGCTTGACTCGCTCGAACTGATCTTCCGTTGACTTTTACGTTGACCGTTGACCCGAACGGTTGACTTTTCAAGAAAACGTCTTCGGTCCAAACTTGCAAGCCTCGAGCATCACAACCCACGTCTCTGAATCAAATCACAATGGATTCTTCAACCGAATTATTCGAGAATAGATTTGATGGCGTCAGTCACACTTATTAAAAGTTCCAACACTTTGTCTCTGAATTACAGATCCTTGACAGTCCAGGGCAACCAGCAGACAGCAAGCTCGGCACGGTGCGGGCTGAGCTTAAGGTACCTTTACCACACAGCACGATCCGCCTTTCGGCAAACGATCATAACAAGCATACGACTAACACTGAGTTCCATTCACAGGTCCCGGAGCCACTATCTGGTGCCGACGCATGGACCCTCTACACTGACGGTGCAAAAAATAGTGAAGGGTCAGGCGCTGGCCTTGTCCTAATTGATCCTCAAGGAGTCGAAGTCACGTATGCTATCAGGCTGAATTTTCCGAACACCAACAATGAAGCCGAGTATGAAGCTCTCCTTGCAGGCCTCCGCTTGGCAAAGAAAATGGGCGTAAAAAAACTATCAGTCAAGGTCGATTCCCTGCTGGTATCCAAATAAACCACAGGAGAGTTCGAAGTCAAGGGCGACACTATGCTAAGGTATGCCGACAAAGTCAAGGAGTTGATCTCTCATTTCGACGAATTTCAGATCTGTCAGATACCAAGGAGCCAAAACAAGAAGGCAGATGCCTTAAGCAAACTGGCCTCCTTGGCATATGCCCACCTGACGAAGCAGGTCCCTGTCGAAGTCATCCACAGTCGAACAGATAAAATAGAGGAAATTTTCACAGCCGAAACTGACATTAGAAACAGTTGGATAAAACCAATTTTCGACTTCCTAAAGCATGGCACAGTGCCGGAGTCAGCCTTCGAAGCCACAAAGTTAAAAGCTCAAGTCGCCCAGTACACCATCCACAACGACAAACTTTACAAGAAGTCATATCTCCAACTGCTGTTGCGCTGCTTGACGACTGAGGAGGGCATATATGTCATGAACGAGTTACATGAAGGTATCTGCGGCACGCATTCGGGCCCTCAGTCGCTGGTCATTCGAATGATGAACATGGGCTATTATTGGTCGATCGTGTACACTGACACCGAAAAAGAAATACGCAAATGCCGAGGATGTCAGATGCATGCCAGCGTACAGCGGGTGCCAAAGCACAACATGATACCAGTAACATCACCCTGGCCCTTCTACAAATTAGGCATCGACATTGTTGGCCCGTTTCCCGAAGCTCCCAGCCGAATCAAGTTCCTCATTGTAGCAGTCGACTATTTCACAAAGTGGATCGAAGTTAAAGCCGTAGCCACGATCACTGGGAAACAAGTGGTGAACTTCGTCTGGGAGCAAATCGTCTGCCGATATGGTCTCCCAGGAAAGATCGTCTCAGACAACGGCAAACAGTTCGCTGACAACCCATTTAAGTCGTGGTGCCAGGAGTTACATATAACTCAAGTATTCACATCTGTAGCACACCCACAAGCAAACGGCCAGGTCGAACGCACCAACCGCTCCATTTTCACAGGCATCAAAGTAAGGCTTGGGGAACACGGCAAAAGTTGGTTGAACGAGCTTCCAAGCCTCATCTGGGCACTTCGGACAACCGAAAGGAAAAGCCACGGTCATAGTCCATACAGTCTCACCTTCGGGTCCGAAGACGTCATACCGGCCGAAATCGGGATGCCTACTTACCGAACTGAGAACATATCAGAGCACACCAACGACTCAGAATTGTTAGTTAACCTGGCCCTCACGTAGGAACGTCGAGACCTGGCAGCAATCAGCGAAGCTCGATACAAGAAACAGATGGAAGGTTATTACAACCAAAGAGTTCGAAGTATCACCTATCGGCCAAGAGATTATGTCTTCAGAAACAACGAGGCCAGTCGGCAGGCGAAACAAGACAAACTGGGACCTAACTGGGAAGGCCCATACCAGATACTCGAGGCTCATGAAAAAGGCTCATACAAGTTAGCCACCTTGGAAGGAAAACCAGTCCCCAGACATTGGAATGCTATGCAGCTGAAGAAATGCCACATGTAGGCGCAAATCTCTATGGTTTAAATTGTAATCGTTTGGGCATTCGATAAGTCCCATTTCCAATGAAAAGATAAACATGTCATCTTCGTCATTTTATATTTTTCTTTTAGATCATTTTAAATCGGCAAAGAAGACAGGGCCAACACAAACCCTGTCCTAGGCGCTTCGGCGCCGAAACTCGTAAGAAGGTTATCCGAACCGGGTTACACAGAAAAACATTAATTTGTTCATTTCTCACAGCTCAATGAAGTGGTTGACCAGCGTGCTCACAATGGCCTCGATACGCAGACCATCTGACCGAGCCGGACCACATAGACTATAAATATTATGGTCGAACCTAGGTTATATTGCGCAAAATAAATATTCAAATACAAAGGCATGTATGCCGAAACAAAGACATAGTCCAAACCATTCAGACATTCATATGAAACGCTAAAGCTGACGAGCATTAGCATTATACATACACACATTCGGAAGGCCGAAGGCCAACCCTAATACTTCTACCATAGGAAGTTCTACAAATGCAATGAATAAAATACACAATGTATTTCAAACTTATTTCCATTAAAACAAAAGCCGAAGTCCATTACATTACATGCGCTTTCGCGCTAAGGAAAATACATACAAACTACCTAAAGCAACATATCTCTATTAGTAATGCTTGTAGGCCCACCTTCGGCTTGAGATTCCGATCCACCTTCGGCATCAGCAGGCAAATGCTGATCTGGCATAACACTCCTCAGATCCCCTCCAGCGTTTTATTAGTACACAATGCCAGATCATCGAAGTAAGGATACTGGATACCGGAATACGCCTCGGTAGCTCTTTTGAGAAGTTTGCCAGAATTCGGATCATATTTCTTTCCTTCTTCCCGCGGCTTACCCTGCCGACCCATCTCGTATCCTTCAATAAAACCCAAGTGCCCCGCCCGAGCAGCCACGGCTTTCTGAAACTAGCCCAAGGGCAGTCGATACTCCTTACTTTTGGCAAGCCGACCCATCACCCGGTTAAAGCCTTCCTCTATCAGCCATTGGCGGTCATCACCAAGTTGCTTGGCAAGCCGTTGCTCACCAGCATACAAATTGGAGACCCTCCCTTTCTCCTCTCTTAACTTTACCATCTCGGCTTCCAGAACGGCTTTGGCAGTAGCGTCGTCCTGCCGACCCTTTTGAAGGCCAGCAACGGCAAGACGAGCCTCTTCCAAAGACTTTGACATCCCCACGTGAGATGCCAAAGCCTCGGCTTTCTCCTTCTTCAATACCTCCAGCTCCTGCTCAACCTCCCCGATTCTAGTCAAAGCCGACACAGCCTTCTCACGCTCAGCAGTCAAGGCCGTGATCTGATCCTCATATTCAGCAAGTCTCGCCTTCGCTTCACCCAGGCCCTGACGGCGCTCCTCAGACCAAGCCTTCACCTTCACAAGGCTGGATTCCAGACGAGCGTTTCGGCTAATCATGTTTACACCCGAAGCGTAAGCCATTGTCAGCTTTACATAAGCTTTTCGGCGCGCTTCGGCGTGGTCATCTAGTTCCAGCTCCGCTACCTCACCCGAAGGAATAGACAAGCGGGCAAACTCCCGGCATAGCTCCACGGAGTCAAATTTCGACTCATTCTTCAATCCCCAGTTGGGATAAAAAATATGGCCCGAGTGTTGTCATCCATTTCGGTAACGGGATCTTCATCAGACGCTTCTACAGTAGGCCTCTCAGTCCATATGTTGCCTCGGCTAAGGTCCTTCTTCATCTGGGACAGTTTCCCCAAACCACCAGCAGTAAAGCCGCCCCTCGACCTCAAAATGGGGTTCTCCTGCATACGACGGAGGAAATCATCAAATGCATCATCAGACATAATCGAATGCAGAGGCTGGGCCGAAACACTTACGATAGCGGTGGCCGGGTCAAATGTAGCCTTCCCTTTTCCACCCGAAGCCTCACACTCCACATCCATCTCGACAAGTGGAGACAACCTTTGTGCCTCTGGAGACACGGCATCTTCATCAACCAGCCTGAAAGGCGACTCACCATCGGCAGGCTCAGTGGTCGAAGTAGAACCCTTGTTACGGGACGCAGTATGCTTCGGCCTAGACCTCTTCACCTCCCTATCTTCACCACCCTCCAGTTTGTGTTTACGGTTGTCACCCTTACCCTTCTTGGCAGCCCTCTCCTTCGATCTATCCTCCTCCAAATCAACAAGTTTGTTAGTCGCCCCACCAATATCCTTGCCAGCCACTGTGGTCTCGCCCACCTTCACAACAAACTCCTTGTAACGATACCGTGATCCGGCATCAACAGGGGTCGGCTCGTCTGCATCCAGGGGTACCTGACCCTGTATCACATCATCGTCATCCTCCAAACCAATGTATCCTAACAAATCCATCACTGCAAACACAAACAAACACAATAAGTAAGTAACATAAAGCCGAAGTGACATACACGTAACAAAGCTACAAACAGGGCATACCCTGGCCATTAGTAAAGAGGGCAGGATTTCGAGTCAGAGACAGCCAATTTCGGCTCAACCCGGTAAGGACAAGAACCCTCTCAGGATATTGTACCAGCGGCACCTATAGTGCAACAAGCTTCGTCACTATGTCTTCATCGAAGGGCAGTTCTTCAAGGGTCCTCTTCTTATACTTCGTCGGTTTCCAAGGAATGTCCCCCAAACCCAGTACATCTTCGGCAACAAAGAAAAATTTGTCTTTAAAATCTTTCAAATTCGTTGGCAGTTTCGTCAGATAGCGAGGGCTGAAAGTCCCGTCCTCATACGTTATGGCTCGCTGCTCGAAGCAGAACCAGTCACCTTGATGCATTAATCGATAGAACGCATGAAACTCCCCAATAGACGGTTCGGCATTCACAATCCTACAACAAACCTCGAAGTGCGTAACCCGGAGGACCGCATTCGGATGCAATTGACCTATGTGCACGCGGTTATACTTAAGAACTTCCCGAAAGAACTTCGTCAGAGGGAGTCGAAGCATCCCGGCACTAAAATGCTTAGTATATAACCCTATCTTGCCATCAAGGGCATCTTTTATCGACTGCGTTGCCGTCGGCAACACCGGTCCAAGTTTCCGAGATATACCATACGTCTCGCAATGCGCTTTTAACCCGTTCTTCGTCAACGCCGAGCGGAAGTCCCTAATGCCTCGTCTGGACGACTCCGACGCCTCACCTTTACCCCCTTTCGTGGCCATGATATGTAAACAAGAAAATCAAAAACAGAGGATATACGTACCAGTAAAAAGACGATAGCGTAAACACAATAGCAGATGATGCTAACGAGCACGGCAGTAAAATAAGCAAACTTGACTTGATGCCGTTATACCAAAGTAGAAACGCAGAGAGAAAGATCGAGAGAAAATTTGTAAGGTGTAAAGCATCAAATGAAACCGTCGACCAGTATTTATAGGACTGGGGCAACCCTTCAGTTACCCACGTCCCATCAATCGTCGACGGCCCGACACGTAAACCCTACAGTTGTCGCCCATTCGCATTTCGCCCAAACAGGCCCACCAAAGCCCATTAGGCGGCCCAAGCAGCTTTCGGCGCCAGACTTCGACCAGCCGCCATACAAATTTAGTCCAATGACGAAGTCGAGACCATAATACATCGGACTGGGGGGCTGATGACGTGTGTATGTTCAAAAAACAATACAACACACAAGGGTTGACCCGAATAAGGTCGACCACACATCACAGTCGAAGTTAACTTCGGCTACGCAGAGGTCGGCCCGCCCATCAGCATATGAGGGTCGACCAAGCAACAGCAACCTCCGCCTATGTCACCTGCCGAAGTGATTCCACGAAGGTCACACTTCGGTCAGGTCATAAGGCTTATCCATAAGTACATACCTTCGGCCATTACAAATGCCGAAGTTCTTAACAAAGGTTGCTTCATTTCGGCCAGTCGATACCCGACCTACCGAAGTTCGCACAACAGACCAGCGCTCACACGACAGTGTCAGAAACATTCCTACAACGTTGTTACAGCCACTAACGGCCTCCACTGAGGGGACACAAGGACGGCCACGTCAGCATGGATCGTACCTTTCGGTGGTAGACGCACAATCCAGAGTAAGACAAGGATTGATGAGTATAAATACTCATCAATCATCAGGTAAATACACAAGTTCAAAAACCCTAATCTTCTATTTTCCTTTCTTACTCTCATCGGTACCAATACTTATTCTCACGCCGGAGCTTGGTCGCAGGACACACTGTCCTGCGCTCCAAGAACAACGGTTTGCTGTTTGTGTAGGTTTTAGTGAAGAAGACAATCTCCATCATCATTCAACCATCTTTATAGTCTGATATCCTCTTCAGTTCGTCCTAGAACTTCTATCAGATCGTTGAAGATACCCAGTTACTACAAGTATCACCGTATTTCTTTTCTATTCCAAACCCTAATCTATGATGATTCACGATTCGGAGATAGGAAACAATTGTTAAACGGAGACTGTTTGCTCACCAGGTAATATATAAATATATAGAGCTTTGGTATCTTTCAAACAATGGAGATTGTTTGCTACACCGACTCCTCCTCTTCATTGGCTCCATCCACCTCTGAGCAGCTCTTACCTGGCCTATGCTTACAATCAATGAAATATAAGTTTTAATTTTTTTGATTTGTTCCTGTCCTAAGCAGAATAGTGAATTTCTTCTTACATTTAGGTGTATGTGTTAGAAACGGAAGAAACGATTGGAAAGCTGATTCTCATTCATTGATTGACCAAATGATACAGCTGAGTTTTTGTTTAAACAGATTAACAGCTAACAGAAAACTAACTAGGATTAAGATAACTAACTAATCAACTAACTACAGTTAAGTTATCTCTAACTAACAATTAACAACTTTCAACTGATCCGACCCGATACTTCTTTACACGCGGATCTTCTACTCTTGCTTATAACCCGGTGATTAAATGTCTTGGTTCTGTATTCGAAATCCGGTTTGATCATTGATTTATTAATTGCTTTATATCAAACCGGATTATATCATCACAGCCCCCCTCAAGTTGGAGTTGCCAAACCCAACTTGGAAATGTGTAATTGATGATGTGCCTTGGGTAAACTTTTAGTAAAGACATCAGCAAGCTGAGTAGAAGTGGAAGTGTGCTGCAAAAGAATAAGACCTTCTTGAAGTTTTTCTCGGACAAAATGACAATCAATTTCGATATGCTTTGTCCGCTCGTGAAAAACAGGATTTTTAGCTATATGGATGGCAGCTTGATTATCACATTTAAGAGGTACAGGAGTAATGTTTGGAACTTGTAACTCAGCAAGAAGTCTAGTAAGCCATGCCAATTCTGCAGTCACCCTTCGCATGGACCTATATTCAGCCTCTGCTGAACTAAGTGAAATGGTAGGCTGCTTCTTTGACTTCCAGGAAATGGGACAACCACCAAAGGAGATGAAATAGCCACTCACAGATTTTCTGGTAATAGGACAGGCTGCCCAATCTGAATCACAGTAAGCCAATAGAGAAAGATCAGAGGATTTGTTGAAAACAAGACCTTGGCTGACTGTCCCTTTGATGTATTGTAAAGTGTGCATAGCTGCATCCAAATGAGGCTGTCTTGGTGTTTGTAGAAATTGACTCAAATGTTGGACAGTAAAAGCAATGTCAGGGCGAGTATGAGTTAAGTAATTGAGCTTGCCAATTAACCTTCTATAAACTAAAGGATCTTGAATAAGAACTCCATCATCAGGTTTAAGAGAAATAGCAGGAGGCAAAGGAGATGAAACAGAAGGCAGTGACAAGACATCAAACTCTTTTAAAAGAGAAGTAGCAAAGGATCTTTGAGTCATGATTAAACCCTGTTTAGATCTTAGTAATTCAATCCCTAAGAAATAGTTAAGAAAGCCCAAATCTTTGATTTTGAAAGTATCATTGAGAAAGGTTTTGAGAGCCTGAATTTCATCAGCATTGTTCCCAGTTAACAGAATATCATCCACATACACTGCTAAGTGGACTATTGAAGAGCCCATGGACTTGGAAAATAAAGAGTAGTCATTGGAAGATCTAACATACCCCTTAGATTTGAGAGCATCTGATAACTTGGCATACATTGCCTAGATGCTTGTTTCAAGCCATAGAGTGACTTTTTGAGCTTTAAAACCTTATTACCTGAAGAAGGGGTCATGCCTGGTGGAAAAGTCATATAAATTTCTTCATTGAGATCTCCATGAAGAAATGCATTGTTCACATCTAATTGATGCAACTGCCAATCCAATTTGGTAGCAACAGCAATGAGAGATCTAATGGTAGTCATTTTAATAACAGGGGAAAAGGTCTCAGTAAAGTCAATGCCCTCAACTTGAGTATCCCCCCTTACTACCAATCTTGCTTTACACCTTTCTAGAGAACCATCAGCATTGTACTTAACTTTGTAAACCCATTTGCATCTGATAGGTTTCTTGCCTGATGGTAAATCAACAATATCCCAAGTTTTTGTGGCATTTAAAGCCTCAAACTCTTTATCCATAGCCTCCTGCCAATGGGGATGTGAAGCAGCCTCTTTATAAGAAGAGGGTTCCTGAATAAGATCAACATTATGCACAAATAATTGACTGCAGGCATTGAGATCATGAAAACTGGATTGAGTAGAGGCTGAACAAGCATGAAGAAAATCATTAGAAGGATGGGAGAGAGTAGAAAAAGAATCAACATGATTACAGACATACTCATGCAGATAAGCAGGAGGATTAGAAGACCTGGTTGATCTTCTAACCGGAGGAATAGATGAAGTGGGCAAAGGAGAAATAGGAGGAGAAGAACCAGGAAGAATAGGATCATGAATATGAGGAATAGGAGCAGGTGAAGAGGAAGAAGGTTGAACATCAAGGGGAGTGAGGGGAGTATTTGGAATAACAGGAGTAAAGTGAGAAATAGGAGGATCATCAAAAGGAAAATCAGAAGAAAGATTAGGAAATAGGACAGAAGGAGAGGAAGTTTTAAGAGAGGGAAAGATGTGTTCATGAAAGATGACATTTCTAGAAATAGAAATTTTATGAGATTGCAAATCATAAACCTTATAGCCTTTGGTACCAAAAGGATAGCCTAAAAAAATAGAAGGAGATGCTCTAGGCTGAAATTTATCCCTGCCTTGTTTAATAGTGGACACATAACAAAGACAACCAAAAGCTCTAAGTTTGGTATAATCAGGAGATTTGCCATAAAGAACTTCATATGGGGACTTGTTATGAAGCAGTTTGGAAGGAAAAAGATTGATCAGGAAGGTAGCAGTGAGTAAACAGTCCCCCCAAAAACTCAAAGGCAGTTTGGATTGAAACAATAAAGCCCTTGAAGTTTCTAGTAGATGCTTGTGTTTTCGCTCTACCACCCCATTTTGTTGGGGGTGTAGCAACACAACTTGTCTGATGAATAATGCCTTTTTCCTGAAAAAATTGAGTCATGAAGTGATTGTTTCCCAATTCTAAAGCATTATCAGACCTAACAACTTTGACAATAACACCAAATTGAGTTTCAACCATTGTAACAAAACTCTTAATGACAACAGATGCATTACTTTTGGTGCTAAGTAAGTGAGTCCAAGTATTTCTACTGAAATCATCCACAATGGTCAAAAAATATCTATGACCAGAATATGTAGTAGTGTTATATGGACCCCAAGTGTCAATGTGGATGAGTTCAAAAGGCTTTGTAGTTTTGATATGACTTTTAGGAAATGAAAGACAGTGCTGTCTTGCTTTTGGGCAAATATCACAATGATCATCATTATTGATATGCAAAGTAGGAAACATAGAATGTAACTTGTACAATGGTAAATGACCAAGTCTACAATGCCATGTGGAACTGGAAACAACAGAATTACAAGAGTGGGAAACACTAGAATCAGAAAACAAAGGAGATTGCAAAAGATAGAGTCCATTGACCAATCTACCAAGTTCCAGTGGCCTCTTCATTGAAGGGGCCTGCAAGAAACATGAAACAACAGAAAAATATAAAAGGCCTTTAGTGTCCTGACAAAGCCTTGGAACAGATAGCAAATTGTGCTTGAACTGTGGTACAAAAAGAACATTAGACAATAACAAATCAGGAGTAAGTTGAACTGAACCAGTTTGAGTAACTTTGATAGTTTGACCATTAGGAAGAACAATGAAAATTGGCTTAGGTATAGAAAGAAGGTTTGAAAAACAGGATTGATTGGAACACATATGATCACTTGCCCCTGTGTCTATGATCCAATTAGCACTCATAACTTGTGAAGTACATGCCATTATACCTGCAAAGTTTGCATAACTCAAAGATTGAGACTGAGGGGCAGAACTGTCTTTTTCAGCAGGTGAAATATTAGTTGTCTGAATCATCTGCAACAAAGCCTGAAATTGCTCTTAAGTAAAAGGATTAGATTTGTCCATATCAGATTCATCAACCTGAGCATTAGCAGCAAACTTCTTTGTCTTTGTGAACTTAAAATCTTTAGGAAAGCCAATCAACCTATAGCATTTACTTGCATTATGACCATTCTTTTTGCAATGAGAACATACTAATTTCTTAGCATCGGATCTTTGATTATATGACTGAGTTTGAACATTGTTAGAAGGCACATAATTATTATCATGAAAGAATTGAGGAGTAGAATGAACCTCCCTTTGTTTTTCATCATGAATGAGTAAGGCATAGGCCTGATTGATAGTAGGAAATGGAGATTGCATCAAAATGTTGCCTCTAACATTGTCATATGTTGGATTGAGTCCCATCAAAAACTGAACTAACATCTGATCTTCATTTCTCTTCTTTAATTTTTGAGCAGCAGCACAAGTGCACATAGGATCATCATTTAGGCTTGCCAATTCATCCCATAACCTCTTGATTTTAGTAAAATATGTTGCGATATCATCTGTTCCTTGAGATAACTGAGTTAATGATTTCTGAAGATGATAAATCTGAGCACCATTGGACTGACCGAATCTTTCATTCAATTCAGTCCATAACTGTTTTGCAGTATCTGTGTATAAAAGACTTTGACTAATTTGAGGAGCTAGAGTATTGAGAATCCAAGAAATGATCATATTGTTGCATCGTTTCCAGGCAGCTAGCTCAATTGGATCTGAAGGAGCATCGAGAGAACCATCAACAAAGCATATTTTGTTTTTGGCAGATAGAGCAATGATCATAGATCGCTTCCATGTCGGAAAGGCAGATCCGGTGAATTGATTAGAGACGAGAACGGTTCCAGGATGATCCGATGCATGTAGATACAAAGGATTAGAAGAATCGATTTGATCGGAAGAATTGGAAGCAGAAGAATTCGGATTTGAAGGAATAGACATGATGAAAAGAAGAACGAAAACGAAAGGAAAAGAATCGAAAAACGGAAGAACAAAGATAGCCGGAGAAGATGATCGGAGAATCAACAATTGATCGGAGCAGGTAGCTCTGATACCATGTTAGAAACGGAAGAAACGATTGGAAAGCTGATTCTCATTCATTGATTGACCAAATGATACAGCTGAGCTTTTGTTTAAACAGACTAACAGCTAACAGAAAACTAACTAGGATTAAGATAACTAACTAATCAACTAACTACAGTTAAGTTATCTCTAACTAACAATTAACAACTTTCAACTGATCCGACCCGATACTTCTTTACACGTGGATCTTCTACTCTTGCTTATAACCCGGTGATTAAATGTCTTGATTCTGTATTCGAAATCCGGTTTGATCATTGATTTATTAATTGCTTTATATCAAACCGGATTATATCATCACATGTTAGAAACGGAAGAAACGATTGGAAAGCTGATTCTCATTCATTGATTGACCAAATGATACAACTGAGCTTTTGTTTAAACAGACTAACAGCTAACAGAAAACTAACTAGGATTAAGATAACTAACTAATCAACTAACTACAGTTAAGTTATCTCTAACTAACAATTAACAACTTTCAACTGATCCGACCCGATACTTCTTTACACGCGGATCTTCTACTCTTGCTTATAACCCGGTGATTAAATGTCTTGGTTCTGTATTCGAAATCCGGTTTGATCATTGATTTATTAATTGCTTTATATCAAACCGGATTATATCATCACATGTTAGAAACGGAAGAAACGATTGGAAAGCTGATTCTCATTCATTGATTGACCAAATGATACAGCTGAGCTTTTGTTTAAACAGACTAACAGCTAACAGAAAACTAACTAGGATTAAGATAACTAACTAATCAACTAACTACAGTTAAGTTATCTCTAACTAACAATTAACAACTTTCAACTGATCCGACCCGATACTTCTTTACACGCGGATCTTCTACTCTTGCTTATAACCCGGTGATTAAATGTCTTGGTTCTGTATTTGAAATCCGGTTTGATCATTGATTTATTAATTGCTTTATATCAAACCGGATTATATCATCACATGTTAGAAACGGAAGAAACGGTTGGAAAGCTGATTCTCATTCATTGATTGACCAAATGATACAGCTGAGCTTTTGTTTAAACAGACTAACAGCTAACAGAAAACTAACTAGGATTAAGATAACTAACTAATCAACTAACTACAGTTAAGTTATCTCTAACTAACAATTAACAACTTTCAACTGATCCGACCCGATACTTCTTTACACGCGGATATTCTACTCTTGCTTATAACCCGGTGATTAAATGTCTTGGTTCTGTATTCGAAATCCGGTTTGATCATTGATTTATTAATTGCTTTATATCAAACCGGATTATATCATCACATGTTAGAAACGGAAGAAACGATTGGAAAGCTGATTCTCATTCATTGATTGACCAAATGATACAGCTGAGCTTTTGTTTAAACAGACTAACAGCTAACAGAAAACTAACTAGGATTAAGATAACTAACTAATCAACTAACTACAGTTAAGTTATCTCTAACTAACAATTAACAACTTTCAACTGATCCGACCCGATACTTCTTTACACGCGGATCTTCTACTCTTGCTTATAACCCGGTGATTAAATGTCTTGGTTCTGTATTCGAAATCCGGTTTGATCATTGATTTATTAATTGCTTTATATCAAACCGGATTATATCATCACAGTATGCGCTTCATATTATTCAGGTACTCCTATTATTTTTGTTTGATATGCTTGATTTTGTGTGTCACGGGTGTGGGTTGTGGGTTGTGGGTTTTAGGGAATGTAAGAGCCTCTATCATGTTTTTTCTTTTATTTTGCTCTGATGTCTTTCTCTCAATATTATTTACGATGCTTGTCACTTATGCTGGCCTATTTTTTACTCCGTCTGTTCAGGTTACAATCGAAGGATTCATCGGCCTTTGTTGGGTTTTTGTCATCATCGATTTTTGTGGCCGATTGCCACTGTTTTCATGATTTTGTGTAAAAGAAGTCCAAAACTCAAGATAAAGGTTAGTGTTTTAAAATCTTCTTTTTTTGATCGAGTGTAATGATTTAACAATTCTAATTTTATGACACTCATGGTTTTATCTTCTTGGGATATGAAGGGGGTGACATGAACTCGGTTGTTGTTCATATGTCATCAAAAACCTTATTCCTTTTTTGTATCTCATGGAATCCTATTCGGGATGCAGTTTTAGTTCATAGCATTTTGGTCAAACAATTAAAATAAAAAAGGAAACATGTCAAATGTGATCTAACAGATTCAAGTTGTAGTTTATGAATTTGTTTCTTGATGCATACAATTAACTAGGTGGATCTGTTGGTTTATTTGCTCAGAAAACTCAGGTCACAGATGATTGACAAATGTGATCTAACAGATTCAAGTTGTAGTTATGAATTTTGTGTATGTCATGCTTTCTTTTGCGGTTATTTTTTAGGTATTGGTCCTTCTGATTGACTTTATGTTTGTTTTTGTTGATTTTAAGATGAGAGGAGGTTGTGCAGGTATGTTCCGATGTCCCGATTATGAATGTTTTTTGTTACAAATGCGGTGCCTCTTTGATTAGTATGTAATAGGTATGTGATGATTTATGTTAGTTTCTTCTGATTTCACCGGAAGGTGTTAAAATCTGAAGCTTTTGTTTTTGGGTATGACTGTTCTTGAACTCTAATCTCAAATATGCCCATTTCTACTTATGCTGAAATCCGATGCGTGTGTTTCTAGGTTTGACTGTTCTTGAACTTTGATCTTCAACTCCTATATTCCGGCAAATCAACAGCAACTTGCCTACAAAAGATTCAGTATACACAAGGTAATTCCAATTTTTAACTTCGTTTATTTTGATATTACCTGTTGAGATTTCTGATCTAAACAAAAATTAGATTTAATTCCTAACCTTTTTGATTTGATTCGTTTCATTATGGATTTATGTTATTATTGTTGGAATAAGCTCTTCGTTCTAGATCCGATTTGCATCGTTTCTAATTACGATCCTCAATTGTGATCATTCTAAATTACAATTATGTAACCTGTTTCTTAAACCAGAATATTATAAAAAACACAATTCAATTTGTGGTGATTAATATTTATTATTATTGTAGGACCTCGGACTATCCACTTTGGAAGTCTTATCTGAAATTAAATGCATTGATGGAGATCGATGATGCACTTCACATACGCATTTGTTTTTCATGTCTAACTTAAGGACATGTTTTTCACGTTGGTTTTGGGAACTGATTTCAGATCTTATGCAGAGACTGTCTTTGAAAACCCATCCAACATATTTCTCGGTTATCACGTTGACGGCTACCGGTTCTTTGTTGTCAGGTGGGTATAGGTTTTTTGTTATATCGCTTTTCCTTCTTTTTCTGTACTCAGGGATTGCTTCATGTTCTGTAGTAGCCCATTGAATAACAAAAATTTAAGATTCAGCTCTAAATTTTTTATACACTGAATGTTCTACTATTAGCTTCTTTTGTTAATGCTGATTTATGCTTATTTTTTTGGTGCAGGTGTGGGAATCGATCTGTGTTTGTTGTTGTGTGTGGTTTAAGGTGAGTTTCTTATGTTAGCTTCATGTTATTAGTTAGTTTGTTCCTATTTTTTAGGGTTGTTCTGGCTTGGTCTATGAAGATCTAAAACTAATAACATAAGAGTTTAAAACAGTCCTATGTTCTGTGAAGATCTAAAACTGATAACATAAGATCTAAAACAAATTTTAAGGCTGAGTTCAATGAGCTCAGACCTGTGTAAGTTTAAAAATTTTGAGGCTGAGTCTGAATACATGAAAATTTTAAGAGATTCATTGAAATAGTGAATGTAAATCATTATATGATGTGAAATAGTAGAAAAGTTTATAAAATGATGAATACCGAAAATTTAGAGAAAAGTTCACAAAATAGTGGTAGATACCAAGAAGACCTCAAACCTGAAGGTGGAAGCGAGCAACTGTTTTAAGAACGGATAAACAGGAAAGACATCAAAAGAAAGGGCAAATCTAAGAAGAATCGTAGGTAGAAAAGTAATATGTAAGGGATATTTTATTATTTTGATGGTTACTTGATTTTGAAGGAATGGTAGTTCCTGTTTTCTAACTTTTCATTTGTAGTTGCCTCATCTAATGTTTAATTTAGTATGAAGTCTATTTCTGTTTAGTTTTTGTGAATTCTTTTAAGTATAGATCTTCAATTTAAGGTACCTTAAAATGCAATTTGTTCCGATGATGTTGAGCTCTTTTTTATACTTTGCAGGAGTGTGTGGTTTCTTTCTATTTGTCTATCCACCACTAAAGGTAAGTTACTTATAAATGTTATTTGTTTTTCTTTTTGTTTTCTGGCTTTGCCTCTTTGTTGTTCAGTTTAGACTTGGAATTGCATTTTAGTACCTGCAAATCCCGATCAGTTAGTTCTATTGGCCATCTTTTTAGTTTTTGTAACGGATGTTTGGGTGATGAATATTTTCCTCGATGGTTAGTTAATATTCTAGAAAAGTAAGAAATAATTTATTATTTCAATATTTTTTTAGAACAAATTTAATGTTTTAAGAAGTGTGATGCTATTAATACAAAGTAAAAAGATTCAAAACTCAAATGCATCCATGTACATCCATCTATTGTAGTTATGTCTATTATTCTTACATCCATTTACCAACAGAAGGAAATGCTTATTTTAGGGCCTATCTGCAGGTTCAAAAAGCTAATAAAACATGGCTATGCCCTGCCTTTCATTTACGGTAACATATCCACCATAAGGCCTAGCGCGCTCAATCAGCCAGAAGCTTGCACCCCCACCTGAAAATAGCTGACTAGAAAACCAAAGGTCCTTCAGGTATGCATTGTCTCAGTATTTTCAAATGATTGAAGGACAAATAGTCTGAACATATATACCCATGTTGCGATAAATGGGCCTGTAATGGAATAATTGCTTCGATTTTATCATTCAACTTACTTCAAAGGTTGCTAAGGCAGTTGCTTTATATGCAATTACACAAATTTTATTGGTTTATATGTTGTGGTTAGAGGTGTAGAATGATTTCATGTCGTAGTGTCTTACACAATAAAATGCTTTCCAACTTGAAACCTACTTAAGTAGAATAAATCATTCGAGAATGCTGTATACTTCAATTACTAAGGGGATTGCTTCTTTTGCTAAACATGTCACTTAATCTTTCTAATTAGTCAATTGCTCAATCCTTTTGGTAATTTTCTATTGTCTTCTTCTAAGTTTTGCCTCTGTGTTTTCTATATTTCATGAAACAATGACATTAATTTCCTTATGCCAGTTTATTTGCTTCATTATGGCCCGTAACGACATCGTCGGCTGTGCTACCACAAACCTGAACTTTAAAAAAATTACGTCAAACATCCGTTGCAACGCGGTGGATCGCAACATCTTGTTGTTTAAGAAAATGATACCAATTTAATGTTTGTATTACATACCACCTCATCACTTATGAGTAAATTTAAGTGATCATGTTTGTATTTGAGTTTTGAGAACATAACAACTAATGGATGACAGTCATCAAATGGTGGATGAAACGGGCAAAGCTTTAGTTTAAACTGTTAAATAACTAATTAAACACCATTGTTTCTTTATCAAGCACATTCTGTAATTACTTTATGAGATTTTCATATATATTATAGAAATGTAAGCATATTTATATCAATTTTGTTGTTTAAAAGTTTGAAATAATTCGACCATCTACGTCAATCACGTTTAAGTAGATAATATGTAATGATTTTAATATGTAATGATTTTAATATAAAGCTTAGTGTGCTCTTCTAATAAGAACAATTAGTAAATAATCTGATGCAATAGAGGTATTATATAGTTTTCAATTGATTTTCTAAATTTTGTTTAGGAATTTAATTTGTTAAATATCATTATAAATATTGTATTTGTTACAATGACAAGTCAAGTAGTTTTAATAGTGGCCGGAAGGTTTTATGTGTTTGAATAGATTTGGACCTCCTTAACTCATTTTTGTGTAATTAACTGTATATGTGATGAAGTTGATCAAGTTTGACCATGGTCAAAATTAAAGAACTCTAATTGTGGTAGGAGAGCCACATATGCAGAGACCGGATATTAGTTTGAAGAACATTGATTTTATTTATGTTGTTTTTTAAAATTTTACATATACATGGTCAATATTCTGTCGCTTTGGAGATTTCCAAGTCGAGTGATCGAGAGTTACTTTGTATTTTATTGTACAAATTCCAACTTTAAAATCTAAACTTTTATATATTTGAAGAAATGGTAAATTGGTTTGAAGCACATGGATTTTAAATATGATGTTTTTGATATGTTATGTGTACTTTTACCAAAACTAAGTAGATTTTGTTGCTTCTTTGAAATATGTAATGATTTTAATATGCAGAGAATGATAGTGAAGTTGTTAAGAAAGGCTAACAAGATATTCTTAAATCTTTGATCTCAATCATTTGTATTGATATTGGTTCAATGTTTGTTGATCTTTAATCTCAATCAATGAATATCACGTTGTAAATTAGTGTCGTTGTTGAACTCGCAAACATAAGACAAATAACATGTTATAAATTATCGTCTGCCACAACGCGCTGGTACCCCACTAGTATATATATATATATATATATATATATATATATATATATATATATATATATATATACTAGTCGTGCGCCCGCGCGTTGCGGCGGCGACAGTGTATAGCGTGTTATTCGTCTTCTGTTCGCTTGTTATGGCGGCACGACAATTTTCATCGAGGTATTCGTTTTTTAGAACTCAAACAAGTAACAACAATGTAACACCCCCCTCCGCCGCCCCCTGCCAGGTGCGGGGGAGGGTGTGGGACCGGCTGTCCGTATCAGTTTACTCGGCACCAACAACAGAATAAAACATACAACAACACGGACGTCCAGTCCTCATATTGAAACCTTAGGCCGACTCTTGATGGAGGATGTACAATGCACCTCTTGCCGACCTAATAGAATCGGGAGCCCCGGATAGACCCAGGACTGAACAAACAAATGATACATACATCAAGGAATTGTAGTCATAACATACACTGAACAACATACATTCATTAATTTCATACAGGCTCTATCAGATAGCCACAACTAGTACCCCAATGTTCCTGTACAGATACCTCATCACCTGCACACACTTGCCTGCAACATAAGTCAACACAATGTCAACAACAAACGTTGTTGGTGAGTCGTAACTACCATCATCACATTAACAGTTATTAACACATTCAGTTCATAAATCTATCATGTCGCACCCAAGGTCAAACTTCATGTACTCTACGGGCACGTCGCAATCAGCCGTAATCCCTCTACGAGTAGAAATTTCATTTCAACATATAAGGACATATTCCCCCTAGTTACCTAATACTAGAGGATCCGGATGAACATGGATAAATCAACTATAATGGCCGTTATAATCCCTTATATGCCTATTGGTTCAATCTTAATGACCGTGTTCGACATGATAATCATAACAGATATAACAAATACATCATAGCATAAATGTAATCTCAAACAGTTAACTAATGAGGGAAGTCAGAGGACTCACAGATCTTCAAAGTACCAAGTCATACGGATAGGATTGCGTACAATCCACAGATGTCACAGATGCAATTGCCTAGACAAGGCTTAACGTCATGTTAAGCTTGGAGAATCCAATAACCTAAACAAGTATAGGTACTCTTAAATTTAACACAGTAATAAAACTGGTCAGGCTCGGTTGTGCTCCGTGCCTTAAACGATACGATACGTCCACAAGTTGAGGTCCCAATACAACCGGATGTCCCAATACAGTCGTATGGCCTAAACCTGGTTACGATCGTAAATTATCTGTCAATCTCTAATTAAACAGTTCTTGCCGAACACGGTCGTATGTCTTTAGTGGCAATACGGCCATGTGGACTGTTTGACAGATTATCTAAACTAAACCAAACGATGTCGCTCGAGTCTCGATCGTGTTATGTTTTATAATACTTCAAATGTTACATAAAATCATATCTTATGTATATATATATATATATATATATATATATATATATATATATATATATCAATCTATTTATCATTTACATAAAATCATAGCTTTTACATAAAATCATATCTTATGTATACTTCAAATGTTATATCTGTTTCACATAAAATCATAGTTTTTATGTACAAGTTTATTCGTTCATACTTCACATAAAATCATGATATTTATTTACATGAAATCATAGATTTTGTATATATTTCTATCCATCTTATAGTTCACATGAATTCATGAATTGTTAATAATAATTCATAATATTACTTCACATAAAATCATAGGTTTTATATATATTTATCCGTTTTGTAGTTTACATGAAATCATAACTTCTATTAACATAAAACATACCTTACATAAAATGATAAGTTTTCCTCACATGAAATCATAGTATTTATTACATAAAATCATGGTTTATGTATATAATCTCTAAGACCGGTTAATATATGTATTTACAGAATATCCCGTTTTTGGTTGATCTTGATTTATATAAAATCATACCTTTCATAAAATCAAGGCTTTGTTAACATAAGATCATAACTTTGTTAATCATGAAATCTTAAGTTTATTACATAAAATCATAATAAGGCTTTATATATATTTTTCTTGTTATCAATGTTTTATAAACAATAATACTTCTATTTGACAGAACGTTCCTCACACGACGTATACAATACTACTAAATCAATAACAAGATAGCGAACATGGTTATACCTCCGGTCGGTATGCAGACTCGAACCCGGTTAACCGAAAATGCTAAACACATCCGAATTCGACGAGCGAATAGTCCATTCCAAGTAGAATTTCGCCACGAACGATAATCCATGCTCGGTTTTCTGATTTGACTTCGTTTGACCCTTCAAATATGTTGACCAGATTCGTCACGGGTTTGACTCGGTTGACTTTTGTTGACTTTCTTGACCCGAAACCAAAATTAATGAATAAGTAGTCTATCCCGCGAGATTTTTTGTCACGAACAATACTGTAAGCTCGGTTTTCTGGTTTGACCTCGTTTGACCATCCAAATCTGTTGACCAGAAGCGTTTACCGAGTCGACTCAGTTGACTCGGTACCGAGTTGACTCAAATCTGTCAAAACTCATCTCCACAACCAATCTAAAAGCATTTCTAGACCAACCAACATATCTCCATCATCATCCATTCCCGTTCCGGCGGCCGGAGGCCATGGCCGCCGCCGGATTAATCCATCTGCCGCCGTGTAACACCACTTGTAACGACCAAACTTTATCAAACATAACAATCGTTCGAATCTGTAACATGCAGTCATACATCGGGACTCAAGGATTGAAATAAACTTGAAAAGAAAAGAAAAGGGGAGGAGATCGAACCGTTACCGAAGTGATTGTCGCCGGAAAACACAAGGAGGGGCGTCGCCGCCGCCGCTGTTGCGGCGGAACCCTAGCCGGAATCGCGGCTGCCGCTGTTCTGTTGCTGTGTCGGTATGGGTACAAACAGGAGAGAGATCGAGAGGGCTGGAGGGTGGTCGCCACCGTCGGACCGTCGTCGCTCGGGTAAACCGCAGCCACTGCCGCCACCGTAAGCGAGGCAGCGGCGCCGCTGCTGTTGCTCGCGCCAGAGAGAGACAACACGAGAGAGAGGGAGAGCAGCGAGAGAGAGTAGGAGAGCAGTCGTCGCCGCCGTTGTTGGCCGGAGACGGTCGCCGCCCGGGTGCGCCGCCGTGGCCGGGAAAACGGGGAGGAGGGGGGAAGAGAGCCTCACGGCTCTTTCTCTCTCTTTCTTTCTTTCATTTACACAAAATGTGTGTATGGGTGATAGATGTACACAAAGAAAAAAAAAGGAAAGTACATTATGTACTAATTCAAGAGAAAATGTAGTACAATTCGATAATCGGGTATTATACCGCAATCTCCGAACACGTTAAATACTGATTGTCAAGTAAATAATTCACGATAAATTCCGAGTGACTGGAATATTATAAAATCCTCTTAAGTATTCTCGCAATACTTGAAATGACAGATTTATCCATAACCTGTTAATTATCCGATCAACGGGCGGTGTAGAGCGCGTAGTAGACGTGAATCTCGTTCATCTTTGTTTTACGAACCGAATATATATTCATGACTGTTATTCTCCGTAAACACTCAGAAGATATTTATAACTCCATATGTCGGTAAAACCATCTCAATTAATTATATATGTCCTTTTCGGTTTATATCGCGTAACCGTTTCGTTTACCGATTTCACTGTTTCTCATTCCGCAACACCTTGTATTTCATAACGAATCGTTAGAATACTTATAATGAATTATTCGGACCTCGAGTTTATGGATTGGGCCTTTGATGGGCCACAATTCTCTTAATGGGCCTAATGGGCCTAACTGGGCTTACCAAGTCCAGTTTATTAATTGGAAAAATTTCCCCCAGATTTACCGGAATTAACAAGGTGTCACAAACAAACACTCGAATGGAAATATATATTGGTCACAAACATAGTAATTTAAAACCAAATGAGTTGTAAATTAGAAGTCATCAACATAGTTTTAAGATATCAGTAATAACATAGTACTTTTTAAATCAAAATCCGAAGATCAATGAATTCCATAGTAAGGAAGTCAATCTGTGTCGTACGCCAGTTTATAGTGTGTTTTTTGTCTTTGGTTCGTGCATTCGGCGGCAACGACAATTTATAACACGATATTTGTTTTTGTTAGCGCGATGCGTTGCAGCGACAATTTATAATGTAGTATATGCGCGTTCGATGGCGACGAAATTTTACAAAATTCATGGCATAGAGTGCAACTCGCGCAATACGATGACGAAAAACTACAATCTTGTATGATGAGATCATTACGAATGTCGATCATGATTTACCAAGTGTGTTCTTTATAGATCACGTGTTGACTTTTTTGTATCAGAAATTGTAAATAATTCTGTATAGAGGAATTTTGAATATTGCATAAAAACAATACAAATGGATCAAAAGCTAGAATCTACAGTTGTAATATGATTACATATAAAACTTCCCACATAAAAAAAGTTACCACATTTATAAAAATATAAATCAACCATGTATTTTTTATTGAATGACATTTAACCCATTCCTAGCCGACAAACATCATGGAATAAGCGCACAACAAACCAGAATATGATATGCCAAAGAGCTTGCTAAATAAATGATGTCATGGTAAGGTATACCAATTAGGTTTAAGAAGATGACCAAAACAAAACCTATAAACTGAAAAGAGCCTACTTCTTTAATCAAAACAATGGTTACACCTAAGAAAGTTTGAATGATCATCCAAAACAAAAAATCACAGCACTCATACAACAAACTATCCAACAACAATTCCTTCAACTTACTTCTTGATGAAGAATCCTATGAATGTTATATCAAACATCAGCAAGGGATTAAACAATTTGAGCTACACCATCACATTTGTAGGGCATAAATTATAAATATAATCATATTCAAATTTCAACATAAATCATAAGCTGCTAAAACATGAAAAAAGGATGGCCCGACCGACCGACCAACCTATCTTCATTGGCTGTGTGATGTATTGGTGGATCCTTGGTTATGACTCATTTGGGATCTTGGGTATGTTGTCGGCCTCTTCTGGTTCTGATGTTTTTATCCCTGTTTTTATCCCTCTTTTTGAGCTGTATTTGTTAAGATTGTGTGGTAGCTTGGTGATGTTGTATTAATGTTTTTCTTTTGTTTGGTTTCCTTTCAGACGTTGTATTTGCTAGCGGCGCACTGGTTAAAAAAATGATGTCACATCTTGATCTGGTCCAAAGATACTTGACAACAACAGAAAATAAGATGGTTTAATTCCTCAATTACAAACTAAATAATGAGCATAAACAAAAAATGTATGTATTACCTAAAGTAATTTAGTACATCTTTAAGCGTACTGTAACTGTTAAGTAAATCTTACCTAAAGTAATTTAGTACATCTTTAAGCGTACTGTAACTGTTAAGTAAATCTGCCAAGAAATTTTTTTCCAAACCCATTGAAGCAAATGTAGTTCATGGCTGTCGAGTCCAAACCTACCAAACTTGTGAACGTCTTACCCCCCCCCCCCCCATCTTTGATGTTGCTGCTGTTGGTGATTAAAAATGCATCATAGTGCCAATATCTAATGTTGTCAAAATTTGGATTGAGAATTTATGCTTTTGAAATATACATGAAATATGAACACAAAATTAACATTGTCAGCCTACAACTTCTTATATATTTAGAACTTTTGAGAACTAAATCTCAACCACTAATTTCAGGTGGGGACCACTATAATTCATGGGGGGTTTTTCCATATATATAAACTAGTGGCTTAGAATGGTTCTCAAAAGTTTTCAAAACCAATTAGTTCTCAAATGATCCTCCCCCTATATATATATATATATATATATATATATATATATATATATATATATATATATATATACTAGGATGGTGCCCGCTCGTTGTGGCGGCGACAGTTTATAGCGCGTTGTTCATCTTATGTTCGCCCGTTCTGCGACAGCGACAATTTACAATACGATATTCGTTTCTGTTAGCGAAATGCAGTGCGACGACAATTTATAATGCGGTACACGCGCGTTCGGCGTCAACGGAAATTTACCAGTCTCATGACATTGGGTGCAACCCTCACGATGCGGCGGCGACGATAATCATCCAACGCAACACTTTTTTTTCTATTAGGTAGCGTTTGGTATGCATGAATGGATGATGGAATGGAATGGGTCAGTACGTTGGAATTGAAAATGACATGTTTGGTAGCACATAGAAATGAAATGAACCATTACATAAGGAATGTGGTTCATTTCATTTGTAAGGATTTTCATTCCTTAGGGGTAGGGTGTTTTTTTTTCCATTCCCTTAAGTAATGGAATGAAAATTTTATTCAGTTTGATTTTTTTTTCTTAGAATTTTATAAAAGAATTAAGAATAAAAAAATAAAAACTACAAAAAATATAAAAATGAAAAAGTAGAAGTAAAATAAAAATATAAAATAGAAATGAAAAAAAAAATAAAAAAAATATATAATATAAAATTAAAATATAATAAATAAAACCAAAAAATAAAAGTAAAAGTAACTTAGCAAATAAAAAAAACAAAATACTAAACTAAAACATAAACATTAAAATATTTAATATAAATAAAATATTTAAAAGTTGAAAATATAAAAGTAAAAAATAAATATTGAAAAGTCGTGAGCGTAGGATCGTCTACTCAATCTAGCTATTCGGAATACAAAACGAGTAATTAAGAGTTGTTTTATTGATCAACTGAACAATTACAACGCATAACGCTAAGAACAGAGACACAGAGAATACACCTCAGAAACACACACTTAATACTAGCTCAGCTGAACACTAGTATGAAAACAATGAACAAGCTCGCTATTTATAGGCTTATAGCTACTGGCCGAACCATATCCAAACTCCAGGTTCGGCAGCAGATCCGAACTCCTGGTTCAGACCAGGTTCGGCTGGTAGTAACCCTAGCCTTGAACTTGGATCTTGAACCTTGCTTTGATACCTCACACGACGCACTTCTCAGGTATCAACAAACTCCCCCTCGTCGTGTGCAGTATCTCTTCAACATCTTTAAATCTGTATTTTTAATCAAGCTCCCCCTCAAGTGTAGAATCTATTCGTCCAATGAAATGAATCTTTGAACAAACTCCTCCTCAACTTGATTGTAGCCTGATCTTGAATACTTGAAGATATCTTGTGATTCTCTATTCTTTATCAAAAGCTTCAGAAGACTTGAAGTTGTGATTTCCTTCACTTTAGTAACCTGATCAAAATTTAAATAATCTTGGCGCAAAACGTCTCTTTGAGACTCCAAGATATGATTTTGAAAAATTTGAATTTTGTATCACATGTTGATCAGATCGAAAATAAAGAAGAAACAAAATATTTTTGGTTTTTAGAAAGTTTATATCAAAACAAACCTAAAATATTTTTGATTTTTCAAACTTATGCTAAAACACACCAAAACTCTTTTTATGCTTTTCTTGTTATGAAATGAAATTACAATACAGATTCAAACACTATTTTTGTTATGAGAAAAGTCACTATATGGGATCATATTGGACATGACGCACTGAACTACACTTGAATTTCAACTAATTTAAACACATAATGTTGGGTTATATAACTTTTATCAAAACACGAGTACGCAGCGGAAAGAATCCTATGAATTAATCTAACTAACCGGTATTAGAACGTGTACCTTTTTAGCTCGGCAAGACTTGATCTCTTGGAGGATTTGATATAAATCCCTCTACGATCGCACACACGACACACCAATGCTATGTGCTAGCAACCGATCACGAACTTCTCTTTTGATGTAGGCTTGGTCGAACCACACAAGAAATCGCAACCCCCTTGGGTTTTCTTGTTGCCGAAATTTAGAGAGATTAGAGAGAGAATTAGGGTTTTTTCTTTATCTCATAAAGCAGCAACTAATCCTTAAACCCAGAGGGTCTATTTATAGGATTAGAATACTTGATAAACAAGTAAAAGGGATAGGCATAAGAGCCCTAGCGAAATCGGCCTAGAGGCCTTATCCACAACCTTTTCTCAATTGTAATCCAATTACAATTCTCTCTAATTACAACTAACACCCCTCTGTTAACAATTAACTGTTAGTTTTTAACGAAACCTCGTTAAATGTTCGTGATAAATATTAATTAACCATTAATTAATATTAATACATTTGGTGTCGAGACGTGTGACCCCGTAGGCTTAAATAATATCCGGACATACTTTTACTATTACATGATCATATCCCTACACATAAGTCATGTTGATTGCCAGTATAATTTGTCCATCTTAAACTCAGGCAGAATCATACTCATAACATCTGGATATGTTAAGGTATTGATTAGATTTTGCTTTGACCTGTGTATCCCACACTATCAGACATATTCAGACATTTTTTTTGCTTTTTCTTTTTGTGTGATTACACTTGTGAATTTTCACAAAGTATATATTTTCTTAATATCATCAACTGTGTTCCATGCAAAAAGAAATAAGAACATTAAATCGTCTACCTTAAAGTCGATCTTTCGATACGCAGATAAGGCTTCAGATTAAACAAAATAAGAAAAATAAAACAAGTTGAAATTGTATAACCCAACAACAATCAGGTCGGTACTCCCGTACACGCAGAGAAAGTCTGATGAGTTATACGAAACACCAAAGGAAATAAAACAGAACGTCAAACGAGCAACAATCAGGTCGGTCTTGTGGACACGCAGAGAAAGTCCGATCGTTTGACAAAATAAATAAAATCAAACAAGTTTAAATCTTTGCAAAATGAACACATGTATACACAATGACTTCTCATTTTAATTTTTCACACTGATTTTTCTTTTTGTCATGAAATACGCATCAAAATGTTATCCACATGGTCAAGCATTAGTATTTAGTGAATATCATATCTGAATACTTTCTGATTTGCCGAGCCTACCAAACATATCAAACAATGATCTTATGGCCCTTTCATCTACTCTATCCATGAGTCAGATACGTAAGCCAATGTACCATCATTTCCCAATGATCAATTACTCAAATTTTTATATGTTGTGCATGTATTCACCTTCCTTGTATATTTGGCATGTATTCACCTTCTTCCTATATCATGCATTTTCACAATTTCTCCCCCTTACATGTATTTCTCCCCCTTAAAATGAAAACTCTATTTTTGGATTTTCATTTTACAAAACAAGATGCTATTTTTGGTTTTTATCAATTGAAAAAGCAGAAAGAAAGAAAAATTGATCAATCAACACGGATATCTTGCAGTTTTAAGTTTCATAAAATTTGCAGGTTAGAAAGCTATAGCATGAAATTTTAGTTAAGCAGAATACTCCTCCATCAACAACGTTGCAATCATCGATATGGCTTCCAGAAGTAACTACACACTGGTCAAACTGATTAGTTCATAAATGACCCGAAACGGATCGCTTCTGGTCGACTAGTGTCCTGATTTAGCTTAGAAACCACCTTTGGTTTCCAAAATTGTGATTGTTTTGGTAATTCAGTTTTTGATGAAACAGTCACAGGTGACTGTGATGATGAACCTACATTTTGAACCTTTTGAAACTTAGGAACAAAACGTTTTTGTTTTGGAAAGAATGTAGGTTCACATTCATCAAAAACTCTACCATGTAAATCAAAGAACATTGGTTTGGCAGGTTTACCAAAAACTGGTTTCTGTTGAAACCTTTGATTTGATTCAACAGGAAGCGGACAATCTTTTGCCATATGCCCTTTTTGGCGGCAAACATAACATACACGTTCATATTTGTCCCGCCGTTTAGGTGCCTGCACAGAATCACACACATGGATATCTTGAACATGATCAAAAGAAGTATGATATACCTGATGCCGGTGATCATGAACCCATTTAGATGTTGGGCTTCGAGAATAAGAACCATCAGAAGAACATCTTGCGTTTTGATTCTTTAAGGTTCTTGAATCATCCTTCTTCTCAAACACTTCGGAAATCTTCCGAGAATCAACACAATGAAGAGGAAACTCTTTGTCGGAGAAAATCTGGTCCGAACCCTTGAGTTTGTAAAAACGCTCAGGTTGAACCTTCTCGGCTTTGAAAACTTCCTTCTTCACTTGCTTCATCTTGAGCGTCTTCAACTCTTGTGGTGTTGACGCTGGAACCTCCTCAGCTTTGACATTTTGTACTTTAAAACCCAAACCAACATGCTTTCCAGAAATCGTTGCTTCAGAATTTGAATTCTAGTGTCTATCCTTTGCGAACTTGGAAAACTCAACTTTGATATCTTTAAGATTTGTCTTTTCAAAGAAGATCATCTCATTAAATTCAGGTTGAGAACGAATCTTTTCACTCGAAATAGCTGATTTCTCATTATCAGCTGAAGATGAACCAGAAACAAATATTGGAGCTGGAGAAATCTCAGATTTCTTGCCTTTCTTCTTCTTATGCTTCTTGGTTTTCTTTTTCTGCACAACCTTCTCTTCCTCAGAATTAGATGATGAAACCTTTGAATAATCAAAATCTTTAACCTTCTCTTTCACTTCTTTGAATGCTTCTTTGATATGAGCAGGAGGTGAAGCTGTTTTATCAAACATCTTTTCAAAATTTTCATCTTTAGCCAAAAAGCTTGTGAACACTTGAAAATTAGAGACATTGTTCAGCAAGCGATTGACGTCAATCACCTGAATCTTTAAATCTGAAATTTGCTTTTGAGCATCAGCCAATTCCTTCTCAGTAGCAATCAAACGCTTTGCAACCTTGTGAGTTTCAAATTTTTGCATGCAAAGATTTTCCATGCCTTCAAACAATTCTTTCTTCAGTTTATCTTCATTTCGCTTCTGGATCTCAAGATTTGCTGTTTGAACCTTATTAACACTAACCAATTCTCGCTTCTCATCCAAATATTTTTCCATAACCGCTTGATAACTTGCAATTTTAGCAGCAGATTCTTCAGCATCCTTTGTCAGCAGATCAAGCTTAATTTTGGACTTTTCAAACCAATTTTGAAAATCATTAGCAACATCATCCGCTTCATCCTTACATTTTTTAACTTCTTTTACCAACTCATCCCTTTCTTCACAGACTTTTACATTTGCAGCTTCAACAATCTTTCTATCTTGTTTTGAAATTTCTATAACTTCATTCAATAACTTGATCTCTTTAATCAAACATTCATTCTTCACACCCAATTCCTTCTCATGTTCCTTAGACACTTCCAAGTCCGAAGAAACCAATTTAAGTTTGTCAGAAAGCTTTTGAATTTTATTCAATAATGAAGCATTCTCTTTCAACAAACTCTCCAAGTTTTCAGCCGATTCATAGGAACTTGGTGCTGAACTTGTGTCTAAACTTGTATCTGAACAAGAATCTTCTTGTTGATCATGAGTGACTATTAAAGCGAATGAATCAAAATGTTTACCCTAATCATAAACACCGTCATCTTGAGCCGTTAAAGCTGTTGTTTTGGTTGAATTACTGGATGATGGTTGAGTAAAACCGGGTTTGCTTCCATGAGCTTGCTGACATTCTCTAGAAAAATGTCCAAACTTCGAACACTTGTAGCACTTGATATTTGATTTATCAAAACCCAATTTACCACTAAACGCTTGTTTTCCAGTTTTCTTATAAAATCGCTGTGACCTTTGAGTTAACATAGCAAGTTGCCATGCCATATCTAACTCATTCAATTGATCATCATCAAGCACATTCAAATCTTCTTTAATTAATTGTGCCTTCCAATATCATTTATAATCATTCCAAAAGACGAAGAAATGAGAGCAGCAATCAATTTGGCACATTCATCCACTGATTGAATAGAAAACGCACTTTTACGTGATGAATCAGGAATTGTAAAAGTGCAACCTTTTGAAGAATCAGACTTTCCAGAAGCTTTAGCCATAAAAGCAACACTTGGTGCAAAACTCAAATTTGGCTTTGCTTTAGCATTCATTCTAGCAGTATTATCACCATGATACAACTCAGGGTTTTGTAAAGTAGCTGTTGATTTCTTTGAATTTAACATTTCCATTTCCCGAGCATGAAGTTTTCCAGTAAGCTCGTGAAATGTCAAAGTAGAGTATTCTTTATCATGAGTGAGCAGCAAAACATAGTACTCCCATTTTTCAGGCAAAGCTTCCATAATCTTTTCCTTCTAATCACATCAGTTTTCTCAATTCCAACAACCTTGAATTCACTAATCAAGTGTGAAAATCATGAAAAAAGAGCAGTAGTGTTCTCATTGTCATAATGTTGAAAATTATCAAATTCTTTATTCAACACTTTCTTCCGACTCTTCTTGTAATCATCATTCCCCTAACATTTTGCTGATAAAACACCCCACAATTTCTTAGACTACTTGCAAGTACTAAATTGATGAAGCAACTCAGTGGGTAATGCCATTGTAAGATAACCGAAAGCTTTTTGTTCAAGCTCGTACGATTTCATTTCAGCAGTGTCGAATGTATGAATTTCCTTGAAATCTCCTTGATCAGTCGGATGTTGATAAAGCGTCTTGATTGGAATCCACAAATCGATATCATTCGTGCTTATGTAAGCAGAAACTCGTTGCTTCCAATTCTGTTAATCTTCCAACTTCAACAACGTGGGAACTTTCTGACTTGTTCCAATTTCGTTATCGAAGTTCATCATAGTCTGCATTGCACTTTGCATCGCGACAAAAGCTTGAAATTCCGACATCGTTGAAAATTATAATATTCTGATCGTCCGAACCCTATCCGAACCAAACTCTGTGATCCGAACGTACTCTGAACTCTCTCCGAACCTCTAACAACAGTCCGAACTTCAAACGAACCTTAACAGTGCCGAACTATACCCGAATGCTGTCCTAACCTATACCAGGCTTACTCCGAACTCTGTCCGATCCATAAACCTATCCGAACCTCGACCGAAACAGATATGTATCCGAACCTCGCCGAACACAGACCGAACTCTGACCGAATATTGACCGAACGCCTTCCGAACTATGTCCGAACTATGTCCGAACTCAGACTTCGGGACGGTTAGTCCGAACCTCACCAGTAATGTCCGAACCTCGACAGGATTTTCTCAAAACGCTCGATTTTTGACTGATTTTGACTAGCTTTGCAACAGTGAATCAGGAAAAATGAAGAGGAATGATTTAGGAGCAAAATTTTCACAAAAGACTCGATCAAAGTAATAAAAATTTTGTAAAAACACTCGAAAATCACCAAAAACTACTCATTTCGCTTTAACAACTCCGAAAATAACAACCACAGATCTGGCTATTCGGAAAACAAAACGAGTAATTAAGAGTTATTTTATTGATCAAAGAACAATTACAACTCAGAACACTTAGAACAGAAACACAGAGAAATACACCTCAGAAACACACACTTAAGATTCACTCTGCTACACACTTGTCCAAAACTCGTACCCAAAACATTGAACAAGCTCACTATATATAGCTGCTGGCCGAACCCTGTCCGAACTCCATGTTCGGCAGAAGGTCCGAACTCCTGGTTCGGATCAGGTTCGGCTGGCAGTAACCCTAACCTTAAACTTGGATCTTGAACCTTGGTTTGATACTTCACACGACACACTTCTCAGGTATCAACAAATATAAATCAAATATATTATTTTAAATGAAAATTTTGGTAAAACTGTATTTGATTACTTCGTTTTTACTAACTATTAAACAACATGAAGCAATGGTTTATTTCGTTCCCACATGGTAACCAAACAAGATGATGGAATGGTAATGATTTATTTCATTCCCTTGACCATTCTATTACTTTGTTCATTCCATTCCCTCGTTCATTTCATTACCTCATACCGAACAACGCCTTAGTGTATTAATCAATTCTCTCGTGACATTGTATTGTGCCTCTGTTAGTTTCTAATTTGTAGCATCGGTATAGTGTATATACGCCATGAGCCTGGCAAATTTCAATTAAATAATAACAAACACATGAATAACATTGTGTAACTATCGTAAACATTATAGTTTAAAAATAAATATTCGAATAAAGCAATAATATTGACCACTCATTATTTCTCATCTTAAAAAGTAAAATTTATTAACCAACGAGTGTCTGGGCATCAACACAAAAACGACATAAATATACCTCTTTATGAAATGATACATTATAGTCGAATAGAATTCTCAGAATAAAATAACTAATTAGTTTATAAATGTACACATTTTCTATCACATTTTATTACATTATAAAATAGAATCTCATAATTCTCGTATTTATTACATTTTCTATCACTAATATTTAATTGCATCAACAAAAAAAAAAGTGAGATTGAAAGAAACATTAACTTATGAGACAGAGAACTCTGATCAAGATCCGAGTGAGACATCCGACTCTGAAAACCTTTGACATGTATTTTATTACATTAACATGTCCATATATCAATGATTGAAAAACAAACTTAAATATTTATTTACCTGGAAAAGAGTTAAGCAACACTTCATCTCTTAGCTCTCTCACACATACGAAAAAGGCTGGAGGATTTATATATGACCCAGAAACAATACAACAAACTAACTCACCAGAAATAAAAGAATTTAAAAAGCAACACAAACAAACCCTTTAAAGCATGAAATCACACGAATCAATGAAATGAACCCAAATTATACAAACACATAATCCTAGAGAATAATTTGCAATTTCCATCTGCTAATTTAGCCGAATCAATGAAATGAACCCAAATTATACAAACACATAATCCTAGAGAATAATTTGAAATTTCCATATGCTAATTTAACTGTACGTGTGATAATCAGTAACACGTTGACCTCAGGTGAATGGATATTAAAGGTTAGACCGTAAATTATGACCACAATGGAAGCAATCCAAGATCACGAAAGTAAGCAAGTCTGCAAGTACCAAGTGTGAAAGAATTTCAAATTTTAGATGTAGAAACAGAGATAAAATGCAAGTACCAAGTGTGACTTGACGTTTTCTTACTAACCCTGCAATATTTTATAAGGCTACATAAGTTTTCATATTTGGCAGCTATACAATGCTATCATATGCTAGAGTTCGAGCAAATGTTAGTACTAATGCTTCAATTATCTGTTTTGGTTATAAGTTTTGGAATGTGTTTGATCTGGTAATTAAAGAATTGAAAAATAATAACAGGTAGGGACAAACAAAAAAAAGCTTCAACATCATGTAAAGTAAAAAATGTAGTAGTCGTACCCATTTCTCCAGCACGCCCTATGCTCCCAAAAATCTGCATACGGAATATAGATTAAATTTAACTACTCATTTAACATTATATATTCTAAGTGATGACAGTTTACCAGTGTCAATCTCAATTACTTCCCAAAAGTCGAAACTAAAACCAAAAATACACAGAAACATATTCATTGACTACGTATACAAATAATCTATGTTTGATTCCTTTTTATTGACTTAAATGCAACAACAAAAGCAACCTGTAAACTGGACAAAAACACTCTGGCTAAAGACTAGTGGTGCATCTACATCGACAATTTACATATTCACAAACAACCAAAGTTCAAACGGTAAATAGTGGTTTTATTTAGTGTTAGGAGCTAACCTTGAAAAGTATGTTACATTCGCCTAAGTGATGTCTTCGTCAATCTCTTTTCAAAATATGTAAGTGTTCACTTCCATGGTCTGAAAGAAGTAATTAAGCAAGTGAAATTTAGTAACCTACTGTGATTTTTATATAAACTTAAAGAAAAGGCTTCATATCCATATATGATATACATATCCATATATCTAGATATGCACTTTCCTTCACTTCGGCCTTGATTATATAAATATCAATATATTTAGATGTGTAAAGGACTTAGTACACTTGTAAAATAAAACTAATATACCATCTCTACCATAATTTTGGCATATAAAAGTGTATTCAGATGTCAAAAAACATAAAAAGTCCCCCCGTCCAATTTTAAAGTATTCAAGTAAATCAACAGGCTTTTCAATTCCATGTATGCACATTGAGCTTCAGCTCCCATTGGAGTAATAATATATGGCAATCCAAACATTTGAAGAAGCTCCAAGAATCAATATAGCTTAGAATTAATTTCTTTTTTATTAGCAACCAAAAATCAATTGATTACTTACCCTCTGTAGCCGTGAAGACGTAGACTTTCAATTCCCATTTCATTTGTATGCTTCAGATGCCCTTAAAATAATTAAGTTTCATTAAATTGTTGAAGATGCAACCAGCAACAAATTACTTCTAGTAGAAAGAATGGAAATATGAGAGATTACCACTAAAATTAGGGTTTTCCTTATACTGTCCTAATTTAAGTTTGCATATTCAAACCTGAATGTTCCTTTACAAAACTAAGATAAAATATTCTAAGATTTGAGCAGGAAAATTTTAATCATGGAAAAGAAAATCCTGACCTCAAATATAAATAAGTGGACAGGATATTAAAAAATGCAACTATTTTAGTTGCACCATCATCATAACTGCAGGTATGATGACTTTTTTTTGTAGAACCTGAGCATACCTTCAACCTTAGTATTTGCAACAGTAACCATACCATTCAAATGTATTATAGCAATAACCAAAATCTAGGTTAGAACCTGAACATACCTTCAAATATATTCTTTGTAGAAAAACTATTAAAACATATAGGAAATAGTATTATAACAGTAACAATGCTTAAGGCTTCCAATCTCTTAATGAACTCGAACAAAGGGTTCCAAACATGGTTAAAAATAAAACGGTTTAAAAGTGACCGGAAGTGTATTAAAATGCTTTCGACCTCTTGTATATTTTTATTCCAAACAAAACGAAAGAAAAAAAGATTAACACATCATGGAATTTCATTTTTAGATCCTATATAAACATGCCAATGTTTCAGTAAAAATTCAGCATTTGCAACTAAAAGATGTATGAGTCAACAAACAGAAGCAAAAAGGGAATAAAGAATTATACAGAACCATACCTCTCCTAAGATGTGTAGCAAAACACCTACAATACTAAAACCCTTATTACCTGCAATGGCTAAGACATAATTGCAATTTTAAATAATCTCAGCTTGTTTTTTTGTTGATGTATGAGTTAAGATGAAGTTATAAACCAGTAAAAGAAAATAGATGTGATGCAACATAATGCCACTCATTAACAGTAGGAGTTAATGCATAAGTAATTGTTCTAAAGTATACCTTTTTGGGTTGACAATCTGGGGGACAGAAGAAGTCGTCTCCTCTAGCAGCTGAAGGTGATGACTGCAAAAAGATAATAGTCATTATTCCATTCTCACATTAAAACACCACAAAGATAATGATGCAGGTAAAACCCAACATGTATATTAGCATATAAATTAGCATCGCGGTGATCAATTACATGGACTGAAACAAAATAACATTCTGTGATAATTTTTATTAAAGTCAAACATGTAATAGCAACTGAATGCATAGTTGCATACCTTTAACCAGCTGTAGGATCTTGTCAGTTCATAGGTTGCAAAACTACCATTGGTGTTCTAAAATGAGAGTTAGGAATCCAGAAACGGCATTATGTTACAATAAGAATACAAATGTGAGAATAATTACTACGACCAGTAAACCGACAGGAAACCCGTGGTCTTTGGTTAGTCTTGCTTATAAGATGCTTCAAGCAATCGTAGTGTCCTTGCCATACATAGTGTATGATATAAATCGATGAACGGGTTACACTTCTGATAACTCCTCATACACGTAACCTATCAAGTCACATTATTACCTTAAACTAAGGCTAACAAACCATTAAGCTAAGACCAAACATTATAAAACTACAACTACCTCCAGATCTTTCAGTTTCTTGATTATAATCAATGAGCTTTTGTTCAATACTCTTACCAGCAGTGAAATCAAATCCAGCTATTGGAATTTTATGTGAAATGAACTCGTCATTAAGGCCAGCTAATCTCCTACAGAATACGTGATACTGCTTTCCACTGTCCTATAATACAGCCTGAATTCCACCTTCAAGTTATTTAGTTTATTAGTAACCAAAAAAGAATAGAATGCTATTTCTTGAAATTCGATGACAACATAACATATTCTGCGCATGGTTGTAAATGTGGATGAATACACCAGTTATCTCTTTCCTTTGCTAACTTGTGAGGTGAATCAGTTTAGCAATATCCGAGCAAAACTTAAGGCATATTTGGTTAAAAAAAATAAGAATGTTTTACTTGTGCACTTCAGTATCGTTTTATTCCCTGGTCATTTGCCATTATAGGTGGCCACTTTTTGCTGATAAACCTAGCTGAGAAATTTCTAAGCCATGTTTTACTTGTATCTCCTTATCAAGATGCAAAAGACTAATTCAAATTAGACAAAAAGTAACTGGAAACAAATATTAATAGCTATAAGTGCTTATGTCTTCATTTTCAAAACAGTAACCCTAGTTTGTAAGAATCGATAACAGAAGCATAGAGCATTTAAGAAACAACATTCACATCTAGACTAAAATAAAGCGATAACTCTCATCCCATACACAATTACAATAGAACATGTTACCTTTATGTAGCAACAACAACATCATTGACATCCTATAATATTCGAAAGGATATTCAAATGAAAAACATGATACAATGCAATCCGTATACCTGATGCATTTACCAACCACCATAGCTCTGCGTAAAGCTTGAAGCCACTCATCACGTTCATTCCCTTCTTGCTCCACAAGATTAACAAACTCATGCATCATCTTTAGCTTAACCTGTGAAACAAAGAAAGATTGATTATGCCACATATGAATCCTTCTAGAGTTTCATTCAGTTTATCAAAACATGAGCAAGAAAGGATTTTTTTAAAAAAAAATACTACCATAAGTGTAAAGCAAGAACCCAGACCAATGTGAGAAACAACCCATACGTGAATCTAAAATAAGTGCACCCAAAATAAAGACAAAAGTGGAAGTTGCGGGACAAATAAAGAGTATGTTTGTGCTTTTAGCCAAACCAATCTTGTAATTAGTCATCAAATAAAGTGACGTATTTGGGACCAGTTAAAACATGCTTTTCAAAACATAATTTTGAGCTTTTTTCAAAGCAAAACAAAAATATGTAAAGGTAATGTTTTTGTATTCATTGTTTGTAACCTGTGTAAGGCAATTTAATATAGTAGAACTATGCTAATGATAATTTATTCATGTATATGTGCTTCTATTTCTAGAACAGATTAGTGAATCTCAACATAAAAAAAACAGGTAAAAGAAAAAACTTAAAATCCAGAGAACAAACTGAATAACATCCAATATATACATCAATAGAAATATCTTTCTATAAGTTTCCTTACGCATTCAAAGCTAGAATGATGATCCAGTGCCATTTTTCAGACATTGGGAACCCCAGCACCCAGAATGATTGTAAAGAGTTTATTTTATCATATAAAAGACATTGGGAACCCCAGCACCCAGAATGATTGTAAGGCTAAGTGTAGTGGATAAAGCCCCAAATGGGGCGTTATCCGCCATGTGGACGATGACTGGACAAGGGGCTTTATGGGGCTTTATGGTGTAGTGGATAAAGCCACTAAAACGCCCCTTTTAAACCCTTCTTCGGCGTTTTATCCCTAACGCCCGGGGCGAATTTGGGCACCATAACGCCCCATAACGCCCCAGCGTAGTGGGGCGGGGCGTTATACGGGGCGTTATGGGGCGTTATGAAGCCCAAAAACGCCCCATTACGAATAGCCTAAAGAGTTTATTTTATCATATAAACTTGATCCGAATATATTATGAAGATAGTCTACACATCAAAGTAACAGAAATATACCTCAAATTTCTACATAGACAAAGAGAAAAACTGGCATGTATGGGCTTTGAATGCATCATTTGAATGATGAGGCTCACACTAACCACCTGTCATGTATACAAACATTAAAATCAGGTTTGAACAAACAATGAAATCAACTTTGAAGCTTTAAATGCAGAGAACAAAACACATTTGAAGTCGCAATAATCTGATCCATGTCCAACAAAAACCCTTTTGACCATAGACAATTAAAATCAAACATCTTATAGTTATGTAGCAGCAACATAAAAAAAAAGATTCGAAAACCGAATTCTACAACATCAAAAACCGTAAACAGACATGAAATGGGTCTGGAACAAAGCAAGAAGCAAAGCAATGCCTCGGATCTGTAAATAATGAAGCAAGTAGAATGAAAAATGGTGGTCAAATCGATGGTACCAGGGTAACGAAAAAAACGGGTCCTAAAATAACACAGATTTTCGATTAACCAACTACTGAAACTTAAGTAACTCGATAATGGAAACGAAAAATCAAAATCCCAAAAACGATGTCATGAGCAGATAATGGAAACTAGAAATCAAAACTCCAAAAATGATTGAATCATACATGTGAGAGCTAGGTATAAGAAACCAAAATGGTTGATATTTAAGACATTAGCGTGAGAAAGAAGAGGATGCAGTGGCTTTCAGAGAGAGAGAGAGGAGCGCTGTCAAATTTTGGATTTTAGAGAACTCCGGCGTGTAGATTTTAGGGTTCTGATACGGAGAGAGAGATGAGCAATGTCGAATTTTGGAATTGAAAGAGCTGCGCCGATTTTAGGGTTTTGATAAATTGAATTTTATGTTGGCCGCCCAATTTTAGTTTTAGCGTTCTGTGAAAAAGCGAAGGTGGAAAGGGGAAACACAGGTTGCCGGAAATGGGAGAGAGAGAGAGCGGGGTTCATGAAGAGATGTGTGTTTGTGTTTTCTTGTGAGGGTGAAACTGAAATCAGACGGAATGGTTCAAGAACCGGGTGGGTCATCCGGCCGGCAGCCCATGAGAATTTATCACTTGTGTGCTTTATCAATTGTACATATAGCTTTTTTAATTGTACATTTCTTAAATTTTCAAGTTTCAACACCCTCTCTCCAATATGTATATTAAAGTACTAGCCGTGTGCCCGCGCGTTGCGGCGGCGACAGTGTATAGCGTGTTATTCGTCTTCTGTTCACGCGTTGCAGCGGCACAACAAACTACAACGCGGTATTTGTTTATTTGTTCGTTTGTTATGGCAGCACAACAATTTACATCGAGGTATTCGTTTTTTTAGAGGGCTGTGACATAACTTGCTAGAGGGCTGTGACATAAATTACAAATGAAATCGATCAATAATATCATAGCTACAATCAAGCAATACAATTCTTTTTAAAAAGGAAATAAGCAATGTCTTTCTCAACAAAAAAAAACTACAAACCACATGAGCATATATATGTGACCCTATGACCTCAACTAATCCAAACCATGAGCATATATATGTGAGCTCCACATCAGCTAACAAAACCTATAGTGTACAAAACTCCAAGAATGAGAATGAAAGCAAATATGGCAATCTCAACCCGTGAATATGGTTTAATCAGCCTGCATAAGTAAGAATTTACACATAAATATGTATGTAAATATGTTAAAGACTCTTTTAACTTTGAAAACAATCAGAAACATGGCTCTAATAAGTGATAACAAAGATTATAGTCATAACCCTCACAGTTTTTGCTCTAATCGAGCGTCAAAGCGTGAAGAAAGGCGTCTATGAACAATACAACTACGCCTTCTTCTGTACCTACCAAAGACAAGGCGTGAAGAAAGGCGTCTATGAACAATACAATCGAGCGTCAAAGCGTGAAGAAAGGCGTCTAGTGGGGTACCCGCGCGTTGCGGCGGGCGATAGTTTATTGCGTGTTATTTGTCTTATGTTCAAGCGTTCAGCGACGATGACAATTTACAATCTGTTAGCGCAATGCGGCATGACGACAATTTATAATTTGATACATGCACGTTCGGGAGTGACAAAATTAACAAGACTCATGATAAGTCAATATTTAGCTACCTTAATAGTTAGACAAGTATGTTCATGAAAAGCCAAAAAGTATTGCATATTACTCCTTAAAATAAAACTCTATTGTTATAAATGAAGTTTCTTTAGCATAAAAATCACGTATTTGAAACTACTATGAGTTGAAAGGTGTAAAAAAAATTATGATAGTTGGCATGTCACTTATGACAAACACAATAATTTAAATCTTTAAATATAATTAATTAGATTATTGGTATACTTTGAAGACAATTTTGACAGACTTTAACCTTTTGAGACTTTTACCGTATTTGAGTCATGCCTATTTGCCTATTTTTTATTTGGGACAATACACACCCAAACGAACTTCATAAATTGTTCGGTAAAGAAACGACCTCTGCTTGAAACCATAAATGAAACAAATAGGTGTAGGAAAGACGTCGCTAGAAAACGATCATTTTTGCAAACGTACCAGAACAAACTATATGCAAATGTACAAAGGCAGAGCTTAAAACCTACCTCCTTTTAAGTGGGTGACAGGAAACATTCACTTTCTACATTTATATCGGTTTTTAAGGAATAATGACTTCATATTGTGAGAGAAGTGAAAATAAAAATATAAAGAAAGAATAAATCTGAAACAATCATAATGACAAGCAGCAAAACTATTAACTTCTATCATTATTGTTTCACTACTGAATAAAAGGATAATCTTGATAACTTTAAAAAGTATTGTTATGTTGCTAACAAAATATATCTTGTAGCGAGCGAATTTAACTCCGTGGATTTAGATTCCAAACAAACCTCATTCCGAGTAAACCTAGAAAGTATGTTTGATATTCCAACACCGAAATCGAAAAGCCTAAACCACTATAACACACCAAAACTATGAATGTAAATCTAGCATGACCTGCAGCAAACTAAAACGAACAACACGTATAGAAACTATGAATAAACATATATTTCAAATGAAGATGGATTTAGCTTACATATATACATGTTACAACAGATATAGAACATGTTAGTTATGCTGAACGGTGGTATTATAAAAATTTACTCCATACAATACACAACTACACATACGTCATGTGGGATCTTGAACATGAGTTAAAATGCGGCAATCGAAGGCAGTTCCACGCCTTCCACCTGCAAGAAACACACTATGTCTTTAAAATGAAGTATTTTAACTATTCTTAGAAAAATCAGTCCTCTAAATAGGTTATAAGAATAATCAGTTTTCAGTTATTGTAAAACCTTTACTTTCTCTTAAAAGATAATGCATATAAGCAACAATGAAGAAAAAATCAAGTGAATATATAAGAGATTCGTTTACTATGTGAGTAATGCGTACTATTCTAAAACCCAAGCTCTATACAGTTTAGAAGCAACAACATTTACTTTTCCCATCCCTAAAAGTGACAACAAAACTGATCTAATAACCTATAAAAAGTTTTGGACAAAAATATGTGCAGCTGTACCTAAAAGATGCAGTTTTCACCCAAAACTGTTTTAAAGGTAATAACATGAAGTCATAGGAGAATGAAGATTGTCTCACGCAAAATGTAAAATCAAAAGAAAAAACTTTATTTTGGTCATGGCCCTGCTGTGCATATCAAATGATTACAATATTACTGCCACCAATGCGAAAATAATCAATTAAATTGAAACTTATAACTACCATACCTGCCCTAATCCAGTCATTGGAGATCGACTAAGCTGCTGAGCAATCATTTGCTGCTGATGCTGTGGTAACTGCATACATTTCTGCCTTTCATTACAATCTTTCCTTTACACTTTTTCCTTCTTCTTTTGAAAATGTGTATCATCATAATTCAGAATTCATCAACCTAAAATTGATATTCATCTAACAATCGCATAAAGAAAGCAATATAAACAACAGGACATCACCACCAAAATCATGATAAAATGTGTCTTAACAGTTTAATTTTATGTTATATCACATCATGATATTCATCTAACAATCGCATAAAGAAAGCAGTATAACAATCCTACATTCAATGAATGGAAAGACAAAAACAACAAAGATTTGTTCTTAACTCTAGATATATGTATATAGTTAATTTGAACCTCGATTGGCATTAGAGTTGCTTGGTCTACACACGGCCATAAACAGAATTTGTATTCAAATTTTGAAGTTTTCTTGCCAAATAAGAACAAAAAAAGTAAGATCATACCGGCAGTAACACTCAAGCAACATACCTAGTGTTACGTTCTTTAGTCAAATCACACCCCACGGATCCACCGATTCAGCCCACTATCTTTAAGGTAAGAAAAATAATGTTTGATTTTACCCCTTGACCCAAATTTCTGACTAAGCAAACAACAACGGAGATAATGTCTAATATTTTTTCTAAATTTGTTCAAAAATTCTTTAAAGTCTAATAAAACTTTTTATTTCTTGAACATCAACAAACAAATCCTTCAATCAATATGAATAAAGAAAGATTTTATTCAAACAAAATGCATAAGCTTATCTTGCAGTTTCAACTTAGCTTCATCATCCACCTAAATTAGCAACCACAATATCTACAAAAGTTAAGATATAACATCAAAGTTAAAGTAACAATCTGTTCATGAGAGGCTGTCAAATAAAAGGTCACATAATAATACTTATTATTTGCCTATTTCATGAGTTTCATTGATCAATATAAAACAACATAGAGGAAAGTATTTTGATATAAAAAACATTACCATATTTTAAAACTAAATTTAAGCTACTGTAGAGAATTAGGTAGCAGTCATAAAATCACCTTCTAAAATCAAATCACTCTATATATGTATACATGTATTTTTTAAACAGCAACCATAAAACAACACAATAAAATAAAATATAAAAGCTACATAAATGGATTCAATGTGGCAAAATTACATTCAAATTTAAAATCAAAACCAATTGAATGAGCACTAAATGGTATTATGCACTTTATAGTGTTATATTACAGAGGGAGAGAAGTATAAGTGGTGACTGTTAGTTGTAACTATATCATTTTTTTTTTGTCCCTGACTATTTTTTTTGTTGGTTTTATTAGCTTTAAGAGCGTTTACTTTACTTTGTAAGTTCTCTAAACCAAATCAACAAATTGAGAACTTGATGAATGTAAGTGACTGAGTAGTTTAAACAAACTGTTTTCTATACAACTGCAGGACCATGCACTTCCTAATACAGTGACCACCTAGCCTGGCTTTAAGAGTGTTTACATTCTTTCCTTTGGCTGTTTTTGAATGATAACATGTATCCAGAAGTAACCGAACAAAACATGTAATTAAACACCTAAATGTACCATGTACTTCCAAATGCATATCAATTCAGTGTAACACTATGAATAGATTAAGCATTAAGAACTCTCTTAAAAATCCTAACTGCAACATAGATTAAGCATCAACTACGTAGTTGGTTAGAAGTAAATTCATAAAAACCCTTAAAAGCTTATGTACCAAGATCTTGACTACAACATAAAATAGATAAAAATGGAAAAAAGAAAGGAGCAGGTACTCGTACCTGAACTGCGATTCAAATTTGCAGGGTGAACTTGGACTGCGATTCAAATTTTTAAAACAAAATTAGAACTCACAAACAACTAAAAACAACTTGCAGAGATGAATTTGAATTGTGTTTTCTAAAAGCAAGAACCGTACCTCCAATTTCAAATCTCGGAATTTGCTAGGATGCAATTTCTAAATGATGGAAGGTGTGTATTTATGCTCTAATCTAGGAATTTTGAATTTTGAATTTCAAGCGCCCAATTTGGTGAATCGAGAGTTTCTCTGTACATGATACTTCAAATCGATGAGCAATCCGCGTCAACAAATGATACGAACCCTCGGATTAGGGTTCCAAATGAGTTGAGCCGTCCGATATGTGTTTGATTCACCATATGTGTGAAGTAAGAACAGATTAGGAGTCTGTAAAAGAAAAGGAAGAAAAGGCATCTTGAAGCATACCGGAAATAGGGAAGGAGCGGTGGTTTGGTTCACCATCTGTGACACGCCTTTGGCGTTTTTCTGATTATGGTAGTGGGCTGTGAAGATCAAAAAGCCAGGGGAAAAGGACTCTCAAAGGGGCGGTGAGAGGAACCGAGTTTGTTTTAGATTTTACAAGATTGTACACAATGCAACAAATCTTGTACCCTCTTAAGATTCAACATCTATGCATTAAACATTTGTACCTTATGCCATAATACTTGTACAAGTCTTAAAATTCAACCACTTGGATAGAATATGCATTATAAGGTATTATAGATTAAAGATATATATATATATACATATATATATATATATATATATATATATATATATATATGTCTTTAATTTAAATGACGTAGGACATTGGAAGAAGAATGTAATCATGACTTTGCATGTAAGAGACTTGTAAGACATAAAATGTGTTTCTCTCTCCTCCTCCCAAATGCCAAAATTTTGGCTAACACTCATTTAAAACACCCACTTGATTAATTGTAAGAAATAAATAGCTACTCTCTCTCTCTCTCTAAGTGTTCTTTCTTCTAAGAACCAATTTTTAGAGTACTTGTGTGTGTTCTTCCTTGCTTGGATCGGTCAAAAAAGAAAAGGAAAGATCTTCAAGAAAATCCTAGCAACAAAGGTGTTTATTGGAGGCTCGTGGGTACCCAAGCTTGAGGTTTCGTTTCTTCGGAGCTTGTTATTCAAGATTCTCATCTTCTTCTTGCTTTCTTGCTTCAAGAAAGGTATATCTAAAATCCACTATGGTTATGTTTTATTTTGATAGCATACACTCTATATTTGAGTCCTCCTTTGTTCGGGTTTCATTATGCATGTTAAAGTTGGTTTTAACATAATATAACTTCATGAAAGTAAATTTATTCCACTGCGTTTTACATATTAATTGGTTAATACGACTTCGATAAACCAATACAAAACCCAACAATGGCATCTAGAGCCGCTTATATGGATGTATGCTTCAAAGAGTTAGTTGGTTAACTCTACAAAAATTCGTTTTTTGGTCTACTATAACATATAGCCGAATTTTTGTTCATGGATTCCCTTTGTTTTTCAAGATACATCACTAACATGCATGTTGTTATCTTGAAAAGTTATCATATGGATGATTTGGTTGTTTGGAGAAACCCTATTTGATTCCGGTTTGATGTTCGGCCGAAATATATGCGTTAAAAGGGTGCCATATTTTTTCTTTGAGTATATACATTTGGATGTATATCTCGGTGCATAAGGCCTAGCCATGATCTCGTGTTTGTTTGTGGTGAATGCTTGTGGTTATATATTGAATTTAATTATTTCAAAAGTTGTAATAGTTAAATAGGTTTATTTTTTAGGGCTATGTAATTTAAATAGATTAGGTACATTTTATTTTTTAGGGCTATGTAATTTAAATAGATTAGGTACATTTTATTTTTTAGGGCTATGTAATTTAAATAGATTAGGTGCCTTCTTGACACGCAAATGCGCGTCAAGGATGCGGGGGTCAAGAAGCTTCTTGACGCGCAAAATGCGTGTCAAGAAGTTCTTGACGCGCGAACAATGACACGCAATTTATGACGCGCAATGCGCGTCATAAAATGCACGTCAAGGAAGCCCCCGTCATAAAGAGAGATGACACGCATTTTTGCGCGTCAATAATGTAAAAAAAAAATATATATATATATATATATATTAATCACTCTTTTTCTATATTAAATGACAATTAACTTGATAATGCAAAACAAAATACATATATATCAAAACAATGCATTTCATATAAATAGCAACATTACAAAGTTAAAAGTGAATATGAGTTCACAATTGGATCGGGTATGCTACAAACATTTATGCTATGTGATTTCCACTAACCTAATACTACTTACAAGTATGATAAACCTATTGTTCTCTTGTAAACCCATGTGTATCTGCACATATTTCAGCACCTCAAGCAGCCACCATCTTAACATCCATGTGTATCTGCACAAATGAACACAAAGGTTATCAGTTCTTATCCTTAAGAGATTTACTAAAAAAGATAGCTGATATTATGTAACCTTGTTTGTGTGTCTACATGCTCATTTATTATCCTTGAGAATACTTGATAAGTGTTGAATATGCAAATTTACTTCTACTCTTTCATTTGCTCAATCATGTTTTCTCAATGTTGGTAATCATAGGGTGGTTGAGTAGATGGATATCAGGTTAATATGTGGCTAGTGTTAGGCTGGAACCAAATACTTATTCTCTAAGATTTAAACTTTTACAATAACTAATTGGTTTGTGACTGAGCAAATGCAATTACAGCCTATATTTAAGCCTATATTTAGCTGCTTGTTTGAAAACTCAGTATTTGGTAACCCAATTACTTATAATCCAATTACTTGTAAAATATCAAACAGCCTATAACTACCTTTATATTTAGATTAAATGTTAAACAGAAGTTGCCACACTAAATGAAATAGAAAACTGATAAAAGAATTAAAAAACACAAAAACAGATAACACCCAAGTAAAAAAGAGGAAGAAAACAGACCTCCGCAATCCAGCCGTGAAGTTACGGATCAATCAATGCATAGCAGACCTGTAATTATAACCCAGCTGCAAATTACAACATCCACTATAAACTTTAGTAGTCAACAAAAAATCGAAAATTCATCAAAATAGAGCAGTGGGTATAAGCCACTTTAAAGATAGGAAATAAAATGAAACTGGTCTCTCAACAGCCTATATAATGAATTAGCATTGACCCGTCATTCTAACGTACCTGCAAATCGCAACATTCCTACAATACAAAATTAGAATAAAGAAAAGAAAACTGATTATAAAAGATTGCTATGGGTGCTTACATGCATGGTAACATTGTGAAGTTGACAAATGAGTTATGGAGGTAAGGTTGGGTAATTGGGAGCATGAGCATCAACTTCTTTGTTTGTTGATGCAGCAACCTACATGAGATACAATTAGAAATAACTAAAGCGGTTTAGACTTTAGAATATACCAATTTGAGTGAAATTGCATAAACTCCACTATTTAATTTTGATTATATCTCGAGATGCAAACGGGCAGGCTCTGGTTTAATCAAAGCAAAATTGTGTCCAAACTTAAATTTTGTTATATAAAATTAGGGTGTCAATGCTAATCAATTTAGTTATTCAACTGCCTGAAAAAATAGCAAACATCCACCAGAATTTGCAAAAGCATGTAAAAGAACATGTACAAGCCTTGATTTGTAAAAGCATTGACTCGCACTCACAGCTCATCATCACAGTCTTATTAATCTTCTAAAGTAGCAAACTATTTTGTGCTCTACATCTAAATCCTACATATGGTAAGAACCCATATATGATTTCTTGTTACTGGGATTTTGATTAATGATTTAAACATGGTATTTGTTTTACTTTAAAACTACATGAGTACCTCTGGCATGATGGCCACGGTAGCGGTTGAAGTGTGAATCCGGCCTTGGGCTTCTGTCTGAGGAACACGTTGAACCCTATGGACACCCGATTCATACTTCAGTTTGCTATATACCCTAGCACCTTTAACTTCCATAACATAAGTCTTGTATCCTCCTCTTTCAGCCTTTAGAAAGATAATTTATTAAAACAGGTTTCAATGAAACTTAAATATGTAGAAGAAAAGGGAAAAAAATAGAATGTGTATACCTCGGAGCATGAAAGAGGTGAGTATTTCAACGAGTTCCGTTCAGCATACCTCTGGCACATACGGACCTAGTGTAAAACAACATGCCTGAATGAATCAGTAAATCTGAATGTATTGAATTACAAACTTTGCAAGGAACAAATTAACTCAAAATAAATATAAAAAACTAATTTTAGGGATCATGTCCTCTTTCTGTGGTAATGTTATTACAACCCAAATTTTAACGTCATGAAAAATGTGCCCGTGTTTCCATGCATAGACCACAGAATTCAGTATTCACAAAAAAAAAATGTACCTACAAGGTCAGCAGCCCAACGTCCAGCCTCTTCACCGCCTGTACCAGCTCTTACTGCAATATAGCATCACATGTAAATAAACAAGATTTAATTGGGTTGTATATGCTAAACGATTTTCAATTCCTTGGAAAATATAATGACACGTCATCAGGTTTAGCAGAAAACATACCTTCAAGCAAGATGTTTCTAGTATCCAGAGGATCACTTGGAATCAGCAACATCTATCCATAGAGACATTATATAAATACTACAAGAGCTTATAATTAAACGAAAGTAAGAGATGCTAATGGAGATTAAACTTCATTTCAAAAAACTAAACCTTAAGCTTTTCTTCAAACACTAAAAGCTGGTTAGATAAAGATTCAATTTTAGAAGCTATCATTTCAGCCATCTCTTCATCCACATCAGCATCTTTTGACAAAACTGTAACACAAACACAAGATCTTAAGTAATCACAGCACAAAACAATTCAACTCATGGAAAGTCGAAAACCATAAACAAGGACAAGATGGTGATTAGTGGACAAAACCTGGCCGGACCCTTGCGGCGGTGGATGTGAGATTTGAAGGAGCGTGCTCCCTTCATCAACCTGTTACCACTTATCTTTGGCTACACTTATCAAAGAACCACTTCTTTATATGTTAGAAAAGAACCAAGCACAAAACAAGATAATTGTATGCAGAAACATAAATTCAATTTAGAAGTGAGTTATGACCAGAGCAGTCTCACATGGCTTACAACTTTTAACAGAATCCACAACATATTACTAAATCCTTTCAACTTCTTTTGCTACCAATGGTGAAAACCTTAAGGGAAGTAAACTAGCCAGTTGATGTAGTATGAATCACGAGCCGCTTTGCTCCAGTTCTCGTTCCACTATAACCAAGCAAACAGAATCAAAAGCCGATCAAAATATTATTTAAACAATAGGTTTATGTAACATAAGTACATAACTCATCCATAATTCAATACAGAAACAGGTTTTAGGTAGAGAACTGCAAAAACCATGTAGACACTTACACCTATTGCTTTAAAATGGTTTTTAACCGCCAGTCTCTCTCGCTCACTCACTATATGTGATTATCTTCCATACACTACGACACTATTTACATATACTGTAACATGTCCTGTATTCTCCTGATAGTATTCACTAAGATGTATCAACCACTTTCACAAAATAAGGTAAATTGAAAAGAAGCATTACAGAGGCAACTTTTAGGAATTGAATGTAAGATATGTTTATTAGTATTACCACTCCCTATGTCCATCACTAGAGGCAACTTTGGATCTTCAAAAACATCTTCCCAATTGGGCAGTTCAACAGGAATAACCATGTAAAAAAACTGTTCTACATACTCATAATAACAAAATCTATATGCAACATGATTCAAACTCTCACCACTTAGTCAAATGGTTGTTGCTTCATTTTGCCCAATCTTACAACAGACAAAAAACTAACTGATGTAACAATCATAAGCAGGGTTGAATAACTCAGGATTTCAAATATAATATATATAATACAAGCATTCAACTGAATAGCAGGGAAAACATTTTAGAAATCCAAATTCGGCTCAAAATTTGTGATTCGTCGAAATAACTACCAGAATAACCCAAGGTCGATGATTGATGATTGATGATTTGATGAATACCTTTTTGTTTAAGATACTGGCGGCACTGTTCGAATCCCTAAAATTGGTTGAGGGAGAGATGTCGGAGGAGGCGCAGGGAGGAGGAGGAGAACAGAATGAGAGGCGGCCGGAAGAGAGACGGTGGAGAGGCGTCAACCATTTTCTAGATTGTTATCCGAACTGAAAACAATGGGTGACTTCACACCCTGCATTTCATCAAAACGAAAACTTTTCTGTTCAAAATCTCTCGATAAAGTGTCTTTGTTTGTTCTCAGATTCGCCCGTTTCTTGCATCCCAGAAGACTGTTTGGTGAATCTTTTCTTGACCTCTTTCCTATAGAAGCAGATTTCTGTAGATAATTCTCTGACAACAGTCTTTGTTGTCTAGAAACAGGTTGCTGGCGGGGTGGCGTGTCATCAAAACCCATCAATTTGGCCATAACACTCGGTGCCTTTCGACTGTCTTCCATCGCCTTTGTCAGGTCCAAATCTGTGGAACAAACAGAATACATTTAACCTTATTACATTCCTAGAATCAAAACATCAAAAAGTAGTTTATGTTGTTCAAAATGAAACTACCACATATATTCAGAAATAAGCCACTACTTATACAGCTTGAAAGATTCAGATTCAAGTAACATTTCATCTCTCTAAATTACAAGTATTATGATATACTAGGAAATTGAATTGCTTAGAAATCATCTAGTGAAGAACAGTAAGATTAGAAAACCTAAAAATAAGTAAGAAAATAGGGGAGATTAGAAAACCTAAAAATAAGTAAGAAATAGGGGAAATTCCCAAATTGCTTGATCGAAATTGAACTATTTCACAAAAGCAAAAGCAGAAATTGAATAAGCACCTCAAGATCATCAAAACTAGAGAAGAACATCAATACAATTGTAAACATTCAACATATCTCATCAACTGAATTACCTCGTTTAGCGATTAAAAACGAAATAAATCAATAAGAACAAACCTTACGATGGCGATTTGACTTCTAAATCGACAACTAAGCATCTGGATCTGTAATCAGCACACCGCAATCATACAACTTCCATAATCACCGGAGCTCGAATAAGCAATCGGATCAAGACAATAAAAATGTAAGAATTCCACGCGTATAGAGTAAAGAATCGATTAATTGGTCGTAAATATGGATATAATCGATTAATCTGCGGATAAATGAAGCCAAAAATGGGAATATGCGAGGAAGCTGTAAATGTACAGGAGACAAAGATAATCAATGAAATTATTAACCCTAGTTTCGGTGCCTTCAACGGGGAGGGCAAAATCGTCAATGACAATAATAGCGTCTCCATCGGTTTTGCCCTGCATCAGACCCATGACCTCGATGGTTCCGCCGGAGCGAGCATGAACGACCATCTTGAGCAAGGCGAGAGCTGAGATTTTGACGCGTTTGAAGTAGTGAGGGTCGAGAGAGTTTGGGGGGAGAGGAGGGGAACTGATAATCGGTGGGGAGGAGGGAATTAGGGCAAAACTAAAATTTGGGGGAAATTTTTGGGGGGAATTTTTGGGGGGAAAATTTTTATAAAACGACGGAAAATTCTTGACACTCACGTTTTAAGTGTCCTCCGTGTTTTTTTTTTGAAATATGACAGAAATTCTTGACACTAAAAAATGCACGTCATGAATTCTTAGGAATTACCTATAATTGACATTTTATTTTGACACTTCAGTTTTTGCACGTCAAGAATTATCGAGTGTCATCGTTCGCGTGTCAAGGAAAGCAGTTTTTGTAGTAGTGACGTTTGTCATGTGGATGAATCAAACACAACAAACTAATAATCATTAACAAGCTAAAAATGGTTATAATAATGTCATTAACAAGGAGATAATAAAATGGGTTTTATAAAAGGTTAATGATGAAATAATAAAAATGGATTTTATTAAAGGAAACTTGAAATATGGATTTCATAAAATTAGGGTGCCATGCATTTGAATGCATGCGAATTGTATGGTACATAGAGTTTTCTAAAGTGGTATTTTGAAAACTAAAACGACCCTTTTAAACAAGTTTAAACGCCATCCTTTTATACAACACTTGATTCACTTACGGAACTCTTTGTGGGACAAAGGTCACCTAACTACATTGAGGGAACTAGTGTAATTAAGGTATATTTATTATACATGTGGGATAAAGGTCACCTAACCGCTCGTATGTTTAAATATACACGTTTGTATAAGTAGGACAACTTGATTTGGAAACCATGTGATTAGGGTCACCGAAGCATATGGAATAAAGGCGTTGATGGGATTAAACATGTTAACTACACATGAGATGTTTAACCGATCCCATACCACTAGAAGTTGCAATGGGTTGTAATTGTCAAACGTTGACTACCTTGTTAATTTAAATGAATAAAGGTGACCTGACCATTATTTAAATGTGTAACATTGGATTCGAGATTTTGACTATTAATTGTCTATGAGACATTTAATTAGTTAAAATTCATATTGATATCGAAAACACTAAAATTGAATTTTGCTAAATTTTGTAGATGACCAATAATCAAGACGGCGCCCCCCTCCCACCCATCCATAACATACCGTTAAGATCCATTCTAGACAAAAGTTGTCTCAACCAAGAAAAATTTGTGGGTTGGTATCGCAACTTGAGAATTGTTCTCAAGCAAGAAAAGAAGTCGTATGTGTTGGACGATCCAATCCCTGATGAACCCAATGTGGAAGACGTTGAGGCCTGCGCCGATTGGGTGAAATATACCGAGGACTCCGTGCAAGTATCTTGCCTCGTGCTAGCGAGCATGATCCTCGAAATCCAAAATGATTTTGAGAATCACAGGGCTTATGACATGATAACACAATTGAAGGAAATGTTGCAACAAAAGGAAAGGGTTAAGCGCTTCAAAACGGTTCGAGCACTCTATGCAGATTGTATGGACGAGTCCCAATTGGTTTCATCCTATGTACTTAAGATGAAGAGCCACATTGGTCGTCTTGAAAGGCTTAATTGTCCCGTTTCCAAATATTTGGCTATGGATTTGATCCTTAACTCTTTAAAAGAGTTTGAAACTTTTGTTTTGAACTATAAGATGAATGGTTGGGACAAGACAATTCCTGAGCTTCTGGAATGCTCAGAATGTCCGCTCAATGAGGATGGCAACAAGAAAAGGCCTCGGCCTATCCTAAGGCAAAGGTTGCCAAAGGGAAGGGACATCTCAAAGGAAAGGGAAAGGGTAAAGAGGAAGCCCCAATACCGAAGGGTAAGAAGAAAAATGTTGCTGCAAATGATCCATGCTTTGAGTGTGGTGAGGTCGGACATTGGAAGAGGAATTTTCCTATCTATCTCAAGGAGTTGAAGGAAAAGAGGGATGCCGGTCAAACCTCTGGTATGATCTTCATGATTAATATTGAGCTTAATGCTATTTCTTCTAACACATGGGTATTAGATACCAGATGTGAAACTCATATTTGTAATTTGTTACAGGGGTTCAAAGGAAATAAGCAAGGGAAGACGACAGACATAATAAGTATCTTCATGAGAAATGGAGCTAAAGTTCAAGTTGAAGCCCAAGGAGACTATCTTTTGATACTTCTAAATGGTTTGGAAGTAATTTCGAACGATGTGTTGTATACTCCTAGTTTGACTAGGAACATAATTTTAGTTTCCCGTTTAAGAGATTTTGGATATGATTTTAAATTTGTTAACAATGATATACATGTTTCATTGAATGAAGTGTTTTATTTTAAAGCTACACCTTTTAATGGCATTTATGAATTAGTTAATGAAAACACATCATATGATAGCTCAATGTACCAAACAAGCACCGAGAAACTCAAAAGGGATTTGAATGACACCTACATTTGGCATTGCCGCCTTGCCCACGTAAATAAGAATCACATACTAGCATTACAAAAGAATGGTATTTTGAAAACAAATGATTCATTTGATGTATGCGAATCTTGTTTACAAGGTAAAATGAATAAGGAACCTTTTAGTGGCACCACCGAAAGGGCAAAAGATTTTTTAAGGATCATACATTCTGATGTATGTGGACCTTTTAGGCCAATAAGTAGGAATGGTGAGAGATACTTCATTAATTTTACCAACGACTATAGTCGCTATGGATATGTGTACTTGTTAGCACACAAGTATGAAGCTTTTGAAGTGTTCAAAATCTTTAAAAATGAAGTAAAAAAATCAATTCAACAAAACAATAAAAATCCTTTGTTCTGATAGAGGAGGTAAATACCTTAGTGATGAATTTCAAAATAATCTTAGGAGTTGTGGGATTATCTCACAACTTACTCCACCTCGAACACCATAACATAATGGTGTGTCTGAGAGGAGGAACCGGACCCTATTGGATATGGTTCGACCTATGATGAGTAAAAGTCCGTTGCCTTTATCAATTTGGGATTATGCCTTGCTCTCAGCGGCCCGTATTTTATATATGGCCCCAACCAAGAAGGTGGAAAAGACACCCATTTAATTATGGCATGGAAGGGCTCATCTACGAATGTGGGGATATGAAGCTTATGTAAAGCTGATGCTTCAAACAAATTAGAACCCATATCCACTAACTGTATATTTGTGGGATATCCTAGAGACCCTATAGGATATTATTTCTACAATCCAACAGAGGAAAAGGTCTTTATTTCTCGAAAGGCCGAGTTCTTGGAAACTAAGTTCCTTATGGAAGGAGCTAGTGATAGAATGGTGGAACTTGAAGAAGATCAAGAACCACAAGCTGATACACGATTGGTTGAAACTAGTCATCAACACAAGGTTGTTGAAGATGATAAAATGGTTGATCAAGACACACACAACGTTCGTAGCTCTGATAAAACTAGTAGACCACCTGAGAGATATGGCTTTTTCATGGATGGATGCTACGTGGTAGATTCTGATGATCCAACCACATACCATGATGCAATGTCTGAATCTAATTCGGACAAATGGTTGGAAGCCATGAACGTTAAGATGTAGTACATGTATGACAACCAAGTTTGGTTATGCCACCTCCAAACTCCAAAATAGTTGGAAGTAAGTGGGTTTTCAAAAGGAAAACCGACATGCATGGTAATTTGGATACTTTTAAATCTCGACTTTTAGTAAAAGTATTCAATCAAACTCAAGGAGTTGATTATGATGACACTTTCTCGCCGGTGGCAATGCTAAAGTCGATTAGGATATTGTTTGCCATATAGCTGCATACTATGATTATGAGATATGGAAAATGGATGTCAAGACGGCTTTCCTGAATGGATATCTTAAGGAAGATGTCTATATGGCTCAGCCAGAAGGTTTTGTCAATCCAAAACATCCTAATGAAGTATGCAAGTTAAAGAAATAAATATGTGGATTGAAACAAGAATCATGGAGTTGGAATCACCGTTTTGATGAAGAAATAGAAAAATATGGCTTCATAAAAAACGCTAATGAAGCTTGTGTGTACAAGAAGGCTAGTGGGAGCATAATTACTTTTCTAGTATTGTATGTCGATGACATTCTACTATTTGGAAGTGACATTCCAACCATGGAAGGGGTAAAAGCATGGCTTGGAAGTAGCTTTTCCATCAAGGATCTTGGTGAAGCTGCGTATATTTTGGGAATAGAGATGTATAGGGATAGATCAAGGCGCTTAATAGGTTTAAATCAAAGTGCATACATTGATAAGATCTTGAAAGGTTCAAGATGGAGAAATCTAAGAGTGGTTTGGTACCTATTCAAAGAGGAACTATATTGAGCACATCTTAGTGTCCAAGCTCAAAGGTTAAGCAAGATAGAATGAGTGGAGTCCCATATGCATCTGCTATCGGATCCATCATGTATGCTATCTATCATATGCACTAGACCAGATGTGTCATGCGCTTTGAGCATGACAAGTAGATACTAGAAAAATCCAGGTGATAGTCATTAGATGGCTGTCAAGAGTATATTGAAATATCTTAGAAAGTCTAAAGATATGTTTCTTATATATGGATTTGGTAAGGAGGAACTCGTGATAAAAGGTTAGACGTGTGCGAGCTTCCAAACGGATAGGGATGATTCCCGATCACAATCGGGGTATATCTTCATTATGAATGGAGGATCCGTCTCTTGGAAGAGCTCGGAACAAGAGGTATACATCGCCGCTTCTTTGGCCGTGCAAGAAGCCGCATGGTTGAAGAAATTCATTGCCGAGCTAGGGGTTGTTCCTACCATTCAAGAACCCCTAAAGATTCTTTGTGATAATGATGGTGCGATTGCTCAAATCAAGGAACCCCATGATCATCAAAAGTCTAGGCATATTGAGCGGAGATTTAACTACATATGGGATGAAGTTCAAAAAGGCAAAGATATGTATTCGCAAAGTTCACACCGATCAAAACATTGCGGATCCACTCACGAAGCTCCTAGAACGGCCAAAGCATGAGCAACACACTTGTGCCATGGGACTTCGATATTGTAATGATTGGAATTGATCTAATTTTGTATTTGGATATCGGAACGATTGTTGTTTTGACACATTTATATGATTATGGTACTTTCATTTAAATTGTGTAATGTTCCATTTTAGCATGTTTAAATCTATTAATAAGTTAATTAGTCTAAACGTCAGTAGTCGATTATATTTGTGGGAACAAATATGAAGGTAAGACTATTATGAACTTGGATTAGTAGATATTCATACGGTTTGAATATAGAACCATTGGTTGTTTCTAAGGTTCATAGATATTTGTGGGATACAAATATTGGACTGACCCGCTCTCAAGACTTACTACATGGAATCTTTATGACTGATCATAAGTAATCTTGAGTAAAGGAGAATATCATTGTATCCTCTAACCTGAGATACATTATGTGTCCTGAAACATTGCAGTACATAAGGCTAAGCTTAGGTATATTACAAAGTGTTTGTGAGAGATGTATGTAGTTGAGATGGAATTTGTCCCTCTTATTCGTTGAGAGTTAGATGTCTAAGGCCTGTAATAAAGTTAAATCAGCGGAGAATGATCACTCTGTGTGTCCAGGATTTAACATAACATCTGTGAAAAAAGGATTAATGACCAATTCACCTAAAACATTTTCAAGTAACGGACTTGAAGGAGATGATGTTATTGAATGGCACTTCGTCATACGTATTAGGGGCAGTAAACCGTTGTTAGGTTGTATTTGCTACTTGCATCAATCTTCTATGAATCTTGTGCAAGTGGGAGATTGTTAGACTCGGTCTGCCCAAGACACATGTTAGATTGATGTGGCTAGTATGTTTTGATCCAAGTCGGGTCATACCCAATACCGAGCTAGACAAACACCCGTGATATTTATTATGATACGATCATATAATAAATATTACCTCTTGAAGATATATTTAGAAAACCGATTTTCTAAATTATGGCACTTAAAAATTGTTAGAGCATATTCCTATTCTTCGATGTGTCTCGTATATTGTATCTAGAACAAAGCGTCTTTGTGAGTCATATAGTCAACATATCAAGATGGCCATACCATATGGTCCGCCGTACCAGTTGGTATGGGTGTACCAGCTGGTCCACAAGGTGGTATGCCGGGCAGTATGTAAGTGACTATAAATAGTTCGTGTTAAAGAGAGCTTAGTTAGTTATGTCATTCTCATCTTCTTAACTGTGTGTAACTGAGTGTGTTTCTCTCTCTAGCTTCAATAAAGAAAAGCTTTATTTACATCGTGTTCATTCTCGATTTACTGAATCATGCAGTGGTAAGATCCCTCCGTGGTTTTACAAGTGGTATCAGAGTTATCCCGGTTGCTCTACTGTTTTGATTTGGCCATTTCGAAATTTTAGAGGGAGAAAGTTTTGGTTTGAGTCGTTTTTCATCAATTTTTCTCAATTCTGAGTGATTCTGAGGTCAAAATGATTTCTGAGTGTTCCTAGAGTGTTTTCGCACCTCACTGATCCAATTTCCAGTTCCAAAAGTCGAAAATTCGAAAAATCAGTCGATCTCAGTTTGGTACTCCAATTGTATGCTCGAAGAACAGTTTGATACGTTTCTGGTACGGAAGGCAATATTCATAGCTTTCTGGTACGCCGAAGTTTGGTACGCAAGAATATCTTTAAGTTGGTACGCGACGGTTATAAACTGGTCCGCTAACAGTTACTCCGTACCACATTGGTACGCTGCTCAAGTTGATACGCTGAGGTTGGTGGTATGCTGATATTTCTGGTCTGGTTTTGGTACGTTGACTTGTTTGGTCCGCTGGTGATACGTTGAATCTCATTGGTACGGAAGTCGACGGCTTGGTACGCTGGCAGGAAAGTAGTCTTCACTAAAACTGACCTAACTTGAGAACCGTTAAGAGTTACGGGGGCTAATACTAGCCAAAACATTCATCTCAACGAGATCTATACTTTTACTGCCTAACGGCTAGTACCCTCCAGTTTGACCCCTAAAATCCGCTTGGAAGACCTCCATTTCTAAGTTTGAAGTTTTGACATTTGATTTTTAACTTCAAGATGAGTGATTTTCAAGCATTTTCAACTGTGCAAACCTCGATGCAAGCCATAATGAACTATGATAATGAAATCGGAACAACTCAGAAAGTTCCTAAATTACTTCGTTTGGAAGATTATCATAACTGGAAGCAACGATTTGAAGCATATCTCAATGCACTTGATGTTGATCTTTGGATACCAATTGAACACGAATACAAGTATCCTAAGAAAAGGGGAGAACCGGTCATGCGAAGTGATCTTGATGAAGATGAGCGGAAATCTTATGCACGAGAAAAGAAAACGTATGGAAATCTCACTATGGCATTACCAAGAGAACTTTTGCATCAGTTTAAAACTTGCACAACTTCTAAAACTTTGTGGGATGCATAAAGAATTCGAAAGAAAGTTTTGTTAAAAGAATTCGACAACTTTCAGCATTGTGAAAAAGAAAGTATTCTAGATCTGGTTTCTTGATTTTCACATCTTGTTAGTGAACTTGGAGAACTCAAAGTTACCAAAGATGATGAGGATTTGAAAGAAAAGTTTTTGGAGGCGTTGCCGAATAGCTGGGAGAATTATGTTATGTTATTGACACATGATAATGACTATTCTAAATGGTCTTTTAACAAATTAACTGGAAAGTTGCAAGCTCGTGAGTTAGAAATGAGGGTGAAAAGATCTGCACCTGCTCTCAATCAGAATCCAGAATTGTATTATGGGGATAATTCAGCCACTATGAATGCTAAATCGAAATCACATTTTGATTCAAGTGTTAACCCAACATTAATAGCTTTTCTAGCTGGAAAGTCTAAACGATCTGGTTATTCTTTAGGTTGCAGTTTTACGATTCCTGATAGATCATCAACTAAGTCTATTCCTGCTCAAGCAACTGAAATTTAGCTGCTTTCATATCATCTTTGTCTGGATCAGTTTTTAGTCAAATTGGTCAATCTGGATTGTTTGGAGATGACTTAGATTATCTGGATGAAGATCAATTGAATAAACTCGATCTGGAATGGCAGTTTGCTATGGTAGTGAAGAGAGGAAGGAGATTCATGAAAAAACATTGCAAGACATCTATTCTTCAAGGAGGAAAGCTTGGTTTGGATAAATGAACGATTAAATGTTTTAAATGTGACAAATATGGACATTTTGCTCGGGATTGTCCTAAATCGTCATCTGACAAGGGTACTTCTGATAAGAATGTTCAAGATAAAGAAGTTAAAGCCATGATATCTCAAACTGATGAAGGTTATGATTGGGCTAAAGATTTTGCGGATGAATCTGCATTTTTGGTACACTCGCCAGAAAGTTATGCATTGATGGCTACTGTGCAAGTGGACTCAAGTGATTCTGAGACAGAAGTGAGTGGTTATGAATCAGTATGTGAATTTTATTCACAAAAGGATACTCGAATTCAAGATTTGATAAAGGAAAAGGAGTGTCAACTTGCTAAAATCAAAAGAAAAGAAGACGAGTTGGAAGATCATAGCAAGAAATGTCAAGGATTTGATGAACTTTACAAAACAAATGAGATGTTACTCAAAGAAAAGAGTGTGTTGTTTGAAGAATTAGCCAATATTCAGCAAAAATTGTCAGAAGGTTGTATTCAGAATGATCACCAAAAGTCACAACTTCAACATGAGAATGATGAGTTCATGACAAAAATTGTCAAGTTAACTTCTGCTAATGAAAAGTTTGTCAAGGAGATTGAAGAATATAAGTCTCAAGCTAAAGACGTGAGTGAAGATTTTGAGAATTTATTTCATAAATCTACAGCAAGAGTAGAAGCCCTTAAAACATCTAATGTTGAACTTCAGAAATCTTTAGATGTGGTTACTGCTAAAAGAACTTAATATCAAATTGTTCAGTCTGAATTGCAAGATAAGATCACTACTCTGAAAAAGGACAAGATTTTGTTAACCAAAAATGTTGAGATCTATAAAGAAAGAGTGGAGAAAATTAGAAAAGAAGTTCTTGTTGCACATGATGGTATGCGAAGAGAAATTTTTTTAGTTAACAGCACAATTGAGAAATTGATTCAGTCAGAAAAGATTGTTGCTAAAGCTCAAAAGACAATAGCAGATTTGAAAATTGGAATCTTGGATATAAATCGTCAATTGCATAATTTAAAGAATTCTCATTCTTTTGCAAGTTATTTGTGTCATGATGATAATTTCAAGAAGGTGTTTGGAGGCAATGATTTTAATCAAATACCACATCCAGTGATTCAAACGGAAGCTATTGTTGATTTGAGTCCTTCAAATACAAAGCACGATTATTCTGAATTGGCTGCTGAAAATTCTGATTTAAATCCATCAAAGAAATCAAAGAAGGTGATAGAAAAGGAGGAATGTTTGGTTGATAAAACACCACCATCGTTTGTTTCTCTTGCATTTATCTCAGAAGAGGGTATTATTTCTACTCGTGAAAAGATTGAGAAAGATGAAAAGAAATTGCATGAAGAAGCTGTTGCTGCAAAGTTGGTTGAAGCTAACAAACTAATAGATATCAAAGCTTCATTTAATCAAGCGGCTAAAGCTGGGTCCTCAGGTTCTCAAGTTGATCTGACAAAGTTACCAGGTTACCAAGGTTCAGGTTTGAAGGAAAAGAAGAAGAACATGCCAAAGAAGGTTAAGAAGGAAAAGAAAGATACAAGTTTAGATCAAATTTACCATTTGGCCCAGGTGTTTATCTCTACCATGGAAAAGGGATTCCAGGGTAAAAATCAAAAGAAGGATGCTTCTGACGATACTACCCGAGCTGGTCAACAAATCAGAGAATCTTCATCATCTGATTCCAATACTACTCCTCGAAGTCCTATTTCACAATGGGTACATTCTAATCGGTTTCAGGTATTTGATGATTTTTATGATGAATTTGAGTCTTCTGAAAGGTATCATGTATTTCAACGCAAACCACAATCGAAACGATCGTATTGTTTATGCTATCAATGTCGCCGACAGGGACATATGGCACAGGATTGTCCTGAAATTGCAAAACAATCTTTTTCAAACATATATGCCACTATTATTGATGAATCTGGCAGAATTTTTACTGAGTCCACATCATCCAAAAAAAATGTTAAAAAGAAACAATTTTTCAGAAATGTTTCAAATTATGGTGGTTCATTACAGGATGATGACTCGGTTCATTCTGATAAATCAAAAATGCAGTGGCGACCTAAAGTGGACAGCAAGGCTGCAATTGATTTTGTGGAAGACACTGGTCGACCAGAAGCTGTGTGCTTCGGGTCCTTTGAATACTAATCTTTAAATCCAGTGTGCAGTGTACTTCAAGAAGGTCTATTAGTGATTGTGAAGTTTAACACTTCAAGCAGTTTCTGATAGTAGAGTTTCCTGCTTAACTTAAATTGAATGCTATATCTTACAAATCTGAAAATTTTTCTGAAAGCTTAAAATGTAAGGTATCAGTATCGATTGGTAAATTTTCTTTCTTTAATGCATTTCGTTTGTAGTTTAGGGGGAGAAAATTGAAAAACCAAAAATAGTTTCTTTGTGTTTTGTTAAAATAAAAATCCAAAAATAGAGTTTTCATTTTAAGGGGAAGAAAATAGAAAAGTGCAAAAATATTGAAAAATAGAAAATACAAAAACATTAAAAAATGAGAAATTGACCCGACATAATTGGGAAATGATAGTACATTGGCTTACATGTCTGACTCATGGATATAATAATTGAAAAAGCCATAAGATCATTGCTCGGTGTGCTTGGTAGGCTCGACATTAAATCGGAAAGTATTCAGATGTGATAAACACATTAAAATACAAATGCTTGACCAAGTGAACAACATCTTGATGCGTATCTAAAGATATTATGTGAAAAAGAAAAATGAGAAGTCACTGTGTATACATGTGTTCATTTTGCAAAGATTTAAACTTGTTTGATTATCTTTATTTTGTCAAACGATCGGACTTTCTCTACGTGTCCACAAGACCGACCTGATTGTTGTTCGTTTGACGTTCTGCTTTATTTTCTTTGGTGTTTCGTATAACTCATCGGACTTTCTCTGCGTGTACGGGAGTACCGACCCGATTTTTGTTGGGTTATATAATTTCAACTTGTTTTATTTTCTTACATTGTTAAATCCGAGGCCTTATCTGCATATCGAAAGATTGACCTTAAGGTAGACGATTTAACGTTCTTATTTCTTTATGCATGAAACACAGTTGACTGTATCATAAATACAATCATTATGTAATTAAATCACAAATAAAATCACAAAGTGTGATAAGCAAATACATATCTGAGTATGTCTGATAGTGTGGGGTACACTGATCAAAGCAGTCTAAATCAAAACAATAACATATCCATATGTTATGAGTATGATTGTGCCTGAGTTTAAGATGGACAAATTATACCAGCAATCGAGATGACTTGTGTGCTGAAGTAATTGAAATTGAAGTGTAGTTCAACATGTAATGACCAATATGATCCCAAGTTGTGATCTTTCTCACAAAAGATAAAAATACTGTCTGATTCTGTATTGCATTTATGTTTCTTATCTGAAAAATCCAAAAAGATTTCCGGTGTGTTTTGATATAAAGTTACAAAAAGCCAAAAAGATTTTGTTTCTTATTTGTTTTCGACCGATCGATACAAGATACAAAATAAAATTTTGATTTCAAAACTATATCTTGGATTCTCGAAGAGAAGTTTTGCGCCAAGATTAAATTATTTTTCCAAGGGAAAAAGAAAGCCGCATTTCTGCCTTCTGAAATTGCAGGTTATCTGTGTGACGAGACTCAAGCATGGTGAAAGGGGGAGTATGTAATATCTTTCACAAGTGGATCTTGAAGTTCAAAGATTGTTCAAGGATGATCCAGCCATGCAAGCTCTATTTCTGACAAGAGTTCAAGTTGAAGATCGGACGCAGCGATGCTGAAGATTGAAGACTGAAGTTTAGTTAGATAAATAGATAGCTAGATACACTACACGTTAAATGGGAGTTTGTTAGAGCATATTCCTATGCTTCGATGTGTCTCGTGTATTGTATCTAAACTAGAGCGTCTTTGTGAGTCATATAGTCAACATATCAAGATGGTCGTACCATATGATTCGCCGTACCAGTTGGTATGGGCGTACCAGCTGGTCCACAAGGTGGTACGCCGGGCAGTATGTAAGTGACTATAAATAGTTCGTGTTAGAGAGAGCTTAGTTAGTTCTGTCATTCTTATCTTCTTAACTGTGTGTAACTAAGTGTGTTTCTCTCTCTAGCTTGTAACTCTTAGTGAATCAATATTGGAAAGCTTTATTTACATCGTGTTCATTCTCGATTTACCGAATCATGCAGTAGTAAGATCCCTCCATGGTTTTTACAAAAATAATAACTCATATGGATGATTTATCTTGGAGAGTATAATCATGAAGTTATTTAATGGGTTAAATAACTTGGTGGGTATTTTATAATTAAAGTAATGGTACTTCCTTTATAAAATAAAAGATATATATATGTGATTTGTCTTTAATTTAAATGAGGTAGGACATTGGAAGAAGAATGTAATCATGACTTTGCATGTAAGAGACTTGTAAGACACAAAAGGTGTTTCTCTCTCCTCCCCCAAGGCCAAAATTCCGGCCAACACTCATTTAAAACACCCACTTGATTAATTTTAAGAGATAACTAGCTACTCTCTCTCTCTCTCTCTCTCTCTCTAAGTGTTCTTTCTCCTAAGAACCGAATTTTAGAGTAGTTGTGCCTGTTCTTCCTTGCTTGGATCAGTCTAAGAGAAAAGGAAAGATCTTCAAGAAAATCCTAGCAACAAAGGTGTTTGTTAGAGGCTCGTGGGTATCCAATCTTGAGGTTTCATTTCTTTGAAGCGTTTTATTAAAGATTCTCATTTTCTTCTTGCTGACTTGCTTCAAGAAAGTTATATCTAAAACCCACTATGGTTATGTTTTATTTTGATAGCATACACTCTATATTTGGATCCTCCTTTGTTCGAGTTTCATTTTGCATGTAAAAGTCGGTTTTAACATAATATGACTTCATGAAAGTAAATTTATTCCACTGCGTTTTACATATTAATTGGTTAATATGACTTTGATAAACCCGTACAAAACCCAACAAATATAGTGTTTAATTCGGGAGCAAATTGAAGCTTAATTTGTATCCACTACGTTTAGAAATCGATTAAATAACTGAGCTAAACCATTGAACAAGTTTTATACTATGGAATTAGGATATGGAAATAACAAGAAGATTCTAGGAGCCATCTGAAATAGAGTAAAAGGCTTAACTTGTTTCCGCCTGGTTAACCTCAAGTAAAATATTGTAATTGGTTAAACTTTGTAACTAGATTCGATCCTACATTGTGTTTGCTAAGCAGGGAAATAGGTAACTGAAGAATTTTTTAAAATCAAAAGCAAATTTTTGAACTAAATTTGGTAGCAGTTCCCTTAATGTTTTTCACAAAAAGTGCTACGCATGTCGTAAGCCAGGACATCTCGCTGCTCAGTGTCCTACGAATGCAAACACTCACTCATATGTGAACAAAACTGCTAAATATGTGGATGAAAAAGGTTTAATTTTTATGAATCACAACCGACCATGTTAAAATCAACTAGTAAGCCATCTTGGGCAAAGACGCAAGTTGATAACTTTGTGGGTTCATTTCAAAATTTTCAATCGCCAATGATATGGAAACCCCGAGTTGTTTTCAAGATTATCAAAGACCATGTTGAAGAGACCGGGCGACCCGAGGTTGTTGACTTCGGTCGATCCCAAAACTACTAATGATTTATCTGGTGTCTGCAGGTTTCTTCAAGAAGGTTTATCATGCGTGCGCTGCTGATAGTGAAGAGTCTGCATAATTTACCATTTCAGAGTTTAAATCATTCTCAAAAGTTTTTCAAAATGAATTTTTTTTGATGAAAATGAATATTATAAAACTAAAACTGAAAAGTGTTTGTGTTTGGTCAATCAATTTTCTTTCTTTTACGTATTTTTACAATGGTAGTTGTACATATGTTTAGGGGGAGAAAATTAAAAAAGCCAAAAATAGTGTCTTACATTTTATAAAATGAGAAATCCAAAAATAGATTTTTTTTGGGGGGGGGGGGGGGGTAATGCAAAATATGAAGAAAAATGAAAAAGATTAAAATTGAAAAATTGATCATTGGGAAATGATGGTACATTGGCTAATATTTCTAACTCGTGGATAGAGTAAGTGAAAAGCCATATGCTCATTGTCTGATGTACTAGGTAGGCTCGGCAAATCAGAATGTATACGAATGTGATATACATTAAATCTGATGCTTGACCTAGTGAACAACATCTTGATGTGTATTTCAAGATATTACAAAAGATATGTGAAAAAGAAAAGTGAGAAGTCACTGTGTATACATGTGTTAATTTGCAAAAATTTAAACTTGTTTGATTTTATTTATTTTCATAAATGATCGAACTATCTCTGTGTATATGGGAGTATCATTATACAATTTCAACTTATTTGTATTTTCTTATTTTGTTAAACCTAAGGCCTTATCTGTGTATCGAAAGATCGACCTTAAGGTAGACGATTTAACGTTCTTGTTTCTTTTTGCATTGAGCATAGTTGATGAAACCATGAATACAAAATACTTTGTAAAATTCACAAGTATGTTCACATGAAAAGTATGTGAAGTATATCTGAATATGTCTGAAAGTGTGGGGTATACTGGTCAAAGCAAATCCAATCAATACCTTAACATATCCAGATGTTATGAGTATGATTTTGCCTGAGTTTAAAGTTGGAAAAATTTAATCTGCAATCGACATGGATTATGAGCTGCAATAATTGAAATTAAAGTGCATTTCAGCGTGTTATAACCAATATGATCCCAGATAGTGATCTTTCTCAAACCAAAAATAGAGTGCTACTCCGTATTGCATTTATGTTTTCATTTCAGAAAATTCAAAAAGATTTTTAGTGTGTTTTAGCATAAGTTTAAAAAAAACAAAAAGATTTTAAGTTTGTTTTGATCTAAAGTTTCTAAAAGCGAAAAATATTTTATTTCTTATTTGTTTTCGATCGATCGACACAAGATACTAAACTTTTACAAAAAATAATTTCTAAAATATCTTGGATTCTCAAAGAGAAGTTTTGCGCCAAGATTAACATATGTTGATATGAAAATAGAAAACCACGTTTCTGTCTTCTGACATGCAAGTTCATGTGTTTACTCATAAGCAAGGGGAAAGGGGGAGTATTGAAGAATTATTCTCAAGTGGTCCAGTTGACAAAGTCCTGTTCCAGCCATGAAAGCTCTATAATTTACAAGGAATGTCAAGATTAAAGATCTGATGCAGTAATGTTAAAGATCAACTTTTGAAGTGTGAAGAAGAGATACATCATGAAGATCAAGCTAAAACTATTATGTTTGATACAGATACACCACATGTTAAGGGGGAGTCTGTTAGATTGTAATCTGTAAGTATCTGTGTGTCTCGTGTGTTGTATCTAGAATAGAGTTCATTGTGAGTTTATAGGCTGGCGAACCATGCCACTAGCCAATGGTTCGTTGGCAGCGAACCAATGACCGGTTTACCTATAAATAGGTTGACTTGTTTACAACTTACCTAGCACTCTCATCCATCATTTCTGTGTGTAATCTCTCTCAATGCTTATCAATACAATCTCATTTGTATTTACCTCTTTGTGTCTTGATTCGATCTCATAATCACTAGATTACCAATCAATCCATCGTTCCATGTCTTTACATGAAGGTTGGAGAAAAAAAATTGTGTTTGATGTCAGGAAGAAGGTAGGGAAAGGCCTTCACTTTGTTGTGGAGAATATCGATTCTAGTATAGAGCTTGCTTACTAGAGAATGGAGGGAGCCTCATCCTTCACCAGGACCCTCTAGATATTGGATTGTGGGTGTAGCCAAAGACTCATAAATAAATATGGCGCGTTCCATGGCGGCTCACTATGACATCTAAACCAAAAACTTTGATGAATCAGTCTACGCTTGAAGACATTATTCTTAAGGACGGTTAGCATCTTGTCCCACCCATTCGTTTAAATTTTTGGTTTTAGATTTATATTATTAATTAGGGGTGTTGGTTTGCCTAGCATAATTTTCAAAACTAACTTTTTCCATAACACTCTTTTTATTGCAAAGTACAGGAAAAATAACCAAAACTTCTAATAATCGGATATTATGTTTTTCTTTTCTTGAATAGGGATATGTTTGAGCAAATAAGTAGGAAGTGCAGGTACCATTGACTGATTATACAGTGGCACCAGAAGCAGCATGGCACGTGGCAAATGGCCATGGGGTAACTCGCAAAACATGGGAAACATTGCCTGAATTTTATATTCCCTTAATTTTTTTTTTCATTTTGTCTCTCATTTTCCATGCACATGGGCACTTAGAAGGCAATGTGTAATTTAAGTATGGGTAGGGAAACTCCAGGTCTTGAATTTAAGTATAACACAAGTTTATTTTTATACAACCTTACACTATACGCCTTTCTCCTATAAATTTCAGTGAGATATTGAGCCTTCACGAGTATACATATATATCATTCGAATGCTCTTTCTCTTGTTGAAATTTTTTGTTTGTTAGCAAGGGTGAAGCAACAAATTTAGAACTTGACAAGGTAATGCATTCCAAGAATGACAAAACGGGAAACACGTAAACAAATGATCGAGGAAACTAGGACTTTTAAACCATTTTCTTTTCTTTAACCTATTTTTTTGCTCCCTACCATATAATTATCCCTTAGTTAACCAATTTTGATCTTATCCATTTCAAAAGGGTAACAGTCAAAAGCTCTTAGCCTTTGTTTTTACAATTTTTTATTACAAGTCACAAAAATAATTTTTTTTAATAAAAAACCAGTATTTTTGCAAGTTTATACCAAATAATCCATACATTAGCCCAAGCCTACCTTACAACCCTTTTTAAGACCTTCTGATGTTTGCGTATATTCCAGTGAGATTGGTGAAGGTTTAATTTCTTGTCAAGCTTATGTTATTTGCTTATTTTCACTTTTGGCACAAGTGTTCACTTAAAAATGTACATATAATAAACCGATTGTCAAGTGATCATCCATGAGGTGTGTGGTGTTGTATAAATTTAAACTTTTAGTAGACTTGTCAAATTTGTTAATATTTCAAAAAAAGGATAGTTTGATAAAATCAATGGAAAAAAAGTTGGAAATAATCGGAGGTAGGTTTTTAAAACTTAGGATCTTAACACACGGATTACTCTTCTGTTCTACCAATTAACTTGGTTGTGTCGGACCATAGGTATGAGTTTTGCTTGAGGACAAGCAAAGATTCAAGTGTGGAGATATTTGATATGCATCAAATTATATATGTTTTTGTATCAAATATCTTCCACTGTTGGATGGTTTTCTGATTTATTATTTATAAATAGTATAATATTATTCCATATTGGATTTTCTCATAAAGATCAGAGGACAAATTGCAAGAGTCAAATGTGCTAAAAAACTGAAGACTTCACAACTTTTGGACCCAACATGGGTCATGTCTCCCAAACACGCTCTGTGCCTCCTATAGAAAAGGACAAATTGGTTGTTGACTGGCCATTGACATGGCATTTTGACAACACACCTTATGCCAAGTTTGACCATGGTCCATGCCCTTTCTAACACACAGTGTATCTCCCAGACATGGGTTGTGCCCTAGTATATTTTGTTTTATAAATACCAGCCTCCTCCCTTGGTCCAATCTGCTCAATTCTTCCATCTTCTCTCCCACTTTTAACTTAAAGAGTCATTTTGCTTGTTTAATTCGTTAGTTTTCGATGTTTTAACTCACGATTGTAAGATAATAACATCTTTCGATATTGTTTATATTTATCTATGAACTTTACACTTTTAAAGAGGAAAATCATTAAAGCCATGCTTGGCTAAATCTTATACTCACTTAAGGAAAACAAACCTTTGGCGTGTTGGTAACATGAACTTATTAGCTAACCATAAGGTATGAAACAATGACACTAAGTCTAAAACTTTATATTGAAAGTGGGTTATTGTTACTTAAAACCAAAATTACCTTGTGTATCATAAACCATTTGTGCCCTCAAAAGCAAGATGATTGACTCGTGATAATCGATTAGAGGTCGAGGTATTGAAAACACCTTTGCCTTATGTTTTGAGATGCATTTTTTTTATGTGTACGCAAATAACACGTTATTCGCGCGAGAAACGTTTAGAGGTGAAGGTTTGGGATTCTGGGTTGGAAACTTTTTGCCACTTCGTACGCGCGATAGCGATTCATTTGTGGACTTAGTTTTGGTCACGACTTATTAAGTACGTTCAAGAGCAGTGTACGGGAGGAAATGGACCATGACTCCTTATATATGTTTTTACTCAATAATATAAGCCGGTGCGTTGTTTGTATCCCTGCTGCCTCATGACAGCGTATCTGAGCATAACAACACTTTGACCATAAGGTCCTACGAGTAAATGGCATTTGTTAGACACTATATTATTTTTTCATTAGTAGGGTCCTCTCGGGAGCTATCCTTGTTGGTAGACAATAGGAGGAACGTATGATTGGGTAACTTGAATAGGATGCCACACCCCAACCAACGAAGGAATACGTCTAGACACGATGATTTTCCAGATGCACACAACACTAAATTAAATGTTGCATTATTCTTAATCAACCATTCATAAACATAAATAGAGATAACATAGTTCAACCATAATCAAAACAAATAAAACAAGCATAATAGTCTTTTAGTTATTAAGGTCAAAACTAAGGGCCATGCAACCTAACATCGTCATCCAAACTTGATCAAACTGCATTACCTGCAACATGTATAACACATAGATCAACTACGAATAGTTGGTGAGTAAACATAGGTTTGTATACCATACTAGAGTAAAACATGCGATTCAATGAGTTAAGTATAAATTCTTAAATAAGATACCAAGTAATGAACAAAAGCACATGATGAGAGCACAATCAAACCATTGACAAATAGGCTCCAATTACTCAATGCCAATTACCATGCGTGTCAGATGGGTCGTCACATCAATAGATCTATTATTATTAACTCGGCTTGATGTGTTAATGATTTACGTATAAAGCAATGAACATGAATATGAACATATAGATCTATGGATTACCGGAGCATATTAAAATCTAATCATCACCTATATCCCTAAAGATGCATAAATAAATGTAAATATTCAAGTTTTAATGATCATACATAATCAAGCATGCAACTTTAAGTTTCTAAACCTTAGATCTAACATGAATATGGCATCTTTCACCATAAGCATTCATAAAAACTAAACCTTTATCATAAACAAGCAAGATCTAACATACTAATCATTAAAACCTAAACTTTATCCATAAAGTCACATTTTCAATATGAGAAATACTAGATCTATACATAACAAGCAAGATCTAATCAAGCAAGATCTAACATACTAATCATTAAAACCTAAACTATAAAGCAAGTAAACAAGGATCTAGGATTTACCAATCAAAGAGGATGACGAAGGATGATCATATAAGAAAGATTCACACAAAAACCACCAAAATCTTCGAAGGATGATGATGTTGGAGCTTGAACTGCAGCTAAGACGGCTAGAGTTTGATTATTAGTTATGAAATGAATAAAATAGGGGCTAATGATGCTTAAATAGAAGAAAATATAGGGTTTTTCCCACAAAAGGTCGATGCAGACTGTGGTAGTTGGCCAAGGATCCCCGGCGGTCCGCAAGGTGCCCATGCAGGGGCTCTCTCCGTTGGTTCCTCCGTTTGTGCGACCGCTTCTTCGTTATTCGATGTTTTCGGGTCCTATGTTGTTTGATTTCTTAATTTTCTTATTTACCATCATGTTACCCATTTTCATGATACTAAAATCAAGTATAAACATACCACACAACTAATTATGATCAAACACTAAATTGCACATAACGCGTTTTCAGGCAAAATGACGTACGTATCACTTTTGAGTAATCACCAACATTTCATGTCTTGACTTTGTGTTTGATTTTTTTATGTCATTTGGTACGACTATATTCCACATATCTACCCAATTCACCATACGATACTGTAACACCCCAAAATTTTATGATTTTAGTTATATACGTGTGATATATGTGTTAAGTAGCTAAAACGTATTTTGATATAGTTTACGGATTGTAAACGGATAAAAGTGTAACGATTTGCAAATGCTATACGTGTTTATGTTATAGATTCATATGATATATGTGTTAGATAGCCCAACGTAATGAAACGTATGAACAATGCATTTTTACCCATTAACGAGTAATGAAATGATAAAAGATAGGGTTATGTGAATAATACATGTATTGATTGATGAAATTAAATAAATACGTGTTTTATAACAAGGATATTGATATACATAATAATATCAAAATGAAATACGTGCTTAGAAGTTGACACGCTAGAAATAAATGATAATCAAAGGAAGATACATTTACGCGATTGTATTATGTTAGATATATGTCTAAGTATATACATATATATTCTAGTAATATAAATGCATATGAAATGATCATTTGATGAACATATACGTGGAATACGTGTTCGAATAATTGAACATGTGAAGAATGGAGTACGTATTTTGTGTTAAAAGGGATTATTGAAAATAAATAAACGTAACGTATACAAGTATTATACGTGTTTATATTTATTATATGAATCCCGAGGCTTAAAAGTATTATAAATATATCCTAACATGAGTTGGAACATGAAATGATAAGTATATGAAAGTAGAGGGGCTAAAACGTAAATTAATGGAATATATGTAATATATATATATATATATATATATATAGGAATGAGAACAATTAATAACCCTTCCTTGGAGCAATAACCAAATAACCACATCCTAGTGGCTTGATGAAAAACAGGTGCTATGGATTAGTGACATGTGGCATTCTTTTTTTTTCTTTTTTTTTAACAGAAAGGGTATAAGGGTATTTTACCCAAAAGAAAAAAACACCCCCTCATTTTTAAAACGCTTATAACTTTTTTATCCGAAGTCGTTTTTTTATAAAAATTATACCATTGGACTCGTCGCTTTTTTTATCTTTAATTCGGATGTGGTCCCGACTTTTTTCGAAGGTTTTTTTTCAAACGTCCGTATTAACATCAATGCTACAGAAAAAAGGCATTGGCACTACCCAAAAAAGGCATCAGTGCTACTTTTTGTAACATTACATGTCAATACGGACGTTTGAAAAAAAGTGTCAAAAAATGTCGGGACCACATCTGAATTAAAGATAAAAATGGGACGAGTCCAACGGTATTTTTTTAATAAAAAACCGATATCGGATAAAAAAGTTATAGCCGTTTTAAAATGGAGGGGGTACTTTATTGGTTGAGTTAAATGACTAAAATACCCTTTCTGGAAAAGGAGAGAGATGGACACTTGTCATAATTTTGGTGGTTCAAATGGGTTATTTGGTTATTCCTCCAAGCAAGGGTTATTAATAGTTCCATACCCTATATATATATATATATATATATATATATATATATATATATATATATATATATATATATAAATATATAGGTATGTATAAACATTATCGAACGTATCCCGAGCCCTAAAAATATTAGAAATATGTCACATGATGTTCTGGTACATAAAATAATAAAAGGGTAAAAGTTCAGGGGTTAATTATGTACAAAACACAACTAAAAGGGCTAAAATTCTAAAAGAAACAAAACTGGTCGGAAATATGAAACTAGTCGTATCACGTAGACGGACCTATAGTCCTAGGCGATACGCGAAGAGCAGCAGCTGACCACAATTGTTTTTGGCTCGTTTTTAGCCACGTCTTCTTACTTGTTCTCCAAAATTCGATCTCTATGTGTCATTTTTGAGCGGCTAGTCACCATAGACACCTGGTGGGCTTAGGATGTTGGAACCTAAAATCTATGTGACTGACGCCATCAAATCTGTTTACCGAAGCATTCGACTGAAGAATCCATGTGAATTGATTCAGAGACGCGGGTTGTGATTCTCGAGGCTTGCAGTTTGGACCGAAGACCGTTTTCCAGAAAAGTCAACCGTTCGGGTCAACGGTCAACGTAAAAGTCAACGGAAGATCGGTTCGAGCGAGTCAAGCTTCGGATTAATTAAATCAACTTTAATTTAATTAATATTTATGTTATTTACCTTTCTTGTAATTTTCAGTTATGTTTATGTTTTTCTGTTGTTAGTCACCCTCACTATATATATAGTGAGGGTGCCCATTACAAGAAAGAGTCTCTGAGTGTGGAGATGATGAATTTCTTGTAGAGTGTGAGATTTCCATTCTAGAGAGAGAGAGTGAGTCATGGATTTCCATGAGAGAGTGTTGTCATGATTTCTTGATTGTAAGCATTCGATTAATGAAATCATTCGACTTGATTGTTCATCATCTTTCTTATGTTTGATTATCTATGATTCTTCTCATCTTCATCTTCATCTCATCTTTTTGAGTTTTCGAATCTGATCCTAATTCTTGCTCAAGATCAGGATTCTTGATGTGAAAATCGGTCTTGACAAATGGTATCAGAGCGGGTAACCGATTAGATTTCGTCTCACGATGAATCTGGTCACTCGAATCTGGATTTTGAGCTTGAATATGGTGAAGATGAGAAAACTCATTTTTGAGACTTTTTCTTCTATTTTTCTTGTTTCTGGATGGATTCTGATGATATGGATGCTTGATTCATGTTTGGGAGTTCATCTTTATGTTATTTTATGTTTATCTTGTTCAAATCTGTGAGAAAAATTGATGATCCGAGCTGTTTTTGAAGCTATTAGAGTTTTTCCCGTATTTGGGGTTTTTGAAGATTTTGGAGCTTGATTCTTCGTTTTCTGGGTGATTCTTCGTCGTTTATTGGATGAAGTAAGGTATGATTCTCAGTGGAAAACGCGTTCCGGATCCATTGGAAGCATCCGTTTCGTCTGAATCTCAAGGGTTTGAGCAGATCTGGAAAAACACACACTAGTGTGTGTTTCATGGTGTTCTTCGTGTTCTTGAGGATTTCCAGATTTTGAAGACTGTTTTTGATCCGATTTGCTACTGTTATGGAGTGTTGGTGGCCACAACATTGTCATGGATGGTTTAGCTTCACACATCGTGCATCATAACGGGTTTTCTTATCATTTTTGGGCAGATTCGAGTTCACCAAGTAAGGGTTTCTTATGTTCATCATATTTCCAGATTTCTCTAAGTGTTTTGAAGATATGAAGATGTGCTTAGCGGACTTGTTGAGTTCTTTAGCGGACTTGTTCTCCTCTTAGGGGACTTCATCTGTTTTAGCGAACTTGAAGCATGCCTTAGCGAACTTGAGTCCTTAGCGGACTTGAGAAGTGTCTTAGCGAACTTCTCTACCCTTTAGCGGACTTCTGGAAGGCTTTAGCGGACTTCTGGGGTTAGCGGGCTTGTTTCTGGGTTTTTGTTCGAGATCGTTTCGATGAATTCTGTTCGTTCAGGGTTGTAAAGCATGACCTCACGAGTCTAACGAGCTAAAAATCGAAGAATTTCGTCAAGAAATGAGGAAGATATGAAGGAATTACGCTTTTCCGGTGACCTTCGTTTTTCCGGCAGGTTGTCTCTGGTCAGTTTAGGGTTTCTGAGATAGATGATGACACCAGATGACGTGGCAAGAGCTGAGTGGTCTGCAGAGAATGTATTTTCCTCTCTCTTACTGGTCAACCGTAATGTTGTCGCTCACCTATTGGTTGTTGAATTCTGTGGGACCACGCTGTTTAAATGAGCCGATGTTTCCTTTCTTTTTTGTCGGCTGAAGCAATTCTCCAATTGGTGGAGATAAAACTCTCATGGACTCCACCTGGTTGAAAAGAGCCGTTAAAGGGCTTTGTGATGGCGCATCCTGATTGGCGCGTACAGCCTCACACGAATCATTACTTTTAGCCGCTGGATTTGATTGGTTTCGCACCGTTGGATCTCATCTGTGCTTTTCATTGATTGGCTATTCGCCTCATCACACAGAATGTGATCTGAATCGTAGATTCACATTAAATCCCAACCGCTGGATCTATATGAAGCCTTAATTCTGATTGGCTGTTGGATCTTGACGAGGATTAAGGTTCCTTTGTGCTGAAATCTGTTTTGGTCAATTAATTTTGAAAAGAAATTTGGTTTTCTTTGAGGAATTTAATTACACTAATTAAATTTTCAGCATTTTCGTCAAACACGGGTATTTTCTTATCAGTTTTTCAACGAGACTAACGAGATAACGCCCAAACGGAAATGCGAAAATTTTTATTGGCCATGGATTTATTCTGATTTATTTGGATTCTCGTTTATTGATGTCGCGCAACGTTTGCTATCGATCACTGACGGGTTAGCTTTATTATCCGGTTAATTACTCAGCTTTCTCGTTATATCTCACGGTTTATTTTTTAGTGGATGCAGCGTGGATGTCAGCGAACCGGATTAACTGGAATCTCAGTTAATTATGGAATTTATCCGTTAAATTTCTCGAGAAGCCGTTCCTTGACGAAAATTGACGGAATTTTTCTGATTGAGCCGTTTTTGTCCGTTTTACTCAGAAATCTTCACGAAATTTTATTCCGAGCTCAGTTTTCTTCGCCCAAATTTACGAAGACTCCGGTTATGATCATTTTACGCTCGGGATCTCAAATTTTCTCCGATTTGACATTTATCTTTATTTTCGCATCCAACCCAGTCACGCGGAATACAAGATCTATTTATGGATCATTCACAACTGTCAGCATCCGATTTCCGGTTTTTCGCGAGATTGTCCGATTTCAAGATTGTTTATCTGGTTTCTCTAGGAAACCGATCGCGACGGTTCGACTCTCCGCATCTGTTTTTACGCTTCCGACTTGATGTTTTTGGAGAGATTTAGAAAAATAGGAGGAATTATTATGGATTTGGATATCGGGTCGATTATTCGGAGTTAGAGCATTTTCAGTGTTTGATTGGTTTACCTGATTCAGTTTGTTGCGGTTTGGACTCCGAGATGTAGCATTTTCTCAGTATTGTACCCGACCGTGTGAACCGAGTGAGCGGAACACTTGGATCTCGAACTGGAGCAACGAGAACAGAAGAAGCTTATTCAGAGGGGGAATTTCTACGACAGATTGTCTCCGGTTTATCAGTTTCTCATTGAAGATGTACGACAGAGAGATTCTTCAGCAGTTGAACAGATTTGAAAGCATCAGTCAAGGGGGAATTGTTGGAACTTAAAATCTATGTGACTGACGCCATCAAATCTGTTTACTGAAGCATTCGACTGAAGAATCCATGTGAATTGATTCAGAGACGCGGGTTGTGATGCTCGAGGCTTGCAGTTTGGACCGAAGACCGTTTTCTGGAAAAGTCAACCGTTCGGGTCAACGGTCAACGTAAAAGTCAACGGAAGATCGGTTCGAGCGAGTCAAGCTTCGGATTAATTAAATCAAATTTGATTTAATTAATATTTATGTTATTTACCTTTCTTGTAATTTTCAGTTATGTTTATGTTTTTCTGTTGTTAGTCACCCTCACTATATATATAGTGAGGGTGCCCATTACAAGAAAGAGTCTCTGAGTGTGGAGATGATGAATTTCTTGTAGAGTGTGAGATTTCCATTCTAGAGAGAGAGAGTGAGTCATGGATTTCCATGAGAGAGTGTTGTCATGATTTCTTGATTGTAAGCATTCGATTAATGAAATCATTCGACTTGATTGTTCATCATCTTTCTTATGTTTGATTATCTATGATTCTTCTCATCTTCATCTTCATCTCATCTTTTTGAGTTTTCGAATCAGATCCTAATTCTTGCTCAAGATCAGGATTCTTGATGTGAAAATCGGTAAATCGTTCCGGAGAATCATCTTCATCAGCTACTCCTGATGAAACAGCAATTCCAGTGCCAGATCCAGTGTTTGTAGAAACAGAACCAGCACCTGCAGCTGTTCAGGGGGAAACCAATGTGGAAACTGCTTCTGAAGATCATGTTTCTGATTCAGATGTTGAAGCTGAAATTGAAACCGGTGAGGTCCCGGGAAATGAGTTGCAAATTGGGAACCTTGAATCTATCATCGAAGACACCGTTGTTGAAGAATCAAGGATTCATAAAAGTCATCCAACAAGCCAGATCATAGGCCCCGTAGACAAAAGGGTCTCCCGGAGTCAAATTGAACATGTTAACTCGTGTTTATTCTCATGCTTCATATCTCAAGAAGAACCAAATTCAGTTGCTGCTGCTCTCAAAGATGATAATTGGATTGAAGCTATGCAAGCAGAGTTACTTCAGTTCAAACTGCTCAATGTATGGCATCTTGTTGAAGCTCCTAAGGGTATTGAACCCATACCGGTCAAGTGGATTTTCAAGAACAAGCGAGACGACCGTGGTATAATAATAAGAAACAAAGCTCGATTGGTGGTGAAAGGATACTTGCAAGAAGACAGCATTGATTATGACGAAGTCTACGCACCTGTCGCGCGTCTAGAAGCCATTCGGATCTTCTTAGCTTATGCTGCGTCTATGAACATCACGGTTTACCAACTTGATGTCAAGACTGCATTTCTTTATGGCGAGCTGGATGAGGACGTGTACGTACAGCAACCTCCCGGGTTTGTGAACAAGTCATTTCCAAACAAATGTTACAAACTTGATAGGGCCCTTTATGGTCTACACCAAGCCCCGAGGAAGTGGTATGAGACCTTGTCAACATATCAGCTGGAAAATGGATACAAGAGGGGTATCATTGATCAGACTCTTTTCATTCGACACGTCGGGAAGGATATGCTATTAGTTCAAGTTTACGTTGACGATATCATTTTTGGGTCGACGAACGAGAATTTGTGTCATGCATTTGAGGACTTGATGAAGAAAAGGTTTGAGATGAGCGCCATGGGTGAATTAACCTTTTTCCTAGGAATTCAAGTGAAGCAGTCACCAGATGGCATACTGATCAGCCAAGGGAAATATGTTAAAGAAATTCTGAAGAAGTTCGGTTTTCACGACTCTAAGGGATTCTCTACACCAGTGGAAACTCGTCACAGACTAAATACTGATGCTCATGGTATCTTGGTGGATGAACACTTATACCGTTCGATGATCGGGTCGTTGATGTATCTGACGGCAAGTCGTCCCGATATCATGTTTGGAGTCTGTCTCTGTTCTAGATTTCAGAGCAAACCAAAAGAATCTCATTTGACTGCGGTTAAGAGAATTTTTAGATACTTGAAGTCAAATCCCAACCGAGGGCTATGGTATCCTAAAGATTCTGCCTTCGATCTTAGAGCCTACTCAGATAGTGACTATGTTGGTTGTCAACTCGATCGGAAGTCTACAACGGGTGGAGCTCAGTTTTTGGGAAATCGACTCGTGTCATGGCAATGCAAGAAGCAGACTACGGTGTCCACTTCAACTGGTGAGGCTGAATACATCGCTGCTGCATCATGCTGCTCTCAAGTTCTCTGGATACAAAATCAATTGCTGGATTACGGTTTGAATTTCATGCGTACTCCTATTCATATTGATAATTCTGCTGCTGTTTGTATTGTTAAAAATCCGATTCAGCACTCTAAGACTAAGCATATAGAGATTAGACATCATTTCATTAGGGATTGTGCTGAGAAGAATCTTATCACCTTAGTTCAGATTGACTCAGAAAATCAGTTAGCTGACCTTTTCACTATGTCCTTTGACATGACTAGGTTCAACTTTCTGGTTACCTCTTTAGGAATGATCAATTTTGACTAGGACTAGAACTTCTTACCCTCTGATACGTTAGTGTCTTGCTCTCTAGGTTGCTTTCTTTTGTGAATTCTCTGTGAATATATCCTAAGTCTTGCATTCCTTTCATTAAAAATCACCAAAAAGATTTTACACCTCTTGTTTGTTTTACTTTTATCTAATTTTTGACATCTGTCTTATTTGTATTTACTTTGCTGTGTTTATAACTCTTTTGACTCACATGAGTCTGTTCCTATGTTGTTTGACTTATTTTGGCTGAGAAAAATATCTCTGTATGTTTGTGTCTCGAGTCAAAATGATTTATGACCTATGGAATGTCTTTTTCTTTAAATTGCTTGTTTTTTAGTCTGTCTACCGTGCCTGCATTTGTGGAAGATAAAACCAAAAATAGTGTCAATTCAGTATCTGTTTAGTGTTTCTTTTTCTTCTATACGATGTGCAGTTAAAAAAAAACTAGCAGAAAATACCAAAAACATTGAAAAAGCTAAAACCTTTGGTCTGTGGTCGGACAATATGTAAGGAACATGATATGATTCTAGTCTTGTTGATCTAACCATAGGATATGATCCAATCGACCGGTAATTCTATCATTTGATGTGTTGGTAGGCTCAACATACTGAGAAGTAAACAAGTCTCTGTGATTACACATAAATTATAATGAGAAATGTGGACCACGGAAGTTTAAACAGTGGCATATTCTTTAAATCTGCCCTTCTCATTAGTACTAGTAAGAAAACTCTAATCACCCATCCTTTGTTTCTTCAGTATTAAGTCGACTTATTTAAAAAACCAACATATGAGACTCATCTGCTGAGGGAACTCTGACCTTGAGTCTCATCCATAAATAATGCTAAGACACATCTGCTGTGAGAAATCACTGACCTGGTGTTCTTACGCTCCATTATTCCATAAAATAAAGTGAGAGGTCATCTGCTGAGGGAACTCTGACCTTGACGCTCTCACCCCGCCAAAAATTCATTCATCAATAGTCATGAAAGAAGGGTTATCACGCTTTCATGACTATATCATTGAAATAAGTCACTTAACACTAAAGAAAAGGGGGAAAGATTACTTTTAAATGTGTGATTGAATCTGAAAAACTAATTGATGATTGGTAGAATACTGTTAACTTCCAAACTAATAAGGAACCCACAAAATATTTCTCTAAACTGGACTGAAAACATGATAAATAAATCACATGAGACAAGTTGAAAATTACCATGTATGAGCTTAAGTGGATAAACAATACCGACAATCTGACTTAGAGTACCGGATCCGAAAGGTGATTTGAATTATAAGTGTTATTGATCACGTAATTGATCGGTATGATTCTAAACATGTCTGACCACGACCATACAAAAATATGTGAATTCTCAAAGCCAATGTGCTTAAATTTCCAAGTTTGGTGAAAAATTGACCAACTTGTACTAAAACTAATCTTGGTATTGGTTTGAAATTAACCAACTTGAAAGAAAATGAATTCTTGAGTTCGGGTGGAAAATTGACCCAATTCGGATAACTTTGGAAATTTTGAGTTCGGGTGGAATTTTGACCGATAAAAGTCAAAATTTAGGTACTAGGTGGGTCATCATCAAATTTGTTGAAATTAACTGGTAATTGAGTTATAAATTCAAAATTTATCTTCCTGGTAGGTTACTGGTGGCAGGCATGCATTTTGTTGTTCTCTTCTAAAGTTTAGTAGTTTAATAGTAAACCTTTATGTTTGGTAAAACTTTTGGACTTAGAAAATTTTTTCAACTGTTTTGTGAAGTCCGCTAAGAACAAATTGTTCTTAGCGAACTTGTTTAAGTTTGAGTATTGTGTAAGTTGAGAAGTACGCTAAGTTGAAATTGTCCTTAGCGAACTTCTCCTTTGTTTTTGACATTTTGTTTAAGTGTTTGAGAAGTCCGCTAAGAAGGATTTTGCCTTAGCGAACTTCTCCACTTAACTTTTAAGTCTACTAAGGTTAAAACTGTTCTTAGCGAACTTGTTTAGACCTTAGCAAACTTCCTTTTTACTTAGAAATTTTTTTTTGGTGTCTCCTGTTCAAATTGGCCTTAGCGTACTTGGCTTTGCCTTAGCGAACTTCCTAGCTTAGCGAACTTCATTTTAGGCTTAGCGAATTTGTTTTAGCCTTAGCGAACTTCATCAAGCTTAGCGAACTTCATAGAGGCTTAGCGTACTTCTCTGAGGCCTTAGCGAACTTCTTTTAAATGAATCTCGCTTTAGCGAACTTGTTTCGGTCTGCTTTCACTTAGCGGACTTTGAGACTGCCTTTAGCGAACTTCTTTATATTTAGATATTTTTTTAAGTTCGCTAAACCCTAGCCTATAAATAGGAGACTTAGTCTTATTTCTTATTTCACGATTTCAAAAACACACATTCGCTCTCAAACTAACCGGCGACTCTCTCCCTTCCACTGTTCGATCGAAACCTCTCGTTTTTCTCTCTCGGATCTCATGCGAATCGTTGATCGCTGCATCGGTGCGAGTTGGTAGGGGTTGATTAGCAGGCGACTCTGCTTGCAATGCGTGACAGATTTCTTGCATCTTTACTTGATCCTTATATACTTGTGCTCAAGTCAAAGGTATGTGAAACTTAACTCTCATTTATACTTTTTGAACCCGAGAATATTTTGTACAGAACATATTTGAATGTGTTGTGAGCTTGAAAATTCCTTTGAGTGTTTCATAACAGTTGGTTGCTATTATGATACTCTGTTAATCAGTTTGAACCCTAATGATTGTTTAGATTGATAAAGATTAGAAGTTGTGATCCTCTGTTATATGAATACTTAGGAATTTTATTTAAATTGTCACTTTTGGAACTTTGGTCTGTTAATTATAACTCAATGTGGCTACTGACTCAATTTTGTTTGTATACCTGTGAGTTTGTTATTTAGCAACTTTGAAGTTTCAATTGTATTCTCTCATGATTGGATTGACTATATGAATTCCACAATTGTGTTGAAATTATCTAGTCTTCAATCAAAATATTGTTATGTGTTATTTTTTATATCCAATTTGATGAGACTTTAACTTGAATACCTGCTGATAATTGTTGATTAGATTAGTCACTTATCAGTCAATGGATTAAGTTTAATGTTTCTCAAATTATTCCTTTATGTTCAATATGCCTATATCGTCTCTGTGTTTGTCAAAAATTTAGAAGTCTAACATAACTTGTCTGATCACAAAACAAAATTTCTTACTGTTGAGAGATTGATCAAGAGCATTACATCTTTTTCTTTGATCTTAGCAAACTCTAGATCATCAAAAAGGTATGTTGTTCTATCAAATGATAATGAGTGTTAAGACTCAACTTTGGGCTACACAGGGGCAATCATTAACTTATTTTAGTTTGTTTGATGCTTATTTGAATTCTAATATAAATTGCTTGATCCCAGCAGATATCTCACTGAGTCATTGAGAAATTCAATTCATCTTATATTAGATCTTAGTCATCATTAGATCTTCAGAAAGGTATGTGTTTCTCAATACAAGCTTTAATGTTATTAATCAGGTAATGCATCATCTTATTGAATTATCTGTTATTGTTTGTCTCTCTCTGTGTAAATTAACATCCAATTGAGCCTAACACTGGTGGTTTAGACTGGTTAAGATCCACATGGGTCTGAAACAGGTCATAACTCAGGTTGAAGGATCTTGGACACAGTTAACACTAAGATAGACATATTTTGAATGTCTTGACTTAACTAAGTTAAATTGACCATCTTTGTGACTAATCGAGAGCATTTATACATAGGATGTGATCTATGATGCCTCTAAGGGTCATGTAACTGTCTTAGGTATTTAAGCTTTGTATGAACACTCATTTGGTCATTTTGACTTTAATAAGTCAAATCCTGCATGAAATTGTTTTTATGTGACTTATGTGACTGTATTAGCTTGAATGTGAATTTGGTGATTTGGGTATGTGTTGTTTGATCCAGACATGCTTGTATTTGTGTGTTAGGATTAAATGTTACATATGATAGATCCAACTAATCTGTTAAGCTTACTTAATCACATTTTGTCCTTTAAATGATCATATTGAAGCTGCTGACCCATTAGGACCTCTTACTTGATCATAAGTGTTAACATGATCTTGTTGCATCTAGACAATCCTTGTTAATATTTGATTTATCTTTTTGATTTCCATCTCTAAGCATTGTGAATCTGTATTTAAAATCATTATGTCTTTAGCGTACTTCTTACTCTGCTTAGCGTACTTCAGTTGCTCTTAGAGAACTTGTACCATTGCTTAGCGAACTTGTTTGAGTTCCTAGCGTACTTGTTCACCTCTTAGCGAACTTGTTGAGTTTAGCGGATTTGTTTGTACTGCTTAAGGGACTTGAATCATTTGCTATGAATTTTTACATTTCTAACTTACTAGGATTGCCCTTAATGTTTGACATGTCACTGTTTCACTTATTGCATGCATCTGATTGGTCTTTGATGTTTGTCTTACAATTAAAGTGCTGTTTTGACATATTTGTTCCTTGTTTAAATCATGTCACTTCAATAGAAGGAGTTCACAAGCTCGGGTGGAACCAAGTCACCATGTGACTTTCCCTAAACTGACTTGACAAATTGGGACAACCTAAACCTATAGGTGTTGATCCCAGTGTGCCAAGCCCTCCTTTACTTGATATATGTGACTGTTGTTGAGACCAAGTAGTAGATTTCTCATTGAGAATCTCCTTGACCCTCCAACAATTTCAATTTTGTTGCTTTAATCTTCTTTTGGGTCTTGTTTCAATTTTCATGCAAAACATTCATTTAAGTAAATGCTAATGGAGATTTAGATCTGGCTCCTTGATTTTCCAGATTTTATTACTTCAGTCTAAACTGTTAATTTCTCCTGAAATACTTGCATTTGTTAATCATGACATTCCGGTTGCTTGTGATCATTTTGAAGTATATGCACCATATGAGTTAGTTTATGTCATTAATACTTAAATGAAAAGCTCTGTCACTATCACGGGTTAAGTGTGACAAGATATTCATCTAGTGTTGAATTAGATATAATCTTGTAATTCTATGTGTGCAGATGCCTCCCAGACAAGCTGTTGAAGCTTTAGAGTATGGTCGCCTGCACAACGGAAGGTGCATCTTTAACAAAAACTGTGAAGGTGCTGATGAGCAAGCTCTCGACCTATTGCTACAATCAAACTGGGCAACAGCCATGCAGATCAATCCTGTCATTTACAAGGGCATTATTGAAGCATTTTGGAATAATGCTGAATCTGCTGAGCTTGACGATGAATCAAGTGTAATAAGGTCAAAGATTCAAAATATTGATGTTGAAATCACGGAAGAAAAGATAAGAACTGTCCTGAACTTAGATGATGCTGACAAGCCCAAGACCTTTACAAGGGCTCAGTGGCAAGCAACACTTACAAGAATGGGATACTCTGGTGTTTTCCTCCCAGATGTCAGCAACAAGGTTCAGAAGACCTTATTCCCAATGAACTGGAAATTCATCATCAGTTTCTTCATATCTGCATTTGGTCACCGCAAGGCTGCTCCAGATGATTTCATTGAGGACACTACGTATGCCATTCATGGATTTGTCTCCGGTGAAGGTTTCAATCTTTCCCACCAACTGATGAAGTGGATGATTTCTAACTTACATCCCACTGGAAGACAAAAGAAGTTCCTGATGTATCCACGTTTCGTTCAGGCAATCTTGAATTATTACTATCCAACCTTGGTAAAGCAAGGAGAGACCTTCTCAACCAGTTCGATGAACACTGGTTCTTATAGCAAGTACCACAAAGGCAAGTATCAAGGAAACGAGGTACCTTTCTTTCCTGAGATGATTGCTTGATTAGCTCCCGTTGATGCAGAAGGAGATGTCCACATGGATGAAGCTGCATATGAAGCTCATTCTGAACCAACTGATGTGGCTCAAGTCCACCATGCAGTGGACTTGAATGTCCCAGTTATCTCAGATCCTGCTGCTGCTGCTGAAGTCCTTGGGAATCTCCAAGGTGAAAACTTTGAAGCATCTGAGCATGATGAACACGCTATGGGATCAGTGAATGTGTTATCTTCTGATGCTGAGAAAGGTGATGACACCGATGATGAAGAATCTAGCTCCTCAAGCTCAGATGACACTCCTGACCAAGCTGAAGCAATTCATCCAAGGAAAAGGCAAAAGACTGGAGAATCTTCCAGGGCTTCGACAAATCTGACACCACAATCATCACCAGATGAAAGCTACAAGCCATCATATGATCTTGCAGCAGAGATTGAGAGTGCTCCTAAGTCTCCTCCTAAGTTAACTTTAAACAAGCTTACAATTGTTGCTGATGAGGGAAATCAATCGTCTGAGTTACTCACTGTAAGAGCTGTGAGAAGCAAGTCCTGCAAAGAGAAACTCCAAGTTAGAAGAAAACCCGGTTCCTCTGATGAATATGAAGTTGTTGGTCCTTCAAGCACTCCTCTAGATACAACTTTGGCTACTACTTCTGTCTCTCCTTCTCCTGCTGACAGGATCGACATGGATATGAGACCTCTTGATGTTATAGCTGAAGATGCTGCTGTCACCACTGACCCCGCAGGTACTGTCACTACAAGCCCTACAGTTTCAGAAGATGAAAAAGTATTGGAACTGCAAGCAGAGATTATGAATCTTCAGAGTCAAAACGATCATCTCAACTGTTCTCTACAAGTGGCTAACCAGAAGATTGCTGATCAGTCACAAGTAATTGCTGAACAAGCTACAGAAATCCAAAGACTCAAGGACTTATTAGCCAAATCCAATGAAGATAAACAACTCAGTGACAAACCAGATGGAGATGAAGCTGGTGATAATCAAGGAAGTGAGTTGCCGAAGGACCTGCCTCAAGCTAATCCAGAGACTGTTGGTGACAATTCTCAAGATCCAAATTCTTCAACAACCATGCCTGCTGGCAAAGATGCTATTGGTGCTTATGACTCCTCGAGCCCACTACATGACAGTGATTTTGAGCTTGATGCTGATATGTTCACTGAAGGAGATGGACTGAACTCTTCAGACGACGATGAATCTTTCGTCAACAGTCTCCTTCGTGATGAACCTGTAGATGAAACCTTGGAAGCAATCAAGAAGCTGGCTCCTGTGCCTGAAAACCTGAAACTCCCAAGATTTTCTCAGGCAGCCATGATACTTGCTATTGAGGGAACTCCTAATGTAGAGGCTGCTGGTGCATCTAGTTCAGACCTTCAACTCTCCTTGGTGCCCTCTATTCTGACTACAACCAAGACATCCACTGCTCTTGTTCCAGTAACTGAAGGAGTCCGTCACATGCATGTTGACCCGGACTTTTTAGATTTTGCAATGGCCAACTTCAGGGAATACTACGCAGAGAAGATATACTCGAGAAGAAATTCTTGTGGAATTCTGATTGAGTCAATTGAAGATGATACCGGTGAAGTCACATATGAGGAACATCCATACACTGTAGATTTCGGAGATGAAGACGACATGAATGAGCTACAAGAATGTATGCATGTGCTCATGAATGAAGCCAATCCTCTGAATTACATTGATTTAGATCAGATTGAGAGTGAAGATGATGAAATGGAACCTCTGTTTCCCACTCCAATTCAAGTGAAGAAGGAGGTGGATGACATATATGTACAGGTTTCACTTTCTGAACTATTGGAGTCCTCAGCTAAAGCTTCTGCACTGGATATAGCTCCCCATGTTCCAAGTGCTGTTCCTGCAGATGCTAATATCATCAACTTAGAATCCAGTGCTGCCCAAGATTCTGTGAGTCAACTGTTCCTGAAGTTTCTACTGAGCAAAGCCTCCGCGATCAGATCTTTGAAGCCTCCTTTATTCACTTCTCCTCTGAGTCTGAAGCTGAAGATGAACCAACTGTGACTGCGACTCAAGAGCCTGCGGTTATAGAACAACCTGGTCCTTCTACTGAGGATAGAGGAAAGAGAATTTTAACTCCAGAAGAACTTGCTGAAGAGCATAGTAGAAGGGAAGCTGAGAAAGAAAGATCTCGCAGAATACTCATTGATGAAGCTCTAAGTGAACAAAACAGACTTCGTGAAGAAAAGGCTGCAGCACTGAAGCGATATGAATCTAATCATCCTCCTGCTGTTATGTATGCAAAAGGATCGAGCATGTTGCCAGAACGTTCGGAAGCAATCAGAACAGATGAACCATTAATCCGCGTTGTCACAAATCTAGAGGGAACTGATGTTGATGCTGATGACAATTCTGTTACAGCCAACATGGTCAGAACTCTGATGAAAAACAACTTCTCTTTGAAATATTTGATGAGTTTAACTGAAGCTGAGTTGACCATGTTATACACCGACGAGGAGAGGTTGAATTCTCACCTGCCTCAAAATCAAACAGTTGAAGCACATTCTAAAATCCTTGCTGATATCTTTGCCGACACGAACAAAACTATGGATTTCCTTCCTATCCGTGATCATCTCTCGGACCTCATCCTTGACATCGGCAATACTTTCATTCCTCCTCCAGAGAGCTCGTCTATTGATCCTCCCGACTCTGAAGCTTATATTATTTCCACTACCAACAGTATGAATTCTGAAGCACTCTGCAACTTCTGTAAGTTCAAAAACATTGACAAAAAGGCTTACTACAAGAAGAGACTACCTGGTCTCCGGAAGTTTGTGTGCGAGTATCGGAAGACAGAGCGGTTGGCGAAGTTGGAACAAATCAGAATTATTGAAGAGGAACGGGCTGAAGCTCTTAAGAGAAAAGATACTCCCCAGATCTATGACGAATGGGATAAGCTAACTCCTAACTTGAAGGCTATGCAATTATTTGCTGCCAAGAACCTGAGGAAGATGCCTAGCAACCCTAACGTCAATCATGGGATGAAGATCTTAGGATGGAAATATGATGAAGCCTTTGATGCTTTCATGGTGAAGAGGAGAAACGGCTTTGTCCAAATATTTGGAGACTTCAAAGCTCTCACTAGCTTATTCTCCTGGGAACTAAAACAGCTCAAGTACCTGGATTTGGTGAATCATACTAACCATCCAAAAGGTGTAAGGGCTGCTGCGTTGATCCAATCTGCTTATGATGATAAAAGATTCAATCAAAATCCAGAAGCAGAGAGAAAAGCTCAGTTGGCAGAAGAGAAGAGAAGACTTCGTGCTCCTCACCGAGGAATGTTCAAGGATGTTGGAAAGGAAGTGAAGGCAAAGACTATCCCGGGAAACCAGAAGAATGCTCCTATGATAAGTTGGTATTATAACGGGATGACTCATGAGTTAGTGATTGAGAGAAGTGGTGTTGAAGCTATCAGATTATTTGCTGCTATAGAACTCCGTCTTCTCTCTCGATCATACTTGAAGATAATGTATTATGAGAAGATGCGGACAATACCTGTTCAGTTGAGACCCTATGAATGCTATGATGCCAACTACTTCTTAATATTCTTAAACTGGTGGTGTGAAAGGCTTGCTGGATTAGGTCGACTCACTCTAAATTCTGAACTTTTGAGAAATGCAACTTGTTGGTTGATTGAAGAGCATGGCTCAAGTGTCATTCTTGATGGGGCAAGAAGATTGGTTGAGCTGAACAACTTTAATGACTTGAAGAAGCTCGTATGGCAAGATCTCTTTAGGCTGTATGACATGGGTATTCATGTACTCTCTGACAAAGACAGACCTGCAGCCAGAGAAAACTGGAGATTCCTGCTGAAGCTAACAGGTCAAGATGCTTGAAGCTCTCGAGTTTGCATTGCCAACAAGGGTGGAATTGTTAGAACCTATTTGTTAGCAACACAAACTTATTTTTGTCTTATCACTGTAATTGATACTTTGTTTTGTAATTCTCTTTTAGTATGTACTTGGAGATCTTTGTGTAATTGTTAACGAACTTGTTTTGCTTCTTAGCGTACTTGTTACTCATGCTCTTAACGGACTTGATTGATTACTCTTAGCGTACTTGTTTAAATGTTATCTTAGCGGACTTGTCTATTCCTAACGTACTTGTTTGCTTAGAGTATTTATTAATGTTCCTAGCATACTTCATTAGTTAGTAACGAACTTGTTAGCGTATTTGTTTATGTTAGCGGACTTGTTAATGCTTAGCGTACTAGTTAGTGAACTTGTTTATGCTTAGCGCACTTACTAGCGTACGTGTTAGTGCTTAGCGAACTTGTTAGCGGACTTGTCAATACTTAGCGTACTTGTTAGCGGACTAGATAATACCTAGCGTACTTGTTAGCGGACTTATTGAATCTAGCGAACTTGATATAATGTTTAGCGAACTTCTTTTACTGTTATGATATTTTGTTGAATTCTAGGTAATGATTGTGTCGTGTCAAACATTCTCCTTGTCTCCATCACACTAGTAGTATAAATACTACTTGGAAAAACCCTATTGAGCACGCATCAAGGTTTGCCTACTGAAGAGAGCCTCCTGTGTGTGTGTTCTTGGTGTTAGTGTGTGTTTTTGAGTTTTAGAGATCACCCATGGGTGATCGTTGAGGCGAATCCAACCCAAATCGACCATCACACATGATTTCCGCACTTGTGTGATGAATCGTATGAGAACAAGATGCTCAAATCTGGTCCTGACATAGGAGGAACCTGAGGATTATAAATAGAGCACTTAACATCCGTTTTTCATCACCAATTCCTGAATTCTTTCCATCAAAAACCCTCTTTTGGACCAGAAAGTTCATCGATCAAATTTGGCTAAACGACAAGGATCTTGGAGCTGAAACATTGCAGTCACTCTTCATTTGGTATGATTTAACCTATCTCAGTTTTTGATAATATTATGTTTAAGTATGGTTACTAAAATTATGTAAAAATTAGGGTTCTTGAGTATGTTTTGCTAAAATTGGGTAATCGGGTTGGAATTAGGGTTTGAATTTTTGTAGATAATCCTAAAATAATGTACTTTAAGAAATCCCTAAGTTTATTTCACAATCGGAAAATGTTTGGTAATGGTTTTGATAATGGGTCAAAATTAGGGTTTTTGTAACGTTGTTCTGCCAAAATTGAGTAACGGTATTGAAAAAAGCTTTGATATTTTAAAGTATATTATAAAATGTTGTAATGAATAATAACCAAAGTTGGTTTCGAATAAAAATGAGGTTTGGTTAAGAAATGAGAAAAACGGGAAATTAGGGTTTTGAAATAGATTATTTAAATGTAAAATAATCCGGAGGGTATGGGGACTTGATTTGTTACCATGTTTACATATATAATAAGTATATATGATGTTAAAATAGATAAATTATAAAGTATCAAAGATACCGAGTTAATCGGATATTTAGAAGTTCGTGCGGACCGGAAGGGTAAGCGCATATACACTAGGGTTTCTGCCAATGCGGGGGTGTCGCATAAATCCCAACTGGGACCTGGCATACCTCACTGGGCAATCCCGAAGTGAGCATTTACTTATAGGAATGCGCGTCTTCATATTATCGTTAAAAGAAAACGATAACTGCCTAAAGGGCATTTTGTTTATTATATTAAACTTTACATTAACGCCACATAGGGAGATTTTGCCTGAATTAACTGCTTAAGAGAAAAAGGTGATTTCTATAAGCCCATTCTTTAAATAATTTAAATATTTTCGGGCTGATATACATACAAATGTTATGAAAATATCTTCAAATGGTTTATAACTAAAATATTGCCTATTTTAAGTGTTAGAACTATTAAAAGGTTTTTGACTGATATATACGTGAAAGGTTATAAAATTATTATGAAAATGATTATTGATGAAATGTCTTTCAGTATTAAACTGTTAAACGGGTGAAATATCCTAACCTATAAAATTGCTAAAATTGCTTTAGGAATGGTATACATGGGAGATGTTTAGAAAATGTGTTAAAATGTCTTTGACATGTTTGGTACCGATACACATACGTGAAATGTTTGAAGGCCTATAACTGTTTTAGATGATGATTACCTGTTATAAACTGTTTACGGGAAGGTTATAACGAAAGGGTAATATTAAGGATGAAACTTTTAATTAAAGTTTTGAGAAATGGAAAATTGTAAAGGTTTGGCCTAAGCTTGCGTATGTAAATAAGCGTCGGGTAAATATGATCTTATTGGCCTTGTTGTGATTGTAAGATGTAATCTATACTGGAACTATTCTAAATCATATCCGTTTGTATTTAAGGTATCGTGGATATGCTGCGGTACCTCCTATATATAAACACCCGCAATACAATAGGTAATGTTATAGAATCAGTCCAGTGTAGGTTTCGCTGAGGTTTAACAAGACTAGTAACATTATATTTATAAAACGCTTATTCCATATACGGGTGATGTACTAGTGTTGAAAAGGTTATGACTCCAAATACAAAGGTTATTTAAATGGACTTTTGAAAAGGTTGAAAAGGTTTTAATTTAAGAAAATATTGTCTTAGTGAAAAGGGGAAATGGTGGTTGTATAACTAAAAGCGAGGAATGACGATTCTCTAGGGTAGCGATGGGTGCTCTAATCTTGAAATGGTATTCGGGTTGCGACGGTTGCCCAAGGAACTAAGGTGGTTCTAGTAGACAATGCTTAGTAAATAAATCACTGCTTATAACATTTCGTATAACTCTTTTATGTTTTATACCTAATGATTATTTGTACAAGAGAGGGCCTAGGAGACCTAAAGTACTTTAAGTTACTAAATGGTTATTATTATTATTATTTAAAGGTTATGTCTAGGTATAATACTCACTACTAGAAAAACTGCTTTCCTTGACACGCGAACGATGACACTCGATAATTCTTGACGTGCAAAAACTGATGTGTCAAAATAAAATGTCATTTATAGGTAATTCCTAACAATTCATGACGCGCATTTTTGAGTGTCAAGAATTTCTGTCATATTTCAAAAAAAAAAAAAACACGGAGGACACTTATAATGTGAGTGTCAAGAAGCTGGTGTCGTTTTTTATTTTTTTTTGGCGCCAAAATTTCTCCCAAAATTTGACCTACTTCTCCCCCAAATATTTTTCCCCCAAATATTTTCCCTTAACCCTAAAACTCTCCCGCTCACAAAAACTCTCCTCCGCCTCCCCCGCTCACAAAAACTCATCCGCTCACAAAAACTCTCCACCGGTCGTCTCTCCACCGGCCGCCTCTCCTCCGCCTCTGTCAGCCGGCCGCCTCTCCACCGACCCCCTGCAACGGCGTCGTCCACGCCGCCGCTGACGGAACCCTAGTTTTCTATCCTTGCAGTTGAGTTGACCGGCTTTCCCACATCGCCTCCTATCCTAAATCGACGCTAACCCTAAATTCGAGTTCGGATTTGCTTTTGGACGAGAGCTATAGAATATCCATCGCTTTGATTTTGGTTTTGCATTTGTGGCTCGAATTCGGAGGAATTCCACCTATTCAATGGCGAATAGCAAGCGCCCTACACCCATTAAAGACGTTGAAGGTTCGAAGGTTTGTGATGGTGCAACTTGACGACGTGATTACGAAGCGACAACTTTCTAGGTATGTGTTCTTTCGCACCATTTCCCTTCGGCTTCTCTGTGGAGATTTGTTGATACATTAATTCCGATTATTGTATTGTCCGCCAATTTTGCAGGCTTTTGTGTATGTTACCTAATCGATATGTTGATTTACATGTTCAATTTTGCAATTTGATTGTGAATAAATAAGTGTTTCGACTGATCGTTCTTCATTGGTTCATCAACACACATTAGTATTTTACAGATTATGTAATTTTTCAAGGTAACTTCTTCCTACTAGCTTAATCAAACCAAATCAATTCGTGAGGCCGAATGTTGAGAGAGTTTCGATGCCTAAAAGCATTTCGGTTCGTTCCAATAACTATCTGAAATCAATTTCATCTCAACTACCGACTCACCAACAAACAACAAACGCTCAGATAAGTCAATTGGTAAGTAGCTATGTGATCAAAGCCGCAATTAGATATGATATTCAGTATCCGGTTTGTAGTGAACAACTGATTACCATCAATCTGGATCGAATAGAATCTGATGTCATTAATTTTCTATAGATTCATCTCTGTTAAGCAATTTGACTAGAAATTTGACTTTTCAGGAGTCATTTTCATTTCGTAATCAGAAGTTGATTTCTTATTACAAAATCCATATCAATGTTTTTATGTACACTTGACTTTATGGTTGAGTTCTTGTATGTTTGCTTAAAAGGGATTGATTTTTATATTCCCAACTAACCTAATAAAGCAAGCTGTAATAATTGCGATTTAAACTTTGAACAGAAACGGGTATGTGTGCCTGGGGAGAAGAAAGCATTGGAGGGATTGGATTTTGAGGTATACAACCAAGAAATGTCAAAAACTGAGCTATGCAACAAGTGGTAGGAGACTGAAACATGTCCTTGCGGAGACAATTGTCACTTTACACATGGAATAAGTGAGCCCCGACCCATGATCAAAGCACCATCGCTATAAAATCAAGGTGTGTTGTATGGTGCTTGCAGGTAACATTTATCCTTATGGTCATCATTGCCACTTTCGCCACACCCTTACTGATGAAGAAACGCTTATGGCAGCCAATCGTCGCTAGATATTTTGAAACTTTGAACGGGTATGATGTTATGTATATGAAGGGGTCCATCTACAATCTCTTAATTTGATAAAATAAGCACTGGTGTATAGTAATTAAGTATATAGCTTAAATTGAGGTTTATGAATTGATGATGATAGCACGTTAAGAGGTTTCCTTTACCACTCTATTTTTACATGTTACAATTCAGATTAGGCTCTTGTAACTGACTTTGGATCCCATGTAATTTGAAATTAAGCTTTTCAACTATTACATAAAAAACAAAGCATGAGCTGCTCCTTCAGCTACTTATCTGGAAGATTCATTAACCGGTGGTATGAAGCTTATGACTTATTTGTGTTACTTGCATTTCAGGTGTACTTTAATTGCATGAAGCAACGCTTCCACTAAGATCTCTGCTAATAATCAGATCCAGATTGGCAATTTTTTAGTTCAGGTTTGGTTGAGAACGTGTTGATAGTTTATGATTATAGGTTTATTGTTAAACCCATTTGTAAACTCATGTTAACTTTGTAATGTTGTTAAATGTATTTTTATTTTGCATTATTAGATTAATTGTCATTAATTGTAGAGAGTAGTGATTCTATTAAAAATATATTTTTTTTAATTTTAATTTTTACCTTCTTGACACGCAAAAATGCGTGTCATCTCTCTTCTTGACCCCGGCTTCCTTGACGCCCATTTTATGACACGCATTGCGCGTCATAGATGGCGTGTCATTGTTCGCGCGTCAAGAGCTTCTTGACACGCATTTTGCGCGTCAAGAAGCTTCTTGACCCCCGCATCCTTGACGCGCATTTGCGCGTCAAGAAGGCACTTTCTTGACACGCAATGCACGTCAAGAATGCCAGTTTTTGTAGTAGTGACTGTTATGATTATACCTTTTAAATGGCTAAATGGTGAATGCTTAAGTAGTTAAATGGTTAAATGGTTAAATGGTTAAAGGTCGAATGGCTAAATGGTTGAATAGTTAAATGGTTAAATGTTTTTGGTATAATTCTTTTATGTCTTATACCTGATAAATGTTTAAAGGTTATGTTTTGGTATAATGTTGTTACGCTTTATATCTGATAAATGTTTTTTAAAAAGATAATGGTTTTAAAGTTACAGTATAATTCTGTTATGTTTTATACTTGATAAATGTTTGATAAAAGGGGGCCGTTTGGCCCAAGCGTTGGAATAAACTTTCCAGACAAAGGTAACGCTTTTTGAAAATGTAGAACTCACCAGCGTAAGCTGACCTTTCCAAAAACATGTGTATGTCAGGTGATGACGATGTTTAAGGCGGCAAGGAAATGGCTCTGGTGAGGGCAGACTAGGTGGGCAAGCTATCAGGAAGGACTCGGTAGAATACTAGCATAGACTTAGATATGATCTAGATGTTATAGTGTGTATTATCTTCCTTACTGTTTTACTTGGCTTATAAATAAATGGAACATTTTTAATTTCGATGCTTAGTTATCTATGTTGTACCATGTGTTAATGAGTAAATCCGATGAGTGACCCCTTCTGGGTCCCAAGTCTGGGAGTGGGTGTCACAATTTGGTATCAGATCCTTGGTTTATGAGATTTAGATACTAGCATGGTATCAAGAATTCAACTAGGACTCTGGGTAAACAAAGTAAGGTAAGATAGGTAATATAAATGCCATTCATAAGATTTATGCCCATAGAAAAGAAGTTGCACAAGGAACATATGAGGTAAGACTTAGGGTATGCAAGTACGGAGAATACCCGATTACAATTAGCTACTGCAATTTGGCATTACCCAAATGAACATATCATAGGTTTTAACTGTTGTGTGGCCAAGTGCAGGGTAGGTCAACTGACAGTAAGATACATGGTCAGTAACTTGTAAGAGTGTCTATAAGAAGGCAGTATTAAAGGACCGGTTTTTAGAATTTCTAGTAAGGAAAGAAAGGAAAGGTATGGACATTAAGGATTATTGTGATAAGAGTAACTGTGTTTTGAATAGATCATAATTATATAATTGTATAGCGTTTGCACTTATCTAATTATCATGAATTCAAAATTTGGAGACTTCACGTTACATGAGTTCTGAAGTGTCAGGCCATTTCGATCATAGGATCGGAAAATGAATAGAGATCATAGTCATGATAGGAATGCAGATAGAACATCCGATACTGATTCCAATGTCAGTAAAAATGTAAAGATGAGAACCTTCATCGAAGAAATGAAAGCCGCCATGTTAGAATTAGTGGCAGAGGCAGTGAAGGTTACGTTGTTGTCAATTGCTAATCAACTTCCGGAGGCTTTGGTAAGAAGAATGTCCGATGAAGCTTCCACGAGTGGAGCTTGTTCCGAAGAAACTTCTAGTAGAAATATATTAGCGCTAGCTAAAGGATTAAAAGTGAAGTTATAAAGAGGATGGCTTTTCGGAAACAAAATGGTCAATACGAGATATTAGTAATGTTGACTGGACTGACTAATGCCTCTACAAATCCAGAAATCTAATGACTAAGTGTAGAGACCAAGAAAATAAGGCTTTTGCATTAGATATATTTTGGGCTTGTTTATATTTGTAATTTGGCTAATATTAGTGGGTTAGTGGGTTTAATTGTGGTCCTATCGGTTATGTGGTATGTGGGCCGAAATTTTATACATAGGTGGTGACTTGCTTATCAAGTTGGTCATCCCTATATATAGAACATATAGTTTTCTAGTTTAGGGTTGCTGATTTTTGTAAAAGGCTAGGAGGTGTTCACGAAATTCTCTTTGGAGAATTTCCACTTTTGTGTGTTGCAACCAAAGTTTAATCAAGTGTTCTTCTAATCGGTTTGTGTTTCTCTTAGTTTATTTCAATTGCTAATCATTATCATTGTTTTGTTCTTGAATCATCTAGTAACACCGGATTCCGCACGGTCGATACTAGACATTGATATCGTGTAAGGGACTACAATTGTATCAGAGCCAAGAAACGTAAGTTTCATGGCTCTCGCGATATCAGATTCAAGTTTTTATGACTTACGGTTTGAGTTTTCTTTAGGATTTTCAGTTATTAGCGCAAAACAGGAGGTCCGTGTGAGTTTTTGTGCAGGTTACAAGTGTTGCAGAATCAAGAAGCCATGTTCCATAAGCTATTCGATCGATTTCTGTGGCTTTGACCCTCATTCGATAAAAAAACATAGCTTTCCGATCTGAACTGTCACTTCTCGATCGACTTTTCGATCGAAGTGCACTTTTCGATCAACCCCTTTTTGACCAGTGTCCGACCTGATCGAAAAGTTACTTTCCGATCAGATTAGACTTTTCGATCGAGCCGAAACTCTGCCCGATCGAAAAGCACACTTTTCGATCCAGCTGACCGATCGAGAACCACTTTCCGATCAAACCCCTCTTTGATCGAAAACCCCCTTTTTCGACTCACCTTTTCGACCCAACATCCTTGGAACCGAAATCCCCTTTTCGATCATAAATCATTTCCCGATCCGAGTTTCACCCGACCGAAAACCCTTTCTCGATTGACCGTTTTTGATCAAAAAGTACTTTCCGACCCAATCTTTTCGACCGAAACCCCGTTTTCAATTCATTCTTTATTCCTCTCGCCATGGCTTTCGATATGTCAAGCTTTGTTAGAACATGTGATGATGTCTAATGCTACATCTAGGCGTTTTGTCATTGTATAGTTCGTTTTGTATGTTCTGGTCCTAGCGTACCAGTGGACGGACTAGATGGTACGCAGCCACGGACCATCTGGTACGTGGGTTAATTGGTACGCCGGGCAGAACCATATAAATAGTTCTATCTCTTGTGGGTCAGATTAGTCGTGGGAGTTGAGTTCTTAACTGTGTGTAATCTCTGGTGTTTTACTCTCTGTTCTCTCTCTGTAGTCTTGTGCTTGTTATAAATCAAACGGAATGTTATTTACCTCATGTATTACCGAATCAATCATGATCATGCATTAGTAAGATCCGTCTCTGTGTTTTACAAGTGGTATTAGAGCTTAGTTGCGCTTTTGCTGTGATTCTCTGGTCGATTTCAGTTTCTAGAGAGAGAAACAACACTTCTGGTTCAAATTTCATCATTTCTTCTCAGTTTCACATCCATTCTATACGAAATTTGTGTCCAAAATGATCCGTGAGTGTTTTCGTGAGTGTTGTATCAATTTCTCGTCCGAAAAACCAAAAACATCGAAATTCAGTCGATTCTCAGTTGGTATGTCCCTGGTCTGACTCAAGAACACCGTGGTACGTTGCTGATACGCACGACAATCTTCATCGAGGTCTTGGTACATTGCATTTGGTCCGGAAGACAATCTCCTTCGGTGGTCCGTGATACTTACTATCTGGTGCGTTGGCAGTTACGCCGTACCAGTCTGATCCGTTTGAATTGTGGTACGTGAGTTAAAAGTCCATTGGTGGTACGTCTGAAGTTTTCTGGTATGTGTGTGGTACGTCATGTGAAGTGGTACACATAGGTTGTTTCTGGTACGGGGATCGATAATTTGGTACGCCTAATCGGTTTTTAAAATAGTCATCATGGATCCGTTCCAAGCTTTTGCAGCAATGTCAACAACCGTTCAAGCTCTACTGAACTACGATAACGAGATAGGAACCACGAACAAGGTCCCTAAGATGATGAAATTAGAATATTTTCACAAATGGAAGACTCGTTATGAATCATATATCTGTGTGACCGATGTCACGGTTTGGACTCCTATGCTTGATGGGTATGCAGTTCCAAAGTTCACAATTGGTGAACATGTTGGTGAAGTGATGCCTTATAATAAAATGAATGATGCTGAGAAAGAAGCGTTCAAACTGGAGAAAAAGGCTTATTCTAACTTGTCAATGGCTTTACCAAAGGATATCTTGCATCAATTAAAAATGCATACAACATCTAAAGCATTCTGGGATGCGTTGTGTAATCGATGTGAAGGGAACGCTCAATATAAGAAGAGCAAAAAGAAGGTATTGTTGAGAGAATATGATAACTTCTGTCAAGTCCAAAATGAGACAATTAATGATCTCATATCAAGGTTGTCACACTTGGTAAGTGAGCGTGAAATCGTTGGGGTGAAGAAGGAGGCAGGTGAATTGAAAGAAAAACTGCTAGATGCTTTACTAGCAAAATGGGAAGGTTATATCTTGCTTTTAACTCATGATAAAAGTTTCGATGAGGTTTAGTATGATGATCTAACAAGGAACTTGTTGGCTAGAGAACTGGATATGATGAGAGTGAAGACTCTTCCAGCACAAGTTCAGAATCCTGATGTGTATTTTGGAGAAAATGCATCAACAATGCATGCTAAAGCTAAATCTAGCACAAACCCACCAACTACTGCTTTTTATGTTGAAAATTCCTTGGGTGGTCATGCTAGTGGGTCTCGGGGTTCTTCTGGTGAGAGTTATAATCAAAAGGCTACAGTGACGTATCCAGTTTACTCAAATTAGTCTGCTTCTACACCAAATCATAATGCTTTTTCTGCCAAAACTACAAATGATTTTATGGCATTGTTTTCAGCAATGGTGTCTTCATACGATGGAGTAGTAGCAGGAAAGTTGACTAGTGCTGAGTTAACAAATGAAGACTATGAACAAATTGATGCTGATGATCTAGAACTTATGGATATCAATTGGTCCATGACATTGCTTGTTCGGAGAGGTAAGAAGTATATGCAAGACACGGGACGCAAAGATTTAAACCCTGAAGGAAAACTTGGGTTTGACGAATCCAAAGTTTGTTGCTACAACTGTCAGAATTATGGCAACTTTGCCAAGGAGTGCAATAATGCAAAGAAGCAAGAAACTTCAAAATTGTTTCAGAAGTATGCAGCTCAAAGTTCAAAAGCATCAGGAAGCAACTCTAATCCATCCAGTTCAAATGCAAATGCAAATGCTAGTACTTCGAATCAAGATTCTAAAGCATTGGTCTCTCAAACTTGGGAAGGCTATGATTGGGGTGCAAATTATCCTGATGAATCTGTGTTTCTATGTACTGAAGGGATAAGTGTGAAAATTGAAGATGATACTGAACTTCCAGGTGCAGACTTTTTTGAAGAAGGCCAACAAGCCTTTATGGCTGACATTCAGGTTGAATCTAAACCTTATGAATATTGCATGACTTCTGCTAACAAACTGAAGGAACTTTCTGATGAGAAAGTTATGTAGTATGACAAATACATGTTGGCTGAAGAGAACACAAAAATTTACAAACAAAGGTGGGAGGCCGTTAAGGCTGAACTGAAAAGCGAACATGCTTCGACCTTGAGCACAAAAATTGAATTAAATAACAAAACTAAAGATTACATTTTTTGTGAAAAGAAGCTTGCAGAAGCAAATGCTAAGATTTCTGAATTGAACATTGAAATTCTAGATCTTCAAAGACAACTTGAGAATTTTAAAAATTCAGCTTCCTTTGCAAGTTTTCTTTGCAAAGATGAAACTCTAAAAGAGGTGTTCAAAGAATCAAAATGCAAATCAGTTCCTCCAACGATTGTGCATGGTTTGGAACCAACTGACACAGAAACCAAACAATCCATTGTGTTTGACTATTCTAAGTTCACTGAGAACTTGGTTGGTACTTCTGATAAAACACAAAGGCACTTATAAAAAGAAGCCTGGAAAACATGTGTCCAAGTCAAACCTTGATGCTTCAAAACCAAATGAGTCCAGTGATTCTGTGGGTGAAAAACCTGTCACTGAGACTAAACCAACTGGTTCTGTCAAACTGACACCTTTGGAGCAGGCCATTAAGATAAAAGAAACTAAGAAGAGAATGAAAACTTTTGAAAATGAAAATTTTGCCAAAGGTCAAGATATTTTTTATGAAAAGGACTTAGTAACAGCAAGCAACACAACCACACCTGATGTAAATGCAATTCCAGTTGCTCCTCCAAAGTTTGTTAAATTTAGTGGTGTTGGTTTTGGATCTGTTTCTAAAAAATCTGAGGTCATTAAAAAAAATCTCAGATAGTTCAGAAAAAGGACAAGAAATTAAAAGGTAAAATGGAAACTGGTGAATCATCTCAGAAATTGAGAATGTATTGTCTCAAAGGTAGTAATACCATATTTTATGATGAGATGTTCCCATTATGTTGTGTTGATCCAAAAAAAGATGCTAAGGTGTTTTATGCTGAGTCTGAAGGGCAGTGTGTGACTGATCATGGAAATTGGGAACATAATCAGGAATTTGTTTCAAAGCCAAAAACTTCCAAATACTCACCAAAGAATTTTTACAACTCTCGTGGTCAGTTTTCCATAAAAAAATGATTTTGATTATGAATCCTATGGGTTTTGTGACGACTATAAATTCTATGATGATTTTGGTAAATTTGAACAAAACAAAACCAAAAGGGTCAAACCAAAAGGTTATGCTGATCAATGTGGAGTTGATGAATATGGCTTTTATAACAAATTTGGGTATATTAACCCTTTGCTTAAACCTCTTCCAAAACACAAATCTCGAAGGTTTAATGCTAAAGCACCAAGGAGAGTTGTTAAGCAAATGACTGATGATAACACCTCAATTGATTCAGGAAATAGTTTTCCTATGGTCTTTCTTGATCGTAGGAGGTGTTATCGTTGTTATCAAAAGGGTCATCTAAGAAATAGATGTCCGATTTTGGCAAAGAAACGAGCTTCCGCTGTTAGTAAAGATAAATCTGATTCAGATTCTAAGCCAAAAGAGATAGATGGAAAGGTGGTAACAAAACAGTTTTTCAAATGAGAAAAGTTTTTTAAAACTCAAAAGTCTTTTGGAAGTTCATCTTCGGGTGATTCCATCACTGATTCATCTATCCCGATGTTAAGGCAAAAGTGGCTGCCGAAATTGTCCTCAAAAGCCACTGAAGACTTTTTCGAAGATACCGGTCGACCCAAAGCTGAAAGCTTGGGTCCAGATTCAAACTAATTATTTGCTAATATGTGCAGGGTGCTCGAAAGCCAGCTGTCAACAACTTCTGGGTTGTTTATAGTGGAGCATCCAGGCATATGACGGGTAATATTTCCTTGCTTTCAAACGTCAAACCATTTAACGGCGGGAATGTTACCTTTGCTGGAAATAAAGGTGGAAGAATAACCAAAGAAGGAAATATGGGTAACGAGAAGGTCACGTTTGATAAAGTTCAATTTGTGAATGAACTGCAACACAACCCGGAATTCAAATTCCTGAATATTGGATAAGTAGTACACTACTGCTTTCACAAGTTCTAATGCCTGATTCTGAAACCCGGAATTCAAATTCCTGAAGATTGGATTGTGATGCGTGCACCAAGATTTCGTGATCTATATGTGTTAAAAATGAATCAAACTTCGTCTTCTGTAGCTGCTACTTGTTTCATCTCAAAGGCCACTGAAAAAGATTCAATTTTGTGGCATCGTCGTATGGGACACATCAACTACCGTAAGATGAACTATTTAGTTAATCATAATCTGGTAGATGGCGTTTCGGAGAATCGGTTTTCAATAAATGATGTGTGTGTTTCCTGTAAGAAAGGAAAACAACGGAAGAAGTCTCATCCATCCAAACGTCTTAATTCGATTGTAACACCGTTGGAGCTGCTTCATATGGATCTCTTTGGTCCTATGAATGTTCGAAGTTTTGATGGTAGTTTTTATTGTTTGGTGATTACGGATGATTTTCCCGTTTCTCATGGGTGTCGTCGATGCATTCAAAAGATGAAACTCCAGATGTTTTTCAGAAGTTGTTATCCAAGTTCGGATTGATGTATAAATACAAAATCTGTCGCATTCGGACTGATAATGGTACCGAATTCAAGAATGCTAAAATGATATCTTTTTGTAATTCTCTTGGAATTCTACAAGAATTTAGTGCGCCGTATATACCACAACAAAACGGAGTTGCTGAAAGAAAGAATCGAACATTGATTGAGACGACACGAACTATTCTGTCTGATGCACATTTACCGATCAAGTTTTGGTCTGAAGCAGTTCACACTACATGTCATGTGCTAAATCGTGTTCTGATTGTCAAGCGGTTCAACAAGACAAGTTATCAATTACTTAAGGGACGTAAGCCGAATTTACATTTTTAGAACCATTTGGGTGTTTATGCACGGTTCTCAAGGAAGGTGGGAAGTTTGAAGCTAAAGCTGTTGAAGACATTTTTGTTGGTTATCAGTATCCAATGAAAGGAGTTTACTTTCCTACTACTAAAACAATTGAGAGTCATTTGAATGTGGATTGTCAAAGGCATACTTTTCTGACACCCAAATCGGTTGATATTCCTGCTTTTGACTACAAGAATTAATTTGATTCTTTCTCGGCTGCACATAATGATTCTGCTAATGAGCATACTGAAGAACTTCTAGCTGCTGCTATGTTACATTCAATACTTAGTCCTGGATCATGGATTCCAAAGCTTCCAAGTATTTCCAATACTGCTTCATCTAGTCAGAATGTTTCTAACTTAGAAACATTGAGTTCGTCTGATGATGATGAAAGTACTTTTATGAAGCTGAATCGACACCAGTTGATGATCAAGTTAGCTTATTAAATACAAGTTCTTCGGTTCCGATTTCTTTACCTATTGGTGATATTTCAAGCTCAGAGGAAGCAGAAGAAATCTGAATAATCTTACAAACAGTATTGTGGTTCCTGATACAACCACTCTTCGGATTCATAACATACATCCTCAAGAGAATATGATTGGAGATCCGAATTCTGGTATGCGCAGACGACATCAATTGTCTTATTCGGTTGATGCTTTAGTTGGTGAAATTAGGGATTCTGGGGTTCAGAATGAAGTGTTTCACTCCTGTTTTCTGTCACAAGTTGAGCCTACCAATATCGATCAAGCGTTGGAAGATGCTTCTTGGGTAGAAGCAATGCAGGAAGAGTTACAGCAATTTCAGAAATTAGGAGTTTGGCATCTCGTGGATTTACCCGCTAATTCTAAAGAACCTTGTGGAAACAAATGGGTTTTCAAATGCAAAAAGGACGATCGAGGTATCATCGTCAGAAACAAAGCTCGATTAGTGGTTCAAGGTTTCTCTCAGATTGAAGGCATTGATTTTAGTGAAGTATATGCTCCTGTAGCAAGAATTAAGGCTATCAGGATCTTTTTGGCTTTCGCGGCACATCATGGATTTAAAGTATATCAGATGGATGTCAAAAGTGCGTTTCTCAATGGGAAAATTCGTGAAGAAGTTTATGTGAAGCAACCGCCTGGTTTTTATGATCCAGAGTTTCCTGAATGGGTGTACAAGCTTGAAAAAGCGTTGTATGGTCTTCATCAGGCTCCACGGGCTTGGTATGAGACATTATCTACACACCTGCTTGAAAATGGATTTCAACGTGAAAAAGTGGATTGCACACTATTTTCAAAGAAGTTTGGGAAGGATCTGCTGCTTGTCCAAGTTTATATCGATGATATTATATTTGGAAGCACCAATGACAGCTTATGCAAAGAATTTGAGTGTGTCATGCAAACGAAGTTCAAGATGAGTTCTATGGGGGAGATGGGTTTCTTTCTGGGTGTTCAAGTCCATCAATCTCCCAAAGGCATATTTTTGCATCAAACAAAATATGTGTCTGATATTTTTGGCTCGTTTTAAGATTGGAGATGTCTGGATTCCAAGTAAACCTATCCAGGCTTCACATGGCCTTGAACCAGATGAATCAGCTGACAATGTTGATCCGACATTGTTTCGTGCCATGATAGGTTCCCTTATGTACTTAACTGCTTCTCGTCCTGATATCATGTTTGCTGTGTGCTTGTGTGCTAGGTACCTGGCAGCTCCCAAGGCTTCACATATGTTAGCAGTGAAAATAATTTTTGCTTATTTGAAGGGTAATCCGGATCTCGGTATCTGGTACCCTAATGATAATAAGTCCGAGTTATCAACTTATTCTGACTCGGATTACGGTGGCTGTAAAATCAATTTCAAGTCTACTACCGCCGGATCAGTTTTTGGGGGGAGCGGCTCGTGTCATGGCAATGCAAAAAACAAACTTCAGTTGCAACGTCTACTGCGGAGGCGGAATATGTGGCTGCTTCCAGTTGCTGTTCACAGGTTTTGTGGATACAAAAGCAGTTACGCGACTATGGTTTGAATTTTCTGACTACTCCCATATATATTGATAACTCGGCTGCTATTTCGATCACGAAAAATCCAGTTCAACTTCCAAAACAAAGCACATTGACATAAGAATGATATCACTTTATCCGTGATTGCTATGAGAAGAAACTAATTGATTTTGCAGAAAATTCACATGGATTTTCAAAGAGCTGATTTATTCACTAAAGCGTTTGATAAAACTTGCTTTCAATTTTTATTTCAAATCAATGGGGTTACTCGGTTGAATGCCAATTAAACTGGTTCAGTTGATCATTTTTAATTTTTTTTTAATGTTTTCTTTGTTTTTTGCTTTTTAGGGGAGAATATTATGGAAAAATACAAAAATAGTGTGTTTTCTTGTTTTCAAAAATGAAAAAGCATAAAAAAATAAAAAAAAACTGACTATGGATAAACTAGATTGAAAGGATGTAGGTTCTTGTTTGTTTAATTGAATGTGTCAATCAATATCTGATACTTGCTAGTATGATATAAACATAATGCTTGCCTGAAATCTGTGGTGTAACATGATTCTTGTGGATTGTGTGATCTTGATATTAGCTAAAAAATACAAAAATATTTTTTTGAATAAATAAGTGTTCTAGTGTATGCATGCTTTCATTTGAAAGATTTAAACTTGTTTGATTTTCTTTATTTTGTCAAACGATCAGATTTTCTATGCGTATCGAAAGATCGACCTGATTGTTGTTCGTTTGACATTCTACTTTATTTACTTTGGTGTTTCGTATAACTCATCGGACTTTCTCTGCGTGTACGTGAGTACCGACCTGATTGTTGTTGAGTTATACAATTTCAACTTGTTTTGCTTTCCTATTTTCCTAAACAACCGGACTTTCTCTGCGTGCTCACAAGGCCGACCTGATTGTTGTTTGTTTAGGGTTCTGATTTCTTTTTGCATGAAACACTATGAACTACTTATATCTGTAAATATTATGTGATGAATAAGCGATATAACTGATTCATATCAGAAAGCAGTAAAAAATTGATTTGATTTGACTGAAATAAACATGCAAATGTTGTATTCGTGGACTACTTGGCTTGCATGCTGATTAGATTGAAATTGAAATGTGTTAAGTGCATCTCACTGGTATGATCTCATGTTGCGATCTTTATCACAAAAAGATATATTATTGCATTTATATTTCTGTTTTATGTTGATTTCTTATTTTAAAAAAAACTCAAAAAGATTTTTGGTGTGTTTTAGCATAAGTTCGAAAAATCAAAAATATTTTAGTGTGTTTTGATATAAAGTTGCTAAAATTCAAAAAGATTTTATTTCTTCTTTATTTTTGATCAACTGAATATAGGAATGGCAAAATTTTTGTTAATAAAACCACAATCGAAGCTCGAATCAGCTCATCATGTTTCAATTTGAAAAAGATTAGATTTTTGGGTGTAAAATGTCAAATTTAAAGGTTTAAGGGAAAAATGGTAATTTCACAGGAAATGTGGTCCGGACATACCATGTGGTACGCCCGGCGGACCACTTTGCATATAAAAGGGTAAATGTGGTACGTCTTCTGCATAACCTGCGTACCACATTCAAAATCTCTCTACAAACCCTAAATCACCTGAGACTATTGTTGTTTGTGAATGTTTCAGAAATAACAGCGTTAAAGTCAAATGACGAACACAATATTTGTGCTTATCTTGGGGCGTCCGCAAAATGGAGATCTCATTTTGGCGGAATATTCGAGTTTTTGCAACGATCGAGAGTTTATTATGCTGCTACTCACGAATGTACACCGTACAAAGATCTTCTCACCATGTCCTGGACTTCTGCCCAAGTGAACTGTTCAGTTGTGCCCTCTGTGATTCGTGCAAGGATTCTTCAAACGGATGTTGTTGTGTCGGAATACGACGTTAGAAGAGTGTTGAGATTCAATGATTAACCAACGTTTCCAAAAAAATTTGATCAGATTGACATCGTTGCATTGCTGAGGAGGGTGAAGAATGATGGAAATATCTACGCAACTGGTTTCTTAAAGCGAATCTGAGTCCGCTGTATAAATATCTGATGCACGTGATAATCAGGTGTTTTGGTAATCGACTGAGGGAACATGAAGAATTTGACATGAAGATTTTATCTTTCTTCACAACATTGGTGATGAACCGAGAGTTCAACTTTTCTGGATGGATTTTTGACTACATGAGAGAGAACATTTTGTCGAAGCAAAACAAGAGTGTTATGTATCCCAGGTTTCTTCAAATGATCTTAAATGATCTGCATCCGAATCTTCCTAATAATCCAGATGCTGTCTTACAATTGAAGCATATGAATGAAGTTGCTGTGGGGAAACTGTCAGTATATCAGAAGAGGAAAGGAGCGAATGTGGCTCCTCCGGTAAAAGGACTGATTGGCCATTTGGCAAAACCAAACTATGTAGCTCCTGCTGATGGTGCTGCAAGATATCCTGATAGTACTGATGATGAACTAGACTATGATGAGAATGGTAACCCTATTGAGGAAGAAGAAAATGAAGAAGATGACCAAGATGTGCCAGTTCAACAACCAGTAGAACAGCAACCTGCTGTATCTGCACCTGTGCAACAGCAACAACAATAAACTGAGCAAGTTCAACATGATCCAGTTATCCTTGAAAGAGATGATGATGTAACTGGTTCAAAGGTTGTTTCTGAAGCCGATGATGATGCGAGTTCGTCTGATACGAGTTCTGATTCTGGTGATTATGTAGAAATTTACCATAATTCCAGAGGTATTATGGTGAAGAAAGGTTCCAAAGCTCATCTTGCTTATCTGACTTCAAGAAATGAAGATATTTCTAGATTTGAGCATCTGTCAAAACGATCTGCTGATAGAGGCGATGATGATGATCAATCTTATACTCCATTTTGTGGAGGAATAAGCGAGACAGACAGTGACTGCTGATAAAGGAAAAGCCCCGATCGTTTCTACTCGCAAGCATATGAAGCATATGTCTAGGCCAAAGATGATGGTGAAACAGGGCTCGTTCCTTGTTGATGCTAGAAAACTGGTAGCAGTCTGCTTAGCAAGAAGCAAAAAGTTGCTACAAAGTCTTCTATTCCAATTCAACCAACCACAATAACTACAAATGTTCAAAGTTCTAGTATTCCACCTGTTCGAAGATTTATTGTTAGAAATTCTTCGAGTTTTGCTTCTGCTTCAACTACTACTTCTCCTACAACATCAACAATCTTGTCTACTGACTTACAGCTTGCTTTGCATCAAACTAGACTTGATGAATTAGAGTCTACAAATCATCAGCAAGCCAATGAAATTCAAGGATTGAAGAATACTATTAAAGAGTTGATATCTCGTGATCAGTCAAAGGATCGTGAGATTGCTCGGCTACAACAAATCTCTCTTTCTCTGGGTGAGCAACTAAACTGTTTGTTAAAAGATTTACCTGCTCAGGGGGAGATGAGACCAAATCCTGAAGTGGCTTGTAGAGAAGACGATGATGTATCAAGGTATTTGAATGATACGAATGACCCAGAAGGAGGTGTTGGTGGAGATGGTTCTGGTGTTTCGGGTGCAGCTGGAACATCTGCTGCAGCTGGAACATCTGTTGCTGCTGGAACATCTGCTGCTGCATCTCAGGGGGAGTCGTCTGGTAAAGATGTATATGATGTGACTCCAATTACAAGATTTGCTATTGAAGAAGGAGAGTTTTTGCATCAATATTCGAAAGAGCAACTTGCTGCGATATTTGCTCTAAATATTGAAGATGTTGATAAAGTTCCTTTCGTTGAGCCTCACAGAGAAGAAGATTCAGATGATGAGTTTGTATATGAAGAGGAGCATGTAGAGGTTGAAGATATGACTGCAGAAGAATATCCAGATGATCTAAAAGTCAATGGTAATTTCACCGATAATGATCAGTCTGGAGGATTCAATTTCTTTGCAAGAGACGATGAGGAAGAAGTTGAAAAAGAGTTAAAGAAGAAAGAAACTGAGAAACAACCGGAATCTGCCAAATCTGATAAGTTTTCAGAAGAACAAGAGAAAATAAGGTTGTTTGATGAATGGATGATGGAACAAAGGTCGAAGAAGATACCTGTGGTGAAACCTACAAAATCTGTTGATCAGAAGAAATTCTTTGAAAACAGAGGTGTAGCCACTGGTAATATTATCAGTTGGATGTTTGACTCGCAACTCAAGTGTTATGCTGTTAAGAAAGAATTTGGCATTATCTACTTGAAGAATGCAAAAAGATTTGATACTTTGCCAGTCTGTGATGTGAGGGAGTTATCTAGAAAGCCATTTTTGAGTTATTGTGAACATCCTTTGACTGAATTCTTCAAAAACAAGTTGCTTGAAGATTGTCAAAAGAGATTCAGATTTTTAAATCCTCAAAGGCCGAAGTACACTGATCATCCAACAAATATTCATCCGAAAACTGGAAGAGCAGTTGTGGTATTAAAGTACAAGAAGCCTATTCAACTCAAGAATATACCTTAGAAAAGGCTAGAGCAGAATTTTATAAAGACTCTAAAATGGTGGTACTATGATGAGTATACGGGAGAAGCAGTGGTTGTTGTCAAAGAAGAGAACAAGGTGGTTAGGATCTTCGATCCGATGTGGTTGATTAATCTGTCTGAAGCAGACATTGACAAGCTCTATCACAACAAAATACTATACAAGGCTGAGGATGTTGAGCAAGCCTTGCAGTTTCAAAGAGTGATCAGAGTTTGTTATGCTTTTGGGATTCATGCTGGAAATAACCGAAGGCAATATTGGAAGAATACGTAGACAAAAGCTTCTGAAGACTAGAATAAGACAAGGGGGAGTTTGTTAGAACATGATGTCTAATGCTAGGTCTAGGCGTTTTGTCATTGTATAGTTCGTTTTGTAAGTTCTGGTCCCAGCATACCAATGGACGAACCAGATGGTACGCAGCCACGGACCATCTGGTACGTGGGTTAATTAGTACGTCGGGTAGAACCATATAAATAGTTTTAGCTCTTTTGTTTCAGAGTAGTTGTGGGAGTTGAGTTCTTACTTGTGTGTAATCTCTGGTGTTTTACTCTTTGTTCTCTCTCTGTAATCTTGTGCTTATTATCAATCAAACGGAACGTTATTACCTCATGTATTACCGAATCAATCTTGATCATGCACTAGTAAGATCCGTCTCTGTGTTTTACAAGCTTGTCCAGCGCTACTATAGAAATGGATGCTAAGATTGGAACCAGCACCAGACCTTTTCGTCTGATGTCAGGGAAAGATTTCATGAGCTGGATACATCCAATTCGGTTAGTTGATCATCATCAAGAGCATCAAGATCCTCACTGGTTAACTTTGCATCAGCAACATTTTTTGAGAATCAATCTAAAGGATGATGAAATCAATGTAGAAATCATTTTGGCACAATCATCTGTTGTTTCCGCTGAAAAGCATTTTGACTTGAAAAATTTGGAATTGTGAAATTGCAACCCCTTGAAGAATTATTATCAGAATTTCCTGAAGCTCCAGCTATATAAGCAACACTTAGTGTTGTATTCTGATTTGGCTTAGACTTTGCACTCATGCTTGCACTATTTTGACCATGATACAATTCTGGATTTTGCAAGGTAGCGGTTGACTTCTTTGAGTTTAACATTTCCATTTCTCGAGCATGAAGTTTTCCAGTAAGCTCGTGAAATGTCATGATAGAATAATCCTTGTCATGAGTTAGCAATAAAACATAATTCTCCCACTTTTCAGGTAATGCTTCCATAATCTTTTCCTTTAAATCTGCATCAGATTTTTCAATTCCAACAACCTTCAATTCACTAATCAAATGTGAAAATCTTGAAACTAGAGCAGTAATGTTTTCATTGTCTGAAAATTATCAAATTCTTTGTTCAAGACTTTCTTTCGACTCTTCTTATAATCAACATTTCCTTCACATCTTGCGGATAAGGCATCCCACAATTGCTTAGATTTCTTGCAAGTGCTAAATTGATGAAGCAATTCAGTAGGTAAAGCCATAGTAAGATAACCATAAACTTTCTTTTCAAGCTCATAACTTTTTTCTTTCAGCAGCATCGAATTCTTGAATTTCTTTAAGATCTCCATCTTCCATTGGTCCTTCATACAATTTTCGAATTGGAGTCCATAAATCAATGTCATTTGTGCTAACATAAGCAGAAAATCATTTCTTCCAATTTTGATAATCTTTAAGCTTTAACAATTTGGGAACTTTCTGACTTGTTCCAATTTCATTATCAAAATTCAGCATGGTTTGCATGGCACTTTGCATTGCAGCAAACGCGTGAAATTCCGACATCGTGAAAAACTAGATTCTGGTGACCGAACCTGCTCCGAACCTATCACAGACCTCCGAACTCTGTCCGAACCTAAATCCAAAGTCCGAACTATGTCCGAACTTGCTCCGAAACAAACACAAAAGTCCGAACTCCTAAGTAACACCGATCTAGCTCCGAACCTTGAACCACACCGAACTCCGACCGAAACAACTCCGAACACTGACCGAAGGTTGTCCGAACTTGAAATTCGGAGCAGTTACTCCGAACTTGACCAGTTACCTCCGAACTTCGACTCCATTTTTAAAAAAACGCGCAAAAAATGACTGATTTTGACGAAACTCGTTACTGTGAATTTGAAAAACTGATAGAAAATGGTTTACAAGCAAGTTTGACACCAAACACATGATAGAAATGATGAAAATCACAAAAACAATCTCGAGAAACACAGAAAACGCTTCAAAAATCTGAAAGTAGCAACCACAGATCAGTAGAGTGAACCAGAAAGCTCTGATACCACTTGAAAATGCGTGAGCATTGGATCGTCTACTCGATCTAGCTAATCGGACATCGAAACGTAATTAACCGATTGTTTTATTGATCAACGAAGAACAATTACAACCAGTAAACACTCAGAAATGGACTCAGAGAAAACACACTCAGAAACACACACTTAAGATATCTTGCACGCTCAGAAGTCTACAATTACAAAGACCAATCACCTATATATACCCGCTGGTCCGAGCTTCGGCCGAACCTCAGGTTCGGCCAGTCCGAACTTCAGGTTCGGACCTAGTTCGGCCAGACCTATATTGACATGATCTTGTACTTTGTTTGATACTTCACACGACGCACATATAAGGTATCAACACCGAGTGCGAACCACCACTGTTCCCGTTATTGCCATCGTACCTCTCGAGTCTGAGTGGACCACCGTCACCCTAATGTGAGCAGACACGCACACCACCCCCTCGGAAGCAGCAGGAGGTGTCACCGGCCACCGGAACCCCCTGAAGCCGCATCGAGTCACCATCAAATTTGTTGTCATCTCATGCCTCCTCTTTTATTTTCGCGACCAAGGTAATCCTAAAACCTATCCTATATTCAAATCGTATCCTTCCTAATTGTTGTTCTTGAGTTTCTATTAACTTTAATGGTGGTCGGGTATGGTAGGGTTATTGAAGGAAGAAGAAGGCCCTGCGATCCTATAATTATATACAATCCGAACCAAATCTAAACCAAAATAACAATTTGGCCCAACGATTAGGGCTCTGCTCTTTAATCAAGAGTCTGCGAGTTCGATACATGGATACCTCAATCTTTCTTATTAATTTTTGTAAAACTCGGTTCCTTACTGTTTGTATAAAAGCAATACTTTTGAACCTGTTAACAACTAGGCCCGCTAGCCCAGTGGGTAAGGCGCTGTGCAACATTCCAGAGGTCACTGGTTCGAACCCGGTGATCTCTATTCTTTTTCTAGTTTTGTTATTTTTGTATAATCTTTAACTTCATAACCCGAATCCAATCACAAATACATCCTTAACATTCCTCTTTTTTCTGTTTTGTTGTTTTTGTATAATCTTGAACTTCATAACCCGAATCCAATCACAAATACATCCTTAACATTTCTCTAGACCCGTAACTTCCTAGATGTCGTTGTTTGGTCTTGATATCATTATTGTATATAACGCAATTTTTATGAACATATATGATACGGGGTTAGCCCTAGAACCGGGTCCAGTCGAGTTGCATGTTGCGGGTCAAAGTGGCTAGGATGACAGCCTGTTGAAGCCCCGGGTTGGGTTTATCCAAACCGGGTTTTTATCCACCTATTTTGTTTAAATTTGTGTTTGAATTTCGTATTCCTATCTTTGAGGCTTTTGATATTATCTTGTTTTTTTTCATGTATTTAAACTGTTGGAGTTTTCGAATAAAGGTGGATTTGGTTATCATTAAACTTTGTTATCACTGGTTCTTTGAGCCTGTTCTCGATCGCCGGCCATAGGCTTCGAGGTCATCCGGTTTTTGTGTTGTTGTTTTACCATCACCGTATCAAGTGGTATTCAGAGCTTCAACGAATCCTGATGGGAGATTATCGTAGACGTAATGTTGATCGCCGATACGCCGCTCGAGGCAACGTTGAACAATAGATCCTCGTGATGAGGAGATTTTTCAGCTGCGACGCCGTGTAGAAGAACTCGAGTTGCAGCAAAACGCTCGATGGGAAGGAGAGTCGGACCACCACTCCGCCGGTTGGGACGATGGGAGGGGTGATTACCGGAATCCATTTGGTCGACCACAACAACATCAACGACAGGAGCCGCTGCCACTGGATCCGCTTAAATCTCTTGGGTTTCGTTTTGAGATCCCGGAGTTTGAGGGAAACGTACAGCCGGATGAGTTCATAGATTGGTTACATACGGTTGAAAGGGTGTTCGACGTACGTGACATCCCGGAAAACTTGAAGGTAAAATTAATGGCCATAAAGCTGCGAAAATACGCATCTCTATGGTGGGAACATGTTGGAAGGAAACGGCGACAAGAGGGTAAACAGAAAGTCACAACTTGGGAGAAGATGAGACGCTTGATGCAAGAAAAATTTCTGCCCGTCACCCACAGGCAAGATGCTTTTCTTCATTATCACAGTTTACGGCAAAATGACTTGTCAGTTGCAGATTTCATAATCGAGTTTGAAAGACTGAGAATGCGGTGTGCTACTGAGGAGGCAGAAGAACAGATTATTGCACGATTCTTGGGTGCACTCAGGTCAGAAATATCCGATGTTATTCAGTTACAACAATATTGGTCCTTTGATGATGTTTGTAGGCTCGCCATTCGGATTGAGAAACAGGTGAAAGGCAAACACAAGGTCACAGCACAATTCCCGACAGGCAATCGCAGCCCCGCATCTGCTCCAGTTAGCAATCGACTCGGCCCAATCAAAGCCGAGGCCACTGCCAGCGCCCCACCAACCCTCAATCAGTCCCAAAACAGTAGTGTGCGGTGTTTTAAATGTCAAGGAATTGGTCACGTTCGACGGGATTGTCCAAACAAACAAATCGTTACGCTCGTCGAAGATTCGGCCCCCCGTGTATGATACAGACAACAACGATGACGAGGAGCATGCAGCAGACGGAATATTATTCCCCGATAAGGGGGAAGCATTGGTTAGTCAGTGTGTTCTTAGCGCTACCATGGCCGCCTCCGATGACGATTCGACTTGGCTCCGTCAGAACATAATCCACACCAAATGCACAGCTAAGGGCAAGGTATGTACCATGATTATAGACAGCGGCAGTTGTGATAATATGGTGGCTACAAAAATGGTGGACAAGCTCGGGCTAGAAACACAACCCCATCCCGAACCGTACCAATTAACCTGGTTCAAGAAAGGCAACTTGGTGAAGGTGACGCATAGGTGTTTGATCAGCTTCTCGTTGGGCAATAAATATGAAGACGATATTTGGTGCGAGGTAATCCCGATGGACGCTTGCCACATTTTGTTAGGGAGGCCATGGCTATATGATAGACGAGTGAAGTATGACGGGTACCGCAACACGTACAGTTTCAAGAAGGATGGATTAAGTATTACATTAGCTCTGTTAGACCCGCGAGAATCTGGTACCGAAGCACTACTTGTGTCCAGGTCCGAATTCTTGCATTTTGCACGCACCACAGCAGCCCCAATCTGCTTCGGGTTACTTATGATGTAAGAAAATACCACGGGTCACACTATTCCAGCCGTGGTCGCACCTTTGTTAACCGAGTTTGCAGATGTATTACCCGACGAGATTCCAGCCGGGTTACTCCTTGTTCGTGATATTCAACATTGTGTCGATTTCGCACCAGGGTCTAGCATTCCAAACAAACCAGCCTACAGAATGAATCCAACAGAGTACGCAAAATTACATAGACAGGTTTCGGAGTTACTTGACAAGGGTCTAATCCATGAGAGCATGAGCCCTTGTGCCGTTCCAGCTTTACTCGTCCCAAAACCAGGAGGCGCTTACAGAATGTGTATCGACAGCAGAGCGGTAAACAAAATCACTATTAAATATCGCTTTCTGATTCCTCGTTTTGATGACTTGCTTGACGAGTTTCATGGCGCCACGGTCTTTTCGAAGATCGACCTTCGCAGCGGATATCATCAGATTCGGATGCGTCCCGGAGATGAATGGAAAACAGCGTTCAAAACACGTGATGGTCTTTATGAATGGATGGTTATGCCTTTTGGGTTGTCTAACGCTCCTAGCACGTTTATGCGTTTGATGAACCAAATCTTTAAGCCTTTCATCGGTCAGTTCGTCGTTGTGTATTTTGATGATATCTTGGTTTTTAGCAGGGACGACGACCAACACATAGCACACTTACGGGAGATATTTATATTTTTGCGGACACAGAAACTGTATGCTAACGGTAAAAAGTGCCAATTTTTAACACATGAAGTTACTTACTTGGGTTATTTGATTTCAGGTAGCGGTATTCGGATGGATAACTCCAAGATTGAGGCCATTACCTCGTGGCCGACGCCGACATCCTTACATGACATCCGTAGATTCCACGGCCTAGCGTCTTTTTATCGGCATTTTATCCGTGATTTCAGCACACTTGTCGGTCCACTCACTGATTATTTAAAGGTCGGGAAGTTTTTGTGGATCGAGGCTGCCCAACGGTCTTTTGATGAGTTGAAAACTCATGTCACACGTGCACCAGTGTTGGCACTTTCTAACTTTGATTTGGTTTTTCAGGTCGAATGCGATGCTTCGGGTGTTGGTATTGGGGGAGTTCTAAGTCAACAGAACAAGCCGATCGCTTTCTTTAGCGAGAAGCTCAGTGAGACCCGACGGAAATATAGTACATACGACAAAGAATTCTATGCCATCGTTCGTTGCCTAGAGTATTGGAGGCACTATTTGCTCCCTAATGAGTTCGTTTTATTTTCCGATCATCAAGCCCTCCGTTTTATCCAGGGGCAAGCAAAATTGAACCCGAGACACGCGAAGTGGGTTGAGTTGTTACAAGATTTTTCGTTCGTGATCAAGCATAAGTCCGGCCATGCCAACAGTGTAGCCGACGCCATTAGCCATGCCCTTATTACCACACTCCAAATTAATATTACTGGGTTTGATTCTCTCCGACACTTATATGGTGATGATCCCGATTTTGGCAAGATTTGGACAAACTGTTCCACCGGCCCTTATCATGATTACGTCCGCAATGACGGGTTTTTATTTAAGGGTACCCGCTTATGTGTTCCTTAATCTTCGTATCGTGATTCCATTATTTTAGAGTGTCACCAGGGAGCTCTAGCTGGCCATTTCGGCCGAGAAAAGACGATAGCTTTGGTTCGTGATCGGTTCTTTTGGCCAAAGTTAGATAAGGACGTTGCTCGCATTGTTAAAAGATGTCGTGTTTGCCACATCGCAAAAAAACGCAGAACACTAATCAGGGTTTGTATACGCCTTTGCCGGTCCCGCAGGGTCCGTGGGAAGATATAAGTCTCGATTTTGTGTTGGGTTTGCCAAAATCGCAGCGGGGTAAAAATTCTATTATGGTTGTGGTGGACCGGTTTTCGAAAATGGCACATTTTGTCCCATGTGCTAAAACGTTTGATGCTTCTCAGGTGGCTAAACTTTCTTTTTCAGAGATTGTTAAACTACATGGCATCCCAAAAACAATCGTTTCTGATCGAGATGTTAAGTTTGTCAGTCATTCTTGGCGTACTTTGTGGAAGCGGTTGGGTTCCAAGTTACACTTTAGTAGCTCACATCACCCCAGACGGACGGGCAAACCGAAGTCACTAATAGGAGTTTGGGCAATTTGCTCCGGAGTTTAGTAGGCAACCACCCGAAACAGTGGGACTTGACACTTGCACAAGCCGAATTCGCCTACAACCGATCTACACATAGTTCTACGGGTCAGTCCCCATTTTTTATAGTTTATGGCCGAAACCCGTTTACTCTGGTTGACTTAGCCCCGACTGTTGAGGTTGACCGTTTTAGCCCGGAAGGTGTCGAGTGTGCGGACCAGATTAAAGCCTTGCACGAGCAAGTTCGTCAACAAATTGTGGAGCACAACTTGTGTTACCAGACACGAGCCAATAAGAGCCGGAAGCAAGTTGTTTTTAAGGAGGGTGATTTAGTTTGGGTGCACCTCCGTTGTGAGCGATTTCCTCAAGGCAGGTTTGGCAAATTAAAACCTTGGGCAGACGGTCCGTTTCGTGTGCTTAAACGGATTAACGACAATGCTTACAAGATTGATCTACCCGGTCACTATAACGTATCGGCTACTTTTAACGTTGCAGATCTCTCCCCGTATGACGATGAGGTTGATGTTGACTCGAGGATGAGTCATTTCGAAGAAGGGGAGGATGATACGGGGTTAGCCCTAGAACCGGGTCCAGTCGAGTTGCATGTTGCGGGTCAAAGTGGCTAGGATGACAGCCGGTTGAAGCCCCGGGTTGGGTTTATCCAAACCGGGTTTTTATCCACCTATTTTGTTTAAATTTGTGTTTGAATTTCGTATTCCTATCTTTGAGGCTTTTGATATTATCTTGTTTTTTTTTCAAGTATTTAAACTGTTGGAGTTTTCAAATAAATATGGATTTGGTTATCATTAAACTTTGTTATCACTGGTTCTTTGAGCCTATTCTTGATCGCCGACCATAGGCTTCGAGGTCATCCGGTTTTTGTGTTGTTCTTTTACCACCACCGTATCAATATATATATATATATATATATATATATATATATATAAGTTGAAGAATTCGAAATGGATTATATATATATATATATATATATATATATATATATATATATAAATTGGAGACGTTCGGGAAATATATTTAAGTATCGGTGGTTATAAGCTAGACATTTTTGTAAACTATATATTATGAAAAATGTGTATATAAAGAATATCTTTAACGTTGTTACGATATTGATAATTTTAAATGTTGGATATTTATATTTATATAGATATTTATAAATATACATATATATATATATATATATATATATATATATGTTTTTGCTACTCGATTATATAAAGATGTAGTTGTACATATTTGGTTATGAATATCTTTAAATATATACACACATTTTATTACCCGATTTCACGAATGAAAACGCCTGAGCGTGGGATCGGTCTAGTTCGATAACAATCGTGTATACGAGAATGTAAACAAAACAGTGTAAATAACTCAATCTCTCAATAATACTTTGATTACAAGAGACTCAGAGTACAAACACACACTCTCATACAGAAGTTCGCTCAACTCTCAAAAACTAGTTACAAAGACACACACAAAACCTATTTATAAGACTACGGATGTCCGAACTCCTAAGCTTGTCCGAACTTGAGGTTCGGCCAAGGCTCGGCCAAGGTTCGGCTGGAGTTCGGCCACCAGAACATAAGTTAAAGTCTTCGTGTCTTTGTAGCTTTGTCAGATCCAGCTCATTGCCATATCGTGTATCAACAAACTCCCCCTTGGCAACAGCTGGACCGTTCTTCTCAGCCTTGAACATCTGCAGCAACCCCATCATCCTTCCTGACCAAATCATGGTTATTTCCAGCATAGATATCGAATGCAAAACAAACCCGTATCACCCTCTGGAACTTCAGCGCTTGCTCCATGTAATCAGGATGATACAAGATCGGATTGTGATAAAGCTCGTCTATATCAGCCTTCGACAAGTTGATCAGCCACATAGGATCGTAAATCTTCACAACTTGGTTGTTTTCCTTCAACACAATAACTGCTTCACCCGTTCTTTCGTTGTAATACCACCATCTCAGATCTTTGATGAAGTCAAGCTTCATTTTCATCAAAGGAATCTTCTTCATTACATCTGGTTTCTTCGGAAACACCAAGATTATCAGTTTCTTTCCAGTTCTTTCGTGGACTCTTGTTCGGGATCGACGTCTTTTTGGCTTTTGAGGATCCAAAAACTGAAATCCTTCTCGACATTCCCTCTCAAGTGTCTTCTTAAAGTGCATACCCAACGCATCATCACCATAACAACAAAATGGCTTTCTTGTCAGCTCACGAATATCCTAAACCGGCAAACTGCTAAAATCTTTGGCACACTTGAAGTACTGGATTCCCTGTTCACGTTTAATCCCGTAGCACTTCAAACTTGAAGCATACATCTAACTAATTATTTCACCTGAAGCTTCACCCTTGAATTTGAAGAACGCTCTTTGTTTGATTGGCTTCGGAGGCGGAACATAGTCAACATGAAAAGCTTTCATGAACTCGTCAAATGTCTGACGCTGTTTCTGAACTTTAGCCTCCTTAACCATTGGGTCTTCAGGTTTTTCTGATTCTTTCTTTCTCAATCTTTCCCTAACCTCAACATCTTTTTCCTTCGGAAATACCTCGAACTCATCACCAGATTGATTATTGTTGAAGTTGGAGTACAAATCTGGATATTCTTCTTCTATGATATCCTCTATCTCAATCTCCTCTTCAAAAATACCCTCTTCGTCTTCATCAGACTCTGGTTCAGGATCTTCATATTTCTTTAGAACTTTCTCAGATGTTTTTCTCATCTCTTCGTCATTTAGATCAAACACTGTTTGCAACTCTTCAGGCGTCAAATCACCAACAAACTCACCTTCTTCGAGCGTCTGCAACATTTTTGCAAAATCACTCATACTCGTTGCAACTTGATTAGATGGAATTGAGGTGATCGGCATAGCTTCTCGTGAATCTTTCTCCCCCTGGGAAGTAGATGTCCCAGCACCCGAACCCGCGGTTCCAGATGGGCCTAGTCCCCCACCAACGTTCCCCTGAGAACCATCTTGATCAGGAACATCGTTCAGAAATCGCATCGGATCTTCAAAACAACCTGAGCCATCTCCAATCTCCCCCTGAGCTTTAAACTTCTCCATCAAGAATTTAATCTGCTCACCCATTTCAAGAAGCATCTTAGACTGAGTCTGTCTAGCCCTATTTAATCTCATAATCTCTTGATCTTTGGCGACGTCACGGCTCTGCAAAGTTGTGATCCGCTGATTCAGAATTTGATTCTCATCCTTCAAATCATCATTATTTAGTCGCAACACAGTAATCATCTTCTCTTGTTCTTCAGACTTAGCCTTCAAGGCATCATTATAAGATTGTTGATCGTTTAGCACGCTTTGAAGAATACTGGCTTGAGAGAAAGAAACTGAGCCCTGTTCGAAGTTGAAATTCACATCAGGTGTTGAATGTGCTGAAGCAGTAGCAGTTGCAGTCGAAAACACCGGAGTTGTGGGTGTAGATCCCCTAGATGATTCACAAACTGCGCACCAGCACTTGCTGAAGGTGCTGTGCTAACAGTTGTCTATCTATTTGCATTCATCAGATCTTGCAAGAAGTCAGCCTGAAAATCAGACACTGAAGTCTGAACAGTTGTAGACACTTCAGGCACAGACATAGCAGGAGTTGCTGAAGAAGAAACTCTAGAACGAGGTTGCAGAATGAACTGTTGTACTCCTTTTCTCTTCTTAGTTCTTCCTCCAGCAATCGACTTCTGCCTTCTTTTTGTTGAAAAACCAGTAACTTGCTGTTTACCTTTGCCAGAAACCACATCAGCATCAGGGTTATAGTCTTCATCAGACTCAGATGAGGCCACCACATCATACACACGATCCTTATAGCGATCGTTTCTCTTATTCTTGCTGATTCGGTAAGCGAAATGTTCATCGCTACCCTTCCTAAGCTTTACATACTTTGAATTGATCAAGACTCTCATATGTTTCAGTTCCATTTTCTGGGCTACATTCTTTATCAAATCTGGATATCGATCATTGAGAACCATGATGTG
>JBCNJP010000027.1:89338040-89486327 GCA_039602395.1 Deinandra increscens subsp. villosa | reverse complement strand
GGCAGATGCAACCACGTATTTTGCTTCAACTGTAGATTAAGAGACCGTGTGCTGCTTCTTGCTCTGCCAAGCTACCAACCTGTCTCCTAAGAACTGCGCTCCACAGATGTAGATTTCCTGTCAAGCTCATTGCCACTATAATCACTATCAGTAAATGCATATAGATTAAACCCAGAATATTTAGGGTACCAGAGGCCCAGCCGTGGCCTACCCTTCAAATATTTGAAAGTACGTTTTACTGAAGATAAATGAGAAAGTTTAGGATTAGCCTTATATCGTGCGCATTGGCACACTGCAAGCATGATGTCTGGTCAGCTGGCGTTAAATACATCAGTGACCTGATCATGGATCGATACATGTACTCGCTCACTGATTGACCATCTGGATCTTTGGTAAGTGCTGGCCTGGCCGCCATGGGTGTGGAGACAGGCTTCGAATCTACCATATTGTACTTCTCCAGAATCTTTGTGACATATTTGGCTTGACGAATAAGGATTCCTCTCTCACTCTGCTTCACTTGTAATGCCAGGAAGAATTCCATGTCGCCCATCTGACTCATCTCAAACTTTGTCTGCGTCACCTTTTCAAACTCTTTGCACAAAACCTCATTCGTGGACCCGTAGATGATGTCGTCCATATAAACTTGCACCATGATTATGTCACTTTCAACTTCTTTCCTGAACAGTGTCTGGTCCACTATTCCCCTCGTGTAGCCGTGTGCTAGAAGATTATCAGTTAACATTTTGTACCACGATCGTGGGGCTCGATGCAAGCCATACAATGCTTTGTCTAGCTTGTACACATGGTAGGGGTGCCCAGGAGGTTGAGTAACATACACCTCTTCATCCATTTCAGCATAGAGAAACACAGTTTTCACGTCTAATTGGTAGACAGTGATATTCATGTAGGATGCGTAGGTCAAAAAGACTCGTATAGCCTCTAAACGAGCAACCGGTGCATATTCTTCATCATAGTCGATTCCAGCGACCTGCTTGTGCCCTTGAACCACCAACCTTGCCGTGTTTCTGACAATAATACCGTTGTCATCCTTTTTATTCTTATAAAGCCATCGAGTTGTGATGACCTTTTTGTCAGCAGGCTTCTCCACTAACCTCCATACCCGAAGCTTTTAAAATTGGTTCAGCTCTTCATGCATGGCTGCCACCCAGCTAGGATCTGTTAAAGCCATTGTAATGATTGGGTGCTCAATTTGAGAGATAAAGCAAGAGTACATGCAGTGATTGATGTCTCTTGATTGGCTTCTAGTTATCACCCAGATGCTAAAGGACCAATGACACTGTTCAAGGGATGATATTTGTGGATCCTTGTTTCAGCAACGGCTTAAACTGGGATTTCTGGAGGTAGATTTATCTGAACTGGTTCTTCAATAGTGTCAACATCTGTCTATGCAGCATCTACCTGTGTTTGAACGGTGTTTGTGCCGGGATTGTTCTCTACCTCATCATCAACACCAGCATCAACAGTTTCATGTGCTGGTGTGGTATCTGCTTCGGAGGCAGTTACCGAATATTTTGAAATGGTATGAGTCATCGATGGTCCACATATAGAATCGTCAAATAGGTCTTCAGCAATGACCGAATCCAATCCAAATGGAACGAAGAATAGATTGTAGTCAGAAGCTTGCGTGGGACCCACTCCACCATCTGAGGGATTTTCTTCAAGCCATTCCACATTGGTAGACTCCATCACAACACCGGTTGTTTTGTTGAACACCCTGTAGGCTAAACTGGCAGAGTAACCTACAAAATAACACTCACCAGATTTAGCAGCAAATTTTGGCAAATCAGTGTTTAATAAAACAGTGCAAAGACATCCAAAAGCCCGGAGATAGGGTGCACTGTAATGATGTTCAATTCCTTTCTCGGAGCAGAATTTGTCAATTGTACGATTTTTGAATTCGGTCCCATTGTCACTTCTGATGGACTTCACTTTCAAGTTGAGCTTGTTTTTAATGAGCTTGATGAAGGCTATCAACATTCCTGCAACATCACTCTTCCTTGGCAAGTCAATTCAAATTCTTCAGATTCATGTGCTCCAACCGTCTGTGCCACATCTGAGCATGATTCTCAGTTGTTTTAGAGAGAAGGCATGCCACCTCAGTTGTGGGGGGTTTCTGCATATTGAGAACATAGGAGTTGCCGTATCTTGGTGTTCCCATTAACAATCAATCATCTGGGATGGAGTATCCAGGTTTAAGAATTAGACATTCTTTGTTGTTGAAAAGTACCGTATACTACCCTATTACAGATTTGTGAAACACTTAACAGACTGCATTTTAAGTGCTCGACATAGTTGACGTCATCGAAGCTACGACATCCGTTACTGACTGTTCCTTTCTGACTCCTCTAGCGAATGACACATATCCTCCATCAAATTGTTCCAAATCTTGTAGTAAAGATATGTCGCCCGTCATATGCCTGGAACAACCACTATTAACATACCAAAGGTTGTTAACACTTCCCCTTGGTTGTTCCTGCATTCAAAGGAGATCAGTTGGTTTTAGGTACCCAGGCCTTAATGGGTCTGGATGAAGGTGGGTCTGTATTGGTCGGACTGAGTATGTCCTTTGTGTTGACATTTCTGGGACAGTGATTTTCTTTCCCAAGTTCCTGAGGTCTTTTCGATGGATTTTTATTTTTATTTTGATTTTGAAAATTCACCTCTTGGAATTGTTTGGAATGTTTTTTGTACACTCCAGTGGGCTTGAAAGACAGATTGACCACCTTTGGAACATTCCACCTGTCATCCTTCCGCCAACCAGTTGATTTTGACAAGCTAACTGGTTTTGGATGGACTAGTGGTTTAGAAGAACTGGACTGTTTTGAAGGTGAAACAGATTTTGAGAATCCAACAGGTTTTGGGATCCAAACTGGTTTAACGGGACTGACAGCCTTTACCGATTTCTAAAAATGTCCATTTTGCTTTTTGTGAAATCATTTTTAGCTTTCTGCTTAGGTAACTTGGGCATTTGATGCACTTTGTATCTATGTGCCTTCTGAGGTGCAGATTTCTGCACCTTGGATTTTGTCGAATCATACATTTTAACCGGGCCACTCTGTATTTGGCCCTTAGGGACAGACTTCTGATGAACCTTCTTGGGATAGAAAGGTTCGTATGGTCGGTATAAGCAGTTTCTTGCCAAGTATCCAGGTTTACCACACACATGGCAAGACTGCTTTTTAGGATACGCGGGAGCCTGTGGTTGGTTCCGCCTAGTGGATATCCAAGTCGGTTTTGTACAATTTTTGTGTATCCATTGGGTTTTGCCATTTAGCTTAGTGGTCAAGACGTACTCCTTCTGTATCGGCTTCAACTGGTCATATGCAGAATTAACTTCTGGGTACGGGACAAAGTCATGTGGTCTGGCGTCCTGTATTTTTTGCACATTTTGGACAACATTATCAATCTTATTTTCATAAGCTTTCACACCAAACAAACCATCACTTGTGGGTTTGGGACCAGCAACCTGTGGTTCCTTACCCCTTTTTAAAATCTTAACAGTTCTTAAGGGTTTCATGGGCTTTGCATTACATTTACCAAAGCTAAACACACCACACTCAGAAGTTTAATCAAACAAAACAGACTCCAAAGTTTTTGACTCAGACTGAACAGACGATTCAAGTTTTTTAAAATCAAAGTTTTTGTAGAAGTCATTATAATTGGGACTCTTAGAGGAATCCTTTCTATCCACTACCACTGCTTCTTTATTACCTTTATCTACACAACAAGTAGAATTGTTAGAAGTGTTAAAAACAGGAGAATATATCTTAAATGGACAAGTAGCAAGTTTTCTATCAATTTCTGCCTTAACTTTTAGAGTGGTCTTAGAGACTTCATGATCTGAGATCATTTCATGCATCAAAGGCATCGGTACCGAGTGCGTGGATTTTTCATCCTTTTCATCAGTACCAAGACCTAAACTAGAGTTGCCTTTAAGATGCCGCATTCTGACATCAGTGTTGTAGAATAGGGAACTAGCCTTCAACATTTCAGACACAAACTTGTCATTACGTTCAATTTTGCTTTGTGATGTTCCTAATTTGGCTTTAAGTTCCTCTACCTCCTTGGTTAAAGTTTCAACTTTTGAGTTAGCAATCCTAAGATATGTACTTTTATCACTAACTTGAGTTTGAAGATTCTTAATGTCTAACTTTGCGGCTTCCAGTTTCTCTGTAAATATTCTACTCTTATCTTTATACTCCCTAAGGTCTCTAGCAGTAGATTCGTGATTTTGGGTTTCATTAGTGAACTTACGTTCCCAGTCTTTACATTCTTTAAACATGGTTTGGCATTTAGAATTTAAGCATACCTCATGAGTGCTTGAGCTGGCTTCAGAACCTGGGATGATGTTTGCCATGAAAGCATGGTGACAGATTTCAGCAGCTTCCTTCTCTACTTCCTCTTCAGCAAAGAGGGCCACATGATCAAGTGTTAGACTCAGATCTTCCACTTGAGCAGTCCAATCATATCCTGGTGTATGCTGAACCACCAGTGCCCTATCATTCTTCCCAACATCCTTTCTTATACCTTCATTTCTATCATCAGTAACTCTGACATCTCTTTCAACCTTTGGCTTGGTACATTCTCTGGCATTGTGTCACGATCTTGATGAACCGCTGTAGTTGAGTCTCCATATTTCCCCCCGACACATAGTTAAATTCATTGAACTGCTATCTGATATTTTCTCGCCGAGATTCTTTCATGTCATCATTGCCTTCATATGCAGATACAAGAGCTCCCCAGAGTGTTTTAGCGGGTGTGTATTCCTTGAAAGCTTCAGCTACCTCGGGGGATAAAGCCATAGTCAATGCAGCCAGAGCCCTCCCTGTCGCGCTCTACCTTTTCCCTGTCTTCTTCAGTCCATTCTGACTTCACCTTGGGTTGAGCTTCTTGAACAGCTGCAGGAGTTGTCTTAGGAACATAGTCACCCACCTCAATCGATCTCATGATCTTGGGATCATTATAGTTCACATAATTCACAAACCGATATTTCCAGCTCATGAAATCTTTCCCAGACATCAGACGAGGAGGTCTGGCGGTGGTTCCGATCTTTGCGTCCATCTCTAGAGTTGCACTTGACAGGCTTGACATATCGAATGCCATTGAAGAACAACTGATGACTCAATCGGAAAGCACTTTTCGATCAAACAAAAGTCAATCAGAAAGTACACTTTTCGATCGAAAAGTGTATGTTGATCGAAAAGTCACAGAAGGGACTTTCCGATCGAAAAGGGAGTTGATCGAAAAGTCACGATGGGACTTTTCGATCGAAAAGGGGAGCTGATCGAAAAGTCGCGAAGGGACTTTCTGATCGAATGTCAAAGCTGATCGAAAAAGTCGTAAAGAGACTTTCCGATCTAATGATCGAAAAGTCACAGAAGGGACTTTCCGATCGAACCGTGGGGAACCAGGAAGCACTCTTCGATCGAGAAGTCGATCGAAAAGTATCCAAAAGGGTCGAAAAGCTTACGAACTCCTAGCAGCCTGCTTCTGTCCAGTGCAAAACCTACAAAAACACTTCTGTTTCGTGCTATACGCAGAAAATCACCAAGAAACTCAAATTGTTAGTCAGCAAAAACTTGAATCTGATATCGCGAGAGCCGTGAAACTTGTGTTTCTTGGCTCTGATACCAATTGTAAGGATCGAGAAGTCCCTCACACGATATCAAAGTCTACTAATCACCGTGCGAAATCCGGTGATTATAGATGATTCAAGTATGATCGAATAAAACAATAAAGATACGATGAAAGTAAGATGAAAACACAAACCAGATGAATAAACACTTGAGGAAATCCAATTGCCAAACACTTCGAACTAATCGAAATTCTCTTCGAGAATTTCGATGATCATACTTACAAAACACACAATCAACAACCCCTAAACATGTCACCTATCAATTCCTTATATAGTGGTGACCTAAACTTGATAACCAAGTTACAAAATTCGGCCCATAGACCCTACATACGACCGGACCATTTAACCCACTAACAACCCTTACAATTTAGCCCAACAATATTATAAACTAGCCCAACAATATCTAATGCAAAGGCCTCACAAAATTAAGGTCTCTACAGAGTCGAAATTATAGAAGGTGATTTTCCTATCAAACATTCTCCGATGAGAAGAGTCGAATAACCGCATTACGGGAATCGTGTTGTGTGGCAAGGCCAAACAGAGTGACATGATACATAAGTAACCGAAATCAAAATTTCAACACGAAGAAAATCATAATACATCTGAATATTCTCCAGCTATTGTACTCAATACGGGAAGTGAGATTCCCATTTCATGTCTCGTCTTTAGTTAAGGCGTTCATATTCGTCAATAACCCGGGTAAATTCAAGAGAAGGGAATTTGAGTACGAGAAAATCATGCGTGCATCAAGTCACTCGGTTTTTGTCTAATAGACCTGTTGTCTAACGAAAACATAAACGTCTGAATTTGCCTACCAACTAGCAAATAACATAGAATTACACAAGACTGATCACATTAACACGAGGACCTGATAGTTGATTAAGTACTTGATAGGGTTACGACTACTTAAATTCGTGTAATTCATAAGAACTTAAAAATTCATATTTCTTGCAATAACGGTTCAGATAGCCTACGAGTTTCTACAAAAATTTCTTTAAAAGGTTGATGTAGTTAAAATGTACTAGCATGCAATCTATCATGGAGGTTTTACCATACAACGCATACAATTGTCCTAACATCTGATATACTATGATACAATACTAGCATGGCATATCTCGAGCATATATGTTCATAAACTAACCAACACCACCTATACGGTGTAAAGTTGACGGGGCAACATCACACAGTCTTGTCATTCCCACCGGGGTAGGAGACTTAGGACCTTGTATGGTGTATGGTTTTCATACTCAGTTAAAGTAATACATTCACAACACGTCATTTTCTGGTTTCTAACACGTTTCATACACATAACTAATCATGCAATTCTACTCAACTTATGTTTGAACCAGTACTTCAATGATTAATCAATTTATATCCACTAAACATAGGATTAGATTCTCAAATTTTAGCATGCATAAATAAACACATATGTTTAATAAACATTTCTCATGAGAAGATCAGAAGCAAACAAACTATTTATCATGGTTAAAATGGTTCAATAGTTGCTTGGATACTAAAATATAACTGGTAACACACTGATTTTGTGACAAAAGGACTGAGGTCTAAAGAGAAATCCAATCAAGAGCCCATTTCCCTTTAGAAGGTAACGCTTAGCAGTTTGTTTAAAAAAATTACTCAATTCTGTTAAGAGTTATTCAAGAAATCACATAGACAATTAGGTTCAAATTCAAGTTGGAGTTCAGTATCATACAACATATCATCATGCACATTGCCTTGCTAAAGGATTCCAAAAATTTAGAGTGAAGATAACAAAATAAAAGTGTAACTATGAGGTACCGAATATTGAAAAGTGATCTGCAGGATTACGCATGGCATCAAGCATGAGAATAGAAAATAGAGGAAAGCTCCAACGGATTGGTTCGTGAATTCAAGTAAGCAATGGGATAACAAGCTTATGATAGTTGCAACTACACATTCCAAGAATGACATGTGAGTCTAATCCGGCACTGGTGAAGATACCAGCATGGAGGATGCAAATAACTTAATGGATAGTATAAAATTCAGATAGGAATATATAGCGTGCTTGGCAGTATTTAGCAAGGAAATTCACGTAAATAGATATCCAAATGAACGTGTCAATGCTTATACAATCCAATAGAGTAAACATCTCGTTAGAGATATCTTCATTGTTTAAGCTCACTAGTGTGCCTGAAAAACCGTAAGACGGATCTTTCTATAAGTTTGCTTGAGTGTAGAGTGAACACGAGACGTAAATAATAGTTTGTTTTATTGAAATAAACAAAGACTCAATTACAAACTCTCTCTTAAGCTTTCTACAGAAACACTCTCAAAAACACATAGTTAAGAACTGGTATCTCTCACTTCGTATCCACATTCAAAGCACAAGTTCCTATATATATACGTCTGGGCCGATCTCCGTCCGAACTCCAAGTTCGGCTGGTCCGAACCTCAGGTTCGGACCTAGTTCAGACGGCAGCTTGAACTTGTCTTGAATCTTCACATCGTCTCGTTTAGATACTTCACATGACGCACAGATTATGTATCAACAAGCTCCCCCTCGTCATGTACAGTATCTGTTCACCAGTTAAAACATATTCTTCGAACAAACTCCCCCTCAACTTGATGGAAGCTTAATCTTTGAATACTTGACGATGCACAGTTTCTTTCATCTTTATCAACACCTTCAGAAGACTTGAAGTTGTGATACACTCATTCCTTGGAGTACCTGGCCAACATAGATAATCTTGGCGCAAAACTTCTCTTCGAGAATCCAAGATATAGATTTTGAAAATGTTTTTCGTATCTTGTGTCGATCAATCGAAAACAAATAAGAAGTAAAATCTTTTTGGCTTTTAGAAAGTTTATATCAAAACAAACCTAAAATCTTTTTGATTTTTCAAACTTATGCTAAACACACCAAAAATATTTTTGTACTTTTCTAAAATTAAATGTAAATGCAATGCAGAAACAAACTCTATGTATGGTATTTTGCGAGAAAGATCAGAACGCGAGATCATATCAGACATAACCATCTAGCATATTTCAATTTCGGTCTTAATCAGCATGCAAGCCGAGATAATCGCAAATACAACATTTATGTTTAGTTCAGTACGCACCAATCATTTTTATCGTTTTCAGATATGCTTGAGGTCATTTTTTCATGCACTGATAACTCGGCCTTCACTCTATCAGAAATACTAGCAAATCATCATTTTTAACATATAGAAGCAAATTTTCTTTGTGATTTAATCATCCTTGATGAGTCATGCAAAAATAAAACAGAACCCCAAATACCTAGCAATCAGGTCGGTCTTGTGGACACGCAGAGAAAGCCCAAGTATTTGAGAAAATAAGAAAGCAGAACAAGTTGAAGTTGTATAATCCAACAACAATCAGGTCGGTTCTTCCGAACACGCAGAGAAAGTCCGATGGATTATACGAAACACCAATAAAAAATAAAGCAAAATGTCAAACGAACAACAATCAGGTCGATCTTTCGATACGCAGAGAAAGTCCGATCGTTTGACAAAATAAAGAAAATCAAACAAGTTTAAATCTTTCAAAATGAAAACATGCATTCCTGAGGATATCTCATTATTCTATTTTTGTCAGAATCATCACATAGCATTCATCAAGAAGCAAACAACCAAAAATTATCAGGCAAGCTTTATTCTTATATCTTACTTGCAGATGTCAGATTAGTCATGCACATTTACAGATTATACAAGTACCTACAGCCTTTAGACTTAGTCTATCCATGGCAGATAACGTATATGCTGATGTACTATCATTTCTCGCTTTTATCGGATCAATTTCTCAATTTTTCATCATTTTTTTATATATTCCAATTTCTCACCCTAAAATTCAAACAAATACTATTTTTTTGAATTTTCAAATCCCCCCCCCCCCCTAAGAATATGAACGAAAGAAAAATGAATAACAAAAAATGAAAATGATCGATCAACACTTGACACAATTTTTGAAAATGATATTTTATGAAGATCAGTTTTTCAAAGATAAGAACAAATGTATTTGAACTTAAAACTACAAGTATCTCACTGTCAGCAATCTCTCGATTACTAACAGGTCTTCCTGAAATACCTGCAAACACTAGAAAATAGTAAGTTCTTAAGACCCCGACCCTCATCCCCAACAATGGTAGGTCGTCCAGTGTCTTCAACAAAATATGTGTTGGCCATGGAGACAACTTTCGGTCTCCATTCCTGTTTTGGTTTGATGATTTCTAGTGAACCATTGTCAACTGATGTGTAACAATCAGAACTACTACCCAATTTTTCCGAAAGAGGCTTCTTTTGCCATGAAAATTTAGTATTGGGCATTGGTTCACTAAAAATGATGCCATCAAGATCTACATACTTTGTATGTTTGGCATTTTATGATGAATTATTAGCTGTCGTAGGAAAATTATTTGCATAATGACATTTCTTACGACAAACATAACAAAGTCTTTTACCAGTTGGATTGATAGAAATCGGTTTTTCAAACTAATCACTCAGACATTCATCATAAACTTTTGAAAAAACAGGTTGAAATTTCTTTGGTTTATGAAATTTTGGAAAAGAATTTGGAGAATCAGAAAAATCAGTATCATCTCCATAACCAAAGAATTTATCTTGACGATACAACCTGTTAGAATTAGCAGAATAAAATGAATCTGAATTGTTACCGCTTGGTGGTGTAGCATCAGATATACAAGAAGACTCTTCAAAAGAAAGCTTTTCATCTGTTGAAGGTACTTTCTTTTTCCAACATTGTGGCTTCTTATATGAAAACACCGTCTGCTTCTTTATCTTCTTTGGTCTGACTTTCTTCTTGTTGAAATCCTCAGTCGACATTTCTTTTTCTTCAAATCCCAAACTAACATTCTTTTGCTTGTCTTTATCGTGAACAGAATTTTGTATCTCATGACCCTGTTTGGCAAGCTTTGTAAATTCATATTTGATTCCTTTCACATCATTTTTCCTGGAAATCAAAGACTCATCTATCACAATCTCAGAAAACTTTGGCATTTTCACCTTTCCTGGATTTCCATAAAACGCCTTTTCTTTTTCAAGAAATGTAGATTTGGAAGCAAACTTCAACCATTGCGGTAATCAACCTCCTTTTTATTCTTCTTTGATTTGGACTTTGTTTTCTTTCCTAAACTGGTATCAGCAAATTTTGAATAATCATGCTGTTCAATACCAGATGGTATAGCTGGAACAGAAAGTTCAATATCAACAGTAGCAGGAACTTGATAAAGACTCGCATCTTTACCATTCTCCTGACTCTTTTTCAACTTATACAAATAATTCAGGAAAGTTGGTGAATTGTTGCAATTTTTTAACTTCCTTTGCAGATCAAAGATCTCACTTTGTTGGTCAGATATTTTCATATTAGCTTCTGACAACTCTTTCTGCGAAGCAATGTATTTGTCAGACAATTTGTTATAATCAATTATATGACATTGTCTCAAGCGACACACTTCCAGAACTTCTGTAGTAACTTTCTCAACCTGTTTCTTATAGTAAAGAACATCTTGTTTCAAAATATTATTTTGACTTTGAATCTCACCATTTTCATCAGGCAACTTTGTAAGTTCTTCCTGATGTTGAATTACTCTATCGGCAACTTCGACAGCAGCTTTACTAACATTTTCATATTTTTGTTGAAGAGGATAACATTTTGCAAATAACGCATCAAAATCTTCAACAGCTTCCTTTTCCTTAGCTAGAGCTTTATTGCATTCTTCAACCAACAAATTCTTTTCTTTCAACCATTCTTCCTTAATACTAGAAAATTCCAAACACTTTGAACATGATGTAGATACATCCTTTTGAATTTTGGCAGCGAAATCATCATAAACTTTACTTTTGCCATTTCTCCAATTCCTTTGTCAGAAAATTATTTTCTTCAGTCAACTTGCCCACCTTATTCTCTAACTCTTTAATTTTACCTTGAAACTTCAAATCTTGATCAACCTTTTCTTGAGAAATTTAGATATATGTTCCTCACAGTGTGTCTTTACAAAATCCCATATCAGTTTTGCTTTTCGCCACTTCCTGACTTGACCTTTAAGAATAATAGGCAAAGCCAACAGAAGTAGCGCAGCAACTATTTCATTTTGATCATATGATTTCCTTTCTTCACTTGAAAAATTGTGCATCTCCTTAAAATGACCATCACTATAAGTTGGGTACATATGTTCATTTGTAACCGGTAACCACACATTTTTATCCAAATCATTAACATAAGCTCGGAAATTTGTTGCCCAACCATGATAATCTTCAAGATTTATCAGCTTTGGCACACTCTGACGATGACGCTCCATGAATACCTCTATTTCATACATTTTAAGAATTTTGAAAATCCTGCTTCGTCCGAACTACCACCGAACTCTAATGAACCTCCGATCTTGCTCCGAACTTTGTCCGAACTCGATTGCATAGTCCGAACTTAGACTTGTGTCCGAACTCCTCCAAACTTTCTTTGTCCGAACTTCTATAACAGTGAAACACCGATCTCTCTCCGAACTCTCACCGAACCTCAAGTTCAGGGCAATTCACGCCGATCTCTCTCCGAACTAGGAGTTCAAAGCGGTTATTTTTCAGTTACTCCAAACCTCTCCAAACCTCAGACGAATCTAAACGTTTTCAACATCATTTTCGCGTTTTTGAGAGATTTTCGACGAGATTTTTGACAGAATTTCAGGTAAAACCCATAGAAATGTTTTAGAAATGAAATGCACTTGTAAAGCTCAAAGATTGACTTGTTTTTTAATGAAAAACACTCGGTTTTGAAAAGAAAACAATCACAATCAAAGCAAACGCAATAGAACAACCTCGATTTGCTCTGATACCAACTGAAAAACCGTAAGACGGATCTTACTATAAGTTTGCTTGATTGTAGAGTGAACACGAGACGTAAATAATAGTTTGTTTTATTGAAATCAACAAAGACTCAATTACAAACTCTCTCTTAAGCTCTCTAGAGAAACACTCTCAAAAACACATAGTTAAGAACTGGTCTCTCTCAACTTCGTATCCAACATTCAAAGCACAAGTTCCTATATAAATACGTTTGGGCCGATCTCCGTCCGAACCCCAAGTTCGGCTGGTCCGAACCTCAGGTTCGGACCTAGTTCGGCCGACAACTTGAACTTGTCTTGAATCATCACATTGTCTCGTTCAGATACTTCACATGACGCACAGATTATGTATCAACAGTGCCCAATCTCCTTGGTGTTCTTGCATTTCATGCATCATGTTTCCTTTCTTGTCAAAACATCGGTTCAAATGGTCTTAAAAGTAAGAAAGTATTATAAAAAAGGTGTCTACGAAACACAAAACATCAGGATGTTCAGAAGTGGCTTTGGCTTGGGTTGCCTATGCATATGCGTTTTTGCTAGGGTTCAATGCAGGTTTACCACGGGTCAAAAGATCTAATTGGGCGTTCCACAAAAAAGGATTGGGGCTATCACCTCAATGAATGCCAGAGAGTTTATAAAAAACAGGCAATCCTCCCAAAAGTAGTGTCCCTTAAACGAAAGTCGGCCTACTTCTTAACTCATGCTTCTAAAAGTTGGAGTGGTTCATTTGATCATGCGGGTTGTCATTAATAAGAAAAAGAAAAAAATCTCTGGTTTTTAAAGCTTTGGTGTTCATCTGAGTCAGAACTCACTTCTGAATCGTGGTAGGAAATTCGCTTTAGGAGAGTTTTTTTCTAGACTCCGACAATTGAAAGCACGAAGTTTGAGTATTTCAGGAATGTCTCTTTTGGTAGGAATACGTAAGGGGATATCTGTAATCTTAGAGATACTAGCATTAAACAGTTTTTGTCGAGGCTTAGTCTCGTTAGATGGAGTTTCTCAAGATGAGGCTCTTATGTATGACTCTAAAGTCAATCCTTGATACAATACTGGTCCCACATTCAACGTGCCACCAATGTTTATACATAGGGTGTACCACAGCTAACCCACCACACTACCAACACCTTGAAGGCGTACCAGCTACCCACCATTACTAGATATTAGTCAAACCACATTAAATATATTTATAAAAAATAGAGGACGTCAAGCTTCCCCCATACGCTTGAATGTTAAGGGGGCGAGAGATTAAAACCTCAATACGTTATCCAAACAAAAGGTTTAGGTGTTTCCATTTACAAGACCAACAGGATGCGTAGAGTTTGTCGTTCTAGTGAAGATCATTGCATCATTACTAGAAAAATAGCCTTTCTTGATGCACAAACAAGGACACTTGGTTATTTATGACGCGCAAAAATGCGTGTCATGAAAAACTATCAAGAATTATAAAATTCCAAGGCTAGATGATGCGTATTTTTACGTGTCATAAAACTCCTGTCAAAATTAAAAAAACACGGATACACCTTAAAATACGCGTCATCTTAAAAGTGTCGTTTTATGTTTTCATTTCCCGACTCCAAAATTAATCCCCCAAATTTGTTCCCGCACTTGTCTGCCCCCAAATCTATTTCCGCTCTTGTCTGCCCCTAAACTATCTCTCTATCTCCAATCGCCCAACACGCATACCCTAATATCCATCTCTCCCCCATCATCTCTCGCTCCCACACAAAATCGATTTCCGCTTCTGATTATCAATTCTCCATCTCTCCACACGCAAAAGCCCTAGTAGACCTTTTCGACCTCTACGATTTAAGAACCCTAATTTTGTGATCCCTTTACATGCTCCTAATCGCTTAAGAACCCTAATTAATTTTCTGGGAAGCATGCTCCTCATCACTTAAGAACCTCTCTCGCCGTCAGTCACTGTGGTCGGTAAATCAAGTTAGTTCTAAACCCTTCAATTTTACCAGATCTGATTACAACCTCTACTGCCTCAACTAAATAGATGGATGATTTATGTAAGTGTTCCGTTCCTTTATTTGTCTTCTCGATCAATTCCGAATTTTGTGATTCTATGACTTGCTTTGTTCTATCTCATGCTTTCTTCTTGCTTTCTATTGTCCTGCATCTACGAATTTGCAACTATTACGTTTATTGGTGTGTGATTTGCTTGCATATTTTGGTAATTTCATTTTGTAGGAATTTTTTATAGCTGTATTTGTGAGCTTTTCAAATTATTTTGCATTTCGCTCTTATTGAACTCATGTTAATGATGTTTACATGGTGAAATTTGTTATTTACCAACTTTAGACATGGATGTAAAATACAGATTCATAGTCTTTACTATATGTAGTTTTTTTTAGCTTAAATAAATCAAGACAAAGATTTTCTAAATTTTACCTTTAACCAGATACATATATATCATCAAATCACAGATCATATCCTAGATTCATTTATTTTTCTTATGTTTTTTTCAAATTGAACTTCTGATTGATTTTTTTTAATTGAATAAAAATGTTGTTAAACTTTGAGGCAAAGTTATATTAATTTCTTGACTGTATTTGATATAGAATATCTTCTTTTGTTCGTATTTATGACACTTGAACTTTTATTGGTTTTAAAATTAATAAGATTATGTTAATTCTTGATGCAATGTGATTTTAATTTTGGGTCTAAATTTACTGTCTTAATCTGTGAATTGATATAAGTTGCAATTCTTAGAGGAATACTGCTAACAAATTCACGTTTTCATTTTCTTATTCATGTTTAGTTGTGTTAAAATCTGAATTCAACCATCATACATGCTTCATTAATAGGTGTAGCAGTCGATAAGAAGACATTGCACTAGAGAAACTATGATTTTTTAGGATGCCATGCTACCCTCGGTACAACTGTCATGTGATTTTAATCCAACTTGAAGTTTGTTCGATGAGGAATAGTGGACTATAGTATTGATGGCCTATGAAACAATGGAAAATGATAATGGTGGTTCTTGTATAATGGATCACATGTAGCCAAATCGTCATCAAGTTATTATTTTGTTATATGTACACATGAGGTTTATATATGGATAATTTAAATGGCTATATATATATTGGATTTTGACTTTGAAAGTTCTGTTGGGTCTCTCGATCAAATTTACATGTGTATGCATGTTTGGTATGTGGTACGTATTACCAAGGAAGAGGGCAGAAGTCAGATGCATATAATCACAGCCTTGAAGCTAGACACCATGACTACGTAAACCTCAAGACAGAAAAGGTATATTGTCTGCCTGATGGTTATAAAATAAATGATCCTTCCCTGGATGATATATGGCATGCTCTTAAATTTGTGAGTATTTACTGATTAATACTTTTATTGTGATCTATCTATAAATCCATAGTACTAACTGGGAGCATGGTTTCTGTTATATTAGATACGATAATTTTGCCAGCCACGCGTTGCAGCGACGACGTTTCGTATGGTTTGTTGATGGTTTGGTTTTGTAAACTAAAAGTTACATTTTGCATTTAAGTTAAGATGTTATAAATGCACCACCAAGTTTATATCTAGTCTAATTTCATATACAGAATGGTTTACAAAATGGTTGCTTCTTCCTTTCAAGGTTCTTGCATTACTTCTTCCATGGATGTCACAAAATGTAGCTTTATACTTTCTTTTTCTAATGATGTCGCAAAATGCAGCTTCATACATGTTTCATTTCTTTCCAAAATGTTAACTTGGTGTGCCTTCACTTCTTCCTATTCTGCTTTTTCTTTCTGCTTCTTGGGTGTGGCTTGTTTATCATCTGTAGAGGTTGTTTTAATTAATGTTTGGATATAAATGGAGAAAGTATGTAATGTGTTAGCCATATAAAATTTCATGCATTATGCATGTTATTTCTTAGAAAGATCTAATTTTACCTGGTGAGTCATGAGTATGCTTACGGGTTGGTTTACCTGCTGGAGTGTGTGGTTCTGGTGGTGGTAGGAGGCGAATCATTTCAGTTGGGTGGCTGTCAATGGCTGCTGTTTCTATGTGTTTAATTACAGCTTATGTGTTCTGCCTCAGTTGGATTATGTACTTTTTTGTAGCTCCTAGGAGGGAAAACATTGGATCAGGTATGATTTTTGGGTTGTTGTAACCTTGTTGAATAACTAAGTCTCGTGCAACTTATATTGAGAGCAGCTGCCATTGCTTCATTGAAGATGACGACAGGCAGTGTTGTTGTTTCATCCATGAGGAGCCCGTTTACACAGTAGGTGTTGTACATTATTTGTTAGTTAAATGAACATAGTGATGAAGGTAGTGTACCGGAGTATACTTGATGTTAATGTGTACTTACTGATAGGTTGCCTCTGTTATAGTGTGTCCCCGTGGGCAGCTGAGTATTGGTGGTATTCCTTTCTCTTCATCGCCTTCTTCGCGTTCTTCAACCAATGTTTTTCCACAGTTTGCATGTGTACATTTGGGTAGAAAACAGCGACGGTAGGCATCGAACTCTTTCATAGTAGCTTGACATGTGTAAAGCCTTGTGTGTTTTTGATTCAATAGACATGAGGTTTTCAGAATTGGAAATATAATAGGTTGAATAATTAGAGAAAGATGATTTAAATTAATTATTAACATTGTGAAAGTATGTATGATGTCTACCAACACAAATAGACTATGGAATATCCAAAAAAACAAAGTAAGGTGTTAGGCTGCAGATTATTGGAGCTGCCATTGAACTACGTTCTTAGAAATAAACTTACGAATGGGTTATGCAAGATCCTAACAGAAACAAAATAACATGCTGGGCTGTGATTTTTAGTCTGGCTATTGAAAGGTTGAAGAAATGGTTTTAAAACTGATGTGAACAAACAGTTAGGGTCTGTTTGAGCAGAGTAGTTACCAAACTGGTGTTTTTCATTTAGGGTCTGTTTTTTCATTTAAAACTAAAGGGAAAAAAAATATAGTCAGAGTCTACTAATCAAAAGTCAATTGTTAATTCGAATTTTTAAAGCATGAATGTAAAAGTGGCAGAAGGCATTTCATCGAACACCTTCCATACGTAAGTAAATGTACGAAGAGAAGTAAGAAACTACATTAAAAAAGCGAATCGAAGTAGATAATACAATTAAACGCGAAGAATAGAACATGCACTAAAAAAAGAACTCATACCGTGAGACGAAAGTTAAACCACCACAGTGTCGCAAGCGACTGAAGCTGCAAAGTGAAAAGAATTCGATTAGAAACTAAAATCGTATGCAAACGGACCTGAAGATGGGAACGGAAACAGGGTAGAAAGAGGAGGGCGAAACATGCAGTGGCCGGAAAACCTACCTGAAAACGGGAATGTAGGCGAAAGTAGAAGAAGAAAGGGAGACGTGAAGTAAATAAAAGAAAAGAGAAACCCTAGATTTAAATCGGCGTGTCGTGTATAAAACATATACACGTATAGCAGCATGTGTTAACAGAATGGAAAAAAACAGCGCAACGTTTTAACAAAAGAAAAAAAAAGAAGCAAAGTGTTGGTGCAAAATATGTGTGTCGTGTGTGTATCAGTTAGTCTCGTTAGTTTTGTTAGTTGTTTTTTGTTAGAATGGTTAAATCATGATATAGGGTAGTTTGTGTAATTCCATCATACTTGAGGGATTTATATATGAGATTTATTATCTCATATATATAAATCTTGCAAGCTGCAAATGATGTGAGGGATCCGAACTTCTTCCAGGAGCCTCCAAACTTCAAGTTCGGCACTCACAAGTCTCTTCCATATATATATATCAAATTGAAGGTTCGGACAAGCAGACCTCGGAGATAACCGTTTTTCACTGAGTTCAATCTTAAGAGGAGGAGTTTTTGATCTCGATTTTCAGAGATTTCTGTGTAATAGATCGTGATTAGGTGCTGTATACGAGTTTAAATCATGTAATCATCGATCAATTTGAGCTATAAACCGAGTTATATTTACAATTTTGTGTTCTTGAGTTCGGGGTAAGTTTCGGTCCGAATTCGGTGTACAATTCACTAGATCCGACGCTCTTTGAGTTTTCAATTGGTATCAGAGCATTCCAGGCGTGATTCTACACCATTTGTTGATCGATTTCAGTAGTTAAATTGCTCAAATTCGATGAGTTTGACTTTTTCGGTCAAACTGTTCATATCTTTGACCTTAAAATTCGTTTAATCCACTTTGTTTTGGTGTTTCAAATTAGCACAGGAAGATTCAGCAGAATATTACGCATCTAATACAAGTTACGAAAGTAAATTTGGTTAAGATTTGGTTTGGTTCGCAAATTCACAGTACGTGAATGAGTTCTTCATGGTTCTTTAATGGTGAATCTGTGAATACTTAATCGTTTTGCGAAATTTCAGTTGCTACAAGTTCCTTTCCATCATACGAATCTATTGCAACAATCGGTTTTCAATTTGGTTGAGTTTTGAGAAGACCATGATTTCACCATCTTTGTCATTCGCCGGAGTTCTTTTGTTCGAGGCTTTAAGCTCATCAAAACCTAGCAACAATGGTGCTAGTTTGAATCCTCTCGTCGTCACGAATCCGTAGCAACTTTCGGATCGAATTTTGGTTAAGAATCAAGAGAGATATGATTGTTTAAAGTATGTGGAGAATTAAAATTTTGTCGCCGGAAAAGCTCGCCGGATTTGGCATCCTTGGCGGGAAAATTAAAGAAAAACTAGGGGGGCTGGACTTCACGACTATTTTTTTTTTACTTGAAAGTTTTTAGTTTTAGCCCTTCATCTTTTAAAAAGTTTCAAATAGTTATTTTTTGTTTTTTAAAAAAAAAGGGAAAAAAACAAAGTCTTAACAAATAAGATTTTTACTAAACAAAAATAATACAAATTTTTCTAAAACAAACAAAACATTTTTCTTTTTAATTTTTTTTTCACAAGTTTAAACAATACAATTTAAAAAAAATACATAAAGTTTTTGTGTTCATTGAATTGTTTCGTGAATGCAAAATATCTTTGTGTTTGTTGAATCAATTTTCAAACATAAACCCGTTCTTGTTTTTGTTTTTACCGTGTTATTTTTTCTTGTTTAGTTTCTTTTCTTAAAACAAAACAAAAACTATAAACCTTTTATCTTTCAAAGTTTGTTTTCTTAAAAGAAAGATAAACAAAAACATTTTGTTTTTCAAAATTTGTTTTTTTTTTAAAACAAGCAATATTGAAAGAAATATAAAAAAAAATAGTTTTTGAGGACTTGGCCTTGGGATTTCAATTCGGTGAGTTCATAAAATTCAAAGTTCAAGTTACAAGGTTCAGATTGTCATTTTTCTGGTGGAATCACAATGAGTAAAGTTCAATCAAGTTCGGTGGCTCCCAAGTTATTAAAATGTGAAGCTTATCAAGAATGGAAAAAGGATTTTGAGGTTTTTATCAATGTTAACTTTGAGGAATTTTGGAAGGCGATTGATAAAAAGTATTCATATCCGACTGATAGGCATGGTGTTCCTAAATTTCAAAGAGATCTTTCATTCGAGGAAAGGGAATGTTATGAAAGAGAATTAAAAGCTTATGATATTCTCACAATGGCATTGTCAAAAGAATTACTGTCTCAATTCAAAACGTACAAGAATTCTAAAATGTTTTGGGATGCTCTTGCTCAGAAATATGCCGAATTGAATGAATCAGTTATGGAAAAAGTTCAAAAAGATGAATCTTCAAAATGTGAAGCTGTTGAGAATGAATTGAAGCTTCAACACGAGAATGTGGAGTTGATTGCAAAAGTTTCAAAGCAAACTGAAACAAATGATGATTTGCTGAAGGAAGTTGAGAAATGGAAGAAAGAAGCAAATGAAATGGCAACAGTTTTTGATGATTTGTTTGCAAAATCAAAGATCAAACTTGAAGGTCTAGAAAAGGAAGTTGCTGATCTTACTGCTAAAGAATTAAGTCATCAAGAGGACAACACGAAGCTGTTAGATGCTAAAGCTGAATTGCTCCGTGAAAACAAGCTTTTGAAGCAGAATGTTGAGATTTATAAACAAAAATGGGAAAAGGTTGTTCAAGAAACATATGATGCTCATGATCAGTTGAGGAGAGAAAAGTTTACTCTGAATAGAACAACAGAAGAACTTATTGCAACACAAAAAGAGTTGGCTGAAGCGCAAAAGAAAATTGCAGACATGAAGATTGAGGTTTGTGATTTCAAAAGACAGTTGCATAATCTCAATAATTCATCGTCTTTCACAAACTTTTTGTGCAAGAAGGAGAATTTTCAACAGATTTTCGGTGATGTTATTCTGAAAAATGTACCACCTCCTGTGGTTATTGAAAATTCTATCAGTACTTTGAAAGCAACAGAAGAAGATCACGATTATTCAAAGTTTGCTGATATAAAGTCCGAAAATAAGAAGAAGTTGAAATTTCAGAAGAATAAGGATGAAGAAAAGTTTGATCCAAGAAAAGCACCAAAGTTTGACTCAAGGTCTACATTTCTCAGTAAGGAAAAAGTGTTTCAAGGCAATCCAGGACATGTTAAAGTTCAAAAATTTTCAGAGATTGTGATTGATGAATCTTTGCTTTCCAATAAAGATGATTTAAATGCCATCAAGGATGAGTTTTCTCGACTTGCTTCACAAGGTCATGAGAAACCTAAGTCGGTACCAGATAGATCTAAAAAGAATGATGGTCTGGGATATGAAAGCAAAGATGATAACATGAATGTTAGAAATGATTTCCAAGATATGGTTGAGATAGAAGAAATTGTAGAAGATATCATGGTTCACAAAGAAAATGATATTCCAATTGAGAATTATATCATGTGTGAACCTGATGATGATTTTCTGTCAACAAATTCTAAGTTAGAGCGTCAAGAGAGTGATTCTTCTCAACATTCTACAATGTCAACAGAATCCATGTCATCTCCTAAGTTGGCTGATGTGAGAGCTTGCTTTTACTGCAACAAGACGGGACATGTGATTCGTGATTGTGCTATTCGAAAAAGGTTTTCACTTGGTTCATATCGATCACCATCATCCGATTCGATGATTCTCAATGAGGTACCTGTTAGACAAATTCAGCAAAACCAACGACAGCCAGCTTATAAGAAGCCGGTTGTTGGTAAAACCTCAAATTATGATGATTGGTCACAACAGTTTTCAAAATCAAAACATTTTTCAAAAAGAAAACAATTTTTCAATAGTGATTTTGAAATGCCTTACTCAAATGAGTTTTCATATTATGGGCCTTGACAACATCACTCAAAACCTGAGAAAATGTTGGTCGAAGAGTTGTTGAATATGGTTTTTAACAAGTCAAAGTTTTTCAATGGTTGTGATTCGCAAAGGTCGAAATCATTTAAACCATTTCGTTCTTGGAAACAGAAAATGGCAACCTCGGTGGGAATCGATTTTGTTGAGGATACGGGACGACCCAAGCCGGTTTGGGTTCCCGTATTTAACTAAAAATTGTTTGAGGTTGTGTGCAGGTACTTCAAGAAGACCTATTAGTGATTGCAAAGTTGCTGATAGTGGAGTATTTTGCTTAAGTTAGCGCTTCACAGAGTTGATATTTCACAAACATTTTTGAGAAAAATGATTTTTCAAAATCTAAAAATCCGAGGTATCCGTGTTGGTCGATCAATTTTATTTTGTTTTACTTTCTTTCATATTTTTAGGGGGAGAAACATTTGGAACATTAAAAAAAAATAGATTTTGTTGAATTTTAGGGGGAGAATATTTGAAAAACACAAAAATAGTGTGATGTTTGTTTCCTTTATGAAAAATATATAAAAAATGAAAAAACTGGAAAAGATAAAAAAAATGAAAAATCTCAAAAAGAGAAATTGATCCAACCATATGAGAAATGATATCACTACAACAAAAAGGGGTTTTTAGGACCTTTCGTGTGGGACGCTTTTAAAATAGTGTCTTAAAAAACTATCTAATATGACAAATGAGGGTTCAGGGTCCTATTATACTATATGAAGTTAAACTGGTATCCTAAAAACTATGTAATAGGACGGATGAATATTTAGGCTCATATTATCATATAACTTAATAGGACGCTTAGTATTTGGGGTCCTAATAAAGTACATTATAGGACCACTGATTATTGAGGGTCCTATTATAGCATAACCTTATAGGACATTTGGAAATTCAGTCATAAAATATCAGTGTAATAGGACCCTTATTTGCCGGAATCGTATGGTAACATAACTTAAAAAACTCATTTAGTTATCGTGTTCGAGCCTTGTATGGAAGATCGTTTAGGCACGTCAAGCCTTATCGGGCTTATGTTGTATCGATATGTAATTTTATATTTATTTTTTAAGGGCTTTATATTTTTACCTTGTTTTTGTTACCAGAACCTGTATCCTTTTTAAGTTTTTGCGTGCCCTCCAAATTTGATGCCAAACAGGATGCACAATTAGTTCCCAAAAGACTCAAATTTCGTTCAACGAAGGGATAGTTGGAGAAATCGCATGCCCCAAATTTGGTTCCTAAAAAAGATGACAGAGAAATCGTTGTTTGCAACCGTCTTCCACACCAACGGCGGCGCATCTACCGCGGCTTGTTCGTTCTTCATCTCCGTTCAAAGTCACCTCGAAGGTAAAGCTCCAATTTGTTAATCTTTTTTGAAACTTAAACACTTTTTTTTAAGTAAATACTTACGTGTTTTGATCTATTTTTAGGAATCCGTTTGCTTTTAGGTTTAAACAGTTTGTTTTGCTATTGGTTTCAAATCAGTTGTCTTTCTTCAGAAAGTAGATTTTGAAGGTAAAACCCTAATTTATGTTGCCCTAATTTCTTCTCAAGTTTTAAATCAATTTCTTTCTAATATTTTGAAGCTAGGGTTTGTTAATTTGGGGATTCTGTATGTTCATATTTTCATAATATAATTAAATCGTTGCATGCACATATTAGAATTCTAATTTGAATGCTTGTTTGTGTTATTATTAAAGCATAATATGGCATTGAAAACTCATTCCGGAGTTTGGCTCTAAATGTTGTACAAGTTAGTTGTGCAGCATCTCCTAAACATGTTTAGTGATAATGAACCACGGCTCTATACTCGTAATAGGAGCATTCCCATCCCATTCCCTATCCCTATCCTCATCACTAAAACTCCCTCCATCTCATTACTCTATCCGTATAATTTAATGTAAAAGAAAAGTGCTCCTCTATATTTGTAGATTAATATTCAACACTATATCTATTATTTTATATTTGTAGTGAGTGGTTCAAAGAGAAAAAATTATTTAAAAATGAATGAAGAAGTATTATTTAGTTGAATAGGATAAGGAATGGGAATATATAAAACATTGTTCTTCAGTTAAATTATAGGGATAGGGATAAGGAATGGAGTGTGAATGCTCTAAATTGTGATTCATCATTGTCATATATTCGATATACAAAGATTTTAGTTATTCATAATTGTTAGAGATAATGATTTGTTACAAAGTTTGTTTTTTAATATTTTGTTTGTTCCAACAGTGGTTGATAAGCTCTTACAACACTTAGATACTTCTATTGGTGTTCCTGGCTATAAACTATCTGCTTTTACCTAGTTTTATTGGGTACCATTTCAGCCTTTGTGTGAGCAATACTACCACAAACGAGGTAATGTCGGTTTCCTTAATCTACTTCGATGTGATGATTTTGATCCATTTTATAAGCAATACTACCCCTAATGAGTTGTGAGGTAACGTCAGTTTCCTTACGAGCCATTTTCTATTAGTGGGTTGGTTCGATTATGTTATATCTTTAATAGGCTAACCAGGAAAATGTAGTAATCTGAAATGGAAATGGGTCAAAATTGACCCAAAATGTTTTCTAGTGCATACAATGTCTCAAGTTGCTATTGCAAAAATCAGATTTTTTTATAACATTAACTTCTTTTATAATAAATATGAATCTTGGACAAACAAGCTTTCTCAGTCAAGTAAACCTGGTCAAATGAATGCAAAAATGACAGTTTTAAGATCTGAGTGTCTGACCAGCTTATCGTTTCATCATAAGTTATACTAGTCTTTTTATTCCATAGACATCGAAGCACTGGAGCATTCATATTCTCCAACTTAATTGCTTGACTATGAATGAAATTCGAATATACGCTTGAACAGTATCTAAAAAGGGAATTTTTTGGACCAAAAGCAATAGCATCCAGTGTTTTATGATGAATATGGACATTGGACAGATAGGTAGTTTCATCTTGCATCTCTTCTAAGAAATTTGGCATGTATTTTGTAGCTTATAATGCATTGCGGGAAATTAAATCCAACTACCGTCTATATGCTTCTCCCTACAACAGAATCCACTCCGTGAATGAAGCCTCTACATTTAGAAAATCGTCTACATTTAAATATTGCATATTTATACTTTTACTATCTGTTGTTTGTATGTAAAGTCGTCAACTGGGGTACAATTGACAACAATATTAGGTTGCCATATAGTTGAACTTTGTTGTCCAACATTGCTAAAAGAACCATTCCATAATAGGTATTACTTGGAGCCCTTCTGTAGAAATAAGTTGATACACTCTTGGCTGTTTATATATGGTTATTTTTGTGTACACGTATATAATTACGCTAGTTGAATTCTAACTTGTACTAGTACGTGTTTACATGGTTGATGATGACAGGGTGGATATAGTTAGAAGTTTGGAAGCTATGATTCAACGGTTGATAAAGTATAGCTATGTTTGAATGTTTCAACTTGTACTAATGCCTGTTTACATGGTTGTTTACATGGTTGATGATGACATGTTTGGTCTAGGTGTCCCTGCTTCTTGTCGTAGAGAAAACATCGAATTAATGTCTCAGTGTGAGGAACTTAGTCATACAGTCGTCCAGTTAAGAGCAGAAAAGAATGTGTCAATGAATCATTCTAGTGTTCCAACTTCTACATCACAACATCCCACTGTTGTATCCAATGGACCTCAACGTTTATGGGTACGTTTCTATTGAGTTTGTTACTTATGTCATCTCTATATTTTTATAGCAATATTTACATTACTTATGTGATGCATACATTAAAATAACTATTGAAATTACATAACTATTACAAGGGTTCTGTCTAGCGGTGGTAAAATATGTATGAGTTTGGCTGGATTGAAAGTTTGGAACACTTTATGTTCATCGTTATTATATTTCTATATATAATTGCGTATGAATACGGTTTTGGTTGCTTTCAAATCTGCAGTAGAAGAATAACAGTGTTTTTTCACAATACATAGTTGCCATTTAAGCAAGAATCGAACACATTAACCCTTTAAGTAGTGTGTCATTCTTTTGGAGAATTGTGGAAGATTAGAATTTCGAGGTGTAAAATAATCATAAGCATATCACTAATATCACTCTGAATGAATGATATTAATATTTATCACTTCATACTTCTAATTATTAATTTAATCATTTACATTAAGAAAACCAGTTATTGATTTTGTTTGCGTGAAGCCAAGTTACAGCATGCATGTATTAGGAACAAAAGTGTCCAGTTTTAGGATAAACTCATTGAATGGCAATAAGATCAATGTATAGATAATATTTTGATTGTTTTGTCTACAGGTTACTGTGTTGACTAAATTTCTTACGACGAGTATGCTATAATATAATATATATTAATCAGATTGTGTACAATGCATCACCTTATTAGGTATTTGGTTAAACTTTTTTTGCTCTTTTTTTTAATAAATGTTTACATTACTTATGTTTTTTTTTTATAAATATTTGTCAAATTGAAATCTAGGTTGGAGATGAAGCTTTCCTTAAAAGCATTTCAAACTCAAAGACTGTAGTCAGAATAATGGTAAATAGTTTAGATCTAAGTCAAAAAGTTGGGGCCACAGAGATTGCGCGTGATTGGTGTGAGGTAAATATTCAAGTAGCTGTGAAAAGAGATGAAAATTTGGTTAGACCATATGGGTCATTGGACACAATCCAAGCTGCTATTGGTGCATCCATAGCATGGCCATGTTCTTTCATTTCGGTATGTCATTATTGTTAAACTTGTAATATATTATTAAGTTTATAACAAACTTTAATCTTATATATGGATGATTAATTTGTAGGTGGTTTGTGACGAGTGAGAAGGATGCATGATGACCGAAGACTATATTCTTCTAGTGTCTTTCATTACTTTAAGTTTCATGTTTAATGTTAGGATCTTGGATAATAATATTATAACTTATTTTTGTTTAATGCTTTTGTTATCGAAATGACTTATTTCAACGATAATTAAACTTTATTTATTCCATTAGTTGAAGTTCATCTATTGATAAGTTGATGGTATCTTATTTGTATTTATGAATCATGTTTAATGAGAACAATTTTAAGGATGTTGGTAATCGTCCTTAAATAAGTATGCTCATATGCTTTACAAATGAATAAATCGTCCCATCATCATTTGACATGTTACGACCCTTTTTGTGGTACTAGTATAAGGATGATTTACTATTTGATCTATCCACTTTTTAGGACGCTAATATGTGTCATAAAATGTATGCATCTTAAAACCTTATAAAGTGTCCTATTTTGTGGTTTATTAGGACGTTGTAACGTGTCCTATTTTGTGGTTTATTAGGACGCCTAAACGTGTCCTATTTTGTGGTTTATTAGGACGCCCTAAGTTTATAGGACCCCTTTAGAAAGGACACTTTTATTAGTGGTCCTTTTATCTCATGCGTCCTATAAAATAACATTTTAGGACCTTTTTTGGTGTCCTATCAAGCTACTTTTGTTGTAGCGATGGTACATCAGCATACGTTATCTGCCATGAATAAAGTAGAAAGAAAGGCTGTAGGTACCTACTTGACTTGACTGAATGTGCTGAGTAGTCTGATATATTCGAGTATGATATAAAGATAACGTTTGCTTGATAATTGTGGTTACAAATCATGATGGGTACTGTGCATATCTGGCAAAATAAAAGGAGAAAATACCAAAAACAGAATAAAGAGATGTTCTGGTGTACGCTTGCTTTATTTTGAAAAATTTCAACTTGTTTGATTTTCTTTATTTTGTCAAACGATCGGACTTTCTCTGCGTATCGAAAGATCGACCTGATCGTTGTTCGTTTGACGTTCTGCGTTATTTTCTTTGGTGTTTCGTATAATCCATCGGACTTTCTCTGCGTGCTCACAAGGCCGACCTGATTGTTGTTGGATTATACAACTTCAACTTGTTTGATTTCTTTTAAATTATTTTCTCGATACTTATGCATTCTCTGCGTGCTCACAAGGCCGACCTGATTGCTAAGTATTTGAGGCTTCTGCTTTCTTTTTGCAAGAAACACCATGAACCTGATATCTCTATGGCATTTAATTCTGTATAAGCAAGTTTACAATATCAGTATGAGAAATCTGCTGCGAGTAACTTGGCTTGAATAAAAGAAAAATACAAAAATATGAAATAAGCAGTTTGCCAGTATTCCTGATTGTGTGGGTATCATGTTATCTATGCTCGATAAATACACTTAATTTCATATCAGAAAGCTATAGACAATGACCTGCTTTAGCTGAAATAAACCAAATGGTTGTATTCTCAGTCAGCTTGGCTTGCATGCTTAGTATTTTGAAATTGCAGTGTGTACGATGCGTTATGTCTGATATGATCTCATGTTATGATCTTTCTCACCAAAACAAAAATAGAGTTTAATTCTATATTGCATTTATGTTTCAGTTTATGAAAAATCAAAAAGATTTTCAGTGTGTTTTGATATAAACTTTGTAAAATCCAAAAAGATTTTCTTTCTTCTTTGTTTTTTGATCTGATCGACACGAGATACAACAAATTTTAAAACTAAATGTCTTGGTTTCTCCAAAGGAGAAGTTTTGTTTCTAAGATTAAAGTTATGTTTGGAAAAGAAAAGCTGCACTTTTGTCTTCTGAAGGTTGCAGGTTAATATCATCAAAGTCTTTCAGATAAACATCTCAGAATGGATGGCAAGCATGGTTATGAAGTTGTCAAAGAGTTTATCATTATCAGAAATGGTTCAGTTGACTTAGTCCTGTTCCAGCCATGTCTACCCTACATCAACTAACATTAGATTCAAAGAGTTTGAAGATCTGATACAGCACACATCAAGGGGGAGTTTGTTGGTGCAAAATATGTGTGTCGTGTGTGTATCAGTTAGTCTCGTTAGTTTTGTTAGTTGTTTTTTGTTAGAATGGTTAAATCATGATATAGGGTAGTTTGTGTAATTCAATCATACTTGAGGGATTTATATATGAGATTTATTATCTCATATATATAAATCTTGCAAGCTGCAAATGATGTGAGGGATCCGAACTTCTTCCAGGAGCCTCCGAACTTCAAGTTCGGCACTCACAAGTCTCTTCCATATATATATATCAAATTGAAGGGTTCGGACAAGCAGACCTCGGAGATAACCGTTTTTCACTGAGTTCAATCTTAAGAGGAGGAGTTTTTGATCTCGATTTTCAGAGATTTCTGTGTAATAGATCGTGATTAGGTGCTGTATACGAGTTTAAATCATGTAATCATCGATCAATTTGAGCTATAAACCGAGTTATATTTACAATTTTGTGTTCTTGAGTTCGGGGTAAGTTTCGGTCCGAATTCGGTGTACAATTCACTAGATCTGACGCTCTTTGAGTTTTCACAAAGAATCGAACCTACGACACTTGATAGAAGAACAATAACTCCAACCGTTGAAGCATGTAGACAAATATGTCAAAACTGTGCCAACTAAATACAAATTAAAGAAAACAGAAGCTGGTAGAAAAAAAAATTTTAATAGTATTACGCCACATGTCAAGTAAATGACACATGGCAAATGGTGAATGGGCAAACCGTTGTACAGTAAATTGAGACACAACCTTTCAATTGCAATTGATAATATTTAAATTGTTATAATTGTATTTCTATTATGTTCTCATTTACTCCATCTTAATTCTAGTGTTTAACTTTGGTTGTTGTTGTTGGTGTCACCTCATAGGCTTAACAAAGACCAAGTTCTGCAAATTATAGAATTAGACAATGGTCAAGGGCACTTGATGGTACTGATTATCTTCCTTGAATGATAATATTTTATTAATAATGTCGTGATCAATTGATGCTGTAGCAGAATGCAGTACTTAAAAAATAGTGATTGTGATTTTTTTTTTGTGATTCTTCAGAGGTGGGGCTTAATAACATTAAGGAGGACTGATTTTGTTAATGTCACAATTCAGTCAATATTTGATATCTACCAATACTATAGCTTATGAGTCATTCAACTTGGAAAAGGCCTTTTGTATATGATTTTGGAAATTTTCGTTCTCTAAGTGAAATGTCACAAGTCTACTTATATCGTATGGGATTTAGTGATTTTATTAATACCTTTTCCTCCCCTTTGAATCATTGAACTTGGAAAAGGCCTTTTGAAGCCGAATTGATTTAAGCCCAATGCCCTTTTTTTAGACACCTCTAAATGGTTTTGATGTTCATCCAGATCTCAACTAAATGATGAAAAACATGGAAACCAGAAAAGTAGAAATGGTCCAAAACCGGTTGTTTGGAATATTCAGAGTAACACTTATGTGTTCAATTTGTTGAAGTTATCTTATTACTGGTTTGTTTTCATTGTTGCTTATTACAAGTTTCTTTTTGCTGTAAAACAATAGAAATCTGAGTTGGAACGAGTTCATAAGGTATTACCACCTTTGTTTGGAAACTTAAGAAATGTCATGGACATGTAAGTGATCACATTTCCATTCATTTGTTTCCATCGGGTTTCTTATAACATAAAATCACTTTTTTTTTGCAGAGATGTTTTTTTTTCATTGCAAAGGGTTGTTTTTTTTTAGAAACTAGGCAAGATACTATCCTCCATGAAGTAAATACACTTGTCTCCCTTAATTAAGTCAAACATGTTTGTCATGTTTGTTGGTGTTTGGTCTCTACATTACTCTACGTAACAACTGTGTTCTAGAAAGCGCGTCCTAGCCTCGGTGCATGGCGCAGCTAGGCCAGAAGAAGGTCGCAACAGGTTTGTTCTGTAATAGTGTAATGGCTTCTCTGGAGTTGATTCTTTTTTGTACTTCACATTGAGACCTTCTGTGAATCAGGTTTGCTCTATAATGAGTTGAATTTAGTTGACTTTTTAATGTGCCCCTCAAAGGCGCAGTTATGGGTTTAATAGTCAGTAGATACTAGAGATTTTAGGAAGGCCAAATGATGGAAAACCTAGAGTTCTAAAGCTTCAATTGAAATAAGTTGCTGGCCAAATATACAAAAATATATATTTCTTATCTAAATTGTTATAAGAAAATGACTTTTGAGGCCCACTTTCTTTTGAATATAAATGATATATCAATAGCTACTTAAAGATCATGTGACTTTTGAGTTTAACAAGACCAACAGTCGACTACAAAGTTTGGTGGATACTTTTAGAATTTTGATTTCACAACCTTGATGTATAAAATAAGTTGCTTAGTTGCTCAACAAGTGTGTATTGGATTTCAAACAGATAATGGTTTTTAGAATGGTTTTTCACATAATGGCCAAATCTGTTTTGTTTCCTGATGCAGGAAAACAGTAAGCAACGTATTTTCATCTACTTTTTTTCTATTCAAAATATATGTTAGCCCTTTTCATGAGGTTATTTCTTTAATCAAGGTACTTATGCAACTTCTTTCATAGGCAACAAAGGTTTTGCCTGACCCCCTACTTCCTGGATCCGGTATCATACCTCGCGTTTTTATTTTTTCAGGAAAACTAGTCGTCGGCTACTTAGACATGGTTTAGGTACAAATATGCAATAGGAGGTTGCTCCAATAGATGAAGAGCTTGTGTGTACGTGGTTTAGGTACAAATATGCAATAGGAGGTTTCTACTACAGTAGTGCACATTTTAGCCTCAAAACACCAAGTAAGATTTTGATAAAATGCCTGCTACAGGGTAGCCTTCGAGCCAAATCTTTTCTGATCCAGAGTATCGTTTTTTTGCTTTTAAGTTGTCATAGAAATTTGGTCAAAGGAAACTTAAGTTTCAAGTGAACAGTTCAAATTTAGGCATATTGATCAGGTGATTTTGTAGGATATTGGATTGCTATATTTCCCATGTCAATAATTCATTATTTTAATTTATTGAGCTTTCTATAATTTCTCTTACCTGATTGTCTATTCTATCTTAATTTATTGCCAACTCTAATCCTTTTGCTTAATTTATTTAACTTAATTGACACGTTACTGCCCCTAATTTGCAGCTGCGTTCAACAAATTAACTAAGCCAGCCGCGGGGATTTGACACCTGATGAGCTTAAAGAGAGGCAGGTTTGATTTCTGTTCAACCAATTAACCGAACCAGTGATGTCAATCTTTGGCTAGAGTTAAAAAGGATGCCTAAATTAAGAATTTTGTGACTTAGGATGTTGCAGCAGATTTATCTCTAGGTCTAATTATATTGACCTTACCCAAATCAGAAAATAATAACAATCAGGTGTTGCTGTTATATATTTGTTGATTATTGCCAATTATAAGAGGCAAAGTGCTTTACTTTTAAAACTCTCATTTCATTGTATCTTTCAAAAAGAATCAGGAAGACCTGATGTCGCTATGGATTTTGATGGACCTTTACAAATTTATAAACGTTTATAAAATTTTCTGCAGCTTCTATCTTCATATGTGGAACTTCCGCAACTTCTATCTTCATATTTGGGATTGTAATTGGAAGAGAGAAGGATGTTATCAGTATGTTATCACTATTCTTTCTTTTCTAAATCTATTTTAGATTAGCATATTTTCTTGTTAGGTGAAGTTTCATGTCCACAACTTTTAGGTTGTCTGATAAAAAACTTTTTAGGTTGTCTGATAGTTCATCCTTTTAGTTGCATGTCCACAACTATGGTTTCTTTTATAAATCAGTTATGGTTAATTTGATTCATGCTACTCAAACAATTCACTCTTAATTACTTCTTTATTTTTCACTCACATGTGTGTTTGTCTATAAAGGTTCCTAAATCATGATTCTTGCTTATCTTTTATTTCAGTTTGCTGAATCTGTGGTTTTGATAACTCATTTAGTGGTATAGTTTACTTCATGATTATTGTTTTTCACTGTGATCGACTTTCTGATCTCCTCCTGAAATACATTTATGTTTTATTGTTTTTTCCCATGAATAGCTTTATCATTCTCAAGAAAATGAAGAAGCTTTATCCTTCTAAAATTGTCAAATTGTATTGCATAAATTATAACAGAAAAATGCTAAAAAATATATGATGGCGGCAAATTACTTGGGTAGGGTCGAAAAGAACAGTGGAGTTATAAGGCGGGGTTCGAAAAATGTATTATTGGCTCGTATGCTTGAGATGACCATGGACCTGGTTCTTTTTTTTTTGCAGGTCTGCTTTATGAGTCTACTTCCTGAATCTGGCCAACTACAGCAGCATGGTACATATCAAATGACCAAGTTCTGGCCAGAGTTCTAAGGGGGCTGTTAAGTGATTTGATGATAATGCTACAGCTGATTTGATGAAGGATGATTTTCGTAAGTCCCCTGTACATGTGATTTCTGCTGCAGGACCTTCTAATACTGGTTCTAAATGTTAAAAATCTGCTCATGGAATATTATGGGTATGTGGCTACATGTAAGGCTAAGTTAATGGATCTTGATGATCTTTTTTTATGTCGCAAAACCTATTAAGAAAGTAACCAAACCGAAGGCATGGAAGCATTCTGAACCGGTAACAGGGAAGAAGCTCAAGTAGATGCGTGATGAGTTTTGGGATAGTATGCCACTTTATGGTTTGTTAATAAAAACAATTGTAACACCCCAAATTTCACAGATACATGATATATATAGTAAATACGTGTTTATATAATAAATTCGTAAGCTTAAATGATAAATGTGGTAAGACTATGCTTTAGATAAATTGCATGTGTTAGAAATACGTGTTTGATGGCCTATATGGTAAAATATGCATGAACGGATGTGTTAAATGTTAAAGAAGATAAAGTATGAGATGAATATATGTTTATATGAATAACATAATAATACATGTGTGAATTAATGGATACATATGTGTAAATACGTGTGTTAATAGTTAAAGGAAAAGTAAAAGGACTAAAACTGCAATTATTGTAAAGTTATAAACGTATACGGATATTATACGTATCTATAATTATTACAAGTATCCTGAGACTTAAAACATAGTAAAGATATATCCTAATATGATTCGTAACATGAAATGATAAGTATTGTAAAGTTTGAGAGGCTAAAACGTAATTTAGCAAATAATAAAGAAAATACATATAAATGTATATATGTTATCGTACAAATGCCGAGCCTTAGAAACCTTAGAAAATGTTATAAATTTGTCCCATAAGGTTTTGGTACATAAAATGATAAAAGGTTAGAAGTTTACAAATGCATTAAACCAAATTAGAAGGGCCAAATATGCCAAAAACCAAATTCTGGCCGGAACTTCACTGGCTCGCGTATCGCGAGCCACTACTCTAAGCCCTGCGTGATACGCGAGGGCCACGGCTGCAGCAAAAACATGACAGGTTCGTTTTTGAGCCACGACACACGACTTGGAGGCCAAGATTCGGAATATTCGTGGCAGATTTCGACCGTGACTCACCATAATACGTGTAAAGACATTAAGGTGCACCCTCTAGAATAAATAGCAGCCCCGAATCCTCAGAATAACTCGCCAATTTCATGAATTACAACCCAAAAACCCTCTAAACCCACCAGAAACTTCGTCGGAGCAATACGAGCAATCGGAGAAGAGTTAGAAGCCGAAATTCTGCAGTCACCCCTTATTTGGTACTCTTAACAATAAACTCTTTCAGTTTTTGCTAATTCTATTTCTAAATATGCTTTCTAAAAATGATGTAAAATTAGGGTTCTTGAGGTTATTCTGCTCAAATCGGGTGATCGGGTAGGAATTAGGGTCTGAATTTTTGTAGGTAATCCTAAATTAATGTGTTTTAAGAAAGACCTAACTTTATTTCACAATTGAACAAGGTTTGGCAATGGTTTTGTTAACGGGTCAAAATTAAGGTTTTCGTAACGTTGTTCTGCCCAAAATGAGCAAACGGTTTTGTATTAAGCTTAGATATTATAAAGTATATTATAAAATGTTATAATGGATAATAACCTAAGTTGGTTTTAAAATAAAATGAGTTTTGATAAAGAAACGAGAAATATTCGAAATTAGGGTTTTGATATATGATTATTTAATATAAAATAATCTGGAGGGTATGGGGACTTGAATTTTGGTATGGAACTATGTTTATATATATAGTAAGTATACATGGGGTTAAAATGGATAAATGATAAAGTATCTAAAAATACCGAGTTAATCGGATATTTAGAAGTTCGTGCGGACCGGAAGGGTAGGCGCCTGTACACTAGGGTTTCTAGCATAGTGAGGGTGTCGCATAAATCCCAACTGGGAAATACCATACCTCCCTGGGTGATCCCGGAGTGAGCGTTTGCTTATTGAAATGCGCGTCTTCATATTAAAAAGGGATATTATGCCTATAAGGGTATTTTGGTCATATTGACCTAAATAGAAGTAAACCTTAATAATTTGATATTATTAAGATAATATAAGAGATAAATAAATATAGGATATGTTTATAATGTTATGCCTTGCGTTAATGCCATACGATACGCGAATTAGGTTAACCGAAGGATTCTGTCGGAGGTTCGGTCCGAGTTTAACGAGTAAAGAGATAAGGTGAGTTCTATGAGCCCACTTTTAAATGTTTTAAATGTTTTAATGTTTTTGAGCTGATATACATGCAATGATTTATATTCAACTGTTTACTTAAAAAGTATTTGAAATGCTTTTATCTGAAAGTTTGATTATCTTAACTGTTGAATTGATGAACTGTTTGAAATGATACGTGTTATGTTATGAAGATGCTTATGAATGGTTATACATGTTAGTAATGTATATGAAATGATTATGATAGAATAATGCATATGAAATGATTATTAGGGTTATGTGCTATATTTGCTTTGAAACTAGGTATCCAAATGATAAGGGTTTGTTAATAAACGCACAAGTGAGAATGTATGATTATATGAGAACAGGTGATACGTTTGCTATATTAGAATGTGGTGGATACGCCGCTGGTACATCCTGTATACAAGCATGGTGGTATAGTTACCTGGTATATCAAAAGTGTGGAGGATACGCTGCTGGTACATCCTGTATACATACACCTAGGTAAATTAGGGGATGTTCATTTGTTGCAGTATATGAGTACATTATCATGTTTATTAGCACACGCAAGTCATTCGGATATCTAATTAGGGGCGGGTAGTAGTACTGTGGTGGTTAAGGAGATGTTCGATAGAATGGAACGTCTAAAGAGTTAAGGTTACGTGAATACAAGTCGATACTGAGGTTGGGGGGCTTCCAGACGAAGTCACCTGAGCGGTATTCGAAACTGGAAGAACGGAATGTAGGACGGTTGTCGTTGCAGAGGTTGGAGGCTTCCATATGAAGTCACCTGAGCAGTATTCGAGACTGGGAAGGTATAGAAGAGATGCACCGGTTGTCGGTAATGAGGTTGGGGGCTTCCGATAAAGTCACCTGAGCAGTATTCGAGACCAGAAGGTATAGAGGTGTTTGGAATTCATGCGTAGGAGTTAAAGGTTATTGAGGTAGATGTTCTCTAGAGAAACGTGTATGATTTTGATGTTATGTTATGTATGACTTGTTATGTGTTATACTTGATAAATGTTGTAAAAAGGGATTTTGCAGGTACAAAGGTTTTAACCTCAAAAACGAGGTAACGTTTTTAAAATGTAGAACTCACCAGTGTAAGTTGACCTTTTCCCAGAACCATATGTATGTCAGGTTTAGGTGGGACGTCTGGGAGCAAGGGCGGAGCCCTCGTGATAAGAGAATGATCGGGCAAGCTATTAGAGGAGCTGTTGGAGGTGCTGGCATAGTTATACATAAATAAAGACTGATATAGTTAGTTGTTATATAGATAGATTGTAAATTATCTCAATTACTTTACGTACTTGGCTTACATTATAAATAAAAGTTTTAAATTTTCCGTTGCTTATCTTTGTTGTGCCACGTGTTCATGAGTAAATCTGATGAGTGACCCCTCCTGGTGCCAAGTCTGGGAGTGGGCGTCACAAGTTGGTATTAGAGCATTGGTTTAAGAGATTTAGGTACAAGCGCGGTATCTAAATTAAACTAGGACTCTAGGTAGAGTAAGTTGAGATAAGAATATAGATGCCAGCCAGGATAGCTTGTGCCCGTAAGGACGAATATGCATAAGGATCATAATAGTTGGGACTTGCAATATGCGTATATGGAAAATACACAATTGCAATTAGCTACTGCAATTTGGTATTTTCCATATAAACAGATCATAAGTACTAATGTTGTGTGGCCAAGTGCAAGGAGATGAAGAACGTTTAGAAATGTAATCTAGGAATCGGTTTGAGTTGATGATGAAGATAGAGAGGCGAGATGTGGACATTAGGGAAATGTGTGCTAGAAGTAACTGGGTTTTGAACGCATCATAAATATATAATTGTATCGGATCCTGCACTTATATACTTATCATGAATTCAAAATTTAGAGACTTTACGTCACATAAATTCTGAAATGTCATCCATCTTTATTTAGGATCTGGAAATGGCTGCAAGAGGCGATCGTGCGAATGCGGAACCAGAGAATAACGTCGGAGCTAATGCGTTCACTAACGAGTAGAGAGCGGCTATGGCTGCAGAGATGACGCGCTTAATGCAGATGACACTACCTGATATATTAGTTCAACTTCAAGGAGCTACAAGAGTTGGTTCTAGTGGATCCCGTGGTGCTGGTGGAGCTGCAGGAAGAGGTGCCGGAGCTGCACAACCTAGAGTAGGATGTTCGTTTAAGTCGTTTAGTGGTTGTAGACATCCTTTGTTCGACGGCAATCAAGATGCGTTAGCTACGTTCCAATGGATTCACGAAATGGAAGCGGTCATAGATATTAGTGAGTGTAGTGAAAACCAAGCCGTGAAGTATGCTGCCCACTCGTTCGTTTCGGAAGCGTTACAATGGTGGGGGATGATCAAGCAGACGGAAGAAGAAGGAGCTATTGCTGCAATGAAGTGGGATGATCTGAAGAAGTTAGTTTTAGAAGATTTCTGCCCTAAAGGCGAGCTGGAACAACTAGAGAGAAGTTTTCTGACGTTGGAAGCCGGGAACATGACACATCGGGAATACACTTCGAAGTTCAACGTGATGGCGAGACTGTTACCTACCTTAGTCACTCCCGAAGCTGAGAGGGTAAACCGTTACGTTCAAGGATTTCCAAGTAAAGTTAGGGTGTTGATCAAGGCGACTGAACCAAAGACATTCAAAGCGACGGTGAATTTGAGTTCCAATCTCTACAGCGAGATGTTCGGCGCGAACGGTAGACCAGAAGGAGCAAAGAGGAAGGAATCGGAGTCAGAAGCAATTTCAAGGAAGGACAACGGGAGTCACCACAAGAAGTTGAAGAATAATCCGAAGTGCCACAAATGCAATAAGACTCATTTCGGAGAATGTAGGTCGGGAACGTCTAAGTGTTATACGTGCGGCAAAGAAGCTCACTTCTCGGGCAATTGCCCAGAACGTAAGAAGTGTTACGAATGCGGGGAGGCGGGACACCTTAGGATAAACTGTCCTAAGTTAGTGTTAAACCCTAAACCACTTCGAGCCATCCCAGGGAATGCTATGGGTCCGAGAATGGCTCCTACGAGGGCATATGGTATTTTGGAGATGATAGAAGGAGATCCCCAGACATCGTCAGGTAATTCGAGTAGTTTGAAACCATAGATAATTGTTATTCATTTGCTTTAGTACGTTATGTGTGCCATTGCTTGCTGCAATATGCTTAAATATTAGAACTATTAGAACTTATGTTCTAGGAAGTTAAATTCTTTAACGGACAACAAGTTGAAAATGTGAAAGCATTATCGAGGATCCCATAAACAAGCTACCATAGACAACTTAGGGTTACGTTTTCCTCCTTAGGGTAGATGCAGAAACGCGAAAGTAAGTGTTACCGAGTTATGAAATGAGTTATAATGATTATGTTATGCGGATAAGTTGCAAAGTCGAAAATGAATGTTTAAGATGGCAATGGAACAGGTTTCGAGGACGAAACCCTGTTTAAGGGGGGGGGGGGGTAGAGTTGTAACACCCCAAATTTCACAGATACATGATATATATAGTAAATACGTGTTTATATAATAAATACGTAAGCTTAAATGATAAATGTGGTAAGACTATGCTTTAGACAAATTGCATGTGTTAGAAATACGTGTTTGATGGCCTATATGGTAAAATATGCATGAACGGATGTGTTAAATGTTAACGAAGATAAAGTATGAGATGAATATATGTTTATATGAATAACATAATAATACATGTGTGAATTAAAGGATACATATGTGTAAATACGTGTGTTAATAGTTAACGGAAAAGTAAAAGGACTAAAAGTGCAATAATTGTAAAGTTATAAACGTATACGGATATTATACGTATCTATAACTATTACAAGTATCCTGAGACTTAAAATATAGTAAAGATATATCCTAATATGATTCGTAACATGAAATAATAAGTATTGTAAAGTTTGAGAGGCTAAAACGTAATTTAGCAAATAATAAAGAAAATACATATAAATGTATATATGTTATCGTACAAATGCCGAGCCTTAGAAACCTTAGAAAATGTTATAAATATGTCCCATAAGGTTTTGGTACATAAAATGATAAAAGGTTAGAAGTTTAGAAATGCATTAAACCAAATTAGAAGGGCCAAATATGCCAAAAACCAAATTCTGGCCGGAACTTCACTGGCTCGCGTATCGCGAGCCACTACTCTAAGCCCTGCGCGATACGCGAGGGCCACGGCTGCAGCAAAAACATGACAGGTTCGTTTTTGAGCCACGACACACGACTTGGAGGCCAAGATTCGGAATATTCGTGGCAGATTTCGACCGTGACTCACCATAATACGTGTAAAGACATTAAGGTGCACCCTCTAGTATAAATAGCAGCCCCGAATCCTCAGAATAACTTGCCAATTTCATGAATTACAACCCAAAAACCCTCTAAACCCACCAGAAACTTCGTCGGAGCAATACGAGCAATCGGAGAAGAGTTAGAAGCCGAAATTCTGCAGTCACCCCTTATTTGGTACTCTTAATAATAAACTCTTTCAGTTTTTGCTAATTCGATTTCTAAATATGCTTTCTAAAAATGATTTAAAATTAGGGTTCTTGAGGTTATTCTGCTCAAATCGGGTGATCGGGTAGGAATTAGGGTCTGAATTTTTGTAGGTAATCCTAAATAAATGTGTTTTAAGAAAGACCTAACTTTATTTCACCATTGAACAAGGTTTGGCAATGGTTTTGTTAACGGGTCAAAATTAAGGTTTTCGTAACGTTGTTCTGCCCAAAATGAGCAAACGGTTTTGTATTAAGCTTAGATATTATAAAGTATATTATAAAATGTTATAATAGATAATACCCTAAGTTGGTTTTAAAATAAAATGAGTTTTGATAAAGAAACGAGAAATATTCGAAATTAGGGTTTTGAAATATGATTATTTAATATAAAATAATCTGGAGGGTATGGGGACTTGAATTTTGGTATGAAACTATGTTTATATATATTATAAGTATACATGGGGTTAAAATGGATAAATGATAAAGTATACAAAAATACCGAGTTAATCGGATATTTAGAAGTTCGTGCGGACCGGAAGGGTAGGCGCCTGTACACTAGGGTTTCTAGCATAGCGAGGGTGTCGTATAAATCCCAACTGGGAAATGCCATACCTCCCTGGGTGATCCCGGAGTGAGCGTTTGCTTATTGAAATGCGCGTCTTCATATTAAAAAGGGATATTATGCCTATAAGGGTATTTTGGTCATATTGACCTAAATAGAAGTAAACCTTAATAATTTGATATTATTAAGATAATATAAGAGATAAATAAATATAGGATATGTTTATAATGTTATGCCTTGCGTTAATGCCATACGATACGCGAATTAGGTTAACCGAAGGATTCTGTCGGAGGTTCGGTCCGAGTTTAACGAGTAAAGAGATAAGGTGAGTTCTATGAGCCCACTTTTAAATGTTTTAAATGTTTTAATGTTTTTGAGCTGATATACATGCAATGATTTATATTCAACTGTTTACTTAAAAAGTATTTGAAATACTTTTATCTGAAAGTTTGATTATCTTAACTGTTGAATTGATGAACTGTTTGAAATGATACGTGTTATGTTATGAAGATGCTTATGAATGGTTATACATGTTAGTAATGTATATGAAATGATTATGATAGAATAATGTATATGAAATGATTATTAGGGTTATGTGCTATATTTGCTTTGAAACTAGGTATCCAAATGATAAGTGTTTGTTAATAAACGCACAAGTGAGAATGTATGATTATATGAGAACAGGTGATACGTTTGCTATATTAGAATGTGGTGGATACGCCGCTAGTACATCCTGTATACAAGCATGGTGGTATAGTTACCTGGTATATCAAAAGTGTGGAGGATACGCTGCTGGTACATCCTGTATACATACACCTAGGTAAATTAGGGGATGTTCATTTGTTGCAGTATATGAGTACATTATCATGTTTATTAGCACACGTAAGTCATTCGGATATCTAATTTGGGGCGGGTAGTAGTACTGTGGTGGTTAAGGAGATGTTCGATAGAATGGAACGGCTAAAGAGTTAAGGTTACGTGAATACAAGTCGATACTGAGGTTGGGGGGCTTCCAGACGAAGTCACCTGAGCGGTATTCGAAACTGGAAGAACGGAATGTAGGACGGTTGTCGTTGCTGAGGTTGGAGGCTTCCATATGAAGTCACCTGAGCAGTATTCACGACCGGGAAGGTATAGAAGAGATGCAGCGGTTGTCGGTACTGAGGTTGGGGGCTTCCGATAAAGTCACCTGAGCAGTATTCGAGACCAGAAGGTATAGAGGTGTTTGGAATTCATGCGTAGGAGTTAAAGGTTATTGAGGTAGATGTTCTCTAGAGAAACGTGTATGATTTTGATGTTATGTTATGTATGACTTGTTATGTGTTATACTTGATAAATGTTGTAAAAAGGGATTTTGCAGGTACAAAGGTTTTAACCTCACAAACGAGGTAACGTTTTTAAAATGTAAAACTCACCAGCGTAAGCTGACCTTTTCCCAAAACCATATGTATGTCAGGTTTAGGTGGGACGTCTGGGAGCAAGGGCGGAGCCCTCGTGATAAGAGAATGATGGGGCAAGCTATTAGAGGAGCTGTTGGAGGTGCTGGCATAGTTATAGATAAATAAAGACTGATATAGTTAGTCGCTATATAGATAGATTGTAAATTATCTCAATTACTTTACGTACTTGGCTTACATTATAAATTAAAGTTTTAAATTTTCCGCTGCTTATCTCTGTTGTGCCACGTGTTCATGAGTAAATCCGATGAGTGACCCCTCCTGGTGCCAAGTCTGGCAGTGGGCGTCACAACAATACAGGTTTTTATTATAGCAAGAACTTTTTAACTTTGTAACTCCAACAAACTTGTTAACTTTGTAATGTTTATGTTTGTTATATATATGAAATGTATTGTTTTGTTATATATGTATTTTATTTTGCATTACAAGGTTAATTGTCATTTAATGTAGAATTTATGATTCTATAAATTTTTTTATTATTATTTTTTACATTCTTGACGCGCAAAAAATGCATGTCATCTCCCTTTATGACAGGGGTTTCCTTGACGCGCATTTTATGATGCGCATTATGGGCGTCATGAATGGAGCGTCATAGATGGCGTGTCATTGCTTGCGCATCAAGAACTTCTTGACTCGCATTTTGCCCGTCAAGAAGCTTCTTAACCCCGGCTTCCTTGACGCGCATTTGCGTGTCAAGAAGACCCTTTCTTGACACGCATTGCACGTGAAGAAAGGCCTTTTTTGTAGTAGTGCATAGTGCGAATATCATAACGCTTTGAATTTCAAGACAATCCAAAATTTAAAGCAGGCCATTTGGTTTATGTTCAAGCTGGGGTTCATCAAAGAAAGGTTCCTGAAAAGGGTGATGAGGATCCGAGTATCAAGAATTTATCGGTAGTTGTTTTGATAGGAGCATTAATAAATGTACAAAATGTATGGATAACTTGGTGTACTTAATGTGTAACAAGGGAAAATGCATGTCGATGGTACAATTAACTATCGATAACAAGAAGTTCATGCTTGATGAGTGTAATTAGAGTTTTCATGAAAGACTCTGTATTGTTACAGTAGTGTAGGCACAGGGTAGTCTCATCATTAATAATGTTAACTAGTTGAAATACTAACCAAGAGTGTAACACTTGCTGGTTCAAATCTTGAAAGCTTACCCAAGACGTGAATGTAAGGACCGATTTTCACATCCAGAATCCTGACTTTGAGCGAGAAAGAGGTTCGGATTCGAAAACCCGAGACAAAGATGATGAATGAGAAGAATCTAGGAAATCATAACAAGAAAGTTGATAATGAAGTCGAATGATTTCATTAGTCGGATGATTACAACGAAATCATGACAAACACAATCTCTCTCTAGAAATTCATGACTCTCTCTACAAGAAAATCACCATCTCTACACTCAGAGACTCCTTTACTTGTAAGGGGCACCCTCACTATATATAGTGAGGGTGACTGACAACAGAAAAAATAACAAAGTGAACAAAATTACAAGTAAAGCAAATAACATAAATATTAATTAACTCAAAGTTGATTTATTTAATCCGAAGCTTGACTCGCTCGAACCGATCTTCCGTTGACTTTTACATTGACCGTTGACCCAAACGGTTGACTTTTCCAGAAAACGGTCTTCGGTCCAATCTCGCAAGCTTCGATCATCACAACCTGCATCTCTGAATCAGTTATCATGGATTCTTCAGTCAAATGCTTCAGTAAACATATTTGATGGCGTCAGTCACATAGATTTTAGTTCCAACAGTGAAGGATTACAAAAGCGCAAGAGCCAGAAAATGTTAGTTGCTAAATCGTAAAAGGTTCGAATTACGTAGAGAAAAAAATATCATTCACACAGGTTCAAAAGGTCAATCGAAATAGTCATTACGTTAAAATTGGAAGTCATCACTTTGAAAACCAGGAAGGCTTTTCACTAACATTACCCCCATTATAGAAATAAAATATGCTTGCGGTGAGGTAAGCAGTGACGATGTTGTTGGCAACAAGTTTTGGTTCGCACAATAAAATCAGCAGTATGAGTCCTCAGAGGGAAACTTCACAAGAGTTTTCAGCCAAGAAATATATTCCAGTGCCCGCAATTTATGATTTATATAATTCGTTTATCCAGTGTTGTCTGGGTTATCGTCTAGTTAAGGTTCGGTTCGTCTAAGTTGTCTTACAATCGCAAAAGTTCCAGGGATTGATGTGATAGGTAAGGTCGTAAGAGTAGCGTTATGATTCAAGATGAATAATAAAAAAAATAGTCAAAGATTTCGTCAAGAGTTTTTGTATCCAAGGAAACACGTGTCATTGAAATACACGAGTGAAACAATGCCCCTTCAGGACTAACATTCGTAATAGGTGTCAAAGGGTTCACGAATAGATTAGAATCCATATATACAAGAGAAGAGATCATGCGCAATAGCGTTTACAAGATAGATGACTTTGATCATCTAGTCGAATTTCAACATGCTCAACATTCAACCCCACAAGAACAAAAAAAAAATTATAGAAATTTACTCCCAATTATGACCATTAGCCTGCCTAGTAGGATTCTCCAGGATTTCCATACACTGCAAATTACATTTACGTGTGCACCCGTAACTGTGATTTACTTTATACGATCACCCCAGTTCCTCTTACTTCAGCTACCAGGCATGGTGTGGTCACTAACCCATGGTTATCTTGACCAGAATTTGTTAAAGAGACAAGCTTCGAGAATAAAATGTTCACTTTATTTGGAACCACCCACCCGAAGCGAGTCAGCCAGAAATTTAGTTCAATAGGATCTGCATAAGGGTTAATCACGCATACCGAAGAAAAAAGTCAGTGAATAAACATTAGGTATTGTTAGTTTATAAGAGTCTCAATCAAGTTGCTTTATTCCAATGCAACCATGCGATAGAAATAAGAAATGAAAGACCTTAGAAGATCAGAGCAAATGTGAAAACGATCAGGGTAACAGAGGTAGATACAAGTGCACCATGGGTAACCACTTGGATTCACACAATGTTGCCACTGCTAAAGTTGAATGATTTCACTTATAGCGCGTCATGATTACCTTCCCTGAACATGAGAGTTGAGCAGTATATGCAAGGCAGGTATAGCAAGAACCTCTTAAGTTATGGGAAATGCTTAAGAAAAAGAAGAGGTATCACACCACCTTCCTAAGTAAGCACTCATCCAATGTCTAGGTACTACACCCACTCCTTCAGTCTAGAATAATCCCGAGCAGCAACCCGCTCATCAAGAGTGAAGATGTGATCCTCTGATTTGATTCGAGATCTCGTCATCCATGGATGCTAACCAAGAGGTACATGGCTCAAGAGGTTAAAGAAAATGACTCAAGAATAACCGGCTCCTCGCCATGAGTATAAAGGGATTGGATGATGTAAATGACACACCGTGAACCAGGTGCGTGCAGGAGTGAGTATCATGATGCATGAGCAAAAATGTTTATGTGCAACTAATGCAAAACAGTTACAGTCTAAGACGAATCTTAGTTCGCTGCAACCAATGGCTCTGATACCAATCTGTCACACCCCAAAAATTCCCACGCGCAATAACGCACCGCAGGGAGCCTGACAAACCATGATCGCAGTCCATTAGTTACACCAAACGACCAATAGTTAATAAAAACGTTTTAAATTTCATTAAAATAAATATTCAGAGTTTTACAAATGTGGAAGCATAAATACAATGAAAATGTTTAATTAAAAACAATGTCACCTAAAGTGACGTGACTTGTCCAAAGACACTAAAAGTGTTTCAATTACTCATGCATGCGTACTTGTGATACTCGAACATTTGCAACCTAAGAAATAACATGCTAAAAAGTATCAACACAAAGGTTGGTGAGTTCACAGGTTTATTAGTTCATAAATAGTTCTAGTTTAATTGACTGTTCAACACAGTCCCACTTCAGTTTAAAACAATTGTTCATCGACAGTTCAAGGTTGACTGTTCAACAACAGTTCTAGTTCATGTTCAAGTTTAGTTTAAAATCCAGATAATATATCAATAGCTAGCTAGACTATTTTCAAGAAATCAGTGCACGTTTGACTAGATAAACAAACTATCCAGTTACTGAAGCTGGACAATTTCAATTGTGTCTCGTTAAGACTAAGAAGTTATAACACCCGTTTGATATTCAATCATATCAGCGCGACTGACCCGGGTGGGGCTGTCAAACACAGTATATCTACCAAATAAGTTCCCGTTGATGTCACATTGACAGTAACTCTAAAAGTGAGGGCTTTTCAATAAGTGTGCCACTATCATTCAGGTGATATAATTATCTAACAGTTCAAGTGTTTGCATGTTAATCTCCCCCTAACAGGATTAAAATAGGTAAAAAGGGGTCGTGAAACTCACCTTTGGGTGCATAGCAATTCCAGATAAATAACAACAGCAAGTAGCAAATAATGGGTCTTGTGTAATCTACCAAGCATCTAACGAGCATATACATATATAAATGTGTGTTCAATTGAAAACGACTAAGTCTAGACCAATAGTGAAAGATAGATAACGCCAACTATGACATGATGAAGATTATAAAGTCAAAAACGAATTAAAGGTTGACATATTGCAAAACTCATGACGATTACGAAAGTCGATGAAAAGTATATTATTAACCAATAATATTTGTTTATGAAATCGAATAATATAATAGGTATATATATATATATATACATATATATATATATATATTATATACATATTCAAGTATATAACTATATTAAGAACGTGTACTCAAATGTACTAATAGGTTTATATAAGTTCATATATACTTCTATAAGTATATAATTATAACTTTTAAAAGGTTTATATCGTACGATACCAAAAAATATATTATTCGTATACGTAGTTTTTTTTATATATATACAAGGGTTATTAAAACGCTCGTTTTATATTTCCTAAATATGTATGTTTATATATATTCCAAATATGTATTCTTTTGTAAATCATTGTCAAATAACCAACGAGATAAAACAAAACGAAGATAACATAGTTTACGAGGGTACCTACGGTTCAAAATAACATGGAGAATGATAGATGATAGGTTTTTAGGCTAAACAAGTTCATAAAAAAACAATAAAAAAAATTAATAGAAAGCAGAGGTCACTGGGTTTCGAACCCATGACCTCCCCCATCTGGAAAATAGTGCTCTAACCACTGGGCTAGTGGCTGTTTGGTTACTACTATGAACCAAAAAGAATTACATCACACATCGTCTGGAATTGGGTATGGAAGTATACATTTTGAAAAATATGGAGATATTAGTTGTGCGAAAAGAAATTATGGTGTATCCTGTTCATGGGTGTTTATAACACCTCATAAATCATAAAGAGCTGAATATGCGTCAAGGACGCTGGATGAAGATATTAGGTGATCATGATTGCAAGATTAATACCATCCGGGGAAAAGCTAAAATAGTGGCTGACGTTTTAAGTAGTAAAGAGATTCCAAAATCGATCTAACTAAGAGCAATGAGGATTGATATAAAAGTAAGTCTAACTTATGAGATCAGAGAAGTCCATGAGGAAAACATTGGATGTGACGTAATACAAAGATGTATGTTTACTCCTTCAATTAGGCGTTGCGAATTTCGGGACGAAATTCCTTTAAGGAGGGGAGAGTTGTAACACCTTGTAAATTCCGCTAAAATCGGAGGGAATTTTTTTTTTGCGATTATAAATTGGATTCGGTAAGCCCAATTGTAATTTTTTTTTTGCGATTATAAATTATAAATTCCCCATCAGAAAAGGGTTTTGTCTACACAAGGGCTGGATTGGATCAGTGGATCAAAGAAAAACAAGAAAAAGAATATTGAGGCAGGGATGAACTCGCGACCTCTGCGATGGAGCCAGCGCCCTTACCACTATGAACCGGCTATTAAATTGTAAATCAACCAGATTTTAAAATCTATAACCCAACTGTAGACGCCATCTTCTTCCTCATTTCAACTACGGTGATCGGAGTTTTATTACGGTCGCCGAAAAAACATGAAACATAAATATGTTGCCCAGAATGGAGCGAGTAACATGGAGGAACATTTACCTCGTGCCGGATATGAATTGCAAAGTGTTTTTGATGTCAAAACTGAACTCGAATCTAGAACGCAAACACCGAGCACCGTCACGGTTTGCACTTCTAACGAATTCCGGTTGCTCTTCAGGGATTCATGAACACAGTGGAGTGATCGTTGGTGATCGATGGTGTGATGTTTGGCCAGAAATTCCAATTTTATGGTGGTGGTGGGTTTGCATCGCCTAGAAATAAACAGAACGAGAGGAAGAGAGGGGTGTGTTGTGGTGATAAAATGGTTTAGAATCAGTTTATGATTAGTGTCAATGATCAATTGTTTGTAACCGGTCTAATTTAGTTCACGGATTAATGTTCAACGTCGGTTACCAGAAATGGGAAAATCCATCGTTCGTATTAATCCTGTGTAATCAAAGTCAACTTTATGGACTTGGCATAATCAGTCCCTCCAGTTTGATTAAATATAAAACAAGTCTATAAAAAATGACAAGAACGGTCCCTCGAGGTTTTTTTAATATAAGGAAGTTTAAGAAGTGGCAAAACTAGTCCTCAAAACAAAAAATGTTAACGAGTTCATAACGAAGCTAACAGGAATAGCTTGACGATGAATATATAAGAGTATGTCAAACATATTTAACAAACGACGTTTATACGAGGTAAACTATGACTTGTTCACATAAATTCATGAATATAAATTCATAAATATATATATATATTTGAGTTTACATAAAATGATGAACATGAAATCATAACGATACGTATTTAGCTCACGAAAAATCATAACATCTTACATGTAACTACGTGACACATTGTGACATAAAATAATATGATATATTGTGTGTGTGTATATATATATATTTATAAATGTATTCATATCACATATCATAATTAAGTATAATTATCACATAAAATGACGAATTGTTCACTTAAAATTATGAAATATGATTTACATAAAATCATAAAATTATAAAACATCTAGACTTTAGTGCATGCTCGCATAGTGATGGTTACACAAATCCTAATTGCTAAGGTCAACACCAGTCAATTAAAAAAAATTCACACAACATTTATACCAGTTGAAGTACAAATCAGAAATTTGAAAGAAAGACAAGAAGAACATGTCCAAAAAAATTCCAAAAGAAAAGACGGATACCAATCTTGATCAAATTTATCACTTAGCTCAGGTTCTAGTATCCACAATGGAGAAAGGATTAGGGAATAAATCAGAAGAAACATTTCTCTGAGAGTTCTTCTAGAGCTGGTCAACAATTCAAAGATTTTTCTTCATCTGGATCAAACTCTACTCCTCGAAGTCCTACTTCAAAATGGGTGCATGCTAATCGATTTCAAGCATTTGATGAATTTTATGATAGTTTTGATTCTGATAAAGTGTGTCATGCATTTCAGGACAAAAAGAAACCAAAGTAGATCATATCGTTTGTGCTATCAATTTTGTCGAAAAGGCCACATGGCATAAAATTGTCCTGAAACTGCAAAAAGATCTTTTTCGGACAAGTTTGCCACATTTATTAATGTATCTGGCAGAGTTTTTACCGAGTCAACACCTTCATAATTTAAATCTCAAAAGAAACAATTTTTTAAATATGATTCAAGTGTTGGTGGTTCATCACCTGATGATGACTCAGTTCAAACTGAAAAAGTTAAAATTCAGTGGTGACCTAAGTTGGTCTGCAAGGCTGCTAATGATTTTACCGAAGACACTGGTCGACCAGAAGCTGTGTCTTTCGGGTCATTTAAAAACTAATTGTTTTTTTCCAGAGTGCAGGTGATTGTGAAGTTTACGCTTTAAGCAGTTACTGATAGTGGAGTTTCCTGCGTAATTTAAATTCAATGCTTCATTTTACAAAACTGAAAGTTTTTTTGAAAGCTTAAACTGAAAGGTATAAGTATCGAACGACCATATTCTTTCTTTTACTTTTCGTTTGTCATTTAGGGGGAGAAAATTGAAAAATAAAAAATAATGTCTTTGTGTTGTTGTTAAAATGAAAAATCCAAAATTGGAGTTTTCATTTTAAGGGGGAGAATATGTAATGAAAAATAAAAAAACATTGAAAAATGAGAAATTGTATCCGGAATAATTGGGAAATGATGGTACATTGGCTTATTTGTCTGACTCATGGATTAATTAGATGAAAAAGCCATAAGATCATTGTTCGATGTGTTTGGTAGGCCTTGAAAATCAGAAAGTATTCAAATGTGATATACATTTAATACTAATGCTTGACCAAGTGGACAACATCTTGAAGCATATCTCAAGATATTGAAAAGATATGTGAAAAAGAAAAATGAAAAGTCACTGTGTAAACATATGTTCATTGTGCAAAGACTTAAACTTATTTGATTTTCTTTATTTTCTCAAACGATCGGACTTTCTCTGCGTATCGAAAGATCGACCTGATTGTTGTTCGTTTGAGGTTCTGCTTTACATTCTTTGGTGTTTCGTATAATTCATCGGACTTTCTGTACGTGTCCACAAGACCGACCTGATTGTTGTTGAATTATACAATTTCAACTTGTTTTATTTTCTAATTTTATTAAATCCGAGGCCTTATCTGCTTATCAAAAGATCGACCTTAAGGTAGACGATTTAATGTTCTTATTTCTTTTTTTAATGGAACACAGTTGACTATATCATGAATACAATCACTGTGTGTTAAATCACAAGTGAAATCACAAAGTGTGATATTAAAACAGATCTGAGTATGTCTGATAGTGTGGGGTACACTGGTCAAAGCAACTTGGTCAATATCTTAACATATCCAGATGTTAACATGGACAAATTATATCAGCAATCTACATGACTTTTGTGCTGAAGTAATTGAAATTGAAGTGTAGTTCAGCATGTTATGTTCAATATGATCTTAAGTTGTGATCTTTCTCACAAACGACAAAAATAGTGTGTGATTCAGTATTTCATTTCTGTATTGCATTTATGTTTCATATCTGAAAATTCCAAAAAAAATTCAGGGGTGTTTTAGCATATACTTAGAAAAATCAAAAAGATTTCCAGTGTATTTTAATTTAAAGTTTCAAAAAGTTAAAAAAATCTTATTTCTTATTTTTTTTACCAATCGATAAACGATACAAAATCATGATTTCAAATCTATATCTTGGATTCTCGAAGAGAAGTTTTGTGCCAATATTAAGTTAATATTTCATAAAAGAAAAAGGAAGTTACGTTTTCGTCTTCTGAAATTATAGGTTCTGTGTGACAAGACTCAAGCATGGTGAAAGGGAAAGTTTGAAGTATCTTTCACATGTGGATCTTGAAGTTCAAAGATTGTTTAAGTTTTGATCCAGCCATGTAAGCTCTATTGCTGAAAAGAAATTTCAAGTTGAAGATCGGATGCAGCAATGCTGAAGATTGAAGAATGGAGTTTAGTTAGCATAGATACACTATAAGTGAAGGGGGAGTTTGTTAGAGCATAATGCTATGCTATAGTGTGTCTCGTGTATTGTATCTAAGTGAGAGCATTATGTTGAGTCTTAGGGTGAACGAACCATGGTCTGAACCAAATGGTTCGCTAGATGGTTCGTTGGACAGAATGAAGTCACCTATAAATAGGTTGACTTGGTTAGAGTTAAGGACTTCTGGTCATTGAGTCATTCCTAACTGTGTGTAATCTGTGGTGTTTTCTCTCTCTAGATCTTGTACTCATCTCTTAGTGAAATCAATAAAGCAAAGCTTTATTTACATCGTGTTTGATTGAATCATGCAGTAGTAAGATCGTTCCGTGTACTTACACTTGGTTCGCACCGTTAATCTTCATAGCCTTGGTTCGTAGGTCTCTAGTTCGCTCTGTTAATCTTCAAAGTCTTCTGCAGTTTTTGTTCACCTAGTGTATAATCAAGCCCGATTCATGGCGGTTACAATCCGGTTCGCAACGGTTACTCTAGTGAAGCATCGATTCGTTGGGTTTTATTCTAGTTCGCCAACTTAGTTGGTTCATTCACCAATTTGTTGGTTTAATAGATTGATTTTCTTGGTTCGTCAGATAGTTGGGTTCGTTGAGGTTGATTGTCTTTAGTCCATTGGAAAGTGTTTGTTAGAGCAAGTTTTTGTGTCTAATGTTATGTCTTAGTGTGTGTGTGTGTGTTCGTTTTGTAATTGTATGTAATCTGGTTCCAGCGTACCATGGGGAGGACCAGTTGGTATGCCTCTCCGTACTAACTGGTACATTGATTAAGTTGGTACGCTGGCCAGCAGACTATAAATAGGTCGAAGTGTTTTAGATAGAGCAGAAGAGTGAGCACTGTGAGTTTATGTGTGTGAAATCCTCTGTGTTGTCTATCTAGTTTCTCTTTGTAAATTTGCCTATTGAATCAATCATAGAAACCGTTATTTACCTCGTTGTTCATCATATCGATTACATCAAGCAGTAGTAAGATCGGTTCGTGTCTTTTCAAGTGGTATCAGAGCAATCCAGGTTGCACTGTTGCTGTGATTTGGTCGATTTTACAGTTTTTTTGGATCGTTTTTCTTCATTTCTTCTCAATTCCAAGTGTTTTGATCTCAAAAATGATTCCAAGATGTTCCTAGAGTGTGTTAGTTGATTCCTGTGTCAAATTCCAGTTCAAAAAGGCCAAAATTCGAAAAAATAGTTGATTTGATCATGGTACGCTACTGGTACGCCGGTTGAATATTCTTGTATGTTGGTTGAATATTCTGGTACGCTGGTTGAATATTCTGATATGCTAGTTGAATCTTTTGGTACGCAAGGCAATCTTCATCGATGGTACGCGACGGTTACTGGTTGGTACGCAAGCAGTTACGCCGTACCAAGTTGGTACGCTGACTTTCTTGGTAAAAAGGGACACATCAATTACCAAAAGATGAATTATTTGGTAAAAATCATTTGGTTGAAGGCGTTTTAAAGAATCGATTTACATTTCATGATGTGTGTGTTTCCTGCAAAAAGGGAAAGCAACGGAAGAAATCGCATCCTGCCAAACGTGTCAATAAGATACTTCATATGGATCTCTTTGGTCCGGTGAATGTTCGTAGCATTGATGGTAAATACTACTGTTTGGTGATCACGAATGATTTCTCACATTTCTCATGGGTGGTGTTTATGACTACGAAAGATGAGGTATTCATCAAAAGTTGTTGTCAACATTTGAATCTGCATACAAGTAAAGAATCTGTCGCATTCGGAGTGATAATGGAACCGAAAATAAAAAAAATGCATGTATGACAGAATTTTGTGAGTCAAAGGGTATCATTCAAGAGTTTAGTGCTCCATATACTCCTCAACAAAATGAAGTGGCTGAGAGAAAGAACCGAACGATAATAGAAACACCACGAACAATGTTAGCCGATGCACAATTACCAATTAATTTTTTGACTTAGGATGTTGCTATGGCTTGCTATGTGCTTAATCGTGTTCTCATTGTCAAACGGTTGGATAAAACAAGTTATTATTTATTTAAAAGTCATAAACCAAATTTGAGCTATTTAGAACCGTTTGGGTGTCAGTGTACCGTTCTCAAAGAATCTGGAAAGTTTGATGAAAAAGTGTTTGAAGTCATTTTTATTGGATACAAACATCCGATGAAAAAATTTTATAATCCTGCTTCCAAGATGATTGAGAATTTTATACATGTTGATTGTCAATGACATTCATTTACACCAGCCAAACCGGGTTTAAATTGAGGATTTGATTATGATGGTTCATATAATTCTTTCTCTACAACAAGTGCTATGTTTGATGATGAAACTTCACAAGATGATATCATTGTTGCTATACATCATTCAATGTCTCATCATAGATCCAATATTCCGAAGCTTCCTATTGTTCTTGTTGCTGCTTCATCTAGTCAGAATGTTTCTAATATGGAAACTATTAGTTGGTCTGTGATGATGAAAGTAATTTTCATGAGGCTGAATCGGGACCGATTGCTGATCCGATTACATTACCAAGCACTAGTTCTTCTATTCTGAATACATTATCACTTGATGATCCTTCTAGTTCAGTGGTTGCAGATGATGTTGCAGATGAGAATTTCACTAATTTTGAAGACAATGTGGTGGTTCCTGATACTACTACTCGTAGAATTATACCGTACAACCACAAGACAATATTATCGTTGATCCTACTTCTGGTGTTCACACACGTCATCAATTATCCAATTTCGTTGATGCGGTTTTTCACTCGTGTTTCCTATCTCAAGTTGAGCCTGACACTGTTAACCAAGCATTGCAAGATTCTTCTTGGGTGGAGGCAATGCAGGATGAGTTGCAATAATTTCAGAAATTGGGTGTATGGCATCTTGTTGATTTACCCAAGAATTCAAAAGAATCATGCAGAACACGCTGGGTGTTTACATGTAAAAAGGACAATCGAGGTATCATTGTTAGAAACAAAGCTAGATTGGTGGTTCAAGGCTTTTCTCAAATAGAAAGAATAGACTTCAATGAAGTTTATGCCCCCGTTGCCAGAATTGAGGCAATTAGGATTTTTCTGGCATTTGCAGCTTACAAGGGATTTAAAGTGTATCAAATGGATGTTAAAAGTGCGTTTTTGAATGGGGAAATTCATGAAGAGGTGTATGTTAAGCAGCCACCTGGTTTTTATGATCCTCACTTTCCTGAGCGGGTGTATAAGTTGGATAAAGCTTTATATGGTCTTCATCAAGCTCCACGGGCTTGGTATGAGACGTTATCTACACACTTGCTTGACAACGGTTTCAAACGTGGGCAAGTTGATTGTACTTTATTCTCAAAGAAAATTGGGGAAGATCTGCTGGTGGTCCAAGTTTATGTTGATGATATTATCTTTGGTAGCACAACGACACGCTCTGTAAAAAGTTTGAGCGTGTAATGCACACTAAATTTGAAATGAGCTTAATGGGAGAGATGAATTTATTTTTGGGACTTCAAGTGAATCCGTCGACGAAAGGCATTTTTCTGCATCAGTCCAAATATGTTCATGATGTTCTCGCTAGATTTCAATGTTGGAGATGTTCGAATCCCGAATACTCCCATTCAGGTTAATCATGGGCTTGCACCAGATGAATCTGGTGACAGTGTTGATCCAACATTGTATCGAGCCATGATTGGGTCGCTTATGTATCTTACAGCTTCTAGACCTGATATTATGTTTGCGGTGTGCATGTGTGCTATGTACCAGGCAGCTCCCAAGGCTTCTCACTTACTAGCAGTCAAAAGGATCATGGCTTATTTGAAGGGTTGTCCGGATCTTGGCATTTGGTATCCTAATGATAATAAGTTCGAGTTTACAACCTACTTAGATTCAGATTATGGTAGGTGTAAAATCAATTTCAGATCCACTATTGCCGGTTGCCAATTTCTGGGGGAGGGGCTAGTTTCATGGCAGTGCAAGAAACTGACCTCAGTCGCGACGTCTACTGCGGAGGCGGAGTATGTTGCTGCTTCCAGTTGCTTTTCACAGGTTTTATGGATTCAACAGCAGTTGTGCGTTTATGGTTTGAACTTTCTGACCACTCCTATCTTTATCGATAACTCAGCTGCGATATGCTTCACGAAAAACCCCGTTCAACATTCAAAAACTAATCACATTGACATTCTATACCATTTTATTCATGACTGCTTTGAGAAAAAACTAATTGATTTGCAGAAAATTCACACTGATTTTCAAAGGGCTGATTTGTTTACCAAAGCTTTTGATAAAACACGCTTTCAATATCTCTTGCAAATCAATGGTGTTACTTGTTTAAAAGCCAAGCAATCTGTTTCGGTTGATCATTTTTTGTTTTTGTTTTTATTTCAATTATGTTTTTGCTTTTTAGGGGAGAATTATGGAAAATACAAAAAGATTGTGATTTCTTGTTTTCAGAATGAAAAAGCATAAAAAGTTGAAAAATGCAAAAATTATAAAAATAAAAAAATGCAAAAATTGAGAGATGTGATCCAACCCATGTGAGAAATGATTGTACATCAGAATATGATACTGACCATAGATAAAATAGGAAGAAAGGCTGTAGGTACTTATCTTAATCATATATGATATATGCAATTATGATATAAAAATCAAGCTAGCCTGAAATCTGTGGCAATACATTATTCTTGTTTTTGTGTAATTATGATCTTACCTGAAAAATACAAAAATAGAATAAGAGAATGTTCTTGTGTATGCATGCTTTATTTTGAAAGATTTAAACTTGTTTGATTTTCCTTATTTTGTAAAATGATCGGACTTTCTCTGCGTATCGAAAGATCGACCTGATCGTCGTTCGTTTGACATTTTGCTTTATTTTTCTTTGTGTTTCGTATAATTCATCAGTCTTTCTCTGTGTATACAGGAGTTTCGACCTGATTGCTGTTGAATTATACAATTTCAACTTGTTTTCTCTTTCTTATTTTGTTAAAGTCGAGGCCTTATCTGCGTATCGAAAGATCAACCTTAAGGTAGATGATTTAATGTTTTGATTTCTTTTTGCATGACACACTATGAACTACTTGTCTCTGTATATAATTTCTGAGATGAATAAAAGAAACATTAAAAATATAATAAGTTAGGTTATTAGTTACTTAGATATGTGGGTTCCATTATTTCTGTGCTTGATAAATAAATACCTAATGCATATCAGAAAGCTATAAAAATTGATTTGATTTAGCTGAAACAAACATGAAAATGTTGTATTCGTGCACAACTTGGCTTGGATGCTTATTATTCTGAAATTGAAATGACTGTGGTACATATGTCTGATATGATCTCACATTGCGATCTTTCTCGTAAAAATATAACTTATCGCATTTAATTTTGTTTTGTTGATTTGGTACATTTTAGAAAATCTCAAAAAGATTTTAGATGTATTTTAGCATAAATTTGAAAAATCAAAAAGATTTTGGTGTGTTTTGATATAAAATTGCTAAATTCAAAAAGATTTTGTTTCTGCGTTATTTTCGATCAACTGATTATGGAAAATGGCAAATTCTTGTTTTCTGAACCACAATCGAAGCGTGAATCAACTCATCATCAATAAAATGCTCAAAATTGGAAAATTACGATTTTTGGGTGAAAAAAAGACAAAACTAAAAAAATTGTGGTTCAAAATGTAAATGTGTGGTGTACGCCTGTACCAAGTGGTACACTGGGCCGTACCAAGGTCCATATAAAAGGGCAAGTCTGGTACGTAAACCTCATAACCACCGTACCACTTCAAATCTCATCAGAGCGAAACCCTAAGACCCATTTCGATTTTTCTTGATTTCTCACTCGTTACAGAACCTTTGATCTTGATTTGCTTTGTTGCTACAAGTAGAGGATTACATTGCGCACACGTTGGTGGTCTTGATTACTTTGTGGTTACTGAAATCGCTTGATTTTGTTGATTATAGTCGCGGTTTTTCGCGAATATTAAAACTTTCTGGTTAACTAGGTTTTAGGACATTTTTATGTGATTTGTTTACATCATCAGAATCGGTTTTGGTTATAGAAACAAACTGTGGAGACCGATTTTCCGTATCGAGTTGATTTTGAGTTTAATGATCGAAAGACCTTTCGGTGACTGTTCTACCACCGTACCAGTTAGTACGCTGGACCGTACCAACATGGTACGCATGTCTTTGTGGTACGGAAAATGGAACATACCAGTATGGTACGTTTGACCAATCTTGGTACGGTCAACGATCTTAATTCGAATGTACGCCCGTACCACCATGGTACGGATGACCATTTAGGTCTGGTCATTGGTACGCTGACTAGGTTTTTCACAAAGTTAAAAGTTTAAGCGTTTCGAGTAAATTTTGAGTCAATCGTTAGCGTTTTTTATTATTCCAAACAAATTTAACGTGACTTTCTTTTGTGAATTTTCAGAAATGGTTGTGGTATTACCTTCTAATGAAGATCATAACATTTGTGCCTATCTTGGCGTGTTTGCAAAGTGGAGATCTCAATTTGGAGGAATTTTTGAATTCATGCAATGATTAAGAATTTATTATGCAGCTACTCATGTTTGTACACCATACAAAGACATTCTGAATACGTTTTGGAATGCGGCTCAAGTAGACTGTACCGTTGCTCCACCAGTTTTTCGATCAAGAATTAATCAGACTGATATTGTGATTTCTGAAGACGATATTCGTCGGGTGCTTCAATTCAATGATAGTGCTAATTATCCAATGGAATTTGATGATGCAGACCTTACGGATTACTGAGACGAATCAAGTATGATGGAAATCTGTCGGTTAAATGGTTTACAAAGTCAAACTTGTGTCCACCATACAAGTATTTGCTACATGTAATCATCAGATGTTTTGGAAACTGGCTGAGAGGGCCTGAAGAGTTCGACATGTAGATTTATCTTTCTTTACCGCCTTGATGATGAACAAAAATTTCAACTTTTCTGGTTGGGTGTTTGCATATATGAAGAAAAACATCCTGGTGAAGCAAAAGAAAAGCCTAATGTATCCGAGATTCATCCAAATGATTCTTGATGTTTCGTACCCGAACCTTCCAAAGAATGCAGATTTTGCTATGACATTGAAGCACATGAATTAGACAGCTGTTAGCAAATTACCGGTATATCAGAAGCGAAAAGGTGCAAACATACCTCCACCGGTATAGAGGCTGATTGGACACCTTGCAAAGCCAAACTACTTGGCTCCTAAGAATGGTGTTGCACGTCACGATGATAGTTTTGATGATGAATTAGAGTATGATGATAACGGTGATCCGAGTGAAGTTGTAGAAAATCAACCTGGGAATCAAGAACCACAAAATCAAGAACCGATTATGCAAGAACAAGTCATTCAAGAACCTGTTCAGCAACAACAAAAACAATAGCCAGTAGTTTAAGAACCAGTTATTCAAGATGAGAAGATTGATCTTGTAGCTGTTAATGCTCATGATGATGAATAAATGGATGATGCTGATGATAATGTTTCCGATGATGATGATGACTCGAGCTCGTCTGATACAGACTTAGATTCTGTTGATTATGTGACCATTCTACATAATAGCAGAGGTGTTCAAGTGAAGAAGGGTTCAAAGCAACATATTGCTTATCTGAAGTCCCAGAACAAAGATACTTCTAAGTATGAACAATCAAGAGATCTGCATGATTCTGAAACCGACACTGACCCATTATACACTCCTACTATGGATGAATCAGGATCAAGAGCTGAGGTTAATGGGAAAGGAAAAGCTCCAATGTAAGCTACCGGCAAACATCAAAAGATCGTGTCGAGGCCAAAGATGGTTATTAAATGCGGTACCTTTCTTGCTGACTCAAGGAGAGCTTATATGGGCACCTCACCAAATAAGAAGCAAAAGACTACAAGTAATCATTCTTTAGTTCCAAAACCAACCACAACAACCACTGTTGCTAGTACTCCAAGTTCAACAAATCCACTTGCTCCAATCAGAAAAATAACATTCAAAGCTCCTGCAGTTACTACTCCTATTGCTTCAACAACTTCTTCTAACGGTATTTCGGTTGACCATCACCTTTCGTTATTGAAAAATCAAGTTACTCTGTTGCAAGAGTCAGACCGTCAACGATCGATCGCAATTCACGACTTAAGAGAAACAGTGAATGTTTTGAAAGAAATAGATATTACTAAAGATCAGGAGATTGGCGGTTATAACAAATTTCAAGAACTCTGGGTGAGCAGTTAAACCTTGTGTTAAAGTCTTTGCCTGCTTAGGGGGAGAATACTGACGATACTTGCAAGGGTGATGGATTAGAATTTCTGAATGATGAAGAAGAAGATCCTGAAGGAGGTGTAGGTGGTGCTGGTACTAGTCGGTTTGGTACGTCGGGTACTTCCACTGCAGCTGGTACTTCTACAACTGATACATCTCAGGGGGAGAAGGTTGCAGGAGGAGACGAATATGATGTAATTCCAATATCAAGAAGTATGATTGAAGAGGGAGAGTTCATTCATGAATATTCAAAAGAACAACTTGCTGTGATCTATGCTTTGAACGTCGAAGAAGTTGATGATGTTCCTCTGGCTAAGCCATACAAGGAAAATGATTCAGATGATGATATGGAGTTTGAGGAGGAACATGTTGATGTAGAAGATATGACAGCTGAAGAATATCCAAATGATCCAAAGATGTATAGAAATTTTACAGATAATGGTACTTCTACTGGATTTAATTTCTTTGGGAAAGATGATGAGGAGGAGATTAATGAGGAATTGAAAAAAAAAGAGGCTGAGAAACCAACGAAAAGAATGAGTCTGAAAGTTCCTCGGAAGAACAAAGGTGAAGCTGCATGGAAGATTATCAGTTGGATATACGACTCTTAACTTAGATGCTAAGCTATTAAGAGAGAGTTTGGGATTATCTATCTGAGGGGTGCTAAGAGGTTTGATACTCTGCCTGTATGTGAGTAAGGGAATTGACCAGGAAACCGTTCTTGAATTATGGTCAAAATGCCCTAGCTGAATTCTTCAAAGAAAGATTATACAAAGAGTGTCAAGGAAGATTTAGATTTGTGAAGCCTCAAAGGCCAAAGTATGAAAAGCATCCTACAAAAGTTCATTCAAAAACTGGAAAGGCACTGAATGTGTTGAAATACAAGAAGCCAGTACAGCTAAAGAATATTCCTCTGAAGAAGTTAGAGCAGAATCTTATAAAGACATTGAAATGGTGGTACTATAATGAACGAACTAGAGAAGCAGTGATCCTGATAAAGGAGAATAACATGGTTGTGAGGATTTTTGATCTGATGTGGTTGATTAATTTGTCCGAGGCTGAAAGTAATACATGTGTCTTATGCCTTCGGAATTCATTCTGGAAACAACCGACACCGATTTTGGAAGAAGACTGAAGAAAAAGCTTCTGAAGACTAGCATAAGACATGGGGGAGTTTGTTAGAGTGAGTTTTTGTGTCTAATGCTAGGTCTTGGTGTGTGTTTTTTCGTTTTGTAAATGTATGTAATTTGGTTCCAGCATAAAGACTAGCATAAGACAAGGGGGAGTTTGTTAGAGTGAGTTTTTGTGTCTAATGCTAGGTCTTGGTGTGTGTTTTTTCGTTTTGTAAATGTATGTAATTTGGTTCCAGCATACCATGGGGCGGACCAGTTGGTACGCCGCTCTGTACCAACTGGTACGTTGATTAAGTTGGTACGCTGGCCAGTAGACTATAAATAGGTCAAAGTGTTTTAGACAGAGCAGAAGAGTGAGCACTGTGAGTTTATGTGTGTGAAATCCTCTGTGTTATCTCTCTAGTTTCTTGTTGATACATGGTTCCTGATCGTCATGTGAAGTATCGAATACAAGACGAAGATATGCAAGATAGCTGTGGTCCGAACTGCTGGCGAACCCTGAGTTTGGACTGGTCCGAACAGGTTCGAACCTGAGGTTCGGAACATCGAGTTTCAGCTCTATAAATAGCGTGTCATGTGTTGTATTCCAAAAACAGTCTGAACGGTCTTAGAGCTTTTAGTCATATCTCATATTTATCTACTCTGTGGTCTCTGTGGTTAATACAAAGCTTCATTCTATTTACAACTTGTGTTCTTACTCGTTTTACATTGATTTCGATACGACTAAGTGGTATCAGAGCATTTGGTTTGTTCTACTGGTCAGAAATCATTATTTTTCGGAGTTTTGAGTCAAAATTTCACGTGTTATGAGAATAAGTATCATTTTTGAGTTCGTTTGATCTTCTCGAGTGTGATTCTTATAAAAAATCTTCTCCTAGATTGTTTCTTTCGAGTTTGCTTGTGTTTCTGTCAAAAAAATCATCCAAAAACACTGAAAATCGAGAAAATGGTGTCGATGAGTTAGAGTTCGTTTGAGGTTCGGACTAAGCTAAAAATAACCGTTCCGAACTCCAGGTTCGAGCGAAGTTCGGTCATTTATTGGTTCGGTGAGAGTTCGGATGACGTTCGGTAGTAGTTCGGCTTTGTTTCAGTCAACGTACGGTACGAGTTCGGTCCAAGTTCGATTGATTCTTCCGAAGGGTAGGTTCGGAGGAAGTTCAGTTAGTTTAAGTTTGGATATAGTTCGGTCTAAGTTCGGAGGTAGTTCGGAAGTGATTCGGAACGGGTTCCGAGTGAATACTGACAGAATTTTCAAAATGTCTGATTTTCAAGCGTTCGCGGCTATTCAAAATTGAGTTCAAGCAACGATGCAAACAATGATGAATTATGATAATGAAATTGGAACAAGTCAGTAAGTTCCCAAATTACACAAATTGGAAGATTATCATAGTTAGGTTAAAAGATTTGAAGCGTATGTTGACACCAATGACAATGATATGTGGTTGGCGTTTACTGAGCAATATGTTTATCCTTAGGATGAAACTGGTGAACCCATTCTTCAAAGAAAGATGTCATCTGAACAAAAGAAAGCTTATCAAGTTGAGAAGAAAGCTTATGGTACTTTAACAACGATGGCTTTTCCTAAAGAGTTACTACATCAATTTTCGGGTAACTACACATCGAAGAGTTTGTGGGATGCTTTGGAAAAGAGATGTGAAGGCAATGATCAATATAAGAAGAGTCGTCAAAAGGTTTTGAAGAAGGAATTTGATAGTTTCAAGCATTATCAAAATGAATCAATTCCAAATCTGATTGCAAGATTCGCTCACTTGATGAGTGAAATGCGTTTGGTGAGTCTTACAAAAGAAGAAGTGGATATGAAAGAAAAGATCTTGTAGGCTTTACCTGAGAAATGGGAGAATTAAGTGATGATGATCACCCATGATAAAGAATATCCAGGATTATCTTTCAATGATTTAATTCAAAGAATTCAAGCTAGAGATATGGAGTTCATGTTGAACAAATCACTTCCTGCACAAGTTCAGAATCCTATTGTGTAATTTGGTGATAATGATTCTACCATGAATGCTGGGAAATCTACTATTATTGGTTCTGCACCTCCTACAACATTCATTGTAGGTAAATCTGAAACTTCAAGTTTTTATGTTGGTTGTAATGTTTCTGTTCCTAGTTCTTCAACTCAAAATGCATTGTCTGCTCAAACTATCGATGATTATAATGTGTTAATGTTTGCGTTGGTTTGTTCATATTTTGGTGTTACTACTGGTGCTGTGAATAATGCTGAATTGACAGGTGAAGATTACGACCAGATAGATTATGATCATTTGGAAGAAATGGATTTGAACTGGCAATATGCTATGTTGGTCCGAAGAACAAATAAAATTTTTAATAGAACTGGCAAGAAAAGACTGAATCAAGATGGGAAAATTGGTTTGGACAAATCTAAGGTAAAATGTTTTAAGTGTTCGGCATATGGTCACTTTGCAAGAGAATGTCCAAGTTCAACTCAAAGTAAATTGAAATCTGGTCAACATGCTCATTTAGTTTTTCATTCATCAAATGAAAATTCCAAGGTTGTAGAAAAAGTTATTTCTTTTGATGAGAAATTAAATGAGGTGTTTTGGCATCGAGATGGATTTGCTTGGAATGCAGATTCTAGTGTTTCACAGCTGTCACATGCACCTATTCAGGTTGCTGTAACTACTCATCATGATAGTGATAGTTTTCATACTGATTCTGATTTTAATTCATGTGAATTATTGGTTTAAGAAGTTTACCACAAATCACTAATTGTTCAAAAGTTGAAAAAGTCAAATGCCTAGAATGTGAAAAGTTGCACAAGAAGATTGCAAGGTTTGAACAACGTTCTCAATTATCAACTGAAGAGATTGTTGTTCTCAAGCAAGAATTGTATGATTTTCAAAAGAAGTATTATGAATTGGTTCATGTTCATGAAGATGTTTTGAAAGAAAAGACTCAATTGGCTGAAGAATATGAGAAAGCCCAAGCTGAAGCTTTAGATGCAGTTCAAGATTTTGAGAATCTATTTGAGAAGAGTTATCCGATTCAACAAAAGTATGAAAGGGCTAATGCTCTTATTGTTGAAACTGCTGCGACTCTTAAGAAGCTTCAAAACAAAATCTCTAAGCTTCAAGATGAAAATGTTCTTTATCGTGACAAGAATGAAGTGTTGACTAACGATGTTGAGATTTATAAAAAGAAGAGAGAAAGTGTGCTTGAAGAGTTGTTTGCTGAATGTGAGATAAGGAAACTGCAAGCTTATGAGTATGATGATCTCAATGCAAAATTTATCAAGTCACAAAAGGAGGTTTGTGAGGCTCAATAGAAAATTAATGAATTACAGTTGGAAATTTTGGAGTTAAAACGACAAGTAAAGAATTGCAATTTGTCACCGACATTGCTGAATTTCTTATACAAGTAGGATAAGAGTGAGGAGAATTCTAAGAAAAATGATATTCACATGGTTTCTCAACCAGTGGATTTGATTGAGGTAACATCTGCTCCGCTTGATCCTAAAGCCGAATTGCATGATTATTCAAAATTTGCCACTTCATCCAAGAAGAAGAAGTCTAAGAAGACGGAAAAGCCTTTAGGTGAAGCTCCTAAGTTTAGCTCAAAGTCTATTTTTCTGGAAAATGAACAAGTGTTTGACAAAAGTGGTGCCAGTATTTCATCCGCAACTGAAGAAGACAATGTTTGGTGGAGAAGAACAAACTGAAAGATATCAAAGCAAAATTCACTAGAGAAGCTAAGGGGAGAGAAGCTTCTAGTTCTTCAATTTCATCAAAATCTTCAGGTTTAAAGCACAAAGGCTTGGGTTATGCAGTGAAGGAAGCACCGGTTCAAGCAAAGAAGCCAGCAAATGCAAAGCAGAATTCAAAAGTTAAAGTTCCAAAGAAATCACCTCCTATGAAAGAACAATCTTATTATTCTGGAAGGTCATTATCTTCAAGGAGTCCATCTCCTAGGTATGATTCTTCTGATGGTTTCTTTGATACTTTTGATTATGAACATTCATCTGGTTTTCAAATTCAAAGAATTTTTCAAATTTTTTTCGAGAACGACTTTGTTATGCATGTCGTCAACCAGGACATCTTGCTGCTGATTGTCCGACGACTGCATATATCCACAACACTGCTAAATATGTGGATAACAAAGGTCAAATTTTTTATGAACCATGGTCTCCAAAGATCCAATCAACTTGTAAGTCGTCATGGTCTAAACCAAGTACGCCGGTTGATCTGATTCTGGTTCTGATAAAAAATCGAAAATTTTACAAATATGGAAACCAAAAGTTGTTTCCAAGGCCAATAATGACTATGTGGAAGACACTGGGCGACCCGACGCTGTTGAATCGGGTCGGTCCCAAAGCGACTAATGTTTTATTTAGTGTCAGTAGGTGTTTCAGGAAGACCTGTCGGTGATTGAGAAATTGCTGATTCTGAAATATCTGTGCTAACTTAAATTGAATTTCCACATCAATCCTCTTTTCAAAATACTACAACGGCAAGTATTCGTGTTGGTTGAGCAATTTCTTTGTTTTTCACTTCGTCTCATTTTGAGGGGGAGTTTGTTTTTGCAAAAATCCAAAAATAGTGTGTTGTTTTTCAAATGTTAAAAATGAAAATCTATAAATAGAGTTGTCATTTTTAGGGGGAGAAATTTGAAAAGACAAAAACATTGAAAAATGTAAAAATCCAAAAACATTAAAAAATGAGAAATTGTATCCGACATGATTATGAAATGATGGTACATTGGCTTACATCGTCTGACTCATGGATAAAATAGATGAAAAAGCCATAAAACCATTTGATCGATGTGTAAGGTAGACTCGGCAAATCAGTATATAAATGTGATATACACTAAAATCTGATGCTTGACCAAGTGGACATCTTGATGCATATCTCACGATATATCAAGAAAAAGATATGTGAAAAAATAAAATGAGAAGTCACTGTGTATACATGTGTTCATTTTGTAAAGATTTAAAGTTGTTTGATTTTCTTTATTTTGTCAAACGATCGGACTTTCTCTGCGTGATCACAAGGCCGACCTGATCGTTGTTCGTTTGACGTTCTGCTTTATTTTCATTTGTGTTTTGTATAACTCATCGGACTTTCTTTGCGTGTCCACAAGACCGACCTGATTGTTGTTGAGTTATACAATTTTAACTTGTTTTATTTTCTTATTTTGTTAAATCCGAGGCCTTATCTGCGTATCGAAAGATCGACCTTAAGGTAGAAGATTTAACGTTATTATTTCTTTTTGCAGACTATATCATGGATACAATCATTATGTGATAAATCACAAATGAAATCACAAAAAATGTGATAAGAAAAGCATATCTGAGTATGTCTGATAGTGTGGGGTACACTGGTCAATGCAAACCTAATTAATACCTTAACATATACAAATGTTATGAGTATGATTTTGCCTGAGTTTAAAGTTGGAAAAATTTACCTTATTAAACAAATTACAACGTCTTTGTATTAAATCTTAATATTATATTATGTCTGACCATGCGGTCCTCCTACCAAACGCCCTATTCTTTTCCTCCTCCCCTCCACGGTTCTCCTTTTTTTCTCAATCGTCGCATCTCTTTTCAAAGATGGCAACTTGTGATTTCGTTTCGTCCTCCAACCATCATCACCCTTTGACCCCAACATATATCTTCAACGCCCCTCACCGTCATGAAGCATCAGAATCATTATAACCTTAACGACGTTCATGGATCTTTTCTCGCCGTTCATCCGTCACGACGGTTATTCACTAAATCTGGCTCTTCATATTTTCTTCACCCGGTATCATACAACCAACTACACCCATCTCCGTTCATTTTTTTTAACCAACCAAAAACAAATTGGTTGTTCTTCGATTTCCCCATCTTCTCCGGCGATTGAAAATTGGCTGTTCTTCTATTTTCCGATCTTTTCCGGTAATTGAAAAGGGTTATTGGAGGAGCACAACATCTGCGGAAATGAATTTAAGGTACTTTTCTTCCATTTTAGTTTTTTTATCATCAATAATGTAAACTTTATTTACTTCCGATGTTTTCAGGATGCGAATTTTAGATTCACACACAATTATAACTTCTATTTTTTTATCATTTCATTCCGTTACTGCAATAATTTCTCATATATATCCAATTAAAAATTTTGTTTAATAAGGTAATTCTGGATTTAGGTTTTCATATTCTTTCTGAACATGAATATTATGAATATTAGTTTATGCACCAAATAGAATGAATTTTACACTTACAATCCCATTAATTTGCATCGGTACAAGATATCCTGTATTTCCTTATTGAATTTTGCTCAAGATTGACGTCGTTGCAACTTTCTTTAAATTTTATACCATCTCATTTGTTTTTGAATCATTGTTTTAAGATACTGTTCAATCTGAATTCGTAGATTAAGTCTGTGTTTTCATACGTTGTAATTTCTTTCATTTCTTTTCAATATAAATTTCTTACTTTAGTTATTTTCATGCTTAGTACATTACAGATTTTGATTTGTCTTCCTATGTTATAAGAAGTTTGTTTAATTCCTTGATATTTTAATTGTAAAAGATGACATAAACTTTTCTCTAAATGACCCAATTTTGTTATGAAATTATTCATATCATTGTATTGTCTTTAGTAATATAAAAGACTTATACTTGAATTTGCATATGGTCCGATGTCATCATGAATCTGTTCGGTTATTTAGATGCACACATAAATAATCCCAGTGCATAGATCTATATCCCTCATTTGTGTGTTAGTTATTTGAAGCTCTCTTATTTAATAATCCTAAAAGTTAAAATTATTTGCATACGCTATGATATTTTCTTATGTAAATGGTAATTTAGATTTTGACTTTCATGGTTGACCTTTAAATTATATAAACCTCAAATTATTGCAAACCATGATGAAACTTTAGTGGATGTAACCAACTTTAGCAGATTTTTGTTTTGTCACACTTGATCATTCGAATAATGCAAAGAAGGTCAAACATTTCATTATCTGTAACTTTCATTATTGAACAATTTCCTACGAACATTTTGTTATAAACCCATTCATATCATTATTACTTTTTTCTTTCAATCTTTTTTGGTCAATCTGTTTTTTTACATTGGACAACCAATAAATTTTATTAAATGAGGCAAATCATGACTGTTGCTTCGCTATTTTTCACAATACTGTGTATGTTGTTGGCTGTAAGAGGTTTCATTTTACTAAAGCTTCAATTTTTTGTTGCCAATTTGATGATTTACTACTTATATTGATTAGAAGTCCACACTTTAGTAGAGTCAAACCTTTGATAAAATTCCAAACCAGATATTTCTTCATCATTTTTCTTATTATTAGAATTAGGCAGTTTCAGTGAACTACATCATTCCATCCGCGCTTGAGATTCTTGGTGGTTAAGTCATTAAGATTTTTTGCCAAAATAACTACTTCCCTACGACTATTGTCAACCGTAACCATTCTCTAATATCTTTCATCATCACTGCCATTTCTTCTCATTCCGATGTTTCACACAATTGAATTTCCAGATTCTGCCACTCTATCAAGGTAAATGTTCTTCATATATTTCTTTTCTTCAATTATCTACTTTCTTAATTTTACACAGTTTCAATACAACTGAAGTTAACAAAAAAATTAAAAATATCTTCACTAATTCACCATTACATCACATAAATTATTAGATGTGTTCAAAATTCAACCTGACATACGTATAACAATTAAATTAGGAAATACTAGGGGTGTTCACGGTTCGGTTTGAAACCGTGAAACCGCCCAAACCGGTATTCGGTTTGGTTTCACAGTTGGTTTTTCTAATTAACTTTTGGTCGGTCGGTTTAAAACTTTTAAATCTAACGAACGGTTTGGTTTACGGTTTTAAAATTTTCAAACCGTATAAAACCGACCGGACCGGACCATAAGGTTTAACTATATTATAATATGTATATTTTCTTATTAATAATGTTTTATAGTAAGTTTTGTAGAAATAAAACTCAATATATTATTACTGAGTTTGGGAAAATTAATTAAGATCAGTAAACATTGATCACCTATCTTTAAATAATCTAAGAGTAGCTTGAAACATTAAATTAACAACCATAAACTAAAAAAACAAATGAGTGAACTAATTATGAAATTTAATGGAATTCGCTATATTAAAATTGTATTTAACAACTTGTGTCTAGATAGTTTTTTTAACATCATTTTATTTTACATTTATACATTTATATAAGGCATAGTTTTCTTAACATCATTTTCTTTTACAACTTATACATTTATATAAAGGCATGTAGACACATCAAACCGTGAAACCAAACCGGAACCAAACCGTTAGTTACGGTTCGGTTTGGTTTCGTTTTAAATCCGAACAGTTTGGTTTTGGTTTTTAAAAATGAAAAACCGTTACCAACGGTTTGGTCACGGTTTGACCTAAAAACCGTTAAAACCGGACCATGAACACCCCTAGGAAATACTGTATGAGTTGAAATCTGGATGTTTTACTTGGATAAATCTATACATATGAAATTATTGACATTGATATTTTACAGTTGCTTCTTCTAATTCCACTTATGTTAGAAATATGTACAAATTGGAAAAGAAGACATGAAACTGTATAATTAGGGGGTTAATCGGATGAAATTCTAATGGAAGTGAACTGTGTGAGTAATTTATTGTTTAAAAAGTTAGTTTAGACCAAGGAATAGATGGTGAAAGTATTTAAGTAAGGGGTAGTTAGTGGACGATGGGGCTAAAGATGGATGAACAATGATGGGATACAAATTTGTTCTTTTGTTTTCTAAAAAAATGTGTTTTTTCTCCGGTTGTTAACTTTTTGTGTTATTTTTCAGATATTGAAATTCACACTTCATACGCTTTGTCTTCGAAAAGCCACTTTCCTCATCTTTAAAGGTACATTTTTTTCTTAATATGGTGTAAATTTGTTGCCGCTTTCCATTTCTTCACTGTCTTAAGACTTTATATGGTACCCATATATGCACATGAATTTGGCCCTAAAAAACTATTAGGAATTGTTTTTACTATTTTTTACATCATATAATTTGATATGTTCTCATGTGTTTGTAGTTATAGTATATCCGTATGTATAGAGCCATAATAAGTGACCAATAATTATAACTTTATTAAACATTTTAACAAAACCATCCACACAAATAGTAATAGAACTTAGAATAGACCTGAATATTAATTTGGTTTGTTTATGTAGATAGTGTTGAAAAAAATTCATGACATTTGTGAATTAAAATTTAACCATATTTGTTTGATTAAAGTTACAATGGAACTTTTGTCATTTGTGCACATGAATTTGGCTGTAAAATATAGTTAATTTTTATCATAACTATTAGGCATTGTCTTTACTATGTTGTTACATCATATTTGGCTGTAAAATATGGTCAAATTTTATCATAACTATTAGACATTGTTTTTACTATGTTGTTACATCATATCTGTTATGAGTTTTAAAATTTATATGTTTTATGTTCTATGTTAATATTGTCTGTAGTTATAGTATGTCCCCATATATGACCAACAATTATAACCTTACTAAAAAATTAAACAAAACCATACACACTAATGGTAATAGAACTTAGAAAAGACCGATTTTTAATTTGGTTTGGTTATGTAGATAGTGATAAAAAACTTCATGACATTTGTGAATTAAACTTATCCATATTCTTTTGATTAGACTTATAAGAGAACTTTTTTCGATTGTACAACTATGTGACATTAGACTTAAATAAATGCTTTATGTCTTTTTTTCATTTCTACATCTCCGATTCTATCCATGTTTCGAATGTTTTTCCACGCTCCCTTTTCAATATCAATTTATGTTCTTTCCAGTGTATGTATTCACCATTAACAGTCAAATTTATAATTTGATATGACATTCTAATTTTTCTATCTCCGTAGTTACGTCATCTACACAATGGTTTTCAAAAGGATATCCTATTTACAACCTGGTGAAACGTCCACAGAAATTGAAATTCGAGTCATAAAAAATAAAAACACAAATCAAAATTGCAAAGCGCTGCTATCTATTCATTGACATACATGTATGCTTATAGCAGTCATTTAATAAAGTCTATACATTATCATTGACCGATTCTATATAGGATCTATATTACATAATGTAGGCAACCGCAAGATAGTTATATATTAACAAAGTTATCGTTGCAGACTTTAATTGTAACTTTAGGAATTTATATCTTTCAATTTAATTGCACCTTTATGAACTTTATATATTTGTTTTGAGTGTTTATTGTATATCTCTCATATTTAAACTCTTACATTTGCTTCTGTTGTTTAATGACAGCGATGATAAACGGTTTCAACAAGGAATTCAGAAATAGCCATGGAGCATTACCATTACATTACTCACTACAGATACCAATTAACAAGATAATTTAGTGACCATGGAGGTGCTCTATAGTATGAAAATTAGAGCCAAACTTTATCATTATAAGGGTTGTTAAATGCCATTCCATTTCAACTATGACAATATGGGTATCCATGATAATAGTGTATATTAGTTGCAAATATTATATATATCATATATAAATAACCAACTACATCCTATGAGATGGGTGTGTTTCTCTTTTTATTTGTAATAGTGTTAGTGATAATAGTAGATATAAAATATAAATACACCAATTATATCTTATAGGAATAAGTATGTCTCAAATCTTTGGTTATATCCATGGTTTCTATCTTAATGAACAAAGAAGTATCTAAGCTGTATTATTCATTATAAAAAAACTCGCAGCAACGCGCGGGCTTGAAATCTAGTTATATCTGCAATCGATATGGCTTATGTGCTACAATAATCAAAATTGAAATGTAGTTCAGCATGTTATGTTCAATATGATCCCAAGTTGTGATCTTTCTTGCAAAAGATAAAAATAGTGTCTGATTCTATTATGAATTTGTTGTTTCATATTAGAAAATACCAAAAAGATTATAGGTGTGTTTTGATATAAAGTTTCTAAAAGCCAAAAAGATTTTATTTCTTATTTGTTTTCGATTGATCAACACGGAATACGAAATCAAATTTCAAAATCAATATATCTTGGAGTCTCAAAGAGACGTTTTGCACCAAGATTATTTATGTTGGCAAATTTCTAAGTGGAAAGAGAATATCACAACTTCAAGTCTTCTGAATATTGTTGGTAAAGATATTACACACGATGTGATATCAAGTATTCAAGATTGAACTAATCGTCAAAGAAGAGGAAGAGTGTTAGAGCATGTTTTGATGTCTAGTGCTAGGTCTTGGTTATATGTCTTTGTGATAGAATATTTTGTATATTATGGTCCTGCGGACCAGGGGTGGACCAGATGGTACGCCGGACCATCTGGTACGCTGATTAGTTGGTCCGCTGGACGGGTTTTATATAAATAGGTTAGCTTGTTTAGAGAGAAGTCAGTTGTTAGGTTTGTGAGCTTTAAACTGTGTGTTTCTCAGTGTGTAACCTGTATATTCTCTCTCTAAGTGTACGAGCTTGAAATCTATAAACGAATCGTTTATTTACCTTGTTTTTACCGAATCCGATGTCACACCCCTAAAAATCCCACGCGCGACAACGCGCCGCAGGGAGCGTGACAAACCAGGATCGAACACATTAGCCATACGAACAGTCTATATGCAATGTAAAAGTAAAACTAGAGTAAATGCGTTTTTAAATGCGGAAGCGTAATCGACAAAGTTATAATAATTGTTCAAGCGCCAAAACATGCGCAAACCAAAAGTTAATAAGTTTGATAAATAAATAAGTCTATGATGCATGCATGGTAATAGTAATCCTTATGTGGTGCATCCTAGCTCGTGGCAGACAATCCAGTTTAGCGACTGTGACAATCCGACTTTTCAGGTCACTTTGTAGCATTAACTAAACGTAAAACGTATTAAATGTTGTGTGAACATTTATGTGCTTATCTGCGTTGACTTTAGCAATTAGGGTTTTGTGTAGTAATCACTACGAGCATGCACGAAAGATTAAACGTTTGAAATTCTATGATTTCACTTTATGATTTTATGTGATATATTTGTATATATTTCACAAGTATTTTATTATTCTATGTGAGTTTTAATTATCAAACCATAAATTTTATTTATGATTTTATGTAAACCTAAAGCATATATTTATAGATTTTAGTCAAACTTTACGTGTCTTTAAGTATATAGGTTACAACTTAAATAAATGATTATTCAATTAAAATCTATGATTTTATGTGTATTTAACGAGATTCATATTGTCTATAAACGTTATACGATTGACATATTTTGATGCTTCTCGGGTATTTGTCGTTAAAAACACTTTCCGTTAACCTTCGTTAGATGTCGTTATCCTTTATAAACAATGAGGGACTTATTTTGCCATTCCTGAAATTCATCACCCACCTTGACAAATATAGAGGGACCAAAGTCGCCAAAGTCCAATTCTTGGAAATAAAACTCAGTTAATTGTGAATTGAAGTCACGATCGGTTTGAGACTGATCATTGTTTCACCGGTTACAATTGAATGCAATCAATGGAGACATTCAATCTCATCAAATGATAACCCTCTCCTTCTCATTCATTTTCATCCTCGTCTCCCAAACCCTCAACTCTCGTCGCATCTTTCTCTCTCCCTCGTTGTGTTTTTTTTAAAGTTTTCCGGTGAACCCACAATTCCGGCAAAATTCTCACTTATTATCCACTGTTACACCATCTAGAGACCACCACTGTGATCGTGAAGCCTTCACGAACAATCAGGGGTCATTAGAAGTTGGAATCACGACCGTGCTCGGTGTTCGCGTTCAAGCTTTCGGGTTCGTTTCGGTATCAAAAACTTCTCGTATCTCATCTCTGACTCAAGGTAACTCGTCCCCTATGTTAATCGCATGTTCTGGGATTGTTTTTTTTTTGTGTTTTACGATTTTCCGGCCACCGGATTAGGGTTCCGGCGAGACTGAGTTCTTGGGTGAAGAAGAAGACACCCAACGGGTACGGGTTATAAGTTTTGGGTTCAAGTACACATAACAGACACCAAACTGGCCCAACGGTTCGGACACTGGACTTGTATGTAAGGGGCGCGGGTTCGAATCCGGCCCTCAACATTTTTTTCCAACCATGTATTTTCTTCCCTTAGAAACTGGTTGCTGCCTGCGCATATATATAGATTTCGGTCCGGATCTGAACACAAGCAGTCCTGCTGGCCGGGTGGTCGGACTGTTGTGTTGAGTGTGAGAGGTCGCAGGTTCGACCCCCAGCGACCTCAATTCTTTCGTATTTTTGTTCTTTTTGTGATTTAAGCCATTTGGTGAATCAAAACTTGTCCAAAACGGTTTCGTAGGAGGATTTAAACCCATAAAAATATAGTTTGACTACTAAACCCGTAAACCTTGACGTTTCAAACTAAAGTATAGTTTTAATAAACTTGTATAAAATTTGACTTAAAGATCACCATTTCATAAAAGATAAAATAAATAAATAAAATAAATGTATATATATACGTATATATATATATACGGATCCTTCGTAGACTAGTATTTATGCACATAATGGATTTATTAAAACGCTTAGATATTTTCGGTAAACTTTTAAATATATAAATCTTATTTTGTGACCCATTATTAACGTTATAACACGTTGGGTTTAAATATATATGTTATAGACATTTATTCTTGAAACCCTTAAACTTAGAAAATATATATTAAAGATATATATTGGATTTTCTCGTGTTATTTCAATATTCGCTCGGATTTGGCACACGTGCCATCCTCGACTTATTCCGGACTTCACGATTCTTCGTTTTTATCGTTTACGTTAGAGTTGATAGTTTAGAACACACACTTATACTCATATGCTCGTTAGGTGATTGATTGCTTGCATAAGACTCGTTCTTGCTACTTGAATTAACTGTTTGTCTGGAAACTTTGCCGAGCAACCTAAGGTGAGTTTCACGGCCCCATTTTACTGTTTTAATCCTTTTGGGGGAGATTAACAAGCATGATTTACACAACTGAGATAATTAGACTTTTATATATCACTTGAAGTACTTGTAGCACACTATACAACAAAGTCCTTCCTATGGTACCGTTAGTATTAATGACGATAGCGGGAAATATATTGTAGTACTACTAGGTCTGACAAACCCCACCCGGGTCAGTCGCGCTGACACGATTGGATATCGAACGGGTGTTATATTCGTCCTAAACACAACAAGGCAAACTGTAAACAACTGTTAGCTTCGGTGACCATCAACGTGCGAAGTTTCATGTATATAGCCTAGCTAGCTATTTGATATATTAGTGATTATGCTCTTACAATTTGACGTTATTGAACGGTCAATCTTAAACTGAACTTGAAATGTTACTGAACTGTTAAACCTGTGAACTCACCAACCTTTGTGTTGACACTTTAGCATGTTATATCTCAGGTCGCTAAACTGCATCATAGACTTATTTATTTATCAAACTTATTAACTTTTGGTTTGCGTATGTTTTGGCGCTTGAACAATTATTACAACTTTGTCGTTTACGCTTCCGCATTTAAAAACGCATTTACTCTAGTTTTACTTTTACATTGCATATAGACTGTTCGTATGGCTAATGTGTTCGATCCTGGTTTGTCACGCTCCCTGCGACGCGTTGTCGCGCGTAAGATTTTTGGGGGTGTGACAGATTGGTATCAGAGCCATTGGTTATAGTGAACTAGGTTTGCATTAGTAGACCGACTATAGCCTTAGACACACCTTAGTCGTACACTCGAACACACACACTAGTATGTGACTATTTGACTACGTGTTACTTGTACTTATATATGTATATATATATATGGTATATATGCAGACATGGCTGGATGGATATCCGCTTCCCAATCATCATCATCATCATCATCCCCATCCGTCACCAGTAGGCGGGTTACTTCGGGTCCTACTACCCCGACTCATGGTGTTCGGAGGATAACTTCCGAGGGCCACGTTTATGGAGAACCAAATGTCGTTCGTGGAAGAGTCAACGGCAATTGGAACTGGTACGAATCACTTGTGGCTAGCTGGGTTCAGCGGGAGCAAGTGCCACCTACTACAACAGAGTCGTCGTCCACTCGATTCTTTCTACCCGAACTGCCGTATGCTATTGAAAGAGTTGTCGTGGAAATGGTCTCTATGTTTGACCGCGCGCTCAGGGACATTAGGAAGCTATTTGTTATGGTCAGAGAACTGCAGGATAATGGGGCCGACACCAGTCTCAGAGTTGCTATCCTTAAGGAAGAGTTGGAAGGGACTAATATGCGTCAGGCCGAGCATCAAGTAACACTGAGTGACACATATTATCAGGTGGATCATCTCTCAGAGCTGGTTCAGGCACTCACGGATCGAGTTTCTGAGCTTGAGTTGGACAGGGAGGCTGCGGCTCCGGCTCCGGCTCTGGTTACACCTCCGGCTCCAGCAGAACCTGTTGATGAACCTATTGAGGAGGCTCCTGAGGAAGAACCTGAAGAGGATCCCGAGGAAGAACCTGAAGAGGATCCCGAGGAGGAACCAAAGGAGGAGATGCCTGATGCATCCAGTGACCATGATAGCACTTGAGCTCATTGTTTTCACTTTTGTTTTGTTTTATTTGGTTGTTTGTTTTATCGGGAGGATGTTCCCAAGACTATGCATTTTGAATTTTGAATTTTCTGTTGGATAATTTGTGAACGAGTTGCATTTTATTTGAATGGAATTTACTATTTAATATGTGCTTGTCTCTTATGAAGTAATTTATTACTTATGTGATGGTTGTTGTGATTCATGTTATATCTTATTCTCATTTTGGGTAATTGTGAATTGAAGATAATGGCAGACGGAAATGTACCAAACATGACACCGGCTGAATTGGCTGCACTAATCAATTAACATGTGGCTGATGCTTTAGCGGCACATGTCCAAGGTGCGGGTAATGCAGGGCCACCCCAAGGTAACACAAAACTCGTGTTTTGTTGTTTGATGTGATCACGCGTATTGGTAACCTGTGATTGAATGGTTGTATGAATGTATGTGCAGGTAATGCTACATTTAAGACTTTCATGGACTGTAAGCCTAACCAGTTCAAAGGAACTGAAGGAGCTGTTAGCCTACTCCACTGGATTGAAAAAGTGAAATCTGCTTTTGAAATGTGTAACTATCCTGAGGCTAGCAAAGTGAAATTTGCCACGGGTACTTTGGAAGGACCGGCTCTCACCTGGTGGAAGACTGAGGTGCAGATGCTGGGGATTGAAGAAGCTAATGCCATGCCTTGGGCCGAGTTCAAAGAGTTGCTACAAGAGGAGTATTGTCCACGGGACGAGATCCAGAAACTGGAAACTGAGCTGTATAATCTCAAGATGGAGGGGTCTGAAATTGAAGCTTACACTACTCGTTCAAATTCTCTTGTGAATTTGTGTCCTAGAATCGCAACACCTGCTTACCGAAGAATCGAGCTGTATATCAAGGGTTTGGTACCTCAAATCCAGGGAATGGTGACTGCCTCAAACCCTGTGACTATTCGTGATGCTGTAAGGATTGCTAATAGGCTCATGAATTAAGCGGTTGATCAAGGAGTCTTACCTCCTAAGAAAGGAACTACTGGAACCTCTGATAACAAAAGAAAGTGGGATAATTCTGGGAATCAGTCTGGAAACAAGTCCTCAAATCAACAGAACCATCAAAACCAGAACCGCAGATTCAACAATTCCAGAAATTTCTCATCCAATTCTCAGAAGCAGAATAACCAGAATTAAGGACAACAGGGTTATGTGGGCAAGTACCCACAGTGCAACAAGTGCAACTACCACCACTATGGTCCATGCGACAGGTATTTGTGTGCCAAATGCGGTAATAAGGGGCATCAATCTAAGGATTGCCCTGCCAAAAATAATGGGAAACAAGTTCAGGATGCTGAAGCCCCTAAAGGTTGTTTTAGTTGTGGGAAAGAAGGCCACATAAAGAGGAATTGTCCTCAGCTGAACGGTGGAAACAACAATAACTACAACAACAACAATCGAAATGGAAATAATAACAATAACAATGGGAGTAATGGAGGTAACGGTTCCAGGGGTAGAGCTTTTGTCATAGGGTCGGGAGATGCTAGGGCAGATCCAAATGTCGTTACCGGTAAGTTTTCTCTTAACGGATACTATGCTCTAGTTTTGTTTGACACTGGTGCCGATAGAAGCTTCATATCTACTAAATTTAGCAATATGATAAATGCCAACATGACTCCTTTAGATGCTAAATATGTAGTTGAACTTGCTAATGGTAAACTTGTTGAGTCTACCCATTTAGTTAAATACTGTAAATTGGAATTGGCTGGCCATAAGTTAGAAATAGATCTTTTACCTATCACCTTGGGAAGTTTTGACGTTATTGTGGGAATGGATTGGCTATCCAAGAATCGTGCTGAAATCGTTTGTCATGAGAAAATTGTTCGGATACCGTTGCCTAGTGGAGAATTGCTCTCAGTTCAAGGAAGAAAGTGTGGTACTGTTATGGGTGTGATATCTTATCTCAAGGCACATAAGTGTTTGTGTAAAGGACATTTTGTTGTTCTCGCGAACATTACAGAGAAAACGAATGAGGAGAAGAGAATTGAAGATATCCCGATCGTGAAGGACTTTCCTGAAGTCTTTCCGGAAGATCTACCAGGTCTACCGCCTCATCGAGAAGTCGAATTTCAGATTGATCTTGCTCCTGGAGCAGCACCTATTGCTCGTGCACCTTATCGTTTAGCACCAAATGAGTTACAAGAGCTATATACTCAACTTCAAGAACTACTTGAAAAGGGATTTATTAGGCCCAGCTCATCACCCTGGGGAGCTCCAGTGTTGTTTGTTAAAAAGAAGGATGGAACCTTTCGAATGTGCATCGATTACAGAGAACTCAACAAGGTGAATGTTAAGAATCGTTATCCCTTGCCCCGAATCGATGATTTGTTTGATCAACTACAAGGATCTAGCTACTATTCCAGAATCGATTTAAGATAAGGTTATCACTAGTTGAGAGTCCGCGAGGAGGATGTCTCGAAAAAGCGTTTAGAACTCGTTATGGTCATTATGAGTTCATGGTTATGCCATTTGGGTTAACCAACGCACCAGCGATTTTCATGGACTTGATGAATCGCGTTTGCAAGCCATATCTCGATAAATTCGTCATTGTCTTCATTGATGATATTCTGATATATTCTAAGTCTAAAGAAGAGCACGAACAACATCTTCGTTTGATCTTAGAGTTACTCAAGAAGGAGCAATTGTATGCAAAATTTTCAAAGTGTGATTTCTGGATGCGTGAGGTGCAATTTCTTGGTCATATCGTTAATGATCAGGGGATTCACGTTGATCCAATCAAAGTTGAGGCAATTAAGAATTGGCCTGCGCCTAAGACACCAACGGAAATTCGCCAATTCCTTGGTTTGGCAGGTTATTATAGACGATTTATCGAGGGATTCTCAAAGATAGCCCAACCTCTTACGGCGCTAACGCATAAAGGAACGGCGTATAACTGGAATGAAAAGCATGACGCCGCTTTTCAGCTACTAAAGCAGAAACTTTGTAGCGCGCCAATATTATCCCTACCAGAGGGTAGTGATGATTTCGTGGTGTATTGTGATGCATCGAAGCAAGGATTAGGTTGCGTGCTGATGCAAAGGGAGAAAGTCATAGCTTATGCCTCTCGTCAGTTAAAGATTCACGAGCAAAACAATACAACTCATGATTTGGAGTTGGGAGCAGTCATTTTCGCGTTAAAAATTTGGAGACATTATCTTTATGGTAGAAAGTGTACTATCTACATTGATCACAAAAGTCTCGAGCATATCTTTGCTCAAAAGGAATTGAACATGAGACAACGTCGTTGGGTGGAACTTCTTAATGACTACGATTGCGCAATTAGATACCATCCAGGCAAAGCTAATGTAGTAGCTGATGCCTTAAGTCGGAAGGATAACCCCAAGCCTAGAAGAGTTCGTGCGTTGCAACTTACTATTCATACAGGATTACCTGATCAGATCCGGAATGCACAACTTGAAGCACTCAAAGCTGAGAACATGGAGTTAGAATCCTTGCGGGGTATGGATAAGTTATTGGAAGTTAGATCAGATGGTATCCGGTATTATGCGAACCGAATATGGATTCCCGTGTATGGAAATTTGAGGGAATTGATTATGGATGAAGCCCATAAGTCTCGTTATTCTATTAATCCAGGCTCGGATAAGATGTACCAAGATTTGAAACTGATTTACTGGTGGCCTAAAATGAAAGCTGACATTGCCACTTACGTAAGCAAGTGCTTGACTTGTTCCAAGGTTAAGGCGGAATACCAGAAACCGGCAGGGTTACTTCAACAACCAAAAATTCCCGAGTGGAAATGGGAGGGTATCGCCATGGATTTTATCACAAAGTTACCCCGTACAGCAAGCAGATGTGATACAATTTGGGTAATTACTGATCGCTTAACTAAGTCGGCACATTTTCTACCGATCAAGGAAACTGATACCTCCGAGACATTAGGCAAACTTTATCTTAAAGAGATCGTCTCGCGACATGGAGTACCAGTTTCTATTATATCAGATCGAGACGCTCGATTTACGTCCAAATGTTGGGAATCTCTACATGAAGCATTGGGATCGCGTCTGGACATGAGTATTGCATATCACCCTCAGACCGATGGCCAAAATGAAAGGACCATTCAAACCCTTGAAGACATGCTGCAGGCATGTGCGATTGATTTTGGTGAAAGTTGGGATAAACACTTACCCTTAGTGGAATTCTCTTATAACAACAGTTATCACACCAGTATTGGTGTAGCTCCGTTTGAAGCACTTTACGGGCGAAAGTGTAGATCACCTCTATGTTGGGCGGAAGTTGGTGACAGTCAACTCACAGGTCCTGAGTTAGTACTCGAGACAACAGAGAAAATCGTACAAATTCGTAATCGTATGGCAGCCGCACGAGATAGACAGAAAAGTTATGCTGATAAACGGCGAAGACCTTTGGAATTTAAGGAAGGAGACAAGGTCTTGTTAAAGGTCTCACCCTGGAAAGGTGTAGTGCGTTTTGGTAAACGTGGTAAGTTAAACCCAAGATACATTGGGCCATTCGAGATTGTTAATAGAGTTGGTCTATCAGCATATGAACTAAACTTACCAGCAGAACTAAGTGGGGTACATAACGTTTTCCACGTGTCGAATATAAAGAAATGTTTAGCGGATGAGACATTAATCACTCCACTTGAGTAGTTGCATGTAGACGAACAACTTCGATTTATCGAAGAACCGGTGGAAATTAGGGACCGGGAGATTAAACAGTTAAAGCGTAGCAAAATCCCAATCGTTAAAGTTCGTTGGAACTCGAGACATGGTCCTGAATTCACATGGGAACGCGAAGATCAAATGATGAAGAAATATCCCAGACTATTCAAGGATCAGCCTTCGTCTACTTCAAGTACTGGTTCAATTTTCGCGGACGAAAATTCTTCAACAAGGGGATGATGTGACGACTGAGAATTTTTCTTTTTTTTCTTTGTGTCTAGCTCATTAACTTTTACCGCGTTACGCAATTTTTGAGGACGAAAATTCTTCAACAAGGGGATACTGTGACAATCCGACTTTTCAGGTCACTTTCTAGCATTAACTGAACGTAAAACATATTAAATGTTGTGCGAACATTTATGTGCTTATCTGCGTTGACTTTCTAGCAATTAAGGCTTTGTGTAGTAATCGCTACGAGCATGCACGAAAGATTAAACGTTTGAAATTCTATGATTTCACTTTATGATTTTATGCGTATATTTGTATATATTTCACAAGTATTTTATTATTCTATGTGAGTTTTAATTATCAAACCATAAATTTTATTTATATTTCTGTAAACCTAAAGCATATATTATAGATTTATCAAACTTTACGTGTCTTTAAGTTATAAGTTACAACTTAAATAAATAATTATTCAATTAAAATCTATTATTTTATGTGTATTTAACGAGATTCATATTGTCTATAAACGTTATACGATTGACATATTTTGATGCTTCTCGGGTATTTGTCGTTAAAAACACTTTCCGTTAACCTTCGTTAGATGCCGTTATCCTTTATAAACAATGAGGGACTTATTTTGCCATTCCTGAAATTCATCACCCACCTTGACAAATATAGAGGGACCAAAGTCGCCAAAGTCCAATTCTTGGAAATAAAACTCAGTTAATCGTGAATTGAAGTCACGATCGGTTTGAGACTGATCATTGTTTTGCCGGTTACAATTGAATGCAATCAATGGAGACATTCAATCTCATCAAATGATAACCCTCTCCTTCTCATTCATTTTCATCCTCGTCTCCCAAACCCTCAACTCTCGTCGCATCTCTCTTTCCCCCCTTCGTTGTGTTTTTTTTAAAGTTTTCCGGTGAACCCACAATTCCGGCAAAATTCTCACTTATTATCCACTGTTACACCATCTAGAGACCACCACTGTGATCGTGAAGCCTTCACGAACAATCAGGGGTCATTAGAAGTTGGAATCACGACCGTGCTCGGTGTTCGCGTTCAAGCTTTCGGGTTCGTTTCGGTATCAAAAACTTCTCGTATCTCATCTCTGACTCAAGGTAACTCGTCCCCTATGTTAATCGCATGTTCTGGGATTGTTTTCTTTTGTGTTTTACGATTTTCCGGCCACCGGATTAGGGTTCCGGCGAGACTGAGTTCTTGGGTGAAGAAGAAGACACCCAACGGGTACGGGTTATAAGTTTTGGGTTCAAGTACACATAACAGACGCCAAACTGGCCCAACGGTTCGGACACTGGACTTGTATGTAAGGGGCGCGGGTTCGAATCCGGCCCTCAGAATTTTTTTTAAACCATGTATTTTCTTCCCTTAGAAACTGGTTGCTGCCTGCGCATATATATAGATTTCGGTCCGGATCTGAACACAAGCAGTCCTGCTGGCCGGGTGGTCGGACTGTTGTGTTGAGTGTGAGAGGTCGCAGGTTCGACCCCCAGCGACCTCAATTCTTTCGTATTTTTGTTCTTTTTGTGATTTAAGCCATTTGGTGAATCAAAACTTGTCCAAAACGGTTTCGTAGGAGGATTTAAACCCATAAAAATATAGTTTGACTACTAAACCCGTAAACCTTGACGTTTCAAACTAAAGTATAGTTTTAATAAACTTGTATAAAATTTAACTTAAAGATCACCATTTCATAAAAGATTAAATAAATAAATAAAATAAATGTATATATATACGTATATATATATATATATATATACGGATCCTTCGTAGACTAGTATTTATGCACATAATGGATTTATTAAAACGCTTAGATATTTTCGGTAAACTTTTAAATATATAAATCTTATTTTGTGACCCATTATTAACGTTATAACACGTTGGGTTTAAATATATATGTTATAGATATTTATTCTTGAAACCCTTAAACTTAGAATATATATAGTAAAGATATATATTGGATTTTCTCGCGTTATTTCGATATTCGCTCGGATTTGGCACACGTGCCATCCTCGACTTATTTCGGACTTCACGATTCTTCGTTTTTATCGTTTACGTTAGATTTAATAGTTTAGAACACACACTTATACTCATATGCTCGTTAGGTGATTAATTGCTTGCACAAGACTCGTTCTTGCTATTTGAATTAACTGTTTGTCTGGAAACTTTGCCGAGCAACCTAAGGTGAGTTTCACGGCCCCATTTTACTGTTTTAATCCTTTTGGGGGAGATTAACATGCATGATTTACACAACTGAGATAATTAGACTTTTATATATCACTTGAAGTACTTGTAGCACACTATACAACAAAGTCCTTCCTATGGTACCGTTAGTATTAATGACGATAGCGGGAAATATATTGTAGTACTACTGGGTCTGACAAACCCCACCCGGGTCAGTCGCGCTGACACGATTGGATATCGAACGGGTGTTATATTCGTCCTAAACACAACAAGGCAAACTGTAAACAACTGTTAGCTTCGGTGACCATCAACGTGCGAAGTTTCATGTATATAGCCTAGCTAGCTATTTGATATATATTAGTGATTATGCTCTTACAACTTGACGTTATTGAATGGTCAATCTTAAACTGAACTTGAAACGTTACTGAACTGTTAAACCTGTGAACTCACCAACCTTTGTGTTGACACTTTAGCATGTTATATCTCAGGTCGCTAAACTGGATTGTCTGCCACGAGCTAGGATGCACCACATAAAGATTACTATTACCATGCATGCATCATAGACTTATTTATTTATCAAACTTATTAACTTTTGGTTTGCGCATGTTTTGGCGCTTGAACAATTATTACAACTTTGCCGTTTACGCTTCCGCATTTAAAAACGCATTTACTCTGGTTTTACATTTACATTGCATATAGACTGTTTGTATGGCTAATGTGTTCGATCCTGGTTTGTCACGCTCCCTGCGGCGCGTTGTCGCGCGTGGGATTTTTGGGGGTGTGACATCCGATTACATCATGCATTAGCAAGATCATACGCATGTTCTAAAATCTAAATTAATCACATTTAAATTTCTAGTTTTAGTGTTTTTGTTAGTTCAGAAAAGTTCAAAAAGATTTTTGGTGTGTTTTAGCACAAGTTCAAAATTTCAAAAAGATTTGGTGTGTTTTGATATAAAATTTGATAAAAGGCAAAAAGATTTTCATTCTGCGTTATTTTAGATCAACTGAATTCAGAAATGGAAAATTTTGGATTGCAAGAACCACAATCGGTGCTAAAATCAGCTCATCATGTTTAAAATTAAAAATGGTGAAGTTTTGGATGAAAAGTGTGAGAATTGGATGTTAAGGGGCAAAATGGTAATTCGTGTGGTCCGGCGGACCATATGGTACGCCGGGCGGACCATTTTGGGTATAAATATCTAATTCTGGTCCAGGTTTCTCATAACCCGCGGACCATCTTCTTTTACCTTTGAAAAACCTTAAATCACCCACACTAGTTTTTCGTTGATTTCTCTGTGGATAATGAATTATTGCTCGTGATTCTTGTTGCTACAGGTAGGTATCTTGATTCCGCATCGGTTGATGGTCTTGGTTTGCGATATGGTGTCCTCGTTTGCTCGATTTTTGACTTTTAAATCTCGGTTTTTTCACAAAAACCGACTTGAAAGGGGTTAAATGGGTTATTGTTGGTGTTAATATGTTTTAAGCACATGTATGGGATCGGATTTTAGTCTAGAACAAAACCTCAGCGTTCGATTTCAAAACAAACATGTTTTGGTGTATGAAATTCATCGATGACTCTTCGGTGAACCGTTCATCCGCCGGACCACATGGTCCACGGCGGACCACATTTGAACCGTTGATGAAACTGGTCCGCATCTGGTCCGTTTGACCAAATCTGGTACGCGGTCAACGTTTCTGGTCCGCCGGACCAGATGGTCTGGATGAACAATTTGGTCCGCAAATGGTCCGCTGATCGATTTTTATAAAAAATATTGATCGTTTGAGCGTTTCAAGTAAAATTAGAGTTGCTCGTTAGTAACTTCGATTTTATTTTATGATTTTAATGATAGTTTGTGTTTGTGATTTGTACAAATATGGCTGATTTCAAATCAAATGGAGAACACAATGTTTGTGCTTTTCTAGATGCATCTGCACGTTGGAGGCCTCACTTTCTAGGCATATTTGATTTTATGCGAAGATCAAGAATCTTGTATGCTGCTACTCATGTGTGTACACCTTACAAAGATCTACTTACAATGTTTTGGAATACGCCTCATGTAGATTGTTCGGTGGTTCCTTCGGTTATTCGCGCAAGAATTCTTCAAACTGATGTAGTTGTATCTGAAAATGATGTTCGAAGGGTTTTGAGGTTAAATGATCAAGCTGATTTCCCAATAGAATTTGATGAAGCTGATTTGGTGGCTTTGCTACGAAGAATAAAGTATGATGGGCAGTTATGTGTTTTATGGTATCTCAAGGCAAATCTGAGTCCTCCATACATATACTTGATGCACGTGATTATAAATTGTTTTGGAAATCGAACAAGAGGTCCAGAGGAGTTCGACTTGAAGGTTCTATCATTCTTTTCTACTTTAGTGATGAATCGGCAGTTTAATTTTTCTGGATGGATATTCAATTATATGAAGGAGAATATCTTGAAAAAACAAGTCAAAAGTCTCATGTATCCGCGGTTTCTGCAAAATAACTTAGATGAATTACATCCAAATCTTCCAAAGAATCCGGCTGCAGTTATAGAAATGAAGCACATGAATCAAGTTACAGTTGGTAAAATACCGGTTTATCAAAAGCGCAAAGGAGACAATATACCTCCACCGGTTAAGAGGTTAATTGGTCATCTTGCTAATCCAAATTATGTAGCTCCTGCTGATGGTGCTGCAAGACATCCTGATAGTTCAGATGATGAATTGGAGTATGATGATAAAGGTTTTCCAGTTGAGATAGAAGAGAATGAAGAAGAGGATCTAAATGCACCAGCAAATCAAGCACCAAATGAACAACAACCTATGCAGCAACAACAACCAGAGCCAGTTGTTCAAGAGAATATTAGTGAACCTGAAGCTGTGAATGCTCAGGATGAAGAAATGAATGATGCTGCTGATGTTTCTGATGGTGATATTAGTGAAAGCTCGTCGGATACTGATTCAGACTCTGGTGATTATGTCACAATATTACATAATACCAGAGGAATCCAAGTGAAGAAAGGTTCTAGGCAACACATAGAATATTTGAAGTCCAAGAATCTGGATACTTCTAAATATGAGAATAGAAGCAAACAGGTCGAGGATAAAGATGATGATCCAACTTCTACTACTGCTGCTTCTGCTTCTACTACTGCTGCATCTACTGATCTGAGGCTGGCATTACATCAAACAAGACTCGATGAGTTAGAATCAACTAATCACCAGCAAGCTGCTGAGATCAGAGGTTTGAAGAATTTGGTTCAGGAATTGGTTTCAAGAGATCAGGCAAAAGATCGTGAAATTGCCAAATTACAATCTCGGGATAAAGAAAAGGATAGTGAAATTGCTAAATTACAACAACTTTTTCTATCTCTCGGTGAGCAGTTAAATCTGGTACTTAAATCTTTACCTGCTCAGGGGGAGAGAAGACCAGATCCTGAAGAAAGTTGTAGAGATGGTGATGATATGATGAAATTTTTGAATGAGGATCCAGATCCTGAAGGTGGAGTTGGTGGTGGTTCTAGTGCTGGTGCAGGTGGAATCGTCGGAGAGAGAAGTGTATGATGTAACTCCAATTTCTAGAGTTGAGCTGAAAGAAGGATAATTTATTAATCCATATTCAAAAGAGCAACTGGCGGCTATTTTTGCATTAAATGTGGATGATGTGGATAAAGTTCCTTTTGCTGATTCTTATGGAGAAGAAAATTATGAGGAGAATATGGATTTTGAAGAAGAACACGCAGAAGTAGAAGATATGACGGCTGAAGAATACCCAGATGATCCTAAGGTTTATGGAAATTTTTCTGCTGATGATCAGTCTGGAGGATTTAATTTCTTTGGTAATGATGATGAGGAAAAAGTGGATGAGGAGTTGAAGAAGAAAGAGTCAAAAACTGATCAACCAGAGTCAAATGAATCTGAAAAGTTATCAGAAGAAGAAGAGAAGAAAATGTTATTTGATGCTTGGTTGAAAGAACAAAGAGCCAAGAAGCTGCCAGTAGTGAAACCAACCAAGATTGTTGATCAAAAGATATATTTCGACAGAAAAGGTGGTGAAGCTACTGGTAGAATAATCAGTTGGATGTATGACTCGGAGCTAAAGTGTTATGCAATTAAAAAGGAGTTTGGGGTGATGTATTTGAAGCATGCTACAAGATTCAATACTTTACCGGTTTGTGATGTGAGAGATTTGTCAAGAAAGCCATTCGTGAATTATGGAAGTAATTAGTTGGCTGAGATCTTCAAGAACAAATTGGTAGAAGAATGTCAAGGCAAGTTCAGGATTTTAACTCCACAAAGGCCTAAGTATGTTGATCATCCAACAGATATTCATCCAATTACTGGAAAACCGGTTGTGATCTTAAAGTACAAGAAGCCGATTCAACTAAAGAAAATCCTATTGAAGAAGCTCGAACAAGATTTTATCAAAACTTTAAGATGGTGGTATTATGACGAACATACTGGAGAAGCAGTGGTGGTGGTTAAAGAGCAGAACAAGGTGGTTAGGCTGTATGATCCGATGTGGTTGATTAATCTGTCAAAGGATGATATCGACAAGCTATATCACAACAAGATCTTGTATAAAGCTGAGCATGCTTATCAAGCTTTGCAATTTCAATGTGTGATTAGAGTATGTTTTGCTTTTGGTATCCACGCTGGGAATAACCGAACACAGCATTGGAAGAAGACGTAGACAAAAGCTTCTGAAGACTAGCACAAGACAAGGGGGAGTTTGTTAGAGCATGTTTTGATGTCTACTGCTAGGTCTTGGTTATATGTATTTGTAATAGAATATTTTGTATATTTTGGTCCTGCGGACCAGGGGCGGACCAGATGGTACGCCGGACCATTTGGTACGCTGGTTAGTTGGTCCGCTGGACGGGTTTTATATAAATAGGTTAGCTTGTTTAGAGAGAAGTCAGTTGTTAGGTTTGTGAGCTTTAAACTGTGTGTTTCTCAGTGTGTAACCTGTATACTCTCTCTCTAAGTGTACGAGATTGAAATCTATAAACGAATCGTTTATTTACCTTGTTGTTACCGAATCCGATTAGATCATGCATTAGCAAGATCATACGCGTGTTTTACAAAGAGTTTGATTGAAGATACATGATACAAGTTTTAAGTGAAAGATGATACTCCACATGCCGAGGGGGAGTTTGTTGATACATGGTTCCTGATCTTCATGTGAAGTATCGAATACAAGACGAAGATATGCAAGATAGTTGTGGTCCGAACTGCTGGCGAACCCTGAGTTCGGATTGGTCCGAATAGGTCTGAACCTGAGGTTCGGAATATCGAGTTTCAGCTCTATAAATAGCGTGTTATGTGTTGTATTCCAAAAACAGTCTGAACGGTCTTAGAGCTTTTAGTCATGCTCATATTTGTGTACTTTGTGGTTAATACAAAGCTTCATTGTATTTACATCTTGTGTTCTTACTTGTTTTACATTGATTTCGATATGACTAAGTAGATGATCTACCGCTCACGCACTTTCATTTCTCTCTGTAACTTTGCCTTTTGAATCAATCATAGAAACTGTTATTTACCTCGTATTTCATCATATCGATTAAATCATGCAGTAGTAAGATCGGATCATGTCTTTTCACTGTTGGTTCGTTGACAATAAATTGACTTTCTTAATTTTCATATATGTAACTGACTCGTTTTCTTTATCCATGTAATTCAATTGTTATTCAAACAATAAATCTTGAGGAATATTTGGTTTTATCATTTTTTGTTCTTGTTTCATTATATATATATATATATATATATATATATATATATACATATATACCATTATCAGTGCTAAGGTCATGGCCGTCTCCATTATATCTCAATGCCTATTAATGTATTTCATTGATTTAGAATATATTTACGTGGTGTTTTTGTTATTTAATGGAGTATAAACATACTTAGCCATCACCAATGAACCATTTAACATCAAACACTATTTTTATTAAAGTTGTTCTAAAGAAAGGATATTTATTATTTTGGGTTTATACCCGCTATACCCGAAAAATAGTTGTTTTTCAACAAAAAATGATCAGGTAGATACCAGTTTACCAAAACTTTATACAACTCACCACCTCATCTCAAACTCAAGTTTTCCCTCCCTTTCGAGTTATCTAACCGTAAAATATTTTGAACAAATAAATAATGGTTAGACCATACATTTTTTATGAGTACCATTTTGATACACCATTTTGTAAAAGAAAGAAACAATCCACCTCACCCTTTGCTTCCATGTCTACTAACACAAGGGTCAAACTTACCACATTCCATGCACAAACAAAGCCCAAGTACATTTCTTGCATGTCTCTAATTCTTCTCCTTTTAGACCACCTCACGAAAAACCCTTCCCATTTTTAAATCTTTCAAAACACTAAAACACGTCTTCATCACCATTTTCAATGGTCACAGCAAGCTTCACCAATTCTCAAAACAACTTAAAAGATCAAATCCTCAAGATTCTATAACCCAAATACCAACTTCCTTTTTTTCCCTCTTAAACCCAAATAAGAGCTCTCGTCCAACACCCATATCACCTCCCTCTTCACTCAAGACTCTAATACCCCTCTCCAGACCCTTTGAAAACTCACTTACAACATTCCTAAAACCCTCACAAACCATCACTCATTCATTTTCCGAGTGAATAAAATCACAACTTCACTTTCCCTCTGTTTTTTGAACTAAAACACATCAAAAACCACCCTTTTATCCCTTTCTATTTACACCAAATCATCCAAAATCTCTCTCCTAACTAAGGTCTTACTACAACAACAAACCTTCGATTTTCTCACATAAAATCATATCGAAAACCCCCATTTTTGTCAACTCCTTCGACTCTAAACACAACAAAAACTAGTGGATTGTTTTGTTCATATCTTGGCCCTCTAGCCCTCTCTTTTCATGAATAAATACTCAACATTTCATCCCCTCTTGATTAACGTTTCGAAGTAGCCCTTTACGACACGTTTCGAAACTGAAAAACTTACATTTCTTTTGTTGTGTTTGCTGTACGGATAACAGCAAATCGGCATGTTTTCGAACATTAAAGAGCCATATTCAAGCATATCTTCAAGTGTTTCAGGAGCCTTTCAAGTCTCGTTGATTCCTCCTACCTTTCCGTTGCTCGTTTGCATGAGAAAACTCTCCCTGATTTCATGTTTTGTTATCACTTACTTAACTTAAGTATTTACAATGGTTCAACTTCGTGATATGTTATTGCTATATGGTTTAGATGTAAAACATTTGTTAAGTATATTAATAAAACATATAAAATGGTTGAACTGGTAGAAAGAGCTATTTTGACTTTTATTGACCTCAAACCATGCACTACATCTAATTATAAAATCTGTATAGAATGTTAGGCCAATTTTAAGAGACCATATCTTGGTTATAACAAGCTGAAACTGAACAAACTCAGACTCCACGATTAAGTTCGTCTAGTTAGCTTTCCAACGGTAGTTTGTTCATGTTTTAATTCAATCCGATGACTTCACAACAGTCCCTACAAGACAGGTGCGTGTTTCATAATCTTTTGTTTTGTGAGGTTCTTATAAGCTATTTCTTAGAATTTTCTTAAGATGTCTTCTAAACAAAAGTAGTCCGGGATACCTTAAACTAACAAGCTATAAAATTTGGTCATTTTTAGTAGACATGATATTTGAAAACACACTTAATGTCACAGCCTATAAGTTATCCAAATTCTCAAGTTAGTGCGTTCAACCAAAAACCAATTTTCATATATCCATTTGAGGAACCAAGTGAACATCCTTCTTCTTAGAACTCTCCGTACTCTGATCCTGCTTTTATAAGAAGTTTAGCAATGTCGGTGACAAATTGCAGTTCTTTACTTGCCTTTTCAACTCCAAAATTTCCAATTTCAAATCATTAATCTTTTGTTGAACTTCAAACACCTCTTTCTGTGACTTAATGAATTTTGCATTAAGATCATCATATTCATAAGTTTGTAGCTTTCGGATCTCACATTCAGCAAATAATTCTTCAAAAATACTCTCTCTCTTTTGCTTATAGATCTAAACATCCTTAGTCAATACCTCATTCTTGTCACGATAGAGAGTATTCTCATCTTGAAGCATAGAAATTTTGTTTTGAAGCTTGTCAACAGTAACAACTGTTTTAGCAATAAGAGCAGTAGCTTCCTCATACTTTTGCTGAACTGGATAGCTTTTTTCAAATATATTCTCAAAATCTTAAGCTGCGTCTAAAGCTTCAGCTTTGGCTTTCGCACACTCTTCAGCCAATTGAACTTTTTCTTTCAAAATAACTTCATGAACATGAAGTAATTCATAATATTTCTTTTGAAACCCTTCCAACTCTTTCTTGAGCACAACAATTTCTTCAGTTGATGTTTTAGAATGCTGATCAAACCATTCAATCTCTTTGTGTAATTTTACACATGTAAGACATTTAGATTCTTTAACCGTAGAACTATCAGCAACTTTTGGTAAACTTTCTTGTACCAAAGATTCACTTGAATAAGAATTAGAATCAGTCAACAGGCTGTCATCATCATCATGACGAGCAGTCAATGCAATGCTAAATGGAGCATGATTCTTTTAGCTGCTGAATCTGCATTCCAGGCAAATTCATCTGGATGCCAGAATGTTTCTGTCAGATTATTAGCAAAAGTAACATATTTCTTGTAACACCTTGCTACTTCCGGTAAATCTGGGGGAAATTTTTCCAATTAATAAACTGGACTTGGTAAGCCCGGTTAGGCCAGTTAGGCTCAATAAGAGAAGTAAGGCCCATCAAAGGCCCAATATGTATACCCGATGTTTGGGTGAGTTGTTAAAAGTATTTTAAGCATTTATTATGTGATCCAAAGTGTTACAGATCGATAAAAGCTGAGATCAAGTGGATCTGACGAATTACGTCGTTTAATTGTTTAACGTGCCGAATAACTGGACATTATCATAAATATGTTGATTCGATGAGTTATGACAATAAATATATTAACAAGGATGTTAACAATGTTAGAAAGTTTGTTCAGACGATTATAAATGAAATGCATATATGGAAACGCTAAACGACGCTTAACGCGCGTATGACATCGACAGTGACAGAGGGGTCACTGAGACAAGAATAGCGTATCTGGTATTGCCAGATACTTGATCATTGATGATCTGACTGTTAGAAAGGATAACCGTATGGATCGGTGTGGGAAACGGTGAAATCAGTAAACGGGACTATTACGCGACATTAACCTAAAAGGACTCATTTAATTATCTAAGATAGTTTTACTAGCTCTATGAAGTTATACATATTTTTCCAAGTGTTTACTCAGAATTACAGTCGTGAAGATGTGTTCGGTTCGTAAAATGGAGTTAGACAGGACTCACGTCAAATACACGCATTATACCGTGTGTTTTACTAAATATTCACCAGATTATATTTAATCTGACGTTTTAAGTATTCCGAGTCTATTTACGAGGCTTTTATAATATTCCAATCACTCGGGATTTATTGTGAATTAATTTACGTGACATTCAGTATTTAACGTGTTCAGATAACGCGGTATAATACTTGTATTTAACCGGAAATGTACTACACATCTTTTAATAAGTACCTAATGTACTTTTGCCTTTTTGATACATACTACATATACACACACACACATTTGTGTGTAAAAGAAAGAAAGAAAGAAAGAAAGAGAGCCGTGAGGCTCTCCTCCCTCTCGTCCGGCGAAACCCAGCGGCCACCGGCCGGCCACGACGGTGGTCCGGCGAACCCAGGCGGCGACCCTCCGGCCTCCACTAACCCTCCCGCTACTCTCTCTCTCTCTCCGGTTGTCTCTCGATTGACGCAGCATTAGAAGCAGCAGCAGCCAAAGCCAGCGGCTAGAGTTCCGCCGTTAAGGCGGCGGCTGACGCGTCACCCGAGCACTCTGCGGCCCTGCTATGGCGGCGGACGGCGGATTCGTGGCGGTGACCTCCCCATTCGCTCCAAACTTCTTTCTCTCTCTCTCCCGTGTACAAGCTGAGACCCAGGAGGGTGGGACCAGGCCGCGAACAGCGTCGGGAAGTGGCAACAGCTGCGTTAGGCGGCAGCGCCACCGCTGTTTTCTCTGTCTCTGCCCTCTACGGTGACGGTAAAGGTTTTTACACCTCGCATCTTTAGTTTCCCAATTTACAATCATCCTAAAACCTCCGAGTTCGACATGCATGTGTAGATCTGTGGTCTTTGATGATTTATGGGTAGTGATTCTCGACTGGGGGACGGAAATCCGACGGCGTCCATGGCCTCCGGCCGCCGGAACAGTAGCTTATTGTGATGATGAAGTAGTGTTTGGGCTAGAAATGCTAATGGGAGTGTTTGGATATGAGTTTTGACAGATTTGAGTCAACTCGGTACCGAGTCAACTGAGTCGACTCGGGTCAACAATCTGGTCAACTATTTTGAAGGGTCAAACGCGGTCAAACCTGAAAACCGAGCTTACAGTATTGTTCGTGACGAAAAATCTTGCGGAATAGACTACTTATTCATTATTTTTGGTGTCAGGTCAAGAAAGTCAAAGAAAGTGAATTGGGTCAAACCCCGTCAATTCTGGTCAACGTTTTTGAAGGGTCAAACGAGGTCAAACCAGAAAACTGAGCTTGGATTATTGTTCGTGGCGAAATTCTACTTGGAATGGACTACTTACTCGTTAAATTTGGAGTTGTTTAGCACACTACGGTTAACCGGGTTCGAGTCTGCGTACCGACCGGAAGGTATAACTGTGTCCATTATCTCATTATCGTTATGATGATATTGTACCCGTCTTGTGAGGAGCGTTCTGTCAAATAGAAGTATTATGGTTTATAAAACATTGATAACAAGAAAAATATATATAAAGCTTTATTATTATTTTTTATGTAATAAACTTATGATTTCATAATCATGATTTCATAATCAACAAAATTATGATCTTATGATAACAAAGCCTTGATTTTATATATGTTATGATTTTATATAAATCAAAATCAAACAAAGACGAGATATTTTGTAAACATATACGTTAATCGATCTTAGAGATTATATACATAAGCCGTGATTCTATGTAATAAAAACTATGATTTTATGCTATATAATGCTATGATTTCATGTGAGATAAAACTTATCATTTTATGTAAGTTCATATAAATAAAAATATGGTTTTCGGTTAATAAAAGTTATGATTTCATGTTAACTATAAGACGGATAAATATATACAAAACCTATGATTTTATGTGAAGTAATATTATGAATTGTTATTAACAATTTATGATTTCATGTGAACTATAAGATGGATAAATATATATATATAAAATCTATTATTTCATGTAAATAATATCATGATTTTATGTGAAATATGAACGAGTAAACTCATGCATAAAAAAAAAACTATGATTTTATGTGAAACTTAAATAGAAAAATCTATATCTAAAAGCTATGATTTTATGTAAATCATAAATAGATTGATATATACATAAGTTATGATTTTATATAACCCTTTTAGTATTATAAAACATAACCCGATCGAGACTCGAGTGATATCGTCTAATTTAGATAATCTGTCAAACAAGCCACACGACCTTATTGTCACTAAGAGCATACGACCGTTCGGCAGGAACTGTTTAATTAGAAATTGACAGATAAATTACGATCGTAACCGGGTTTAGGCCATACAACTGTATTGGGACATCCGGTTGTATTGGGACCTCAACCTACGGACGTATCGTATCGTTTAAGGCACGGAGCACAACCGAGCCTAACCAGTATTATTACTGTGTTAAATTTAATTGTACCTATACTTGTTTAGGTTAGTGGATTCTCCAAACTTAATATGAAGTTAAGCTTTGTCTAGGCATTGCATCTGTGACATCTGTGGATTGTACGCAATCCTATCCGTATGACTTTGTATTCCGAAGAACTGTGTGTCCTCTGACTTCCCTCATGTTATTTAACTGTTTGATATAATACTTCTGTTCTGATGTATCTGTTATATTCGTTATGAATATCTTGTCGAACACTGTGAGTCAGAATGCCTTGTGTGGGTCATTAGAGACTTTCTGGTCATTAAGGTTGAGACCACTAGGCATATAAGGGATTATAGCGGCCGTTATACTTGAACAATCCATATTCACCCGGATCCTCTAATATTAATTTATTAGGGTGCGATCTGATATTTTATAACAGGCTTGTGTATTTGAAAACTGTTAATGTGATGATGGTAGTTAAGACTCACCAACAACGTTTGTTGTTGACTCTGTGTTGACTTATGTTGTAGGTAAGTGTGTGCAGGTAATGATGTATTTGTACAGGAACGTTGGGGGTACTAGTTGTGGCTATCTGTTAGAGCTTGTACAATTTAACTGATGTACGTATATTGTTCAGTGCATGTTATGACTACAATTCCTTGATATATGTATCATTTGTTTGTTCAGTCCTGGGTCTATCCGGGGCTACCAATTCCATTAGGTCGGCTATGAGGTGCTTAGTGCATCCTCGGTCAGAGTCGATCTAAGGTTTCTCTATGAGGACTGGACGTCCGTATTTGTTGTATGTTTTATTCTGTTGTTGGTGCCTAGTGAACTGATACGGACAGCCGGTCCCATACCCTCCCTCGCACCTGGCAGGGGGCGGCGGAGGGGGGTGTTACAGGTTGGTATCAGAGCCAAAGGTTACAGCAGATTGGAGTCTCTTAGAACCCCTAAGCTTGAGCCTGTAAGGACTCTGGGACTAAGCACGGTGCTAAGTCTGGGACTTAGGCGGAAGTCTGTGTATTAGGGAGTAGTCGAGGTTTAGTGCAAGGTCGGTGGTAGTTTCAGCCCTGCAAACTGACATTCCTACCCATATGTGCACTAAGACTTGGCGAACCCTAGTAGACATATGAATGCTGATAGTCATCTCATTTTGTTTAAGTGTCTGGCTTAGGCGGAAGTTTGTGTGCTAGGGAGATATCAAAGGTAAAGTGTAAGGTCGGTAGTAGTTATAGGCTGCAGACTGCCATTGCTACGCACAGGTACACCGAGACTTGACGAACCCTAGCAGACACATGGATGCTGATAGTCTTCCCATTTGGTGTCCAAGTATTCCATTTTTCTTTTGTATGCAAAAGTGTAATAGGACACATCGTCCTTTGTGTGAAATAGGGTACGGTACCCTAAGTGTGCATCGGTATTACTTTGTTTGAATCCTATGCCAATTCTTCATCTTGATATATCCGTTCATGTGATTTGTGTTGATTTCATTTCCCTTGGATTTCTTCCTTTTGTCATATTGTTTTCTCCATGTTTAATTGTGTACGGATTTTTTTTATGATGTACCTAGATCGAGAAAACTTAGGAGTCTAAGCATTTGCCTATAGGATAGGATTCGTTTAGGATTCCGTGTGTTTTCGATTTCTACTCGTAGTCATAATACTACACTAATTCTGATTCTGTGTGCTCCCGATGTGATATTCCAGGAGACTTGAAGAGTACCCCAACTCTGATAAACGTGTTCCTTGAGACGTCGTGAAACGTGAAAGAAAACTGGTTCCATGTCATAGATGCATATTTTATTGCCTATTCATATTACCTGTGTTACTTGATAATGTAGTATTTTGGTTATCTCTTCAATCGATATCGAAAGTTGTTGCCAGCAAGACTGTAGACAAAAGAGTGAAAACACGTTATATGACCGGAATTATCTAACTAGGAACTCTTGGCGGAATGGACTAGGAGTAGTTAAATGAAGTGGATTGCAACTGAAGACCAAAACGATTAAGGTGGACGTAATGAAGATTTTCAAGACAAAGCGGAGCTCAACGGACGACAACTACCAACGACGACACGACGGCGCTAATTATCTCTCTTCAACTTGGCGAAGCAAAGGAGACAACAATTCATTCAAACAATGACAAGATATGAAGCAACAGCAGATGACGGCGAATTCCTTTATTTCTTCCTTACCTCTCCTTACGACGTGGTCAACATTATATGTATTAATGATCATTTTGAAATCTCTCTTGTGTAAAGTTGTTACGTTCAGATCATATCTGACTCGTGATCTGATCATTTTGTACCATCAGCCTTGCGTAGTTGATGGGATTTTCCCGTTAGTCGTACGACCATTTGTGGATGACCTTATTAATTTGATTCGGCAGAGGTGACACCATCGGTGAGAGTACCCTGCTTTTATCCTAATGTACGGTGTTTTGATCCGTACCGTCTCTATACTTATGTGAGTAATAGTTGAAGTGCAAAGGCTTGGAAGCAGAGACAAGTAAGTGTCTCGATTTTCATGGAGAATTATCACACAAGTAACTGTCACGTAAATCTCAGGCGTTGAGATGTGATGTTAAATTCGTGCGTTTTTCTGATATTTATGCTTAATCCGGATGATAATCCTGGAGCTAATTCGTTAGCAAAGTGTTGATACACGAAATGGCAATGAGCTGGATCGATCGAAGACACAATGTTTTGTTTTAGGTCTGTTGGCCGAACTCCAGCCGAACCCTGGCCGAGCCTTGGCCGAACCTGGGGTTCGGACATGCTATGGAGTTCGGACGTCCGTAGGTCTATAAATAGATTTGTGTCTTTGTATTTTGTAAGTTTCTGAGAGAGTTTGAGCAAACTTGTCTGTGAGTTGTCTCTGTGTAATTCTCTGTAACTCTGATTCTCTATCAATAAGAGATTGAGTTTATTTACGTTGTGTGTGTTGATTCTCATTTGATTACGTTTTGTATTCGATCAATTCGTCCAAACCGATCCGTATCCAGGCACTTTCAAGTGGTATCAGAGCTGTTCTGGTGCTGTTTGGTTCGAATTGTTGCGAAACGTTGAATCAAAGTTCGTTTTCGTGTTGCTTTCTGGAATTTTACGTGAAAAACACTATGTTTTGCGTCAAAATTCGTTGTTTCTGAGTTCTAGTGTTCGTTTGAGTGTTAGAAGTTCAGTTCTGAGTGATTTCTGTTGAGATTCAAAATTTTTCTGAATTTACGTTCGGCCGAACTCCAAGTTTGGTGAAACCGCTCCGAATTCCAAGTTCGGAGTGAAGTTCGGTCAGTTTCCTGATTCGGTGAGAGTTCGGAGTCCTATCGGTGAGAGTTCGGAGGTTTTTCTGTCTCGGAGGGAGTTCGGACTAGGATCGGAGTAAGATCGGAGTTTCTGAGTTCGGAGTTACGTTCGTTGAGAGTTCGGACTTTGTCTCTCAGTTCGGTGAAGGTTCGGAGGGTGTGTCGAGTTCGGAGCTAGTTCGGAGCAGAATTCAATTTTTTTTCAATTTCAAATCATGTCGGACTATAACGCGTTTGCTGCTATTCAAACGCAGATGCAAACTTTACTCAATTATGACAATGAAATTGGAACAACGCAGAAAGTTCCAAAGTTGCTTAAATTTGAAGACTATGCAAACTGGAAGAAACGATTTGAGGCATATATCGGAACAACGGATCCAGATCTATGGATTGCTATGGATGCACCATATGTGTATCCTGTTGGCATTAATAATGTTCCCATTATGCAACGAAATTTGGATCTTACACAGAAAGGTGATTTTGTTCGTGAACAGAAAGCGTACGGTTTAATCACTCAAGCTTTGCCAAAGGAATTATTACATCAATTCAAAAGTTGCAAACACTCTCATGATTTATGGACAACTTTGAAAGAGAGGTGTGAGGGCAATGAACAATATAAGAAAAGCAAGAAGAAGGTGCTTAACAAAGAATTCGACAACTTCAAACATTTTGATGGTGAGGGCGTTCCTGAGCTAATTTCGAGATATTGTCATTTACTGTCTGAAATGGATAATGTCCAAATTAAGAAAGATGACGAAGAGCTGAAGGAAAAATTGTTGGAAGGTTTGCCATCAAAATGGGAGTCATATGTTTTGATGATCATGAATGACAAAGACTATGCTGATTTGACTTTTGTGAAGCTTTTGGGTAAACTGCAAGCTCGTGATTTAGAAATAAAGAATGTTAACACTACTCCAGCAGCAGTTCAGAATCCAGATGTCTATTATGGGTCAAATGCAGCAACTATTTCTGGGAAATCAGCTAAGATAACCAGTTCTGCACCTGCTACAGCATTTGTGGCTGGAAATTTACCAGGATATGTTTCAAGTTCGGGAACTGGGTCAGGCTCACAAAGTGCTGATTACAATTATAGTTCTGGAATTAGTGGTACGTCAATCCCAGCAAGTAATCTGGTGAACACGGGAAAGATGGCTATGTCGGTATCTACCACTGAAGATTACATGGCTCTTGTTTCTGCATTAGTGTCATCAGATTACATCAGCTAAGATAACCAGTTCTGCACCTGCTACAGCATTTGTGGCTGGAAATTTACCAGGATATGTTTCAAGTTCGGGAACTGGGTCAGGCTCACAAAGTGCTGATTACAATTATAGTTCTGGAATTAGTGGTACGTCAATCCCAACAAGTAATCTGGTGAACACGGGAAAGATGGCTATGTCGGTATCTACCACTGAAGATTACATGGCTCTTGTTTCTGCATTAGTGTCATCATATTATGGGTTGATAACTGGAAATGTCAGTAATGCTGAGTTGACTGAAGAAGAATATGATCAGGTGGATCCTGATGATTTGGAGTTGATGGACATAAACTCGCAGTTTGCTATGTTGGCAAGAAGAGTAAAAAGATTTTTGAAGAAAACTGGACGAAAGGATTTGAATTCTGGAGGCAGGATTGGATTTGATAAATCCAAAGTCAGGTGCTACAATTGTTCCAATTTTGGTCATTTTGCTCGTGAATGTCAGCAGCCAAAGAAACAAGAATATCAGAAGTTTACTCTAAAATCAAATGCTTCTGGATCTAATACTTCATCGAGTTCAGGGAGTACTTCTAGTTCCAAATCTGAATCCACAAAAGCTCTTGTTTCTCAAGTTGATAAAACATATAATTGGGGAAATCAGTTTGCTGATTCTTCTGCTTTAATTGTTACTCATGTGCAGGACGAAGAAACTTTGACTGAATCAACTGACAATGAAGAAGAAATACATGATGAGAAGATTGAAGAAACTTTTGATGGAATGAATGTTGGCAATGAAGTCTTGAATTCAAGGAGTGATCATAAATCTTTGAATGAAGAAAAATTTGCATTTATGGCTGATGTGTCTGAAAAGATCGAATCTGATGCAATTCTTTTGTTAGAAAAGCAAATTAAACTTCTGACTGATGAGAAAGAGGCATTAATTCGAGAATGCAATGCAGCGAAAGCCGAAGCAGTTGATGCAGCGAATGATTTTGAAAATCTTTATCAGAAGAGTCTTCCGCTGAAAGAGAGATATGAAAAAGCACAACAGAATGCTCTTGAAATTGCTGATAAGATGCTAGCATTGCAGAGGGATATGCAGAAAATTACTGATGAAAATTCAAGTCTGAAACAGGAAATCGGTTCATTGAAAAGAAGCAGTCTTACTGAAACTGTTACTCTGATGGCCGATTCTTCAAAGGTAATTTCGTATCCTTTGATGTGTAAATCGTATGATGACTTTGCTACTGCTAAGTCTATACTCTTAGATGAGAAGACAAAGTTAAATGATCTTCTGGCAGTAGCAAAAGCTGACAAAAACATTTACAAAGAAAGATGGGAGGGGACAACCCAGGAATTACTGTCAGTACATGAGCAATTGCGTTTGCAAAAATTTGATTTCTCGAATCAGTCTGAATTGCTCGTGTCTGTTCAGAAGGATTTGACTGTTAGTAACAAACTTGTCGCTGATTTGAAAATCGAGGTTTTTGAGTTAAAACAAAAATTGGATTCTGTTCAAATGTCATCTTCTTTCACAAATTTTTTGTATAAAACTGATAAAGAAGGTGTTTCTGGCAAGCTTAGTCAAGTCCCATCTCCGGTGAATATCACACTGGGTCCTTCATCTGAGGAGAAGGTAGATGTTGTTAATCAAGCTGAACAAAACAAGTCTGATAAAGTTTCAACTGAAAAATCCATTTTTGATTCAACAGTTGATGAGCTTTTCTATGATGTTTCTAATCTTGACAAAGTCGATGACTTAGTGTCGGAGACTGATGTTGAAAGTTCGGTACATACTCAGTCTAAAGTTGGTAAGCCAGATCATAAAAATTTAATCTCCAAACATGATTTTCCAACAATTAAATTTGAGCTTTCCAAACTGAGTACATACGAACAAAAGCAGATTGCTCGGAGCAAATCTGTTACAGGTAAGAAGTCTAAGTACGGTGGAGTCGGATTTGAGTCCTCGGCTAAATCTAAAACTGTTGAAATAGGTTTTTCTCCGAAAATTTTGAAACCTACAAATGCCAAGGCTCACAATTCTACTTTGGACACCGACTGTGACAAGGTTGAACCATGGGTAACATATCGGTTAAAGGGTTCCAATAGAGTTTATAGTGACAACGATTTTCCGTTAGATATGGTGAACCCAAATTTAATCGATCAATTTTTCTCATGTAAATATGATCCAGCATATGATCCCAAAGTGAGAAATGTGCCCATTAGGAAGGGAAATAGCAGTGGTGCTAATGTAATGGACACATTTCAATCTGAGTCTGAGTCTAGGTTGGTAAATAGTGTGAAGAACAAGAAAACATCAAAACCAATTGTTCAAACACCACCACCGAAAGTTTTTTATGATAAAAAACAATCAAATTTCAGAAAACCTAGTCCATTTGTTAAAAGGACTCAATTCTATAATGATGAAGGGTTTTATGATGAGTTTGGTTGTGGACCAAATCAATCTGGTTTTAGAAGAAGTTCGAAAAGGGTTGATTTTGAAGGTCAGAGTGAATATAATTCAAGGTTTGGTGGGTATAGGAATAGATCTCAGAATTTTAGAGAATCATTTTTATGATGAGTTTTCAGGGAATGTGTCTGGATATGATTCACGACGTAACGATGAATTTGGACATCGTCATGTTACAAAGAAGGGTGTTAAACCCAAATTCCAAAACCGGGTGGTTGAGTCCGAGGTGGATGATGACGCGAGTGAAAAGGTCATTATTGATAAACGAAAGTGTTTTTATTGCAAAACTCGCGGTCATACATATCGGACTTGCCCGTTGAAGAAACCCAAATCCACTAAATCTGACACAGAAAAGTCTGACGACATGTCTGAAGGCTATCAAACTAATACTAAGAAAAAGGTCAGATTTGTGGATGAGCAAGGCAGAATTCATTCTAATGAAAAATCATCAGATTTTCATAAAAATGAAAAGAAATCGGAAAAAGAATTTTCTAAGACAAAATCAATTTTGAAAAATTCTGCTTCAAGCTCCAAGGGTTTTGTAACTGATGGACAAAAACCTAAGTCCATGGCAGGTAAAGATTTTGTTGAAGATGACGGTCGACCCAAAGCTTCAGGCTTGGGTACGTCCCGAAACTAATCTTTTGTCTTAATTTATGCAGGGATCTTCGCGAAAACTGATGAATAACATATGGGTTGTTGATAGCGGAGCATCTCGGCACATGACCGGAGACATTTCTTTGTTGCATGATGTTAAACACTTCGATGGAGGTAAAGTAACGTTTGCTGGAAACAAAGGAGGTCAGGTAACCGGTATTGGTAAACTTTCGAACGGTGCTGTCACATTTGACAAAGTTGAATATGTGCAAGAGTTAGAATATAATCTTCTAAGCGTCTCCCAGATTTGTGACAAGCAGTTCACAACGGCTTTCACAGGGAGTGAATGCTTAATTCTGAAGCCTGAATTCAAGATTCCTGATGAGTTTGTGATTATGCGGGCACCAAGATTCTCAAATTTGTACATGCTCGACATGAATTCAGCAAAGGCAACGGTCGCAGGTCAATGTTTCTTGTCTAAGGCATCCGAAAGAGATTCCGTTCTGTGGCATCGTCGCATGGGTCACATTCATTACAGAAAGATGAACGAACTAGTGCGGAGGGGGCTAGTTGAAGGGGTTCCGAAGCAACAGTTTGTGTTTAATGATATATGCGTGAGTTGCAAGAAGGGTAAACAGAAACAAAAATCCCATCCACTGAAGAAACATCATTCAATAGATGTCCCATTGGAGTTACTTCATATGGATTTGTTTGGTCCTGTAAATCGTGAAAGTATCTCGGGAAATTGGTATTGTCTGGTGGTTACGGATGAATATTCAAGATATTCGTGGGTTGATTTTCTGGTCTCCAAGGATGAAACATCAAGAATTCTTCTCAATTTGATTACCACACTTGAATCACTGTATAAATTGAAGGTGAGGATAATTCGGAGTGACAATGGCACGGAGTTTAAGAATGTAGTCGTGAGGACGTTTTGTATGGAGAAAGGAATTGTGCATGAATTCAGCACACCATACACACCTCAGCAGAACGGCGTGGCAGAAAGAAAGAATCACACGATTATTGAAACAGCACGAACTATGTTGGCTGATGCTCAATTACCTGCTCCTTTTTGGACAAAAGCTGTCAATACTGCGTGTTATGTGCTGAATCGAGTGCTTACTGTGAAGCGTCTTGGTAAGACATGTTATGAGCTTCTGAAGAATCGTAAGCCGAATCTCAACTATTTAGAGTCGTTTGGGTGTCCTTGTACTGTGTTGGCTGCTGCAGGAAAATTTGATGACAAAGTCTTTGAAGGACTGTTTGTTGGTTATTCAAATCAGAAGAAACGTGTTTTCAATAAGCAGACTGGTATGGTAGGGGAATATCTGCATGTTGATTTTCAATCATATACGTTACCACCCAGAGGCGTTGGACCGGATTGGTTATTTGATTACAAGACTTTGTTTGAAAATCTTGAATCGATACCAGAAGTATCTGATGAATAACTTACAAGAGTTTTCATTGAACTGCAAGATGATACACCGGTTCTAAACATTCAAACTCTGCCAACTCCGATAGTGCCTGTCGCTGATGAGTATTTGACTGAGACATCAAATGATACGACTATTGCTGCTGATGAAATGTCTTCTGAAGATGATAGTGAATTTCACGAAGCCGTGTCACATCAGGTGGAAATTCCTGTTCAGCAACCTGATCCACAAGTTGAATCTACTTCCAATGAAGCTGATGTTAATGTAACTGATAATGTGGTGGTTGAGGAAGATCATGTTCCTGATTTGCCTGAAACGGTGGTAGTTCCTATTAATCAAACACTCCGGATAAACACCATTCATCCACAAGATAATATCATTGGTGATTTAAATGAAGGAGTTCGTACCTGACATCAAATTGAGAGTAGTGCTTTGCTATCAATCTTGGAATCTGGAGTTCAGGAAGAAGCATTTCATTCATGCTTTATTTCACAAACTGAGCCGAAGAATGTTAATGAAGCATTGTTAGACGGTTCGTGGATTGAAGCAATGCAAGAAGAATTATTACAATTCAAGAAGTTGGGTGTGTGGCATCTGGAAGATTTACCTGAAGGTAGTAAAGAACCGTGTGGAACACGGTGGGTTTACAAGTGTAAACGGAATGATCGCGGAGTCATTGTCCGAAATAAGGCCCGTTTGGTTGTTCAAGGTTTTTCGCAAGAGGAAGGGATAGATTTCAACGAAGTGTATGCACCTGTTGCCAGAATTGAAGCTATCAGAATATTTTTGGCGTTTGCTGCACATCGTGGATTTAAAGTTTTTCAAATGGATGTCAAGAGTGCATTTTTGTACGGAAAAGTTAAAGAAGAGGTGTATGTCAAACAACCTCCGGGATTCTTCGATCCTGATTATCCGGAGAAGGTTTATAAGTTAGACAAAGCTTTATACGGTCTCCATCAGGCTCCTCGAGCTTGGTACGAGACATTGTCTACTTATTTACTCAACAACGGGTTCAAGCGTGGGTTGGTTGATCCTACTCTTTTCTGTCGAAAAACGGGGGAGGATTTGCTGCTGGTACAGATCTACGTTGATGATATTATTTTTGGATGTTCAAACGAACAACTTTCGAGAGATTTCGAGAAGTTAATGCAAACAAAGTTTGAAATGAGTTCGATGGGTGAAATGTCGTTCTTCCTAGGTCTGCAAGTTCAACAATCAGATCAGGGTATCTTCATACATCAGACGAAGTATGTGAAAGATGTTCTAACTCGGTTCAAAGTGGAAGATGTTCGCATTCTGGGAACTCCGATTCAGTTGTCACATGGCTTATGTCCTGATGAAGACGGTGAAAAAGTTGATGTCACGCGTTACAGGGCGATAATAGGTTCATTGATGTATTTGACAGCGAGTCGACCTGACATAATGTTTGCTGTTTGTTTGTGTTCCAGGTATCAGGCAGCTCCTCGGGTTTCGCATATGAATGCAGTGTTGCGGATTCTAGCTTATCTGAAGGGTAATTCAGATCTCGGGATCTGGTACCCTCGTGATGATAAGTTCGACCTATCGGCGTATATAGATTCTGACTACGGCGATTGTAAGATTAATTTCAAGTCAACCACGGCTGGATGTCAGTTTCTTGGCGATAGGTTGGTGTCTTGGCAGTGTAAGAAGCAAACTTCTGTTGCCACATCCACGGCTGAAGCTGAATATATAGCGGCTGCTAGTTGCTGCTCACAGGTTCTATGGATCCAACTGCAAATGCGGGATTACGGTTTGAAGTTTCTTACTACACCAATTTACATAGATAATTCGGCTGCGCTTTGCATAACCAAAAACCCCGTTCATCACTCTAAAACAAAACACATTGAAATCCGTTATCATTTTATCCGAGATTGCTTTGAAAAACACTTGATTGATTTGCAAAAGATTCACATTGATTTTCAAAAAGCGGATCTTTTCACAAAAGCTTTTGATAAAACCCGTTTCCGTTATCTTTTGCAAATCAACAGCATTCAAAAGTTACCAAGTTGAGTAACTTTCGGTTGATCATTTTTCTTTTTATTTTTCTTGTGTTTGTTTCTTTCCTTGTTATAGAAAATTCAAAAAATAGAGTTTTGTATTTTAGGAGGGGAAACTCAGAAAAGATAAAAAAAAATTTTAAAATGCAAAAAGCATAAAAAAATTGAAAAAATAAAAAATTGAGAAATTGATCTGACCAAGCGAGAAATGATAATACATCGGCATGTGTTATCAACCACGGATAAAGTAAAATTAAAGGCTATAGGTTCTTGTTTGGTTAGTTAAATGCGTAAGGGTAAATCTGATATATGCTAGTATGATATAAACATAAAAATGATGCTTGATTAATAGTGAGACACATCATGATGATTACTGTGTGATTTTGGCATTAAATAAAATGAAAAAGCAAAAACAGAATAAGAGATGTTCTGGTGTACGCATGTTTTCATTTTGCAAAGATTTAAACTTGTTTGATTTTCTTTATTTTGTCAAACGATCGGACTTTCTCTGCGTATCGAAAAATCGACCTGATTGTTGTCCATTTGACGTTGTGCTTTATTTTCTTTGGTGTTTCGTATAATCAATCGGACTTTCTCTGCGTGTATGTGAGTACCGACCTAATTGTTGTTGGATTATACAACTTCTGCTTTATTTTACATTTCTATATTTTCCTAAACAATCGGACTTTCTCTGCGTGCCTACCAGCCGACCTGATTGTTGTTTGTTTAGGGTTCTGCGTTATTTTTGCATGAAACACCATGAACAATAAATCTCTGTGAAAAATTAAATTCTGTGAAAAATACAAAATAGTAAGAATAAGCCAGATTACCGGTATTTCTGACTGTGTGGGTTTTCACATTATCAATGCTTGCTAAATATATCTTAACATATCAGAAAGCTATAAAAATTGATCTACCCAAGCTGAAATAAATTGAAAAATTGTATTTGCTGCCAACTAGACTTGCATGCTGATTAAAAATGAAATTGAAGTGTGTCTGATACACATTGACCGATATGATCTCGTGTCTGGATCTTTCTCACAAAAATACTTAAGTTATATCAGTTCTAGTTATTTCATTTCATTTTTGTTTTTTTTTATAATAAAAAAAAATAATAAATAAATAAATAAATAAATAAAAAATTTCTGGAACTGTTTTATTTTCGATCAACCGTTAGTGAAAAATTACAAATTATGCCGGAAACAACCAAATGGACTTGATTCCAGAAATTTCATCAGAAAATTGAACGAAGTTTGAGGTTTATTGATAAATTTGAAAACTTTTGAGGTTCAATTTGAAAAATTCATCAAAATCAGGGGTAATTTTTGAAATTGGTGCATATCTCCAAACTTGAAGTTCGGAGGTCCGAACGTGAAGATCGGACGACCGAATGTGAGAATCGGAGGTCCGAACTCCAATATCGGACAACTTTTGGAATGGCCGATGGGGAGATTCAGAGTTACTATTCGGCCGAACTCGACGTTCGGAGGTCCGAACGTAGCTGGTTATAAATACGCCAAACGTGAGGTTCGGAGGTTATTGTTACTGTTTAAACTCCGAACGCACACCGAACCTCTGCCCAATTTTTCAATTTTCGTTTCAGTGTGATTTTGGCGATTTAGCGACTGGTTCTAGGTACATCTTGAATTTCCGAGTGTATTGATGGTCTTAGTTTGAATTTTCACCCTTGTTTTGAGAGTTTTTTTTACTGAAAAACTCGTTCGGACTTATAATGGTTCTAGATCTGAAAATAGGTTAATAAAACTGTGTTTTTATTAATTAAAATTAACTCCTATGTGTTGCTTATCATATTCCGATTGTGTGTTGATAGAAAATGGTTGATTTGGTCAATTTCATCGATTTTGAGATTCAAAATTGTCGGAGTTCTTCAGGCTCCGAACCCGGGGTTCGGAGGCTCCGAATTTGAGATTCGGAGGAGGATCGGACAGAGTTCGGCCAGACTCAAAATTTTGTTCAAAGGTTGTTTGTTTACGAAAACGACAATGATTTGACAAAATCGATGATGATATTTGTTAATCACATTGAATTTAATGAATGTTTTCTTTTATGTGTTTTTCAGATATGGCCAACGATTTAAAGAACGGTGATAAACATAACATTTGTGCACACATCGGGGTCACAAGAGGCAAACTTGATAAATTCGGACGACTTGGAATATTCGACTTTCTGAGACAATCAAGAATATATCATGCTTTTACTCAACAGTGTGATGTATACAGAGACATTATTCTGGAATTCTGGAGTACGGCTCACATAATTTCTGATCCACCAATCAGAATTGCTGCTACAGTACAAGGCCGACCAGTTCAGATCACAGAAGCTGATATTCGCAGGGTGTTGCAGTTAGAGTCTGATGCACCAAATGCCAGAATTGAGTTTCCTCATGAAGACAACGTGGCATTCTTGAAGCGTATTTGGTATACTGACGATCCAAGCAAAGAGTGGGTGTACAAATCGTCTCTGAGTATCCCGTACAAGTATCTGGCGCATGTATTATTGGTTTGTTTAGGACACAGAATTTCAGGGCATGATGAAGTTCAGCAAATTATACTGTCCTTGATGAATGCTTTGGTGTTGAATAGACAGTACAATGTGTCTGGGATGATTTTTCACTATATGAGGGATAATCTGACACAACGTCAGAAGAAGGCTGCAATATATCCCAGATTTATTCAATTGGTCCTGAATGATTTATATCCAGACTTGATAAAGAATGCAGCACACAAAATGGAGTTAAAGCATATGACGGAGGCAAGTGTTTGGGCTCTGGCGTCTTACCAAAAGAAAGCACCAGAGTTTCAGCCTAAATTGAAAAGATTGATTGGCCATCTAGCCAATGTCAATTATATAGCACCAGTGTTGGGTGCACCTCGTCATGATGATGGAAGCGATTCAGAGGAACTCGATTATAGTTGGATCGAAGAGCAAGATCAAATACCTCAGCAAGGAAGGGTGAAAAGGCCTAAGAGGCAGATACCAATTGTTCAAGAACAAGTACATCAAGATCCACAACCGGAACCTGTTTCACAACCGCCAATGTCTGAACCGGTGGTCTCAGCACATGCTACTGTGACTGAGACACCAGCGATTAATACCCTTGTTGATGAATCTGAGTCTGATGATGATTTCATGGATACTGGGGCTGACTCTGAGGACTTGTCGGAACCTAATGATCCGTTTGTCCGTGTTCTGATAAACTCTAAGTATGTGAAGCTGCTGAAGGGTAGTGATGCACATATTGCTTACAGAGTCAGTCAGAAGAAAAGCATCGACCGTTATCAGAATCGAGTATATGATGTGGTGGCTTCTGAATCCGATGAAGATTATAATCCTGAAACCGAGGGGATTTCTGGTAAAGGTAAACAGCTAGTGGCCGGCTCATCTGTTACTCCATCCAAAGGGAGGAAGAAATCAGTAGTTGGGGGCAGAATGAGGACGAGAAAGGGCGTTGGTGTGGAGCATTTTGTTTTGCAACCTCGTACCAGTGTTTCTACATCTACTGCAGCTGCTTCAACAGTTCAGACTTCAGTGTCTGATACTCAAGCTGAATTTCTGAGAAATTTGATGAATGCTAGTCAATCGACAACTGCTGGCACAGCACCTTCAGCAAGTGCTGGTGTGCAGTTTCTTAGTCAGTCTATGGGATCTTCAACGCCGATTTTCACAACAGCAACTGCATCTACCCAGTCTACACCAGATGTAAATTTCAATTTTGAAGAAGGTTCAGTGTCTTTCTCTCAGGCGAGTATCTTACAAAGCGCTTTATCTGATCAACAATCACAGATTGATGCCTTGAAGGCTAAAACTGACGCTCAAGAGAAGATGATTACAGTGCTGCATTTTGATAATGAAGATTTGACTCAGCGGGTTGTTTCTTTGCAACGTCGTGATGATATTAAGGATCAGGAGATTTTAAGATTGAAGCAAGTTACTCAGAATCAGTCAAAAATGCTTCTTGAGATGAATGAGCAATTAAAGTTCTTATTGGAGAAATTCAAAGCTCAGGGGGAGTTAGGAGACAGTTCAGGGTGTAATGAAGACCCAATGCGTTTCTTGAACGATGATCCTGACCAAGATGACCAAGGGAATGTTGGTGGCGGTCCAGGCCCATCTGGAACTACGGGTTCGGGTGCTGGTGCATCATCATCCCAGGGGGAGAAGGATTCGAGAGAAGCAGTGCCAATTTCAGTAATTCCATCTAGTCAAGCAGCTAAAAGTCTGAATGAATTTGCTGAAATGCTATAGACGCTTGAAGAGGGGGAATTTGTTGGTGAGTTGACGGTGGAGGAGTTAAAACGAGTTTTTGAATTAAATGAAGAAGAGCTGAGAAAGACAGCTGAGAAAGAACCAGAGAAATACAATGAACCAGAACCAGAGTCGGATGAAGACATTGATGGTATTTTTGAAGAAGAAGTTGAAGTGGAGGATATTATAGAGGAAGAGTATCCAGATCTGTACTCCAACTTCAATAACAATCAAACTGCTGGTGATGAGTTTGAAGTATTTCCTAAAGATAAAGATGCTGAAGTTGAAGAGGTTTTGAAAAAGAAAGAAGCTGAGAAACCTGAAGACCCGGTGGTTAAGGAGGCACAGGTTCAAAAACAGAATCAGACGTTTAAAGAATTTATGAAAGCATTTCATGCAAACTATGTGCCGCCTCTGAAACCAGTTAAGCAAAGATCGTCTTTTAAGTTTAAGGGTCGGGTGTCAGGAGAAATTATCAGCTGGATGTATGCTTCGAGTTTGGGGTGCAATGGAATTAAACGTGAAAACGGAATCCAGTACTTCAAGCAAGCCAAGGATTTCAGTAGTTTACCGGTTTGGTATGTTCGTGAGCTGACGAGAAAACCTTTTTGTTGTTATGGCAATGATGCGGTAGGAATGCATTTTAAAAAGATTCTCGAGAAAGAGTGTCGTGAAGGTTTTCAATTTCTGGATCCTCAAAGACCTAAACGACGTCGATCTACGACAAGAGTTCATGCATTGACTGGTAAAAAGCTGATAATTCTGGTTTTTCCAAAGAAGCATGATGTTATGAAGAAGATACCACTGATGAAGATGCAACAAGACTTTATCAAGGATCTGAGGTGGTGGTATTACAATGAAAAGACGGGTGAAGCAGTTATTGTTTTGGAAGAAGAGAATCGGGTTGTGAAGATCTACGATCCTATGTGGCTGATTAACTTGTCAAAGGCTGATATTGCTGAGTTGTATTACAATCCTATCCTGTATCATCCTGATTTTATGGATCAAGCGCTGAAGTTCCAGAGGGTGATAAGGGTTTGTTTTGCATTCAACATTTTTGCCGGAAACAATCATGATTGGGTTAGGAAAGGTGATGAGGCTACTTCAGATGCTCGAGGCTGATGAAGAACGGTCCAGCTGTTGCCAAGGGGGAGTTTGTTGATACACGAAATGGCAATGACCTGGATCGATCGAAGACACAATGTTTTGTTTTAGGTCTGTTGGCCGAACTCCAGCCGAACCCTGGCCGAGCCTTGGCCGAACCTGGGTTTCGGACATGCTATGGAGTTCGGACGTCCGTAGGTCTATAAATAGATTTGTGTCTTTGTATTTTGTAAGTTTCTGAGAGAGTTTGAGCAAACTTGTCTGTGAGTTGTCTCTGTGTAATTCTCTGTAACTCTGATTCTCTATCAATAAGAGATTGAGTTTATTTACGTTGTGTGTGTTGATTCTCATTTGATTACGTTTTGTATTCGATCAATTCGTCCAAACCGATCCGTATAGAATAAAGAAGTATAAATAGATTCGTCTTTGTATTTCTTTGTAAGTTTCTGTCTTGTGTCTGTGTGTTGAGAGGGGAGGTTCTGTCCGACCTCCCCCAGAGCTTAATTGTTGTATACTCCTTCGTTAGGTAATCATTCGACACGAATCAATGACAAAACTTCCGTCTCATCCATAGAATCGATCCGTATACGGTTTTTCAGTTGGTATCAGAGCTGTTGGCTCTTTCTATGGTCGAAATCTATCGTTTTTCTTCATTTCGAGACGTTAAACCTTCGGTTAGGGGTGATTGGAAGTGTTTCTGTTTGGTTTTTAATTAATCGAGTCTTCCTGAGTCATGTTTTTACCTAACAGAAGTATCTGGATGTCTAAATTCGATCAAATTCTGAATCTGGTGCGATTTCAAAAATTTTCAGTTCGAGTTCGGACAACGTTCGGCCGAAGAATAGTTTTGAAAAATAACCGCTCCGAACTCCAGGTTCGGACGTCCGATGGTCAGGTTCGGAGGAGGTTCCGAAGATCAGGTTCGGACTAGGTCCGAAGGTCAGTTTCAGAGAGCGTTCGGAGGATCGGGTTCGGAGGTAGATCGGACAAGATTCGCACGGCCCCAGCCAGGGGCTCTGCCCCTTGGACCCCGCCAGGGGCTGCCGCCCCTTGGACCCCGCTTCTCAGGGGCGCTGCCCCCGAACCCCCGTTAGGTGGGAATTTCGAAGAAACGGATCAGCTATCGTGTTTACCCTTGATTCGGTAGTTGTGGGGTGTTATGTTTGAAGAAAATCCTGATTCCGATACTTGTTACGAGTTAGTGATCGAATTTCAAGAAATGAGTTTGTGAGTAGTCATTGTTGTTCTTGATGATGGACAGAGATTCAAGAATACATGTTTCTGATGATGGACAGAGATTCAAGAATACATGTTTCTGATGATGGACAGAGATCCGGAGACATGGTTATGATTACTTGGAAACGTTTGTTGGAGATTATCATTCTACACAAACTGAAGATTAAATAAGATTAAAGATTCCGTTGCGTGCCACTTGAGTTTATCATTCCACTACAAGAATGCGGGGTTGGAATCAGAAGAATATTGAAGTTTTGAATATGTCACTTATTTAGGGGGAAATTGGGGATCCTAAAACTTTCAAAGTTTTATAATTGAAAAAGTGAATATTCAAAAGCAATCAGTTCAGGGATGATGGTGGTTTTTGATCTTCATGGAAATGTGGTATATTCTGATGTTCGTGCGAACCGATATGTCAAAGTTTTCAATTATGGTTTGGAACTTTTTGTCATATGCCCGATACTTTCTTGAGTTGTCGAAAGACTTGGTCAGATTCCAGTCTGCAACGAGATATACGTTTACCGGAGTAATATATTGGGATGGATTTGATGCTGAGGGGGAATTTCCGTGATTGAAGATGCTGATCGTGTCTGTTTTCATAAAGATCAGAATGTGTTACAATTCGGTGAAGATTGAAGATTATTATCAAGATGCAGTGATGTTCGTGTGTCTTTATAATTTCCGGATACAACTTATGAAGTGAACCATTATCATACATGCCGGTTCCAATTGGATGGTTGTGCTTGAAGCTAGGGGGAATTTTATTGGTTGTTGGAGATTGTACAAGATTCGAACCGTTTCCTGCATACCTAATGATTCGGTCAAGGGGAGTTTGCTAAAGAAAGAGATGTCTGCAGCAAGCTGACTGAAGATTGCTAGAAGATCAATGTCTGGATTCGACAGTAACGTCCAAGGGGGAATTTGTTAATGCATGAACCTTGTGTGGCTGTTACTGTTCGAATTGTCAAACATACTGATTTGTCAAAGACATGAACTATGGTCCGAAACCCAGCCGAACTCTAGGTTCGGAGTTGGCCGAACCTAGATGGCCGAACTCCAAGTTCGGAGGGAGTTCGGATAGGGTTCGGAGGTGCTGAGTTCGGACAGAATAAAGAAGTATAAATAGATTCGTCTTTGTATTTCTTTGTAAGTTTCTGTCTTGTGTCTGTGTGTTGAGAGGGGAGGTTCTGTCCGACCTCCCCCAGAGCTTAATTGTTGTATACTCCTTCGTTAGGTAATCATTCGACACGAATCAATGACAAAACTTCCGTCTCATCCATAGAATCGATCCGTATACGGTTTTTCACAAAGAACCATACGGCTAGTCTTCCAGACGGAGACGTGGATTGTCCATAATTAAAATTCTTCTTTTTAATCTATTATTTAAACCAACAGGGTTTAAGGAACTTGACAGCGACTGTCATGATAGATTTAATTTTATGATAGACATTTTGATGTCGGTTCGTTCAATGATTTCGAGAAGGAGTCGTGGTGCGAGATAGCAAGGTCTAGTATTAAAATTACTACAAAGTGTGACCTAAGGATGGCAGATGTTTTGAACAACCGCCAATGTCTGAACCGGTGGTCTCAGCACATGCTACTGTGACTGAGACACCAGCGGTTAATACCCTTGTTGATGAATCTGAGTCTGATGATGATTTCATGGATACTGGGGCTGACTCTGAGGACTTGTCGGAACCTAATGATCCGTTTGTCCGTGTTCTGATAAACTCTAAGTATGTGAAGCTGCTGAAGGGTAGTGATGCACATATTGCTTACAGAGTCAGTCAGAAGAAAAGCATCGACCGTTATCAGAATCAAGTATATGATGTGGTGGCTTCTGAATCCGATGAAGATTACAATCCTGAAACCGAGGGGATTTCTGGTAAAGGTAAACAGCTAGTGGCCGGCTCATATGTTACTCCATCCAAAGGGAGGAAGAAATCAGTAGTTGGGGGCAGAATGAGGAAGAGAAAGGGCGTTGGTGTGCAGCAGTTTGTTTTGCAATCTCGTACCAGTGTTTCTACATCTACTGCAGCTGCTTCAACAATTCAGACTTCAGTGTCTGATACTCAAGCTGAATTTCTGAGAAATTTGATGAATGCTAGTCAATCGACAACTGCTGGCACAGCACCTTCAGCAAGTGCTGGTGTGCAGTTTGTTAGTCAGTCTATGGGATCTTCAACGCCGATTTTCATAACAGCAACTGCATCTACCCAGTCTACACCAGATGTAAATTTCAATTTTGAAGAAGGTTCAGTGTCTTTCTCTCAGGCGAGTATCTTACAAAGCGCTTTATCTGATCAACAATCACAGATTGATGCCTTGAAGGCTAAAACTGACGCTCAAGAGAAGATGATTACAGTGCTGCGTTTTGATAATGAAGATTTGACTCAGCGGGTTGTTTCTTTGCAACGTCGTGATGATATTAAGGATCAGGAGATTTTAAGATTGAAGCAAGTTACTCAGAATCAGTCAAAAATGCTTCTTGAGATGAATGAGCAATTAAAGTTCTTATTGGAGAAATTCAAAGCTCAGGGGGAGTTAGGAGACAGTTCAGGGTGTAATGAAGACCCAATGCATTTCTTGAACGATGATCCTGACCAAGATGACCAAGGGAATGTTGGTGGCGGTCCAGGCCCATCTGGAACTACGGGTTCGGGTGCTGGTGCATCATCATCCCAGGGGGAGAAGGATTCGAGAGAAGCAGTGCCAATTTCAGTAATTCCATCTAGTCAAGCAGCTAAAAGTCTGAATGAATTTGCTGAAATGCTATAGACGCTTGAAAAGGGGGAATTTGTTGGTGAGTTGACGGTGGAGGAGTTAAAACGAGTTTTTGAATTAAATGAAGAAGAGCTGAGAAAGACAGCTGAGAAAGAACCAGAGAAATACAATGAACCAGAACCAGAGTCGGATGAAGACATTGATGGTATTTTTGAAGAAGAAGTTGAAGTGGAGGATATTACAGAGGAAGAGTATCCAGATCTGTACTCCAACTTCAATAACAATCAAACTGCTGGTGATGAGTTTGAAGTATTTCCTAAAGATAAAGATGCTGAAGTTGAAGAGGTTTTGAAAAAGAAAGAAGCTGAGAAACCTGAAGACCCGGTGGTTAAGGAGGCACAGGTTCAAAAACAGAATCAGACGTTTAAAGAATTTCTGAAAGCATTTTATGCAAACTATGTGCCGCCTCCGAAACCAGTTAAGCTAAAATCGTCTTTTAAGTTTAAGGGTCGGGTGTCAGGATAAATTATCAGCTGGATGTATGCTTCGAGTTTGGGCTGCTATGGAATTAAACGTGAAAACGGAATCCAGTACTTCAAGCGAGCCAAGGATTTCAGTAGTTTACCGGTTTGGTATGTTCGTGAGCTGACGAGAAAACCTTTTTGTTGTTATGGCAATGATGCGGTAGGAATGCATTTTAAAAAGATTCTCGAGAAAGAGTGTCGTGAAGGTTTTCAATTTCTGGATCCTCAAAGACCTAAACGACGTCGATCTACGACAAGAGTTCATGCATTGACTGGTAAAAAGCTGATAATTCTGGTTTTTCCAAAGAAGCCAGATGTTATGAAGAAGATACCACTGATGAAGATGCAACAAGACTTTATCAAGGATCTGAGGTGGTGGTATTACAATGAAAATACGGGTGAAGCAGTTATTGTTTTGGAAGAAGAGAATCGGGTTGTGAAGATCTACGATCCTATGTGGCTGATTAACTTGTCAAAGGCTGATATTGCTGAGTTGTATTACAATCCTATCCTGTATCATCCTGATTTTATGGATCAAGCGCTGAAGTTCCAGAGGGTGATAAGGGTTTGTTTTGCATTCAACATTTTTGCCGGAAACAATCATGATTTGGTTAGGAAAGGTGATGAGGCTACTTCAGATGCTCGAGGCTGATGAAGAACGGTCCAGCTGTTGCCAAGGGGGAGTTTGTTGATACACGAAATGGCAATGAGCTGGATCGATCGAAGACACAATGTTTTGTTTTAGGTCTGTTGGCCGAACTCCAGCCGAACCCTGGCCGAGCCTTGGCCGAACCTGGGGTTCGGACATGCTATGGAGTTCGGACGTCCGTAGGTCTATAAATAGATTTGTGTCTTTGTATTTTGTAAGTTTCTGAGAGAGTTTGAGCAAACTTGTCTGTGATTTGTCTCTGTGTAATTCTCTGTAACTCTGATTCTCTATCAATAAGAGATTGAGTTTATTTACGTTGTGTGTGTTGATTCTCATTTGATTACGTTTTGTATTCGATCAATTCGTCCACACCGATCCGTATAGAATAAAGAAGTATAAATAGATTCGTCTTTGTATTTCTTTGTAAGTTTCTGTCTTGTGTCTGTGTGTTGAGAGGGGAGGTTTTGTCCGACTTCCCCCAGAGCTTAATTGTTGTATACTCCTTCGTTAGGTAATCATTCGACACGAATCAATGACAAAATTTCCGTCTCATCCATAGAATCGATCCGTATACGGTTTTTCAGTTGGTATCAGAGCTGTTGGCTCTTTCTATGGTCGAAATCTATCGTTTTTCTTCATTTCGAGACGTTAAACCTTCGGTTAAGGGTGATTGGAAGTGTTTCTGTTTGGTTTTTAATCAATCGAGTCTTCCTGAGTCATGTTTTTACCTAACAGAAGTATCTGGATGTCTAAATTCGATCAAATTCTGAATCTGGTGCGATTTCAAAAATTTTCAGTTCGAGTTCGGACAACGTTCGGCCGAAGAACAGATCTGAAAAATAACCGCTCCGAACTCCAGGTTCGGACGTCCGATGGTCAGGTTCGGAGGAGGTTCCGAAGATCAGGTTCGGACTAGGTCCGAAGGTCAGTTTCAGAGAGGGTTCGGAGGATCGGGTTCGGAGGTAGATCGGACAAGGTTCGCACGGCCCCAGCCAGGGGCTCTGCCCCTTGGACCCCGCCAGGGGCTGCCGCCCCTTGGACCCCCCTTCTCAGGGGCGCTGCCCCCGAACCCCCATTAGGTGGGAATTTCAAAGAAGCGGATCAGCTATCGTGTTTACCCTTGATTCGGTAGTTGTGGGGTGTTATGTTTGAAGAAAATCCAGATTCCGATACTTGTTATGAGTTAGTGATCGAATTTCAAGAAATGAGTTTGTGAGTAGTCATTGTTGTTCTTGATGATGGACAGAGATTCAAGAATACATGTTTCTGATGATGGACAGAGATTCGGAGACATGGTTATGATTACTTGGGAACGTTTGTCGGAGATTATCATTCTACACAAACTGAAGATTAAATAAGATTAAAGATTCCGTTGCGTGCCACTTGAGTTTATCATTCCACTACAAGAATGCGGGGTTGGAATCAGAAGAATATTGAAGTTTTGAATATGTCACTTATTTAGGGGGAAATTGGGGATCCTAAAACTTTCAAAGTTTTATAATTGAAAAAGTGAATATTCAAAAGCAATCAGTTCAGGGATGATGGTGGTTTTTGATCTTCATGGAAATGTGGTATATTATGATGTTCGTGCGAACCGATATGTCAAAGTTTTCAATTATGGTTTGGAACTTTCTGTCATATGCCCGATACTTTCTTGAGTTGTCGAAAGACTTGGTCAGATTCCAGTCTGCAACGAGATATACGTTTACCGGAGTAATATATTGGGATGGATTTGATGCTGAGGGGGAATTTACGTGATTGAAGATGCTGATCGTGTCTGTTTTCATAAAGATCAGAATGTGTTACAATTCGGTGAAGATTGAAGATTATTATCAAGATGCAGTGATGTTCGTGTGTCTTTATAATTTTCGGATACAGCTTATGAAGTGAACCATTATCATACATGCCGGTTCCAATTGGATGGTTGTGCTTGAAGCTAGGGGGAATTTTATTGGTTGTTGGAGATTGTACAAGATTCGAACCGTTTCCTGCATACCTAATGATTCGGTCAAGGGGAGTTTGCTAAAGAAAGAGATGTCTGCAGCAAGCTAACTGAAGATTGCTAGAAGATCAATGTCTGGATTCGACAGTAACGTCCAAGGGGGAATTTGTTAATGCATGAACCTTGTGTGGCCGTTACTGTTCGAATTGTCAAACAGACTGATTTGTCAAAGACATGAACTATGGTCCGAAACCCAGCCGAACTCTAGGTTCGGAGTTGGCCGAACCTAGATGGCCGAACTCCAAGTTCGGAGGGAGTTCGGACAGGGTTCGGAGGTGCTGAGTTCGGACAGAATAAAGAAGTATACATAGATTCGTCTTTGTATTTCTTTGTAAGTTTCTGTCTTGTGTCTGTGTGTTGAGAGGGGAGGTTCTGTCCGACCTCCCCCAGAGCTTAATTGTTGTATACTCCTTCGTTAGGTAATCATTCGACACGAATCAATGACAAAACTTCCGTCTCATCCATAGAATCGATCCGTATACGGTTTTTCACAAAGAACCATACGGCTAGTCTTCCCGACGGAGACGTGGATTGTCCATAATTAAAATTCTTCTTTTTAATCTATTATTTAAACCAACAGGGTTTAAGGAACTTGACAGCGACTGTCATGATAGATTTAATTTTATGATAGACATTTTGATGTCGGTTCGTTCAATGATTTCGAGAAGGAGTCGTGGTGCGAGATAGCAAGGTCTAGTAGTAAAATTACTACAAAGTGTGACCTAAGGATGGAAGATGTTTTGAACATTACCAAGAATGGTAAGACAGGTTTTTGCTGTAACCATATGTTGGTGGCGATGTATAGAGATATGTAATGCCAGGTAAGAACGGTGGAACATACTAGAATATACGAGAATAGCTATGTGTTTAAAATATGCGAGTATTGTTGCATGCTACCAAAGGGCAGCGACACAACGGTTACAACTTGTGTATGAGAACGTGCACATTTTAGGTAATGGTGCATTTATCATTATGTCCGAGGTGTGGTGGGATAGCTGCGGTAAGCCCTATATATAAACACCTTAGGCATAATGGTTTATGGCACCTGAGTTAGAAAGTGTGGAAGTTAGGCATGGAGACCACATGGTTATGATGATTGGCATGCTCACGTTTATGCCAAGTCTGAGATATAATAAATAGATTAAGCTGCCAAGTAAATGCGGAAGAGTTACTGCTAGTATGGCAAGGATACATCATCGAGATTGATGTGAGTAAGTATAACCGCGATGGTTATGAACACGATCTAAAGATAGATCGATGGAATCACTTAATGTGAAATTTGATTGATTATAGTTATGAAGATGTGGTCATTTAACTAAGTGTGTGGTTGAATACGTGGAAGGTTTGAATATCCTATAATGAAATGAACCCTGCATTCAGAGTAAAGAACTCATTGGCCTAGACTATGTACATATGACATGTAGAGACCTTTAGTGGTTGTGAATTCCATTGTAGAAAGGTATGAGCTAGTGTTAACGGTTATAACATAAGTCTCTTAGAGAAAATGGATTGCTGATTAGGAGTAATGTGATACTCCATATGGATATTTACCCTAAACTTTTGACGCATGTCAAAAGGAGATTAGAGACGACAATCTAGAGAGTGTAGGGTAACGATATGTTTGTCTAGGTGGACTAGATGGAACTTATGAGTTCGTGAGATTGATAGACTTAACACGTACCTGGATATATATATATATATATATATATAAATTTTAACCCTTTGCTTTGCGCAAAGAAGGGGAGAGACAAACTTTATTTAGATTTATACACTTATATTGCCCGATAGACCAGGATTTATGATGATTTAAGAGCACGGGATGTTTGACGTAAAGTGATGTTGTGTTCCACTTGTTACCCCAATAATTTTTTTTCTGGTTTTGTGCGGTCGTGACTGGATATTCTGAGCAAGACATATTGTCCCTTGTGAACCAAACCTTGTATAGGTATGTACGGGTAAAGTTCGGTACGTGTATATCAATCATGTGAGCAAAGATATTGTGTTTCCAGAGAGGGACACACATAAATATCTATGAGTAGCTTTGAAAGCTATGGAATCAGCACAATAGTTGGTGCATTTGGGACCAACTACGAGGCATTTGTGTTCGATGTCATGTTGTATATTTGTGATGCACGACTTGTTGTGATTAGGATCCTTCAGGCTGGAGATGATTAATCATATATAATGGTTTAATTTAGCGAGGTGTATGATGCCCTTGGCTAGTGTAACCGGTTTGCTTATAATGAAAGATTAAATTTGTGGAAGACATCTTGTGTCACCATTAATGGTGAAGTCAGATTATGCACTTTACTCAAAGAGTTGAGTATCTTGATAACCAATTAACCCGAAACCGTGGTGGGATATGAGTGTGAGCATATTGAAATTGATTAGTAGTATAGACTACTTACTGGATCCCGAAAACCCCATCCGGTTATAGTATTTGTATATCTGATTATCTCTGAATATTGTGATTATCGTCATGATGAAGACCTTTGACAAGCGCTTTAAGTATCCTTGGGAACTGGTGATCTTGATAGATCGGATTGAATCGGTGAGTCCATGTGATTGACTTTTAGTCAAGAGGACTCTTCTGTGTTTCCATGAATGGAACTGTAATAATAAGCTATGAGTAGCTTGGTATGACCAGGATACTGTGAAGTTGGCATGTCGGTCCGTATGGTATGAAACCTATTGCAATACCTTGATGCGTTATCATTTCGTATATTTTTTTGTGTATTGTGCTACACAACTTATGTGTTAGACCTAAGTTAGGTCCCATGAAATCCTGCAAATTCTCCTCGGAGAATCTGATAATGAGAATGACTCGTCAAATTTGTGACTTGTCGCAACTATAGGAATCAGTTACTAGGTCAGATTATCAGTAAACCTACGGAGGTGAGGCTGATTAATTCCGCATGTTTCACCAAGTGAGGGTGATGGGAAAAGAATGTTGATCGGGAAGTGACAGATGGTTCCTATGGTTTGATGTCAGAGAAATTCCTTCTGGTAACACTACAGAGTGGTGATTAAGTCCGTGTGGTAGTGAAATCACTTAAGGGTATATCGGACATTCGTGGCATCATCACTAGACCGGTAATCGTATTGCAATTAGCTGCAATTATAGTACGATATACGGGACGCCGTATCAAGACCGAGTGATAACCAATACCACATGATGAATTATCGGTACGAACTGTCAAGTATCAAGTGATAGTAAGTCCACGCTAACGGCATCTAAGTCCACTGGGTAGTAACATCATTGGAAGACATCATGGGCCACATGGTGGCACTAGTAAGATAGATGTCCCTAGGAGAACATCTTGTGTGATGTGATCCACAAATGTTTGGATACTCCCACTCCTGGTAGGTAGGGTGAATTTTGGGACGAAATTCATTTAAGGAGGGGAGAATGTAACACCTTGTTACTTCCGGTAAATCTGGGGGAAATTTTTCCAATTAATAAACTGGACTTGGTAAGCCCAGCTAGGCCCGTTAGGCTCAATAAGAGAAGTAAGGCCCAATATGTATACCCGATGTTTGGGTGAGTTGTTAAAAGTATTTTAAGCATTTATTATGTGATCCAAAGTGTTATAGATCGATAAAAGCTGAGATCAAGTGGAACTGACGAATTACGTCGTTTAATTGTTTAACGCGCCGAATAACCGGACATTATCATAAATATGTTGATTCGATGAGTTATGACAATAAATATATTAACAAGGATGTTAACATTTGTTAGAAAGTTTGTTTAGACGATTATAAGTGAAATGCATATATGGAAACGCTAAACGACGCTTAACGTGCGTATGACATCGACAGTGAAAGAGGGGTCACTGAGACAAGAATAGCGTATCTGGTATTGCCAGATACTTGATCATTGATGATCTGACTGTTAGAAAGGATAACCGTATGGATCGGTGTGAGAAACGGTGAAATCAGTAAACGGGACTATTACACGACATTAACCGAAAAGGACTCATTTAATTATCTGAGATAGTTTTACTGGCTCTATGAAGTTATACATATTTTTCCAAGTGTTTACTCAGAATTACAGTCGTGAAGATGTGTTCGGTTCATAAAACGGAGTTAGACAGGACTCGCGTCAAATACACGCATTATACCGTGTGTTTTACTGAATATTCACCAGATTATATTTAATCTGACGTTTTAAGTATTCCGAGTCTATTTACGAGGCTTTTATAATATTCCAGTCACTCGGGATTTATTGTGAATTAATTTACGTGACATTCAGTATTTAACGTGTTCAGATAACGCGGTATAATACTTGTATTTAACCGGAAATGTACTACACATCTTTTGATAAGTACCTAATTTACTTTAGTTTTCCAATTTAGAATCATCCTAAAACCTCCGATTTCGACATGCATGTGGAGATCTGTGGTCTTTGATGATTTATGGGTAGTGATTCTCGACTGGGGGACGGAAATCCGGCGGCGGCATGGCCTCCGGCCGCCAGAATAGTAGCTTATGGTGATGATGAAGTAGTGTTTGGGCTAGAAATGCTAATGGGAGTGTTTGGATATGAGTTTTGACAGATTTGAGTCAACTCGGTACCGAGTCAACTGAGTCGACTCGGGTCAACAATCTGGTCAACTATTTTGAAGGGTCAAACGCGGTCAAACCAGAAAATCGAGCTTACAGTATTGTTCGTGACGAAAAATCTTGCGGAATAGACTACTTATTCATTATTTTTGGTGTCGGGTCAAGAAAGTCAAAGAAAGTCAACTGGGTCAAACCCCGTCAATTCTGGTCAACGTTTTTGAAGGGTCAAACGAGGTCAAACCAGAAAACAGAGCTTGGATTATTGTTCGTGGCGAAATTCTACTTGGAATGGACTACTTACTCGTTAAATTTAGAGTTGTTTAGCACACTACGGTTAACCGGGTTCGAGTCTACGTACCGATCGGAAGGTATAACTATGTCCATTATCTCATTATCGTTATGATGATATTGTACCCGTCTTGTGAGGAGCGTTCTGTCAAATAGAAGTATTATTGTTTATAAAACATTGATAACAAGAAAAATATATATAAAGCTTTATTATGATTTTTATGTAATAAACTTATGATTTCATAATCAACAAAATTATGATCTTATGATAACAAAGCCTTGATTTTATATATGTTATGATTTTATATAAATCAAAATCAAACAAAGACGAGATATTTTGTAAACATATAAGTTAACCGATCTTAGAGATTATATACATAAGCCGTGATTCTATGTAATAAAAACTATGATTTTATGCTATATAATGCTATGATTTCATGTGAGATAAAACTTATCATTTTATGTAAGTTCATATAAATAAAAGTATGGTTTTCGGTTAATAAAAGTTATGATTTCATGTTAACTATAAGACGGATAAATATATACAAAACCTATGATTTTATGTGAAGTAATATTATGAATTATTATTAACAATTTATGATTTCATGTGAACTATAAGATGGATAAATATATATATAAAATCTATGATTTCATGTAAATAATATCATGATTTTATGTGAAATATGAACGAGTAAACTCATGCATAAAAAAAAACTATGATTTTGTGTGAAACTTAAATAGATAAATCTATATCTAAAAGCTATGATTTTATGTAAATCATAAATAGATTGATATATACATAAGTTATGAATCTATATAACCCTTGAAGTTTTATAAAACATAACCCGATCGAGACTCGAGTGATATCGTCTAGTTTAGATAATCTGTCAAACAAGCCACACGACCGTATTGTCACTAAGAGCATACGACCGTGTTCGGCAGGAACTGTTTAATTAAAAATTGACAGATAAATTACGATCGTAACCGGGTTTAGGCCATACGACTGTATTGGGACATCCGGTTGTATTGGGACCTCAACCTACGGACGTATCGTATCGTTTAAGGCACGGAGCACAACCGAGCCTAACCAGTATTATTACTGTGTTAAATTTAATTGTACATATACTTGTTTAGGTCAGTGGATTCTCCAAACTTAATATGACGTTAAGCTTTGTCTAGGCATTGCATATGTGACATCTGTGGATTGTACGCAATCCTATCCGTATGACTTTGTATTCCGAAGAACTGTGAGTCCTCTGACTTCCCTCATGTTATTTAACTGTTTGATATAATACTTCTGTTCTGATGTATCTGTTATATTCGTTATGAATATCTTGTCGAACACTGTGAGTCAGAATGCCCTGTGTGGGTCATTAGAGACTTTCTGGTCATTAAGGTTGAGACCACTAGGCATATAAGGGAATATAGCGGCCGTTATACTTGAACGATCCATATTCACCCGGATCCTCTAATATTAATTTATTAGGGGGAATATGTACTTATATGTTGAAATTAAAAATCTACTCGCAGAGGGTGTACGGCTACGCGCAACGTGCCCATAGAGTATCTGAGTGTTGACCTTGGGTGCGATCTGATATTTCATAACAGGCATATGTATTTGAAAACTGTTAATGTGATGATGGTAGTTAAGACTCACCAACAACGATTGTTGTTGACTCTGTGTTGACTTATGTTGTAGGTAAGTGTGTGCAGGTGATGATGTATTTGTACAGGAACGTTGGGGGTACTAGTTGTGGCTATCTGTTAGAGCTTGTACAATTTAACTAATGTACGTATATTGTTCAGTGCATGTTATGACTACAATTCCTTGATATATGTATCATTTGTTTGTTTAGTCCTGGGTCTATCCGGGACTACCGATTCCATTAGGTCGGCTATGAGGTGCTTAGTGCATCCTCGGTCAGAGTCGATCTAAGGTTTCTCTGTGAGGACTGGACGTCCGTATTTGTTGTATGTTTTATTTTGTTGTTGGTGCCTAGTGAACTGATATGGACAGCCGGTCCCACACTCTCCCTCGCACTTGGCAGGGGGCGGCGGAGGGGGGTGTTACATTTCTTCTCAACCTTATCAGCTTCATTTGATGGATGAAAAACTAAATGTACATGTTGACCAGTTTTCAATTTATTATCTGTAGAACTTGGACATTCTCGTGTAAAGGGACCATATACGAAACACTTATAACATTTCACTTTCGACTTGTCCAAACCAATGTTACCATCCTGATTCAATCTCTTCTTACCAGTTCTATTAAAAAGTTTCTTCGTTCTACGAACCAATGTTACCGAACTCTTACCGAACCCCTTCCGAACTTCTTCCGAACACAAAACCAACCGAACTCTAAACGAACCTCTCACGAACCACAAAATCTCCGAACTCTGACCGAACACTGAACGAACCTTGTGCTAACACTTGACAAACTCTATACGAACTAGAACTTCAGAATGACGAACTCTCACCGAACTCTAGCCAAACATGAATTTCGGAGCGGTTATGCCGAACGTGAATAGTAACCGTCGAACCTCAACATTTTCGCTCAAAAATTTTGATTTTGGACTGATTTTGACGAGATTTGCAGCAGTGGATCAGAAAAAGTGATAAGGAATGATTTAGGAGCAATATTTTCACAAAAAAATCGATCGAAGTGATAAAAAATTTGCAAAAACACTCAAAAACTCTAATTTCGTTTCAAAAACTCCGAGAATAGCAACCACAGATCAGTAGAATGAACCAGAAAGCTCTGATACCACTTGAAAAGTCGTAAGATTGGATCGTCTACTTAATCTAGCTATATCGGATACAAAACAAGTAATTAAGAGTTGTTTTATTGATCAACGAACAATTACAACTCTAAACACTTAGAACACAGACTCAGAGAATCACACTACAGAAACACACACCTAACACTCTCTCAGTCTATCACGCATACGCAAAACAACGACCAAACTCCTATTTATATACTGCTGGCCAAACCCTGTCGGAACTCCAGGTTCGGACCAGGTTCGCCCAGTAGCAAACCTAGCTTGAACTTGATCTTGTCTTGTCTTGAACCTTCACACTACATTGTCTGATTGGATACATCACACGACGCACATACTAGGTATCAACAAAAGGCAATGCCTGCACAAATTCAGAATCCTACAATGTATTATGATGAAAATGAATGAACTATAGGTGTCATGAAGTCAAACATTTCTAGTCCATCACTTACAACAGCTTTTTTTGTAGGAAACAATTATGGATATTCAGGTGATTCAAGAGGTTGTAATGTGTTTGTTTTCGCTCAATTTGTACAGAGTGCATTATTTGTCAAAACGAATGAAGATTACATGGCTTTGATGTCTGCATTAGTATTATCATATTTGGTGTGATAATGGAAAGTGTGAATAATGCTGATTTAGTTGAAGAAGATTATGATCAAGTTGATCCAGATAATTTGGAGGAGATGGATCTAAATTGGCAATGTGCTATGCTTGTTAGAAGAGTAAAGAAACTTTTACAACGAACAGGAAGAAAAATTTGAATTTCGGAGGCAAGATTGGTTTAGATAAATCGAAGGTTAAGTGCTACAGTTGCCCAAACTTTGGACATGTTGCTAGAGAATGCGAACATCCAAAAGGTGGTCAATCTAACTCTACCAACAATGGTCAAACATCTAAGTCTTTTGGAAGTAATGCTCAATAGTCACAAAATTCGGGACCCAAAGGTTTAGTTGTTCAAAGAGATGAACGTTATGATTGGGGCAAAGTGATTGATGAGTGTAGTACTGATACTAGCTCTGATTTAAGCAGTTCTGACACATTTGTGGAAGGTGTAAGGATCGAAATCTCTCCTCACGCGATATCTAGTCCAATCAAGACCCTACGGAATCCGGTTTGATTGGTGATTCAAGAAAAACAATACGTGATAAGATAAATAACGATTTAAAATAAATAAAAATGCAAACCAATTGAAGAACACTTGAATACTTGAAAGAGTTTGATTTCCAAAACTTGAATCAATTGAAATCCTATGGATTTCGAGTTACACTTGTTGCCCACACTTTGTGCACACTTTCAACAAATTACTCTAGTTACACAAGGGTTCCTTATATAGGAGTGGACAAGCTTGTTCAACAAGCCATCCTTAAAACCCTAATTTACCTTAAATTCCCGTATATGACTCTATAGGCCCACAAAACTCCCTTTAAACACTTTCCAATTGAGCCCAAATACCTCTAAAATGACCCAATGACCCAATATACCTATAACCCAACTAATTTTCATATATTCTATCACATAGGCCTTCAAAATAGTCCGCCAAAGGATAATTTAATAACAAGCCACAAATTATTCCCTTATGATCTTCCCCTTGGCTTGTGATATTAAATGTCTTCTACATTCAATCTTCAGACTTGCAGTCTTCTCCTTGGCTTGAGCATGGGTTGATGAAGATTCTTTATCTTGGAGAATCTTCATTGAGCAGCATGTGAGATGTTTGATGGCTCTCTCTCTTTATCAGCATTAGCTTGAACTTCAAATGATAAACACGTAATGAGAGGAGGATTCTCAAATACTTGCTCCTTCTTGAAAACTGTTGAGTCCTTGCTGAATCATCAGTAACTGTCTTGACCGGCTGGTGACTTCAGAGGATAAATTTTGAAAACGTCTGTCTTGGCATCTTTTCTTCATTTAGCTTCCCCTAAACTTGAGAATGATGTCTTTTGAGTCTTTGGAAGCTTTACTTGAAAAACCAACAAACTTCCCCTAAGCATCACATTGGTAAGTCCTTTTCCAGCTGGTTCTTCAACACGAACAGTAACAGCATCAGTGCATTGGTCAACTGAGTCCTTGACCTTCTTGTCCATGAGTTGTCTTTTTCTGACTTAACCTGTTAAGCACAACATGAAACAAACACAAACACTAACCAGCATATGATACCTGGTTACCAGGTTAGCAGGAGAACAACATTCTTTAACACAAACTCTAACATTGATTAGGGGTTTCCTATAAACACTTCCCCTGAACCCGAGGACTCTTCACATTATCTCCCCCTGAGATACTGGAGGGGTGATACAAACCCATAAAAACTTATCAAAACCTTTAACTTAACATGGGCATGGTTGAAAAATAAACAATAAAAACCTAAGATAACACAAAAGAAAAATAAAACTAAAAACAAACAAACCAAATTACTAGACGAGAAGGTTCTTATGGGATTAAACCGTATGAATCTGACTGAGGAACCCTTTTCAGCTTTTGTTACTCGAACATGTCCAGGTGATTGCCAATATACTAATCCACTTTAAACTCAAACCCTTTTCTTATTCAGGTTGTTTGTCACTTTATTATCTTTTATTGTGTATTAATTATGAACAGCAAGTGAGTTTCAACAAATCCTAGGTACATTTCATTGCACACTATCAAGCATATAAAGTCCCTACCACATATTTTCACAACCTGAACCAGAAGTTTGAAACTAAGCTCCAGACTGGATTGAGAAGAGAAAGAATAGATCACATAGATGTTTTAGGGATAATATACAAGCCAACTGAGTTTTTGAAACATTTTTAGTAATGCTCTCATCAGTGACAAAGGCTGAGGGTTTTGGACTCTTGAGGGTCTCTTTTTTCTTGTGCTCTTTGGCATCTTTTTGGGTGTATACATGCAATTTTTTTTAATAATATTTAAGGTGATCTGTAACCACGTATGTATGGACAACTCCAGGTCATTGCTCACTCAAAGCAGAGGAGAGCCTTGCATACACGCGAAGTATCCCCAGGTCATTGCTCACACAAAGCAGAGGAGACACCGACTTTTTGAGCTCAATTTCACACTCTTGGAGACAAGCGTGTGTATCGGGAACTTGAACATGCAGCCAAATAGAAATGCAAATAACCTAAGTGCTGTTACCCAACAAACTGCCATACGTTATCTTTAAGTGTGTATTGCATACCTTTTCAGATTTAAGAGCCGAGCCTACCAACATATCACCATGGATCATGTCTTTCACATCTGCCTTACGCGTGTCAGCCATCTCCAAAATGGAAGTTTATTTCACTTCCCACCTTCTCAAGCAAACAAACAAAAGATTAAAAATTAAAAAGCATAATTTTTTAGGGGTCAACTATTTCATCTTTTCTATTCTTCCCATTGCTTTTTGATTTTTTAGAAACAACACACTCCAACTAAAACTAAAGCTCTATCTTTTTTTGAAAGAAATTAGAATTTTTTTTAAACAAACAACTACTAAAACTGGCCAAGCTAACCTTCAAAGTTTATCTTTTGAAAATTTTCAAGAACTGGGTTTTTGTTGCAAACAATGTCATATCACATGCAATTTGATCAAGAAATATCCAAGTCAGACAATGTTACCTCTCTATGCTGATTTTGTTTTACCTCTCACAAGGAGAACATACTCCCCATTAAAATCTGCTTGTTATGAGGTGAAGAGATGCCTCCTATCCTGTTGCTGAAACAATCACTATCACAAACAAACAAGGTTAATGAAAGTCCTCCTTGACTATTCCTACACAAGGTGAGAGATCAGTTAGCCATAGGTACCCAGGCCATTGTGAAACTGGGTAGACCTGATGAATCAATGAAAGTTACTTCTTTTAAACACACGTCCTTTGAAAATCAGGAATTTGAGCTGTAGCTACCTTTGATTTTGGTTTCCAAATTCCAGGTGATTTGAAAGTTATTTTAGTCACCTTTGAAGTAGTGACTTTAGGTATTTCAACCTTTTTCATTTCAGGTTTCCTTTTCAAAACAATTTTAGTTACCCTTGGAGGGGTAACTTTAGGTTTTTCAACATTGTGTTGTTTTGAAATCGGTTTCTTCACCTTTTTATGAAAATTTTCATAATTTGGAAAAACATATTTTTTATTTGAAAATTTTCTCTGCTCTTTGGCAGCTCCCCAATGTTGATCAGAGGGTTTTATCTTAGGAGAAACAATCTTCATTGCCTTAGGTGGCTGCACCTTCATTGGCTTAGACTTAACTGATTCCTGAGATGAAACACTTTGACTGTGCGGATAATATGGCTCATAGGGGCGATAAAGACAATTTCGGGCAATGTGACCCAGGATTGCACAATTAAAGCAAGTCTGCTTCTTGAGATAGAAGTCAGACGTGTAACCGTTTCTCCTTAGCTCCTGAGGTGGAGCACCATTTGCTTGTGTCTGCATCTTTGACCCATTTGCAAATCTTGGATTGACCGTGAACTGGTTCCTCGAAGCTTGAGATGAATCTATCTTTTCAGTTCTTGTGCTCCATGTATTCTTTGATGTCAAGGCAGCATTTCTACAACTGCAACTGCATGAGCCCACTGATGAGTTTGGAGACTTGATTGTCATCTTGGGCCTTTGAATCTTGATAGGAACAGAAGTTGGAGGCTTGATGGTGATCTTGGGTCTTATGAGGCTTGATGGTGATCTTGGGTCTTATACTCTTAATGTCAGATGATAAACCACCATCATGACCCAAGCCTTTAAACTTAGTGGTGAATGAGGGTCTTTCTTCTCCTTCAATTGGAGTGAACATAGACCCTGTTGTCATGAAGATCTTACCATTTGGCCTTGTAGTCATCACCACTCGTTCTCGCTTTACCTCATCCACGACTTTCAAATAAGGAGTCTCGATCTTTGGATAAGGAACCAAGTTTTCTTCATTAGCTCTCTTCACTTCACTGGAGCTTGAACCTGCACACTCAGTAGATTTATTTGACTGAGTTGCTTCAGTGGCTGTCTTTTCATCTTTATGCACTGGTTGAGGCCCATATACCATGGTTGCTTCATTTTGGGACTCTTTCAACAATTCATCTGCAGTTTGGGGCAGTTTGATGTATTGATGTTGTAATGGGGGATGGAAATTTCCATCCTCGAGGACAGAAGTTTCTTTTACCTGCTCGAGTCTCTCTTCAGATTTAAATAAAGCATGATGAGAATCCATCATTTTCTTTTGTATAACTTGATGTCTTTCAATGGCAGATTATGAGGTGTCAAGTTTGGTTCTCAGTTCCTCAACCTCTTTGGTTAACTCTTCAACTTTAGAGTTAGCAAACCTAAGATAAGTACTTTTATTACTAACATCACGTTGAAGATTTTTAATGTCTAACTTAGCAGCTTCCAGTTTCTCTCTGAATGTTTTACTCTTAGCTTTGTACTCCCGAAGGTCTTTATCAGATAATTCACGATTTAGGGTTTCATTAATGAATTTCCGTTCCCATTCCTTAGCCTCACACTTGGGATTACAACATATCTCATTATTGTTGGTAGATGCAGTGTTACCTGGTAGAATGTGTGCCATGATCTTCTTTGATTGAATGGATTGGAAAGACTCGATCGGAATGAAAAGGGGTGGATCAAAAAGTGTCAACTGGATCGGATAGTCAGGTTTGGAAATGAGGTTTTTTTATTTTTATTTTTTTTTACCGAAAAGAGGGTTTTTGATAAAAATAACTGAATGGATCGAAAAGTGGACTCTTGATCGAATAGAGGACTTTTTAATCGAAAAGTTGACTTTTTGATCGAAACGATGGACTTTTTGATCGAAAATAGGACTTTTTGATCGAAAAGTAGGACTTTTTGATCGAAAAGTGGATTTTTTGATCGGGCAGAGTTTTGGCTCGATCGAAAAGCCTATGACTGGTCGAAAAGTATACTTTTCGATCAGAGTGAACATGGATTAGCCACAGTATCTGATCGTAAAGCTGGTTGGCTGATCGAAAAGCTGGTCGAAAAGCTAGTTGGCTGATCGAAAAGCTGTTTGGCTGATCGAAAAGTCTCAAGGGGACTTTTCGATTAGAAGAACAAGCAACAAAGACTGATCGAAAAGTCACAGGGGGACTTTCTCGATCAACTATGTGCGTCTGGATGTGCTTTTCGATCAAAGGGTCGATCGAATAGCCTTGAATTGGGCCGAAAAGTCAAACACACGATCGAAAAGTCTTCTGTTTTGAATCGAACCTGCAAGAAACTTCCGAACAGTGCTAAAAACTAAAAAAAAACACCACAAAAAACTCAAATCGTTAGTCAGCAAAAACTTGAATCTGATATCGCGAGAGCCTCGAAACTTGCGTTTCTTGGCTCTGATACCAATTGTAACGATCGAAATCTCTCCTCACGCGATATCTAGTCCAATCAAGACCGTGCGGAATCCGGTTTGATTGGTGATTCAATAAAAACAATACGTGATAAGATAAATAAAGATTTAAAACACATAAAAATGCAAACCGATTGAAGAACACATGAATACTTGAAAGAGTTTAATTTCCAACACTTGAATCAATTGAAATCCTATGGATTTTGAGTTACACTTGTTACCCACACTTTGTGCACACTTTCAACAACCTACTCTAGTTACATAAGGGTTCCTTATATAGGAGTGGACAAGCTTGTTCAACAAGCCACCCTTAAAACCCTAATTTACCTTAAATTCCCGTAAATGACTCTATAGGCCCACAAAACTCCCTTTAAACACTTTCTAATTGAGCCCAAACACCTCTAAAATGACACAATGACCCAATATACCCATAACCCAACTAATTTTCACATATTCTATCACATAGGCCTTCAAAATAGCCCGCCAAAGGATAATTTAATACACAAGCCACAAATTATTCCATTACAGAAGGAAATTTTGAATTTGTGATAGAAGTTCAAAAAGAAGACTATTCAAAGTGTGATATTTGTGTTGAGTTACATAAAGTCAATGCTTCCTTATTAGAGGAAAACAGTTTGTTAGCTGATAAACTCAAAATGTTAAAAGAGAATTTGGAGATTTCAAAGAAAGATTATGTTGAACTTGTTAAGGTTAATACATATTTGTTGAAAGAGAAGAATGTGTTATTTGAATAGTATAACAAAGTGAAAGCTGAAGCAAAAGAAGTTAGTGAAGATTTTGAGGCACTTTTTCACTAAAAATTTTCCTTGGGAGGAGATATATGAAACAACTCTATAAAAACTGTTGTCGAGGCTGCTGAGAAAAATATTGTTCTTCATGAAAATCACACAAAATTATGTGATGAAACTGTTTTGTTGAGAGTTCAAATAGAGTTTTGAAGGTAGATGTTGCAAGTTATCATCATAAATTAGAGAAAGTTACTAAAGAAGTTCTCATAGAATGTGATTTGAGAAGACGACATAAATATGAGTATAATGTCTTATCTGAATAGTTCATTGCATTACAAAAGGAGTTGTTGGAAGCTAATACAAAGATTTATGAACTTACGAAAGAAGTTTTGGATTTGCAAAGACAACTAAAGAGTTGTAATAATTCCGCTACTTTTCTGAATTATCTGTATAAGCTGGAGAAAAGTGAAGAAAGTAGTAAAGATGCAAATCTTCATCAACTATCTGCTCCTGTGGATATTAATATATCTACATATGTAGTGACATCTGGTATTGAACAATAAGATTATTCAAAGTTTGAAGATCCTATTTCTGACAAGAAGAAAAAGTCAAAGTCAAAGACAAAGGATGATGAAGAGTTTGATCTCAACAAAGCACCTAAGTTTGATTCAAATTCTACTTTCTTAGATAAAGAGCAACTGTTTGATGGTAGTGAAGGCAAAGCAACTGGTCAAAAGTTTTCAAAAATACAAGTTGATGAATCTTTCAATTTTAAAGAAGAATGATCTTTAGGAAATCAAGGTTGAATTTTCTAAACTTGCCAAACAAGGCCATGAGCGATCTAATTTTGTGAAAGATAGATCTGATAAAAAAATTGTGGTTTAGGTTTTAAACATACAGAGGTTCGGGTTACTGAAGCTAAGAACAAATCAACGAAGAAGAAGAAGTCTGTTGCAAAGAAGGTTGATACGGGTGGTGCTAAGAGTTTGGATAAGAATTAATCTCATGAAGGAAAAGGTTTAGATGCAAACATTAAGCGTTTGTATTAGTTTGTCAAAGTGTTTGTTGCTGAGTTTGATAATCAGTTTGATTCGAAGTTTGTTGGAACTAAAATCTATGTCACCGGCGCCATCAAATCTGTTTACCGAAGCATTCGACTGAAGAATCCATGTGAATTGATTCAGAGATTGGGTTGTAATGCTCGAGGCTTACGAGATTGGACCGAAGACCGTTTTCTGGAAAAGTCAACCATTCGGGTCAACGGTCAACGTAAAAATCAACGGAAGATCGGTTCGAGCGAGTCAAGCTTCGGATTAATTAAATCAACTTTGATTTAATTAATATTTCATATTATTTGCTTTTCTTGTAATTTTGTTCATTTGTTATGTTTTTCTGTTGTTAGTCACCATCACTATATATAGTGAGGGTGCCTATTACAAAAAAAAAAGGAGTCTCCAAATGTGGAGATGATGAATTTTTGTAGAGTGTGAGATTTCCATTCTAGAGAGAGAGAGTGGGTCATGGATTTCTAGAGAGAGAGTGTTGTCATGATTTCTTGTGTTGTAATCATTCGACTAATGAAATCATTTGATTTGATCATCATCTTTCTTGTGTTTGATTATTCTTAATTCTTCTTCATCTTCATCGTCTCTTTCGGGTTTTCGAATCTGAACCTCGTTCTCGCTCAAAGTCATGATTCTTGATATGAAATCGGTCCTGACAAATGGTATCAGAGCGGGTACCGATCAGATTCATCTCACCGTGAATCTGGTCACTCGAATCTGATTTTGAGCTTAAATGGGTGAATATGATGAAAACCAATTTTGGAGACTTTTTCTTATTTTTTCTTCATTTCTGGATGGATTTTGATGATATGAATGCTTGATTCATTTTTGGGAGTTCATTTAGATGTTATTTCATCTTTTACATGTTCATATCAGTGAGAAAAATGAAGATCAGAGCTGTTTTTTTCGTAACTTTGGAGTTTTTCCCGTTGTTAGGGTTTTTGAAGATTTTGGAGTTTGATTCTGCGTTTTAGGGGCTATTCTTCATGGATTTGGATGAAGTGAAGTATGTTTCTCAGTGGAAAACGCATTCCGGATCCATTGGAAGCATCCATTTCGTCTGAATCTCAACCATTTGGGCAGATCTGGGAAAACACACACTAGTGCGTGTATTTTCTAGATTTTGGGGGCTGATACGAATGGTTTTTGCTGCTGTTTTGGGATGTGTAAGTGGCCATATCACGTTCTACAACAGATTTGTGACAAGAATCGTTCGTTTCCTTTCATTTTTGAGACTGTTTCAAGGATTGAAGGGTATATGTTCTTCATGTTCTTAGTGTTCTTCATTTTCAGATTTATTCAACTATTTTGAAGCTTTGAAGATGCTCTTAGCGGACTTGTTCAATAGCGGACTTCTCCTTCTTAGCGAACTTCCTCGATACTTAGCAAACTTATTTTGCTTTAGTGAACTTCATAAGTGTCTTAGCGAACTTCCAGTATGCTTAGCGGACTTCTCAGCACTCTTAGCGTACTTCAGATCAAGCTTAGCGAACTTGAAAGATTCTTAGCGGACTTGTTCTGGGTTTTTGTTCGAGGATGTTTCGGTGGGTTTTGGTCGTACAGGATGATAGAGCATCAAAAGAGGAACAGAACGGTGTAAATTTCGTCTAAAATGGTTAGGTATTCATGGAGATATGGACAGGTCCGGCGAACCCGTATTTCCGGTGATGCTTTCCGGCGATAGTAGGGTTTCTGAGGTAGAAGACGGGTTAATGATGACACAGGATGACGTGGCGGTGCGCCATTATTCGAAAGAGAATGTTGTTCTCTCTCCTGTTGTCTTATTCCCAACATTCCTTTTGTGTTGTTTGATTTTCATTGGTTGGAAGAAGGATGGTGGGACCAGCTGTATAGGGTATCCGTTGAAAAGCTTTTCGCTGAAGCTTCCTTATTGGTCCAAGGGAAATGCGTGGGTCACTGCCAGCCCAAAGAGAACCGTTGAAAGCGTAGTTGCTGTTTACCCCCTATTGGCTCTCAGCCATTTAACACGGATCTCTCATCAGCACCATTGGATTGCCTTTAACCCAGCCGTAGAATGCTAGTACCTGCTGAATTTTGATTGGCTTATGGACCCTTCACGTGGATCAGCATCCACAACCATAGATTTCTATAAATCTTCACCGTTGGATCAAGTTGTATCCTCAATTCTGATTGGTTCTTTACTAATCACACGGATTTTGTGCTTTCTCATGGCAAATCTGATTGGTTCTTAAATATTGACAAGGATTATGGTCTTCTTTGATGAGATTTTTGGGACTAATTAATATTTTCAGCATTTTTCGTTAAAAACGGGTTTTTTTTTTCCTATATGTGTTTTACGAGATTAACGGAGATAACGCCTCAACGGAGTTGCAGAAAATTTTTATTGGTCAAAGATTATTCTAATTATTTTTGAGGTTCTCGTTTATTGACGTCACGCGTACGTTGGCTATCGACCACTGACGGGTTAGCTCTATTATCCGGTTAATTATGCAGCTTTCTCGATATGTCTCACGGTTTTTATTTTTAGCTGATGCTGCGTGGATGTCAACTAACCAGATTAACTAGAATCTCAGTTAATTATAGGAATTTTTCCGATTAAATCTCTCGAGAAGCCGTTCCTTGACGAAAATGGATGAAATTTTTCAGACCGCGTCGTTTTCACCAGTATTTCTCAGAAATCTTCACGGAATTTTATTCCGAGCTCGTTTTTCTTCGTCCAAAATTACGAAGACTCCAGTTATGATTATTTTCGCTCGGGATCTCAAATTTTCACAGATTTGACACTTATCTTTAATTTTGCATCCAACCTCAGTCACGCGAATTATTCATAACTGTCAGCATCCGACTTCCGGTTTTTCGCAAGATTGTCCGATTTCAAGATTGTTTATCTGGTTTCTCTAGGCAACCGATCACGACGGTTCGACTCTCCACATCTAATTTTACGCTTCCGACTGGATGTTTTTGGAGAAATTTAGAGAAAAAGGAGGAATTATTATGGAACTGGATTTCGGGTCGACAATCAGAAGTTGGAGCATTTTCAGTGTTTGACTGGTTTATTCAAACGTTTTAACACGTTTAGCTCTCTAACACATATATCATGTGTATTAATCACATTAATCACGTATTTCTCAAATTTTGGGATGTTACAACTTTACCCCCTTAAATAAGGTTTCGTCCCGAAACCTGCTCCATTTACGAATATCTCATTAGTGAGATATCCTTAACTCACCCCTTTTTTAGGTTGATTAAGAATCTAACCTAGGCATTCATAACACTTTGCAATAGGAACTATCTTGCTCCTAATCCTTCCTTCTAATTGTGATTTAGGACCGCAATACGTATTTCTATATGTGATAACCCGTCATTTAGTACCCTTCTATCGAAAGATGTTATTTATAACTCTTTTGCTTCAAAACCACAACGATTCTTCAGATGACATTTCAGCTAACTCTTGGAAGAACGCGTCTCCGTGAGTCTTCTAATGCTCCATTCTCACCCTTTGTGTACGTTGAACGTTTATTTACACTTTGCACGCCTCGATCTTCATTCTCGAGTACCAACAATCCTTTATTTTCTTACTAATATCCCAAAAGAAGGAAAGGATACCAGGGCATTCAGAACCAGAATGGCCAGGTACGTTTTTATAAAAGGGAAATTATTTAAAAATCTGTTGCAGGTACATACCAAAGATGCTTGGAAGATGACGAAGCTCAGGAAGTACTCACAGACATCCATGAAGGCGACTGTGGAAACCACACAGGGGGCAGGTCTCTAATGTCTAAAATCCTGAGAACAGGTTACTTCTGGCCATCCTTGAGAAAGGATGCCCAGGATTTTTCCCTAAAATGTGATGCTTGCCAGAGACACGCCAATATTCATCATCAACCGGCAGAACCCTTGCATCCTATCCCTGCATCCTGGCCCTTTATGAAGTGGGGAATGGACATCGTGGGGAAGTTACCCCGGACCCCGGGAGGAAAAGTCTTTATGTTAGCAATGACTGATTACATTTCAAAATGGATAGAGGCTGAGGCATATGTCTAAGTTAGAGAAAAAGAAGTCATCTCATTCATTAAGAAGAATATCATAACAAGATTTGGCATACACTCTGAAATAGTGTGTGACAATGGATCTCAATTCATTGGCAAAAGGACTACTGGATTCTGTGAGAGTTGGGGGATAAAGATGATAACTTCTACACTAGTGCATCCTCAGGCTAATAGCCAGGTAGAGTCTAGCAACAAGATCATCATCAACAATTTGAAGAAAAGGCTCAAGGAGAAGAAAGGAAAATGGGCGGAAGAATTACCATTAGCATTGTGGGCTGATAGGACTACATCCAAGAATGCCACAGGCCAAACTCCGTGTTCCTTGGTATTTGGTATAGAGGCAGTTATTCCAACAGAAATGGTGGTTCCAACATTCAGGGTTATCAGTCAAACCCAGGATGCAAATAACGAATCCCTAGCTGACGACCTTAATACCGTGGATGAGCTACGAGAACAAGCTGCTTGGAGAATGGCCGCATATCAACAATGGATCTTTAAAACCTACAACAAACACATAAGGATCCGAAGATTCATGGTAGGATACTTGGTTCTAAGGAAAGCATTTCAGAACACGACGAATCCAGGGGATGGTAAGTTAGCCCTTAAATGGGAAGGTCCATACTTGATTGACTCAGAGGCAGGTAAGGGGGCATATTGGCTTGCCAACATGGAAGGTGAATTATTACCACGTCCATGGAATGCGATTCACTTGAAAACTGTCTTGGATGACTTGTGGTAGGCCACCGTTGTATTGCTCGACTAGCCTAAACTTAGGAGTGAACAGGTTAGGCACTAGGTGCCTTAGCTCATGAAAACGGTTAGTGTACGCTTGATTATCTCCACTTTCTTGTTTCTGATCATGAAATTCATCTTCCACCTTCTTCATTTCACTTTGAGGGCAGTACTTTTCAGTCAGTGCCTCCTTGAATTGATCCCATGTTAGAGCCAAAGCAATTTTAGCACCGCGAGTTTGCTTCTCACTATTCCACCAGGTTAGTGCATTCTTAGTCAGGGAACCAGTAGCATGGCGAACCTTGAGGTTATCTGGGCGGTCACTATTAATAAAGGTGTTCTCCATACCCTCGAACCAATGAAGTAGGCTAGTCGGGCCTTCAGAACCATAAAACTTGGGTGGGTTACACGAGTTGAAGTGCTTGAAAGTGCATACCTGATTAGCACTGTTATTAACGGGATTAGTTGAGGTTCTGTTGAGTTTGGACCATCATATTAGGGATAATAACCGCCATTTGACAAGTGATTTGACGAGCCATTTCACGGTTGTTGTGACGAGAAATTCTGGAGAGAGAGAGAGAGAAAGAGAGAGAGTTAAAAGGATGTAAAATGATTGATAATCAACTGAGAATACGAAAGAGTTATGCAAGTTCGAGAATCATTAGATTGCAAAACCAACAAAACATAGTATGTCGAGAGTCATAAGAGTTCAAAATCGATAAATCATAGAATATTGTGAATTATTGGAAAAACACGGAATTTGAGATTCACGTAAAACATGAAATCATGTTGACTTGATGAAAACATAAGGAGTGGCCCTCATCTCCCGATTGGGAAATTACGATTGTGACTAATCGTGGTTAGTATGGTTCTTAGCAATATTAGTTACGGCATGCTTTTGCCTAATAGGTTACAACACCCTCACCAGGGCGTCCCAGGTAAGCATCCAGGTTCGACGGTAGGTCCGGATTTATATGTAACACTTGCCTATGACAGAGACCTCAGCTACCGGTGTTTTCACCCTTCCAGTTACTACATGCCATATTACTTAGAACCTAACCTTGACGAGAATTTAAAATCAAAAATCAAGATCCTAAAATGGCACTTAAGGCACCATTACTAAGGAAAGGCTAGGAAGCCTGAAGAGTTTGTGTTTATGTGTCTCAAGTGTTAAGGAGAAAATGAGTTTGAAGTAGGCAACCCTAAGTACCATCCAAGGACATGAAATAATACTAGGCACACTAACACGAGTGAATCGTGTGGGACACCTAAGGTATAGTCTAGGTCATCCAGTTCTAATAACCTAGATCTCTATAGCCAAGGTCTGATACCAATCTGTCACATCCCAATCGACGACGGAATATGTCGGGGCGTGATGATTGGCCAGATGCTCAATGACACTAATTTAAAGTTCAAATACTTAGATATGCCTTTTATTGAATAATAGAAAATATCTTACAAAAACCAAATCAAACAAACGAGACAAAATAAACAATCCAAACAAACATTTCAATAACTAATTTAGGCCATTATCTAAGTCCAGCACCCTAGCATGATCAACCAAAAAGTTCAAGTCTCGTTTCCCACAACATGTATAAAGTAAAAGGTCAACTACAAAGTAGTTGGTGAGTAAACATAGGTTTATATACATAAAAGATTAAAACTTGCGAGTACGTGTCAAGTGATATGTTCATATGCTATGTTCAACGTGTAATATTAGTGTTGTGTAACCAATCCTCTGACGATATAGGGAGCAATCGCCCATCGAAAATTAGTTCGTTTTCGACGTCATGGGTGGGTCCGTCAACCAATAGCTATTATTGTTACCATAGGCTCGGGGTCGTTAATGGAACACATGCGATTAATGATTAATGGTTAATGACTAACGAATACCAACAATCCATCCACACAAGTTTCACCCACATAGAATTTACACATTGAGCACATGAAATTGCATAAATGTTTAAAAATACGTTTAATGATTTAAATACAAATACATGTTGCACGCCAAATAATAAAATATAAAAAGGGGCTATGAATACTCACGGATTAGTAGTGCGAGCGTTGAAAAAATAGCACCGAAGAAAATAGAATCACGAATCCTGAGGTTACGCTAGTCGAATGAATAGACTAAATGAATAGAAGAACCGCGATGATTAAAGTCCACGTTTATACAATTGGGGAATTAAATTGATTTACATGATTCGGGTTTAAATCGTACATATATAGAAAATCACTCCTAAAGTTTTATATGTTAACTTTGGAATAAAATAAACTTAGGTTCTTAATTTATTAATTCATAAACCATAGGGTCAGAATTAAAAATATCACAACTTTGCTTAAATGACAAAATCTACACTATAGTTTCCATAATTACAAAAACAACCCTAAAGTTTACAAAATTGCATATTAACCAAGATTATGATTTCAAACCTAATCTAACATGATTATGGACTATCCAGATTAGAATACTATGATTAAATCATTACCAAATTCTCCAGAAAAAAAATATACGCAAGAAAAGTCTTAATTAAACGGGTCAAATTGTTAAAGCTTTAATTTTTATGATCAAAATCTGGTTTCGTTGCATTAGGAACATCATAATATGATTAATAAATTATTTTAGGATGAGTAGAAACCAGTGGAACATCGATTAATTTGATCTATTAGAAATTCCGCAATTATGTATTAAGAACACAGAGTTGACTTTGCGTACGAAGCCTTAATAGCAAAAACTAATAGAGGTCAATTGAAGAGAATGATAAAACAAGAAACTTTACAGAAGAAACTTACCTCCGAATGTCGAAGTAAGGTGGTAAATTCGACTGGTTAAAGTACGACCCGTTGACTTTTGAAAACGAGAACCAGAGCTTAATTGCAGCAATTGAAGGCTCAAGAATGATTTATGAGGATCCCTTGAACGAATTATGATGATATATGTCACACTCCCTAAAATCCACGCGCGAAATACCACAGCACGGAGCGTGACAAACCAGAATCGTCGTCCACTAGTTACACCAAACGACTAATAATTAATAAATATATTTCATATTTCATTAAAATATAAATTCAGAGTATTACAAATGAGGAAACATAAATTCAATAAAAGTATATAACTAAAAACATCATCACCCAAGTTGACGTGAATCGTCCAAAGACGCTGAAAGTGTTTCCAAGACTCAAGCATGCGTACTCGTGATACTTGAACATCTGCAACCTGAGAAATAACATGCTAAAAAGTGTCAACACAAAGGTTGGTGAGTTCACATGTTTATTAGTTCAAGAACAATTCAAGTTGAAAGTAGTGCAACTGTCCAAAAATGTTAGTGCATGAACCTTGTGTGGTCGTTACTGTTCGAATTGACGAACAGACAGTTTTGAGAGTGGACAAAATCTGGGGTCCGAACCTTAGCCGAACTCCAAGTTCAGGGGTGTCCTAAGGTGGTCTGAACCTTAGCCGAACCTTAGAAAAATGATGAAGAGCTTAAGGAGAAATTGCTAGAAGGTCTACCATCAAAATGGGAATCTTATGTGCTGATGATCATGAATGACAAGGATTATTCTGAATTGACGTTTGTGAAATTGTTGGGAAAATTGCAAGCTAGAGATTTGGAAATGAAAAATGTGAATACTACTCCAGCATCGGTTCAGAATCCAGATGTTTACTACGGATCAAATGCAACAACAATTTCAGGTATGTCGGCAAAAATAACAAATTCTGCACCAGCAACGACGTTTGTAGCTGGAGGTCTACCTGGACATGTTTCAAATTCAGGAACCAGAATGGGCTCACATCATGCTGATTACAATTACAATTCTGGAGGAAGTAGCACATCAGTTCCAGCAAGTAATTTGGTGAACATGGGAAAAATGGCTATGTATGTGTCTACAACTGAAGATTATATGGCCCTTGTTTCTGCTTTAGTGTCGTCTTATTACGGTTTGATAACTGGGAATGTTAGCAATGCTAAATTGATGGAAGAAGATTATGATCAGGTGGATCCTGATGATTTGGAGTTGATGGATATCAATTGGCAATTTGCCATGCTGGCTAGAAGAGTGAAAAGATTCTTAAAGAAGACTGGTAGAAAAGATTTGAACTCTGGTGGCAGAATTGGTTTTGATAAATCAAAAGTGAGCTGCTATAATTGTTCTAATTTTGGTCATTTCGCTCGTGAATGTTCTCAGCCGAAAAAGCAAGAATATCAAAAATTCACTCCCAAATCAAATGTTTCTGGATCCAACAATCCTTCGAGTTTAGGGAGTACTTCTAACTCAAAATCTAATCCTGATTCCACAAAAGCTCTTGTATCTCAAGATGATAAGACTTATAATTAGGGTACTCAATTCGCTGATTCATCTGCTTTGATGGTTTCACATATGCAGGATGAAGACACTATGACTGAATCCACTGAAGATGAAGGTGAAGTTCATGGTGAAGAGAATGGTGAAACTTTTGTTGGAATTAATGTTGATGAAGAAATCTCGGATTCAAGGATTGATCATAATTCTGTGTCTGAAGAAAAATTTACTTTCATGGCTGATTTGTCTGATGAGAAGGTCGAGTCTGATGCTATTCTCTTGTTAGAAAAACAAGTTAACCTTCTAACTGAGGAGAAAGAAGCGTTGATTCGAGAATGTGAAGCAGCAAAAGCCGAAGCGCTTGATACAGCAAATGATTTCAAAAGCTTATATCAGAAAAGTATTCCGCTGAAGGAACGATATGAAAAAGCTCAGCAGAATGCTGTAGAAATTGCTGATAAAATGCTTGCACTTCAGAAGGACATGCAGAAAATATCTGATGAAAACTCAAGTCTGAAACAGGAGATCGGTGCATTGAAAAGGAGCAATCTCACAGAATCAGTTCCTTTTATGGCCGATTCTTCTAAGGTAGTTTCATATCATTTAATGTGTAAGTCTTGTGATGATTTTGCTACTGCTAAGAGTACGCTCTTAGATGAGAAGACAAAGCTTAATGATCTTTTGTCAGTAGCAAAAGCAGATAAGAACATATATAAGGAACGATGGGAAGTAACAACCAAGGAGTTATTGTCAGTACACAAGCAGTTACGTTTGCAAAAGTTTGATTTTTCAACTCAGTCTGAACTGCTTGTGTCCGTACAAAAGGATTTGGCTACCAGTCAGAAATTTGTTGCAGATTTGAAAATCAAAGTTTTTGAATTAAAACAAAAATTAGATTTTTTTCAAGTTTCCTCTTCTTTTACATATTTTCTTTATAAAACTGTAAAAGAAGATGTTTCTGGTAAGTTGAATCAAGTCCCACCTCCTGTGAATATTACACTTGGTGCTGTCACATTCGAAAAGGTTGAATTTGTTCAAGAATTGGAGTACAATCTTCTGAGTGTCTCCCAGATTTGTGATAAGCAATTCACGACTGCTTTCACGGGGAGTGAATGTTTAATACTGAAACCTGAATTCAAGATTCCAGATGAGTATGTGGTAATGCGAGCACCGAGATTCTAAATTTGTATATGCTCGACATGAATTCAGCAAAAGCAACGGTCGCAGGTCAATGTTTCTTGTCAAAGGCATCCAAAAGAGATTCCGTTCTATGGCATTGTCGCATGGGACACATCCACTACAAAAAAATGAACGAACATGTGCAGAGGGGTCTTGCCGAAGGGGTTCCAAAGCAACAATTTGTTTTTAATGATGTTTGTGTGAGCTGCAAGAAGGGAAAACATAATAGAAAATCCAGTCCACTGAAGAAATACCATTCAATTGAAGTCCCATTAGAGTTACTTCATATGGATTTGTTTGGTCCAGTGAATCGAGAAAGTATTTCGGAGAATTGGTATTGTCTAGTGGTCACTGATGAATTTTCAAGATTTTCGTGGGTTGATTTTCTGGTCTCTAAGGATGAAACTTCAAGAATTCTCATCAATTTGATTACAACACTTAAATCTTTGTATATATTGAAAGTACGAAGAATTCGTAGTGATAATGGCACGGAGTTCAAGAATTCAGCCGTGAGGACGGTCTGTTTGGAAAAAGGGATTGTGCATGAATTTAGCACACCTTACACACCTCAGCAAAATGGCGTGGTAGAAAGAAAGAACCACACAATTATTGAAACAGCACGAACAATGTTGGTTGATGCTCAATTGCCTGTTCCTTTTTGGACGGAAGCTGTCAACACTGCGTGTTATGTGCTTAATCGAGTGCTTACTGTGAAGCGTCTTGGGAAGACATGCTATGAATTATTGAAGAATCGTAAGCCGAATCTCGATTATCTAGAGCCTTTTGGGTGTCCCTGTACCGTATTAGCTTCTGCGGGAAAACTTTATGACAAGGTCTTTGAGGGGCTGTTTGTCGGATACTCAAATCAAAAGAAGCGAGTATTTAATAAGCAGAATGGTACAGTGGGTGAATATTTGCATGTGGATTTCCAATCCTATACTTTACCACCCAGAGGTGTTGGACCGGACTGATTGTTCGATTATAAAGCTCTTTTTGAAAATCTTGAATCGAAGCCAGAGATGTCTGATGAGAAACTTACTCGAGTTGTTATTGTATTACTAGATGATACTCCGGTTCTAAACATACAAACTCTGCCGACTCCAATGGTGCCTATTGCTGATGAGTACATGACTGAGACTTCAATTGATTCGACAATTGTTGCTAATGATATGTCTTCAGATGATGATAGTGAATTTCATGAAGCCGTGACACATCAGGTGGAAATTCCTACTCAACAACTAGATCCACATGTTGACGTTACTTCAAATGAAGTTGAGGCTGATTCAACTGATAATGTGGTCAATCCACAAGTTGATAATTTCAAATGATGTTGATGTCAATACAACTGAAACTGTGGTGGTTGAGGAAGATCCTGTTCCTGATATGGGTGAGACGGTGGTTGTTCCTATTCATCAAACACTCCGGATAAACACCATTCATCCGCAAGAACACATCATTGGTGATTTAAATGAAGGAGTTCGTACGAGACATCAAATTGAGAGCAGTGCATTACTATCTTTTCTGGAATCCGGTGTTTAGGAAGAAGCATTTCATTCATGCTTTATATCCTAGATCGAGCCGACAAATGTTGACGAAGCTTTATTAGATGGTTCGTGGGTTGAAGCAATGCAAGAAGAGTTACTGAAATTTCAAAAGTTGGGTGTGTGGCACTTGGAAACGAAACATATAGATATTCGTTATCAAAAGTTGGGTGTGTGGTTTGAAGTTTCTTACTACTCCAATTTACATAGATAATTCGGCCGCTATTTGCATAACAAAAAACCCCGTTCACCACTCTAAAACGAAACATATAGATATTCGTTATCATTTCATCCGTGATTGTTTTGAGAAACACCTGATTGATCTGCAAAAGATCCATACTGATTTTCAAAAATCGGATCGTTTTACAAAAGCTTTTGACAAAACCCGCTTTCGTTATCTTTTGCAGATCAACGGCATACAAAAGTTACCCGTTGAGTAACTTTCGGTTGATCATTTTTGCTTACTGTTTTTGTTTTGTTTTATTTTACTTTCCTTGTTATAAAAAATCCAAAAATAGCGTTTTGTATTTTAGGGGGAGAAATATCAGAAAATATATAAAAAAAATGGAAAAATGCAAAAAGCATAAAAAAATGAAAAAAATAATCGACGAGGAAAATAATACATCAGTGTTATCAACCAGAATAAAGTGAAAATTGAAAGTTGTAAGTTATTTGTTTCATTCGTCAATGAACGCGCAAGACTAATACCGATATATGCTAGTGTCATATAAACATAAAAATTTTACTGATTGATAAATTCATCATGATGAAGTTGTATTGTTGATGTTGGCATCAAATAGAAATAAACAAAACAAACAAAATAGAGATGTTTTGCATGTGACATTTTGTTTTTGCAAAAATTCAACTTTATTTGATTTTTTTATTTATTCAAACAATTGAAGCTCTCTTCATCAAAAAATCAACATGATCATATTGATTTGATTCTATATTTCTTTTATATTGATCTTCATTCATCGGACTTCTCTGATATAAAGTACAATTTGATATATATCTGGTTATACAAATTATATTTTTATTTTACGTAAAACAATACGAATTTGTCGTGCCTCCAGCAGCCTAGATTGTTGTTTGTAGGGTTTTGTTTATTTTTGCATGAAATCCCATAAAGGATAAATATTATGAAAATCAAATTATTTGAAATTCAGAAAATAGTGAGAATCGGCAAATTACCAATTTGTTAATATAAGTTATAATTTTGTCGATGCTTTCCTCAATATTTCACATGTTTCAAAAGCTATTCAAACTCCAGATTGCCAACTGAAATCAACTGAAAGGTATATTCCTACCAACTTGGCTTTCCATCCCTAATTGAAATTGAACAATGCAATGTATTTTCTTGATCAGATCACAATAATCTAAAATTCTCAATATTCCACAAAAATCTTGAGTGATCTAGAATTCTGGTCAGTTTGTTTTCGATTATGTTGATTTATTATTAAATATAAATAATCACAAAAAAACTGCAGCCATGTTTCACGTAATTTTGAAAAATTTAAAAAGATTCAGTTGTGTTGAAAATTTACAAAAATCAAAAGGATTTCTTGGGTTGTTTTTCAATAAACGGTACGTGGAAAAATTCCAAAAAAAATCAGAAATTTCATCGGTAAAATTGAAAGAAAAATTGAGGAAAATTGATAAAATTTAAATTTTCAATTCAATTTGAAAAATTGATCCAAAAGTGAAATTTAAAAAAATTTGAATTAAACATCGGTTTTCAGAATGGCAAAGATAAATTGAAAATCGAGAAATTGGAAATTGAGAAAACCAAAAACTTTCTGTGAAGACTGAAAATAGGTCAAAAATCGGAAACTCAATATTCTATCTTCATCAAACTCATCCTATAGAATATCCAAAACCCTAAAATTAGGAGGAATCATATTTCTATATATTGGAAATTACCCAAAAATCCTCCCATTTTTCAATTTTTCAATTCGCGTCTTTGTAAAATCCGCTGATTTATCGTAGAATTTATTCCATTCGAACACATCATGGGTTTTGATTAGTTTGATTCGGTTTTATTCATATCAGTCATAAAACTGATTCGAGATATTCGATTCCTACAGTAAAAGTGCTCCACTGAACATGTGTTTCAGCAAGTCGAAGTTTTCTTTGTATAATTTTTCTGAACCCGAACCATCATATAATCATTAAGTATCTAATTTGGTCGTTTCGTCGATTTGAGATTCAAACACTCGGAGTTCTTCAGACTCCGAACCTGGGATTTCGGAGACTCCGAACTGGGGGTTCGGAGGGAGCTCGGACAGAGTTCGGCGGGTTTCAAATTTTTGATCAAATGTTGTT
>JBCNJP010000027.1:89211378-89337540 GCA_039602395.1 Deinandra increscens subsp. villosa | reverse complement strand
AACGGTTTTTTCTTCCTATCTTTCTCATACGGAATCCAATTGAGGTGATTCAAAAGGCCCCAGACTCGTCTCCATGTCCTTTACCATATCATCCAGCTAAATTGGTCAAAATCAGCTGCTACAATTGCCATAAATCACAGCTGTAACCTGATGGATATTCATAGCATGCTGGTTGTTCTTTAAGTTTCTTAGCAACTGTAGTTGTACCAGATTAATTAGCAAAGCATTGTGAGCTTAATTAGCAAACAATAAAGTCTGTGGATACATCTGACCTGCTTAGGAGTTATCCTGCTGTCACCAAATGATTCAAACTCTTTATACACGTGTCACAGAATTGTTATGATTATGTAATGCAGAAATACCTTATACTTGGTGATTAGAACAAATGCAAATTAGATACAGCTGCTGATAAGCATGTACACATTTATCTAGCATCAAAAAGACCTACCTTTGAAACATTTGGACCGAGAGTCCTGTGCAGACCACAGCATTTCAAGCATATAAACACTCCAATTGTAGGTGACCTGAGATTCAAAACCAAAGAATATTATATACTGTGATAAAGGAATGACTATATCAATGAAAATTTATTTGCCTAAAAGCACTAATAATAACAGAAGAAGGTAAACGGTTCATTAAGTTAAATCTGGTATGAATTCATTCCATCAAGACCATTCTTATCGTGTTTCCATTGATGGGTGTGTTTTGACCCGTTAGGCCATATTAGTGCGATTAATGAGATAAATGAAAGGATATGTAAATAGTTAACAACAGCTTCCAGCATAGAGAAAACATCAGATTTTAATAGATATGAAAAGATATACATACAAGGATCTTGGTTAGTAAACTGAATGCATCCATGATCCATCTGACCATCTTTTACATTATTGATTTGAGTAGGATGGTGTTGCAAACAAAGGTTGCAGAGATGAATCTGCAGTTGCATCAAAACATGCTCAAATCTATGCTAATAAAAGAACAAAGGTACTAAATAGATAATTTCGTGTAATAAAACTTGTGAGCTATTTATCCATTACAAATCAAAACCTTGGTTCAAATGTTTGTATTTTGGTCTCCATTTCCGCAGAATATGCACCAGAATTATAGTACCAGCCCCATCTTCACGAAATGATTTAACTTTCTCAATTTCTGTTTATATCTACCTGAAACATCAATGTTTAAATCTGTTATTACTTGCAAGTTGCAATAATAATAAAAGAAGAGATGGGAATAAGCATACTAACAACAACAGTTTGCTGTGAAGGGGATGTTTGCCACCACAGCAGGGCTGCTGCTATTGAATAAGGCAAACATAGCACACACTTTAGAATTTTGAATAATAATATCCAAATCAAGTCAGATCCACCCAGAATTTCACTTTAGAATCCAAAACATTATTCTTGAACATAATAACTTACCTCTTGCTTCAAATAACTGGATCTCTTTTAGGAAAGAGTTCTTTAACTTGAGGATCTCTTGCAGGAACCCTTTTAGAAAAATCTTTGCGATTAGCCCCAAGAGTTGATGGACAACCCTGTGATAATCAAGAAAAGAACACCAAATCTGAAAAAGAAACCACATGACAAGTTAATTAAACAGATTATTAGAGAGAGAAATATAGCAGAAAAATAATGAATATACCCCTAACATGAAGGCTAATTAATTTAATCATGATAATGCTACTAAAATATTGCATAATAACAGGTTATCTTGAAATTGGCTGATTTGGGTTTATATGCGTCTCCAATCGACTAAAGTGGTACCATTTGAAAAACTAAGCCTGCATATATACACATATTAGCATGATAGAAACATATATAACGAATTTGGCTTCAAACGGAGTGCATCAGAAAAGGATTGAGCAAGCGTCTCTAACTAATAGCAGAATGCATTATAAAGTAACAACAAAGTAACAGAAATTGTTATAGCATTAATAAGACATTATAAAAATGTAAAACCAGAATGTACCTCTCGCAGTATAGTTGCAATAATAACTTCCTCAAAACCCTCAGGATGTGCAGACTTCAACATATGGAGGCAAGACCCATCAGGTATAAAAGGCATGACAAACCATACATTATGGCGATGTACAAAAGAACAATGTGATTTAAGAACATTTGGATGATCAACCAGGATCATCGTCTGAGCTTCGCGTGATATATTGTTCTGATAACATATTAACAAATGAGCAGCGAGATAAATAATGTTTATCAACCAAACATAATTTAGGTTCCTACAAAGTCATAAAGCAATTTGCTATAAAACTGAACTACAAACAAGAATACATACAGTCTAATTAACTTTAGATGTCCATCAGTAACAACAAAGTTAATTAATTATATAATGCATAAAGGTTCTTGTAGGTTATGCCCTAATCAACAGAGGTTATTTATCGTTTAGTTGTCAAATCAGGAGCCTACAGATATAGGTGTTAAATATTCATACGGATTATGTTTTCGATGGGTAGCACTGCAAAGGAATGGATTAAAGTAATATAACCAACATGTCAAGCTAGAAAAAGAATACAACCAATGATTCATTGTGAATTAGGATAAAAGAGCATAACCGTCAACTGGCATTGTGACAATACACCATACGATCCGTGTCTGAATCCCCAATCTACCTTAGATATTGTAAAGAACAAAACAAATCTAATTTCACAAACCTTTTCTTAAAACAGCAACAAACTTTAGCATCTTAAGACTGGTTTGCTGCAGGTTTTCATAATCTTTAATCATTGATCATAAATAGGATGTAGATAACTTCAACAAGTATCTGATTGTCATCATGAAAAATAAACTCTAAAAAGTTTCAAAGTAATCTCTCAATTGCCAAATTTTAGGTCGATAGAATCACAAAGCCTAATCAAACAATCCTCATATAATACTGTGTAGCTCAATTCAGCTTATTGCAACTACCAAATCCATCAAGTAAAATGTACAACCGGCAATTCTATCAACCATACCACAGTTTTAAAATCAGTGGGCTAAATATGCGAAGAAATCAACAAAAAGTCAAATCAAAGCAGTTCAGATTACTCATACAGTCATACGCATTGTGCACAAAGCATATAATGATGAAGGAACTGAACTTACCAAATCGATGCTGCCACGTTCAAAATCGAGAACTTTAATAGCAACAATCTCATTGTTAGGAATACACATAGCTCGAAAAACCGAGGCAGTGACACCTTGCCCTACCTCCTCATACAGCACATAGTGCTCTGCTCCGACTGGATACTTCTTCTTCTCCATTTCACCCAATCACAAATCAAATAACTATTTTATATAACAACTCTATTGAACATCGAACACTACGCAGATCCGGCTCTCAGGAGCTCGACGAATCCGAATTCTAAGCCAATTTCTCTTCAAAAACGAAAAACAAAAAAAACCTATACAGACGCGTGAAAGGTAAACCTGCATAAAGCCTAAAGGAGAATGAGAAATGAGAGATCAATTTTACGTAGAGGAACGGAGAGGCTCACAGGATTTGACTTTCTGTACATGATTGTGTATTGATAACGGCAGAATCGAGCGATCTGAATTTGTACTTTTTCAGGCACGTGTTTATGATGAAATTGAAGGAAAGTGTTCAGATGGCGATGATGATGATGACGATCGACGACGGCGGCGGCGAGTTGGAGGCGGTTTGTGGTTTCCGGTGGTGGTGGATGATGAAGAGAGGCGTCGATTCTAGGGCACCGAGAGGGACGTGGAGAGGATAAGCGGGAGAGATGGGAAAGTGTTTTGTAAATGAGCGCGCGCGCAGGGAAAATATTGAGGAAAATTAGAAAACTAGGGCAAATTTTGGGGAAAATATTCTGGCGCCAAAAAATTAAAAAACGACATTTATTCTTGACACGCGGTAATGTTGTGTCCTCTGTGTTTTTTTTTTCTTTTTTTATGACAGAAATTTATGACACGCAAGAAATGCGCGTCATCTATACTTAGGATTTATCTATTCTTGACATTTTATAATGACACTTTTTTTTTGCACGTCAAGAAATGACCGAGTGTCATCGTTCGCGTGTCAAGGAAGGAAGTTTTTGTAGTAGTGATGGTTCCTGGGATGGACCCGATTTACTTGTGGATGCCATTGTTTCGTTCTGATTACCCAACCCATACATCATGTGTTTCTCATTTTCAAATTCCTCCTCTGTCATAGGTTTCACCCCAACCAAAACACTATCTATGGGAGGTCCTGCTTCATGCATTTCAGATGTAGATCTATCTACCTGGTCCTCCTCAAAGATCATACCTATAATATCTCTAGGCACAGGTTGGGAAACACTATTCTTATGTTTTTCAGAATAACTAATTCCTATTCCACCTTTATCCTTACCAATCCGCACTTCAGTCATGCATGTGGATAATGACTTACCAGCTTCAATCATTCTTTTGTTCCTTAACTGGTTCACATCTAGTTTCACTTGCAACTCATTGTTCTTATGTGTAAGGTCATCTACCTGTTTTCTAAGCTCAGCTATTTCTAACTTAGCATTGTCATACAGGACAGACCTCTCACTGGCAAGTGCTTGGTATTTCTCTATGTCTAGTTTCTGTGCTTTGACCTTATCCTCACTCTTTTCCCATCTACCCTTAAACGAACTTCTAGAGCATTGCATGTCAAATAGTTCTATCTCACTATTTTTCCAAAGTTGTCTAAGGCCAGGAATTAAGCGTGCACAAGTGGGATTAGTACATACCTCAGTGTTGTCGACCTCGGCAGCAAAAGCTTCTTTGTCTTCAACCAGGTTTTCTTCATCAGTTACCACAAAAGCATGCTCTTTATCAGCACCATTCTCCATTTGAGCAATCATGGCACCCGTCAGACTGAGTTCCCTGACCTGTGAAGCTCACTGGTATTCTCCACAATCTTGGACAACCAAAGCTTTAGTCTCTGCCTTTCCTCTACCATCACCAGCTTTCTTTTCTTCTGCTCTTTCTTTCTTTGGCTTTGTGCATTCCCTAGCGAAATGTCCATACTCATCACAATTGAAGCACCTCAACTTGCTTTTATCAAAACCCATTCTGATCTTGTCCTGATCCTTCCAGACATTTCTTCCAGTTGTTGCCATGAACTTCTTTGCACGAAAAACCGCCATGGCCATCTGCCAGGAGACATCAAGCATCTCAACATCTTCATGATTTATCTGATTCAGATCACCATAGAGCATCTCAGCAGGCACCAAAGTTCCAGCCATAAGGGCATGGTAGTTTTTCATGAATCCCATTCCAAGTGAAAAATTGGGATCATTGGTGGCATTTGCCTCTTCAGAGTTGTTCATTCCACTTGAACCAGAACTAGCTTGTGATCGTGCCACGAATGCAGTTGACTTTGGGTTGGCACTTGAATCACCTCCAGATGAGCTTCCAGCTTGCATTGATCCCATATCTTCAGTCAAGAGAGCCTGACTTAATTTTCCAGCCATACTCAGTGAACTCAGATGGTTCAGCTCCCGTTTCTTGTCATCAATCAACTTTGATTTAAGTTTGTTGATACGCTCATCAAGAGTTAATACATTCAGTTTGTTGTTATCTTTGATGATTGAGATGTTTGTGTTCCAATTCTTGGGTAAGCTGTTTAAGAGATTCAAATTCTTGTCTTCCTGGTCTGGTTCAACATCATAACTTGCCATTTCGGTGATTAAGGATACAAATCTCTGAACCTGTGCTTCAAAGGACTCTCCTTGCACATGATTGAACAAGTTGAACTTCTGCTTCAGCATCTGCCTACGGCTAGCCTTGATGTCAGGATTACCTTCATATGCTACAACAAGAGCATCCCATAGCTTCTTTGCAGTCTTATACTTCTTAAACCCTTGTGCAATTTCCGGTGTCAAAGCCATAGTCATGATTGCATATGCCCTCTCATCCTTGTTACACTTCTCCCAGTCATCATTTGTGTACTCTGCTTCAGTCTTCACAATTCCAACTTTTGTTCCTTCAGAGTGAGTAGGTATATATGGTCCATTAACAATAGATCTCCATAGTCTTAGGTCAACGCTTTTCAAATGGTTCTGAAATCTGTATTTCCACTCAAGAAAGTTATCTGGTGAAGTAAGTCTAGGTGGGCGTGTAGTCGATCCAATCTCAAAATCCAATTTTTGATACATGCTCGGTTCGAAGTCCATAACGAAAGCTTAGGAAAACTTAAAACTAAAGTCCAAAAGTCCAAAATAAGAGATTACGATCGTAAACACCCGATTCCGATTCAATTAGATCCTAAACTCCTGATTACGGTTGAGACAGTCAACGAATCGGAAACACAAGATCGTAAACGTCGATTACGATAAAAATTGATCGTAAATTATGATTCCGGTTGAACCTAATCGTAAACTCCGATTACGATGAACGATTCCGGCAAAGAAATGTCGTAAACCCTCGATTCCGATAAAGTACAGTCGTAAACTCGAAATTGCGGATCGTAAACAGATAAAAATCTCGTCTTGAAGTCATGAACGCGTTTCCGATGAAGATCTTCAAGAACAGCAGTCGTAAACACTCAATAAAACCCAGAAATTTATCGTAAACCTTCAAACGCAGCAACAGCCTGATCGTAAACCCCAAGAACACCTTCAAAACCTTCAAAAATCGAACTTTTTCCAGAAAAAGCTTGAATCCAATACCGTGAGAACCTCGAATCAGTGATTCTTGGCTCTGATACCAATTGTTGGTCCAGAAAATCTACCAAAACACGATATTGATATCACCAACGAGTGCGGAATCCTCGTAAGTGATTGATTCAAGAAGAAAGTAGAAGAGATAGATTTGATGAAGTGATAAACAACAAAGATCAAATCTTGAATGATGAACAATACTTTCTTGAGCTAATGAATACGATCGTGAATACAAGGAGAATCTGAAAATCGTAATCCCAAAAGCTAGTTAATCATAAACTATGAGGGTTTATATAGTACCCTTACAAAACCCTAAGCCCAATAGTAAACACAATGAAGACCGGCCCACTAAGCTCTAAATCGTAAACTCTCTAAGCCCAAATCGTGAACACCAAGCCCATTAACAAGTAAGCCCACATCTAATGTTCATGCCTCAAATGTATAGCCCAACAATATTAAGACACACTTCACTCAGGACTACTACGAACGCAGGCTCATTCACTTAGAACGGGTGCAATCGGATGACAATATAGCAGACATGTTCACCTAACCCCTCCCCAGTGCTAATTTTGAAATGTGTCTCAAAGGCCTCAGGATGATAGCCTTTAATGAGTAGTCTGACAATTTCTATTTGTTTAATTATTAAAAAATAAATAAATAAATAAAATCAAAAAATAGTTTTTTATTTTCAGTCTGTGTCCTAAAAAAATCTAAAAGCAAGGGGAAGATATAAAATAAACATTTGGATGTTCCGCTGAATTTTGTGTGCTTTTAAAAATTTTTACTGGTTTTGTTTGACCAGGTTGGAAAGTGATATAAATTTCCAGGTGTTTACTGACTGACACGTGTAAGGTGGATGTGAAAAGTTTTGATTCATGGCTAATGTGCTTGGTAGTCTCTGCTGTCAATCAATCAAAAGGTATGGTTTATGACAACACATGAAGAGAACGTATGATGCTTGATAGGAAACACACACTTAGGTTAGTACAATTTCTATTTAACTGTGTACCAGGAATCCTGAGACACACGCCCGGTTCTGAGTTTTGATGTCATGCTCAAAAATCCCATTCCCTCTGCTTTGCGTAAGCAATGACCTGGGAATGTTGTACGTGAGTCAGGACTCCTCTGTTCTGCGGTAGCAGAGACCTGGAATCCCCCTGATCCACATACATCTAAGATCACAGTGTACATACATAATAAACCCAAAGGATCCCAATGTGCACAACCAAAAGAGACCCTCAAGTGTCCAAAACCCTCAGCCTTGTCACTGATGAGAACATTATTAAAAAATGTTTCAAAAATTCAGTTGACGTTGTATATTATCCCAAAAAACCCTGTGATCTATTCTTTCTTTTCTCAACCTAATCTGGAGCATGGTGTTAGGTTTAAGGAAAGGTGTCGTGAAAAATGTTGCACAAAAACCAGGTATACTTGATAGAATGTACAAACCATACCTAGGACTTATGTGTGTGACATGGATAGATGTTCATAATTATTAAACTTTAAAAGATAAATTATGTGATGAAACTGTCTGACTAAGCGAAAGAAGCACGAGCTTAAAGATGGACCAAAATACCAGCAATCCCCTGAACACGCGAAGTAACTGAGCTAAAAGGGTTCCTCGGTCACAAATTATCTGGTATGATCTCTTATATGCCTTCTCACTCAAAGCTCAGTCTGTTTTGTATTGGGTATTTTTTTAGATATTTATTTTGTTTTATTTTATTTTTTAGTTTTTATTATAAATATTCACCTTAGTTTATTTTTTATGACTGTATTTGTTTTAAGTCGTCAGACATAAACCTCTCGGGCTTGACTTCAGGGGAAGTTCTTAAATAAACGGGTTTGAAAATGGTAGTTTTAAAGATTAAATGAATAAAAAATTATGTTTTTATGAGAATGTTGGGTTAATAGTGTAAAGTTGTCAAACTTGGGGGTTGATTATGAAAGTTTTTTTTTTTAAATTGGTTGAGAGGAGATATGGACCGGTCGGTCCTATCCCCCCTCATTCTTCCCCTTTCTCTCTTCTCTCAAACCCTAACCACCACTACCTCCACCTAACACCACCATCATCCTCGCCGCTCACCACCGTCGCACACCACCACAGCCTTCACCACCACTCTCGTCGGAAACCATCACCGAAACACCCCTCTCATCCCGACGTCGCCGCCACTACCACCTGCCTTACACCTCCGTCCGCCACCGATTCCGACCAATTGACGCCACCAGGGCTGTCGGATTTCACATACAAGCACTCCCATTGTGTTGATTTTGAGTTCTACAGTGAATGGCACATCGATTGAAACGAGCAGCTAGACCCGCTAAAGACGTCGTCGGGTAAGTGAATTTTAGTGCTTGTTTTTGCGTGAATTCTGTGCGAAATCGTGTTTAAAGGTGTTTAGGATTGAAATGGAGTGTCAAAACACTCGTGTATGGACTGGTTAATCGAGTTGCATGTCTGGCACGAGGAAGACGATACTTTTCGATTGAACCAGGGGCTTTTCGATCAAGCTGAGAAGTTTTTCGATCGGCCCCCGGTGCTTTTCGATCAAGGCTTTCCGATCACATGCACCTTCTCGATCGAAAATTGAGCTTTCCGATCGAAAGCTATGCTTTTCGATCGGAGCTTAGACTTTTCGATCGAGACCTATACTTTTCGATTGGTGACCTTAGTAACTTGTAATTTTTTATCAAGGCTCTCGGTAACCAATGGCTTTTCGATCAGAAGGAGGCTTTTTGATCGAAAACCATTTTTTCGATCGAAAAGGTACCTGATAATGTTTCAAATGGTTTTTCTCCAATTTTAAGCCGTTATGCTGCCTGTTTTTCTAGAAAATTCTTATGGCTAATCGATTTCTGTTTGTTTTGGATTTTATCTGTATTTGTGATTGCAAGGACTTAGAGTTTATCAAGGATCACAATACTGTTGCATATTTGCTGGATCTACCTGCCGAGTATAAAGAAAAGTATAAGTCCATGATTGAAGGATTGAAGAAATGTTGTCGGCATTATGCTTTCACTGCCAATCCAGTTACCTGCAAGCGGATGCATCAAGAGTTCTGGAAGACTGCATTTGTTTCTGATGATGGAAAGCAGATTATAGCAAAGATTCAGGGCACAAGAGTAGTATTGACAGGAGAAAACTTTAGAAAAGCCCTAAGATTGAAAGATGTTGTTGTTGATCCTATTGCATTGGAGAAAGAAGTGGTTACCCAGTGTTTGAAGGATATGGGGTATCACACAGTGTCACCACCCACTATGAAGGCTCTTCTTCCACCCTACTGGAGGATGCTGGCACATTATTTGCAAAAATGCATCATTGCTAAGAAGACTTCTACTGATCAGTTAAACTAGGTGCACACCCATGCAATGGTTTCACTGGTCAGAGGTGTTAGGTTCAACTGGTCCAGGTTAATCTTTGAAGATATCAAGGCTGTGCTGACAAGGGACAAGAAGTTTGCTGCAGTCCCAAGATTTATACAGCTAGATTTGGATTCCAGATATCCAAATCTGAGGAAGTCGAGAGATACTCATGATAAAAAACCTATGGGGATTGAGGTCTTTCCAATGATAAATCCCAAGAAGAAGATGACGGATAAAGTCCCATTTGGCAACAAATTTGGAGAATTTGCTGAGTTAGTGAGAGAGGAGGTCCCTATTCAAAGAAATGATGTGGTTGAAGAACATGATGTACCTACCTCTTAGAAGCCCGTCACTGAAATTTCTGATAGTAGTGAATGGGAAGATTTTGATTTGGAAGATGTGCAGATTGGAGCGTTACATTTTGATGATAGTGACAATATCAATTATGATTCATATCTTGATGATGTTGAGGTTGAGGAAGAAGAGACGGAGACTGATGAAATTTCACTGACAAGAAAACGGAAACCTACAGAGGATCCTCCCCTCGGTATTTCTGTTACAGAGAATCTGACTGAAAAGGTGAAGATTGCCACACAACACCTTACAGAAGCCTTAAATGACCCTAGAAGAAGATGTTTAGACCCTAGAGTACATGTGTCTACTGGTACTGGACCTAGTCAATCATCCTCATCACAACCCACTGCTCAAGACAAAGGGAAAGCTGTAGAGACAGTGGAATTCAGATTGGAAAGGGAGCTTAGAGCAGAAATAGCAGAATTAAAAGCTCGGAATTCAGCCCAGAGTGAAATAATTGGTGATTTAATTGATATCCAGAAAGTGTATAATATAGAGCTGGAAAATCAGAAAAAGATCAACACAGAATTCTCAAGGCAGTTTAGAGATTTACACAAGTTGATTAGACAACTTAATTCAGCTAAGTCAAACCCAAAGAAAGATGATAAAGGAGATCCGGGTAATAAAAAGAGTGGTTCAGGAGCAAGTGGTTCCTCACATTCACCAGTTTTTTACTTTGAAGCCGACATCCCAGATGCACCTGGTCGTGTGATGCCTGATGTTACAGATGATGAAAACGATACAAGGGATAGAGATTACATGAATGTACCTGCTTCTGAGTTTGATGGAAGTTAGGATGCTCAGACTTTTGCTTATGCCCCTGAGAGGTACCTGATTCAGCTTGGTGAACACTATCATGACAAAAGAGGAATCACTTCTGATGTAAAGTCCTGGATGTTCGATGGAGAAAAACATATGTTTGTGGTCCGGAGGAAAGGACATTGTCCATTGGAGTATTACAAGTGCTGGACGTAATTTTATTCTTGGACGACTGTGGATCTGACTATGCTTTATAAGGCACCTTTCTTCAATCAATTGAGGAATGATTATGCAACTCACTTCTACAAGAAACTGAGGAATGCGGTGCTTAGCAAATTTTAGAATTTTGATGATTTTTCGCACAAGAAGTCGTATACCAAAAAATACAGGGATGTATTCAAGTTTGACTCAAAGAAGAATTTCTCTAACGCGTTGTATCCACCAATAGAGAAAACTAAAACCATTTCTCTACCTATGAGACATCTTGAAGGCTGTTTGGATGATTTCCAGACTTGGGCTTACAGTGATTATACTGGTGAAGCAAAAATCATTTGCAAATCGAAGACGATGAGTGTAATGGAAGTTCACGACTTGCTGGGGTCTTATGAAAAGGACATACTGGTGTTGTACAATAATCAAATAGAAAGTTCTTCTGAGACTGAAAAATATGCCAAGTGCTATACTCGAGCAGTGGCCAAGATTGTTGAAGAGAAGTTGTGGTATGATCCTTCTACTGTGGAGGTGTCCAAGAAGTTTAGAATGTGAAAGCTGTCTAATGCTAAAGCCTAGGGGAAGATTGTAGAGACCTTAATTTTGTGAGGCTTTTGCATTAGATATTGTTGGGCTAGTTTATAATATTGTTGGGCTAAATTGTAAGGGTTGTTAGTGGGTTAAATGGTCCGATCGTATGTAGGGTCAATGGGCCGAATAATGTAACTTGGTTATCAAGTTTAGGTCACCACTATATAAGGAATTGATAGGTGACATGTTTGAGGGTTGTTGATCGTGTGTTTTGTAAGTGTGATCATCAAAATTCTCCAAGAGAATATCGATTAGTTCGAAGTGTTTGGCAATCGGATATCCTCAAGTGTTATTCATCAGGTTTGTGTTTTCATCTTACTTTCATCGTTTCTTTATTGTTTTATTCGATCATACTTGAATCATCTATAATCACTGGATTCCGCACGGTGATTAGTAGACTTTGATATCATGTGAGATACTTCTCGATCCTTATAGACTCGAATTTCTTTGGAAACCCTCTAAACATTCGACATCTTCTCAACATCGGGTACACATTCTTGATCATAGCATCCTTCACTCCTTTCGGAGTAGGAAACCTGAATTCTTTCAATACGTTACTGTCAATTCGACTCTTCAAACAACTATCACTGATTAAATTTCGGGACGAAATTCTTTCAACAAGGGATGATGTGACGACTGAGAAAAAAATTTATTTCTTTTGTGACCAATTTGTTAACCACGTTATTCAATTTTCGGGACGAAAATTCTTCAACAAGGGGATACTGTGACAATCCGTCTTTTCTGGTCTTTTTCTGATTTAAATAATTTATACTGATATAAAGGTCGTGAGCACATTTACTTCAACTGATATAAATGTTGTGTGAATATTTTTTTGATTGACTGGTGTTGAACTTAGCAATTAGGATTTGTGTAACCATCACTCTGCGAGCATGCACTAAAGTCTAGACGTTTTATCATTTTATGATTATATGTAAATCATATTTCATAATTTTAAGTGAAAAATTCGTCATTTTATGTGATAATTATACTTAATTATGATATGTGATATGAATACATTTATAAATATATATATAAATACACACACACACAATATATCATATTATTTTGTGTGACAATGTGTCACGTAGTTACATGTAAGATGTTATGATTTTTCGTGAGCTAAATACGTATCGTTATGATTTCATGTTCGTCATTTTATGTGAACTCGAAAATATATATATTTATGAATTTATATTCATGATTTTATGTGAACAAGTCATAGTTTACCTCGTATAAACGTCGTTTGTTAAATATGTTTGACAAACTCTTATATATTCATCGTCAAGCTATTCCCGTTAGCTTTGTTATGAACTCGTTAACATTTTTTTTAATTTTGAAGGACTAGTTTTGCCACTTCCTAAACTTCCTTATATTAAACAAATCTCGAGGGACAGTTCTTGTCAATTTTTATATAAACTTGTTTTATATTTAATCAAACTGGAGGGACTTATTATGCCAAGTCCATAAAGTTGACTTTGATTACACAGGATTAATACGAAAGATGGCTTTTCCCATTTCCGGTAACCGACGTTGAACATTAATTCGTGAATCAAATTCGACCGGTTACAAACAATCGATCATTGACACTAATCAGAAACTGATTCTAAACCATTTGATCACCACAACACACCCCTCGCTTCCTCTCATTTTGTTTATTTCTAGGCGACGCAAACCCACCACCACCGTAAAACTGGGATTTCCGACGAACCATCACACCATCAATCACCAACGATCACTCCACTGTGATCTTGAATCCCTAGCAACCGGAATTCGTCAGAAATGCAAACCGTGATGGTGCTTGGTGTTCACGTTCTAGATTCGGGTTTGGTTGCGACATCAAAAACACTTTGCAATTCATATCCGACACGAGGTAAATGTTCCTTCATGTTAATCGCTCCATTCTGGGCAACATATTTGTGTTTCATGTTTTTCCGGTGACCGGAATAAAACTCCGATCACCGGAGTTGAAATGAGGAAGAAGATGACGTCTACAGTTGGGTTATAGATTCTAAAATCTGGTAGATTTACAATTTAGTAGTTGGTTCACAGTGGTAAGGGCGTTGGCTCCATCACAGAGGTCGCGAGTTCAATTCCCTGCCTCAACATTCTTTTTCTTGTTTTTCTTCTTTGATTCACTGATCCAATCCAGCCCCTGTGTAGACAAAACCCTTTCTAAGGAAATCTAGTATCCAAACAGCCACCAGCCCAGTGGTTAGAGCACTATTTTCTGATACGGAGGTCACGGGTTCGAACCCGGTGACCTCTGTTTTCTATTATTTTGTTTTAATTTTTGTTTTATGGACTTGTTTAGCCTAAAAACCTATCATCTATCATTCTTCATGTTATTTTGAACCGTAGGTACCCTCGTAAACTATGTTATCTTCGTTTTGTTTTATCTCGTTGGTTATTTGACGATGATTTACAAAAGAATACATATTTGGAATATATATATAAACAAAAGTATTTAGGAAATATAAAACGAACATTTTAATAACCCTTATATTTATATTAAAAAAAAACTACGTATACGAATAATATATGTTATCGTATCGTACGATATAAACCTTTTAAACGTTAGAATTATATACTTATAGAAGTATATATGAACATATATAAACCTATAAGTACATTTGAGTACACGTTCTTGATATAGTCATATACTTGAATATGTATATATATGTTTATATAATATATATATATATATATATACCTATTTTATTATTCGATTTCATAAACAAATATTATTGGTTAATAATGTATTATTCATCGACTTTCATAATCGTCATGATTTTTTGCAATATGTCAACCTTTAATTCGTTATGGACTTTATAATCTTCGTCATGTCATAGTTGACGTTGTCTATCTTCCACTATTGGTCTAGACTCAGTCGTTTTCAATTGAACACACATTTATATATGTATATGCTCGTTAGTTGCTTGGTAGATTACACAAGACCCATTATTTGCTACTTGCTGTTGTTATTTATCTGGAATTGCTGTGCACCCAAAGGTGAGTTTCACGGGCCCCTTTTACCTATTTTAATCCTGTTGGGGGAGATTAACATGCTAACACTTGAACTGTTAAATAATTATATCACCTGAATGATAGTGGCACACTTACTGAAAAGTCCTCACTTTTAGAGTTACTGTCAATGTGACATCAGCGGGAACTTATTTGGTAGATCTACTGGGTTTGACAGCCCCATTCGGGTCAGTCGCACTGACACAATTGGATATCGAACGAGTTTTATAAACTTCTTAGTCTTAACGAGGCACAATTGAATTTTTCGAGCTTCCGTAACTGGATAGCTAGTTTATCTAGTCAAACGTGCACTGATTTCTTGAAAACAGCCTAGCTAGCTATTGATATATTATCTGGATTTTAAACTGAACTTGAACTTGAACTGTTGTTGAACAATCAACCTTGAACTTAAACTTGAACTGTCGATGAACAGTTGTTTTACACTGAACTGGGACTGTGTTGAACAGTCAATTTACATTAAACTGGAACTGTTTTTGAACTGATAAACCTGTGAACTCACCAACCTTTGTGTTGACACTTTTTAGCATGTTATTTCTCAGGTTGCAGATGTTCGAGGATCACGAGTACGCATGCATGAGTAATTGAAACACTATTAGTGTCTTTGGACAGGTCACGTCATTTTAGGTGACATTGTTTTTAATTAAACGTTTTCATTGTATTTACGCTTCCGCATTTGTAAAACTTCTGAATATTTATTTTAATGAAATTTGAAACGTTTTATTAACTATTGGTCGTTTGGTGTAAATAATGGACTGCGATCCTAGTTTGTCACGCTCCCTGCAGTGCGTTACCGCGCGTGGAAATTTTTGGGGTGTGACACTGCCCAAACCTGAACGTTTGTAACCTGGTAGCTTTGACAATTCCACTTGAGAATCAGAATTCCAACTTGAGCAACTTGAGTAAATGTAGCTTGAATACCCTTTAAGTTGTTAGCTTCTTCCAACTCAGCAGCAACCTTTTCTTTAGATAACTTCCTTTCATCTTTCTCAACCATTTTTCCAGTAGAAATTACACCCTCATCTGATACAATCCCACCAGACACAAATTTGAAAGATGTATGATCACCATTTGTCGTATCTTCCATGTTCTTGTTAGATGACTTTGATTTCTTCTTGTCAGATCTGTCAGTAGCAAATTCAGAATAATCTTGCTTTGCATCAGAAGTTGTAACATCAGCAAGAGGATCAGTTTGAATAACCGGATGCGGAATTTGATTATGCTCTTCTCCTCCAAAAACATTCTTAAAATTCTCATCTATGCACAAATAACTCGTAAATGAATGTGAATTCTTTAGATTATGCAATTGACGATTTAGATCTAGAATCTCAACATTTAAATCTAATATTTTCTTCTGTGCTTCACCAAATGTTTTTTTCTAAATCAATTAGTTGTTGGATATTAGGTGTTCTCACCCAACATTTAACGTAACTGACCCGGTTTCGACCCGAAAGAGTTACACCGGAGTAATGAATTAAATAATTAATTACTTGTTAATTAATTAACTCAAACGGTTAAAATAAAAAAATACTAGTTATTTATTTAATTAAATGTAACGAGACGAAGTTTATCGTAAAATTGTTTACGAGAAAATTCGACGGGATATTGTCTAGTCGTTAGCGGTTTAACGGACTAGTAATGTCATTGGGTTTGGGGTGTTGGATCGCGACATGGGCCTTGGGTTCCTACAAGCCCGTCGAGGGAAATTAAAAGGAGGTAATTAGAGGTGGAAACCCTAATCGAAAATTGGAGCCTCTCTCTCTCTCCCGTTGTAACACTTCGACCGATGGTGGAAACATCGAGATGTCATGAAAATTGTATAGAAGCACACGGATATAAAAGGAATACCATATTTTATTAATAATTCAAAACTTAAATGTCTCTTACAAAGCCGAATACATTAATGACACTAAAGCCTAACTAGATCCACAAGCTTCCTAGTTATAAATATGCTTGATTTCCATAACCTAAAAAACACTCAAAAGGGTCAACTATCTACATAGTTGGTGAGTCATAGGTTTAAAAGAAAAACAATTTTAGAAAGCATTTGATAAGTTTTTGCAAGGTCATACTGTTAAATAAACAAATAAGCAAGAGTCTTTGTACACACGCATTTATCACATAAAAAATATTCATCACATAAACAGTACGCCTGATTGAAGGTTCGCAAACCAACAATCGGTAAAAATGTTTGTCCATGTGTTCAATCCCTCTCAAGGAACCTCTAAATATCCTGAGTGGTTCCTCTCAGCAATCTCAGCGTTGGGACGGGTTCAGTCCCTCGCAAGAACCTCAACATATCTTGTGAAGTTCTTCGCAAGGAACCTTACGTATGATCCTTCGAGCCTTAAGCATAAAGTTTTCCAAATAGCATACAATATCAAGCATAGGAAAGTATATATTCACACGATATCACACGGAAACATACAAGTAAATGTATTCAATGATATATGACTTTGCATAGAAAGTATGAATGATTAAATCTTCACAATGATTCGTGATGATAGCATGATAAATAATATGGTTTACTTGAAAATAAAGTATTGATAAATGAGAATGTTTATGCATGTTTTCCACCCCAAAATGGTTTGGAAAAATTAAAGAAAAAGGGGCTATGAACTCACCTTAGTAGTTGATTTTTAGCTTGACGTAACAAGAATGTTTCAAGAACAAGAATGTCCTAATATATAATAGATTTGGTTAACCTAGAGTTATTAGGACGAATAATAGGATTTCTAGATGTCTAGGGTTTCGATGGACTTGATGATTTGGGGAAGATAAAACAATTTTTTTATTAAGTCACTTGACATATAACATACACTATGGAGTTTAAAAATAATTAAATAAATAAATAAATGACTAAGTAATAATTAAATAACTAAATAAATGACTCAATAAATAAATGAATTAATAAATAATTATATTATATATATAACAATAGGAATTGGTGGTAAATAGTAAACTTTTAGTTTTTTTCATTTGGGCCACAACATTTTCTTAATTTTACAGTTTTGGTCCATGTCTTTTTTTTTCTTTTTTATACTTTCGCCACCATTCCTTTTTAATTTAATACTTTGACCACGTGACTTTTAGAGTTTACCTTTTATATCCCTTAACTTTTATACTTTCGTTTTTAATATATTTTTTATAGTTTTATACTTTTATACTTTGACCTACGTTTTAAACCCCTTAACTTTTGTACTTTCGGTTTTAGTATACTTTTTGAATTTTTGACTTTGACCACGACTTTTTTATTGTTTTATACTTTGACCACGAAACTTTTAGACTTTTACGTTTTATGTCCCGTAGCTTTTCTACTTTCGTTTTTAGTATACTTCTTATAGTTTTATACTTTAACAATGAAACTTTTAGACTTTTACGTTATATACCCCTTAACTTTTCTATTTGTGTTTTTAGTATACTTTTAGAGATTTTGACTTTGACCACTATTTTTTTGTTGTTTAATACTTTGACCATATTAAAATGTCTATTACTTAAACTGACGGGTAAATGGGTGTCCCACCGTGAAACATTTTATACTCCTTAATTTTTCTACTTTATTTTATTATTATACTTACTAAAACATTTTTGACATAAATTTGACTGATAAATGGGTGGTCCGCCGCGAAGCGAGGACGGGTCACCAACTTGTATATATACAATAGGAATTAGTCATGAATAGTAAACTTTTACTTTCTTTCATTTCAACCACAAACATTTTCTTAATTTTACAGTTTTAGTCCATGTTTTTTTTTCTTTTTTATACTTTCACCACTATAGTTTTTTTAATTTAATACTTTAACCACATGACTTTTAAAGGTTTAACATTTTATACCCCTTAATACTTTCGTTTTTAATATGTTTTTTTTATAGTTTTATAGTTTTATACTTTGACCTACGTTTTAAACGCCTTAACTTTTATACTTTCAGTTTAAGTATACTTTTTGAATTTTCGACTTTGACCACAACTTTTTTTATACCCCTTAATACTTTCGTTTTTAATATGTTTTTTATAGTTTTATAGTTTTATACTTTGACCTACGTTTTAAACGCCTTAACTTTTATACTTTCAGTTTTAGTATACTTTTTGAATTTTCGACTTTGACCACACCTTTTTTATAGTTTTATACTTTGACCACGAAACTTATGGAGTTTTACGTTTTATGTCCCTTAGCTTTTCTACTTTCAATTTTAGTATACTTCTTATAGTTTTATACTTTGACTATGAAACTTTTAGAATTTTACGTTATATACCCCTTAACTTCTCAACTTTTGTTTTTAATATACTTTTAGAGATTTTGACTTTGACCACTATTTTTTTGTTGTTTAATACTTTGACCACATTAAAATGTCTATTACTTAAACTGACGGGTAAATGGGTGTCCCACCGTGAAACGTTTTATACTCTTAACTTTTCTACTTTATTTTATTTAGCCACGACACTTTTAACTTTTTTACTTTCGCTTTTAGTATACTTCTATAGTTTTATACTTTCATCACGAGACTTTTCAACTTTTACGTTTTATACCATTTAACTTTTTTTACTTTCGTTTAGTATACAAATTCAACCCGCAGCAACGCGCGGGGAGGTAAACATCTCGTTGAATGAATAGATAATTAAGTGAGTATATGAATAACTAAATAAATTATTAGAGTGTGGAAAAATATAACCGAATAAAGATTTCTCATAAGGAAGTATAATTGTGTCTAAGTAAAATTTTATAATATTTTATATAAAGAAACAACGTTCTGTTTCATCAATTTTCTTAGTCTTAAGAATATTAAGAATTTTATATAAAACGGGCGTTTAACTACAGTTACTAATAATGATTGTGCGATAGTTGGCCTTTTAAATTATATATTTGGGTATTTGCTTTGTATTGAAAAGAAAATAAAATAGATTAGCTTATATAAATTTTAAAACATGAGAAATGTGTTCTAAGAATTTAGAAGAATTTATAAAGATTTTATAGATTATTCTTAAAAGTTTATGGGACAATAAGATGTGTTAAAAAAAATGTTTTATTACTTTTAAAGAAATATAAACATAGATGGTATTAATTAGGTGTTATTAAAAGTTTAAGAGAGTTTGTAGAAGTTTTATAAATTATATATGGAATTCTCTCAAAAATTTGGTTGGAATTAGGGCTGCTCAAAGTCGGGAACCCGACCCGAACATACCATTTCCCGACCCGACCCGACCCGAATCCCGAGATTTCAAATTGTGTTGACCGAATCCCGACCAATTAAACTAAACTCGGGTATCGTTGTTCGACCGATCGGGCTTATCGGGAATATAGTGTTTTCCGAGACCGAAGAAAATGCAACCTCAGCAACCTGGATATAACAGTTCTCATATTTACCTCGAGCTTCTTGCGGACTTGCCATGGCAGGCAACCAGTGAAGAAGTAGAATTAGACCTTAAAGCTCCAAAAGAGCCCCTCGACAGTGACCACTTTGGTTTAAAAAAAGTCAAGCAAAGGATCATTGAATATCTAGATGTTCTCAAGGTTGACCAACAATCTGGTTTGCTTTTCTGTAAATAATTATTTTTGTAATGAATCGAGTTCTGAAAATTGCATTACGGTTGAAGCCAGAAAAAACGTCGACCTTTGGGAGAGGAGAAGCCGCCATTCTAAAGTCCACATATCTGGGTTTGTTTCTGATATGGGCCTGCAGTCCCCTTGATATTGGGCCGAAGTCGGTTTTTTTTGGTTTCCCGATCCCGACAGGTAATACCCGACCCGAGACCGAATCCCGAAATCATACAAATCTGGAGACCGACACTAGAACTCGGGCTTATATACTCGGTTCGGTACATGCTGAAAATCGGGTCGGGACTCGGGAAAAGTCGGGTTTCCCGACTTTCTGGCTCACCCCTAGTTGGAATATATTGTATTTGGTTAAAGAAAAGAATACAAAAAGATAAACAGCAAAATCAAAGGTGGAAGGGGTCGAACTCAAGACCTTTTGCTTAATAACAAGTCGTCTAACCAGCTGGGCTATACGCCTTATTGGTCATCAACCCAACTCTTGTAACATTAAATCCCAGTTCATCCTCTTCCCCAAATTCACATCTGAAAACCCTAGATCTTAAAATCCAAAACTGATCAACCAAACGTGCACGAATTACAAAATAACCACAGGGCTTTTACTCAGTGATAAAAACCGAGCACAATGGTGCAAGATTTCCTCTAAAAAATTGTCAGAAAACGAAAATTGTAGGGTCGGCGGCGGCGGGATCACCAACCAGGACGATTTTTTTGTGGTTTTCTTGGTGTTTTAGGTGCGCAAATGATCAAGGAGTAATGGGGAATGATTTATAGGATCTCAAGCATAACGAAAATGAGTAAATTCGATGCTTAAACGGGGATTAAAGTCCAAGTTAAATGATGTTTGAATCGTGATTAGGAACGTTTCATGAAGAAAATTAATGGAGACCGGTTGTTACAAGAGATTCTTGGCCGTTTTCTGGTGTGGTGGCGGGTTGCCGACGGCGATCTCCGGAAAAATGGCAGCGACTTGTAAATTTAATTAATTTTTTTCTTTTTTATTAAATGTTAAGGTGTGATAAAAGGCAAATATGAAACATTTTTTTCTTTTTATGTATATATATTTTATGTATGGAATAAAATAAATAAATGTGTATATATATATATATATATATATATATATATATATATATATATATATATTTAAACCCATTAGTTTATATCTTTGATTGATAAAATTATTTCTTAAAAACATATAAAAAATTTAACAAAAATAAACTTAGAATTCATTAAGTTATATATATATATATATATATATATATATATATATATATATATATTTAACATTTAATCCTTTTATTGAAAACACAAGTTTTAAATTTCAAAAAATATATGAAATATAATTTCGAAATAGTTTTTAATAAAACTTCACCTAAAACTTGTTAAGCAATGTTTTAGTTATACAAAATTATTAAGTAATCTATATTTTAACTTACATATACATTTTATAAAAATCGACCGAAACGTTAAAGGTTGTGTAACGTTTATACAAATCAAGTTTATTTAATGCATATTAAATTTAAACACTTACGACTTAACAATATTTGTTTATCAGTGTTGTTAGGAAAATTAATTTAAACAAGTAAATAAATAACACAATTTTAATTAACTCAAAAGCTTTTATAAAAAAGAAGGAATTTTCATGATTGTTACACCCCCCCCCCCCTCGTCGCCATCCACTCTCCCTTTCCTCATCTCGATTTCGGCGCCAACACCACACACCACCATCATCTTTGCTTGTCGCCGTCGCAATGGTGAAATGAGATCCACGTCTCATTGTCGCCCCCTTAAAGTTGGAGACCACCGCCGCCGCCGCAAGGGCCTCCGCCGCTGAAGATCGCTGTCGCCGTCGATTTGTTCGACGAGGACCACCGCGAGGTGGTTCTCGCTTTACCCACGCCAACGATGCCTATGTTTGAGCCCTCGCGTGCCGCCACCGTCCATCCGGTGAAAGTTCCAAGTGGTCGGTGCCACTTTATGCCGCCGCCGTTGCGCCACTAGCTTCGTCGCTTCCACGCACGGCACACGAAATCGAAGTGACATCGGTTTCGTTGTCATGTATGCCGGAACCTTTTGATTAGAATGCCATGATCCATGGCATGGTTTCGTTACCGTCACCACCGCCGGTTCATCCGATGAATGCGTCTGTGGTGCCTGAGGCCCAGTCTTCATAGTCGGTTGAAGATTTGACTCGCCAATTCGAGTCAGGCGTTACCGTTTGTCCTAGCGCCAGTTCGTCAAACCCCGGTGTCTCGAACGGTTGTTCGGACTCCGCCAAGGTATATCTAATTTACTCTTAGATTAGACGCGATTTAATTTTACTGTATTTACATGTTCACGGTGATCAGATCCTGTCTATGGTTTTATATATTCGCGATGTAAAACAATTTTCCGTTGCGTGATTAATTCTTATTAATTAACCCATAAATTTAGTCGGTAATAAATTAAAACGGGAAACCCGAATACCCACTGTAAAACCCAACAGTGGTATCAGAGCCACGATCACCGTGCGTAAATCAAAACCGGTCTTTTCGTAACCGGTGGTTCGCAATTTCGATTCTTTTCCAAATTGCGAACGAAATTACTTGTCTAAATCATTTTTTTTAAATTAATTGTGTGTTACGACCAACCCCTTTATTTTAATTACATGTTTGTATCTTTGGCATGTTGTTTTTCTTTGATTGGCCCAATTGTTGGCTCAATTGTACATTTTATTTGGTTTTGGTGGATCCACTGTTTTTCGGGTTTCAAAATTGTAATTAGAGCTAGGTTTACTAAAGTGTTTGTAAATTTTAATTCTGTAGAAATCAAGACCTAAAGATCGGACACTCGCCAAAAGGAGTCTGAAGGCTAGTGGGAGCTGAACCGGATCCACGAACGCACCGAGTTACCTTCCTTGTGGTTGTTCACTTGTATTGTCATGTCCCTATTGGTCTTGCTAAATGGCTCTAGCAAGACCATGCCATTATGCCGTTAACACACAATTGACCATTCGCGACACATAGATATTTTTAATAGGTGATTTAAAAGAATTATCCCGAGTGGAGATAGGGTTTGTTGTTTGTGTCTAACGATCACTAAATATTATAACTGGTTTTAATATCCCTATCCGGTAAATAAAAATTGATAGTTCATGCCGTCCAAAATCAAGTCAAACTTGGAACGTATTGACCGAAGCATCAGTGTTGGTGTATTTCAACACCGCACTTGGTGCCTACCTTCCAGTGTTGGGGCATTGGAGTATTTCAACACCATGCTGGTCACATTGACCATTTGGGATTACTATCGCTTTCTTTGTGTATGTTTGTAGTTTTGGAGTATTTCAATACCGCACTATGAATGTGTGCAGACAAAGTGCACATGGATGAGGCTAATGAAAACATAGTTCCTCTGAGTTCTATGGTATCTCTCAACCCATTCACCGAGACGAACTTCTTATCATGGCAAACCCTCCTGAGGAACATCTTGAGGCTTTTTGGAATGCTGTATGTTCTTGACCGACCCATCTCGAGCTTGCCGTCATATTTGCTAAACGACTGCTCGCGGATGGAATCCAGAAGCACAGTGATGACTCTCGGGAAGTCACTGAGTTGATGTTATCTAGCATTACACCGGATTTTCGGTTTAACTTTACCGACATGGGAGCGTATGAGATCATGAGAAAACTCAAAGATTTGTTTGAGTTGAGTCAAAGAGGTGAACGATGTAGAGCACTTCAACATTTTGTGAACTGTGCTATGTCACCTAATTCCTCTACATATGATCATGTCATGATGATGAAGGGGTATCGCGACAGACTGATCAACCTCGGCTACTCCAATCCTGAGGGGATGGCTTTAGATGTAGTCCTCGGATCTTTACCCGAGCATTATCACATGCATGCGATCAATTGCTCGGCTCAGAGTTTAGATTTGTTTACTGACATTGTTTCCAAATGTCAAGATTAAGACCACACCGGCTGTGCTCAGAGTTGCTGATACATGTATAACCAAGTAAAAGAACAAGGTTAAAGAGACCAAGGGCAAGAAACCATTGGCGCCTCCTCCTCAGGAACGTCAATGCTTTAAATGTAATTAGATGGGCCACTAAAAACGCAACTGCCCCATCTACCTGGCTAAGATCAAGATGCCTAGAAACTCCAGCAAAGGTTCCTCATCAGGTATGTCAATAAATGTTATTGAACTTTTCATTGTTTCCTCCAATACATGGGTATTTGATACTGGATGTGGTTTCCACATTGTTAATGTTTTGCAGGAACCTGAGAAGTGGAAGAAGATAGAGAAAGTCGGCATGGAGCTCATTGTTGCTAATGGGAAAAGAGTCCTGGTGTTGGCCACCGGCATATATTTTCTTACATGCCCTTCTCGCCTTGTAGTTACTTTAGCAACTTGTTTATATGCTCCTAGATTGTCCAGAAACATTGTATATGTGTCTTCCCTGTTTGAATAAGGTTTTAAGTACAAATATAAGGGAAGTTCCATTTTTACCTACTTTAACGATATCTTTTATTTCGAGGTTAAACCTCGACATGGCATATATGAGATAATTGTTCAAACGCACCACCAACTCTATCATGTTTCTAAACAAAACAAATTTTATAACGATTCTTCGTTATGGCATCATCGACTTCGTCACATAAGCAAGGCTCGCATTAAAAAGCTACAAAATGCAGGGATTCTCGAATCCACTGATGCAGTTTCCTTCGACGAATGCGAATCATGTTTATCTGGAAAACTGACTAAGACACCCTTCACCTATGTTGGTGAAGGGGCTGAAGGTCTGTTAGGATTAATACACACTGATGTGTGTGGACCCTTTCGGACCGAAACGATACATCGTGAATGCTACTTTGTATCTTTCATAGATGACTATAGCATATATGCTTACGTCTATCTGATGAAACATAAGCACGAAACTTTTGACAAGTTCAAAGAGTTTCATAACGAAGTATAGAATCAACTAAGTCAAACTATTAAAATTAAATCGATTGGATAGAGGTGGTGAGGTGAGTATCTTAGCAACAAGTTCCTCGATCATCTCAAGGCTTGTAGAATCATTTCACAACCCAGTCCTCCCGATACACCCCAGTTAAATGGCGTTAGTGAAAGGAGGAATCGAACCTTGTTGAACATGGTTCGATCGATGATGTGCAGGACTACCTTGTCCCACTCCTTTTGGGGTTATGCTCTCTTAACTGCCGCTCGCCTAATAAATCTGGCACCGACCAAGAAAGTGGATAAGACCCCGTATGAGATATAACATAATTCTTCTCCTAAACTTTCTTACCTTAGGGTATGGGGATGCGAAGCTTATGTCACTAGCGTATCTGATAACAAGCTTAATCCTCGAGGTGAAAAGGTAATTTTCATAGGATACTATTGTAATATCGGCTATTACTTTTACCATCCTGGTGGAAACTATGTTTCTATCAAAAGGAAGGGTAAGTTCCTTGAGAAGGAGTTTTCTTAACAGAGAAACGAATAGTGATCCAGTAGATCTCGAAGAAATTCGAGAAACTCAAAACCCTGAGACGGTCGCTGTGTCTGACCGAAAAATGGTTGTCACACAATCAGACCAAAACACAAGCGTTCGCATGAGCGAAAGGACACACAGGGAACCTGATAGATACCTCGGTCATCTAAAAGCTTCCAATGTCCTGTTAGCAGCAGATTCTGATCACGAACCTACTAATTACAAAGCTGCTATGTCAGATCCTTATTCTGACAAATGGATTGAAGCCAGGAATGCCGAGATGCAATCCATGCTTGATAATCAAGTATGGGACTTGATTGAGGTACCCCCCCCCCCGGTTCTTGGGTAGTAGGGAGTAAGTGGATCTTTAAAAGAAAAACTGACATGCATGGAAATGTCCAAACCTATAAGGCATGGCTTGTTGCGAAGGGTTTTACTCAACCCAAGGGATTGACTATGAAGAAACCTTCTCAACCCGTGGCAATGATCAAATTGATCAGGATATTACTTGCCATAGCCACATACTATGACTATGAGATATGGCAAATGGATGTCAAAACTACATTCCTGAATGGACAACTCACTGAGGATGTCTATATGGTTCAGCCCGATGCTTTTATCGATCCAAAATGTCCAATTAAGGTTTGCAAGCTGAATAAGTCCATCTATGGACTTAAACAAGCATCTAGAAGGTGGAATCTTCGCTTCGACCAGTAAGTCAAGGAGTTTGGCTTTGCTCAAAACGAAGATGAGCCTTGTGTTTATAGAAAGGCAAGTGGGAGCGCTATATCATTCCTCTTCTTGTATGTGGATGATATACTAATCATAGGAAACAACATCCCCATGCTTAAAGAGGTTAATATATGGCTTTCATCTTGTTTGGCTATGAAGGATCTTGGGGAAGCCGCTTTTAATCTAGGAATTAAGATTCACATAGATCGATCGAAGCAGCTTCTGGGTCTCAGTCAAAGTACATACATTATTATAGCACGGTTTAACATGAGCAACTCCAAGAAAGGAGTCGTCCCCATGGCAAAGGGTGATGTCTTGAACAAATCTCAATCTCCTCAAATGGAGAAGGAGATCAACCAAATAGCTTCGATCCCATTTGCTTCTGCTATAGGCTCAATTATGTATACCATGCTCTGCACTTGATTAGATGTCTCATTTGCGTTGAGCTTGACAAGTCGGTACCAACAGAGTCTTGGTCTAGCTCACTGGACTGTTGTGAAGAACATCCTGAAATACCTAAGAAACACTAGTGAGATGTTTTTTGTATATGGGGGGCCTGATGAGCTCGCTGTAAAGTGTTACACCGACGCTAGTTTTCAGACTGACCGATATGACTCTCGATCGCAGTGCGGATACCTATTCATCCTCAATGGAGGTGTTTTTTCATGGTGTAGTTCCAAATAGCAGTAGTTGCTGATTCCACTACTGAATCTGGATACATAGCCGCCTCAGAAGCTGCCAAGGAATCAGTATGGATGAAGAAGTTCATCACCGATCTTGATGTGGTTCCAAGCGTCAAGTAACCAATCGAGATGATGTGCGATAACATAGGCTCTATTTCTCAAGCCAAAGAGCCAAGGTCTCATAAGAAGGCCAAGCACATTCTGAGAAAATTTCACTACATAAGAGAAGTAGTTGAAAGAAATGAAATAAAGATATGTAAAGTAGACACAAATCAAAACTTAGCTGATCCCGTTACGAAGCCCATGAATCACGAGACTCATGATTGTCACAAAGAAGCGATAGGGCTTAAATTAGCTAAAGACATGTTTTGATTTAGTATTTGGGTGTACGAACATATAACAATTATCTTTACTATTCAATTTCCATCGGTAAATGCAATATGGAATTTCATAACTATGTTCGATGTTAATACGTTTAATCATCCATGAACAATTGTTGATATTGTTTTAAATGTTCGTAGTTGATTAGAGGCATGGGAACGACTCTAAATTAAGACTATTATGATTTTGAACCTTAAAAGGGTTTAACGTTCAAAAGTCACATACCTCATTAGGGAATGATGTTGGACGTAACTCGCATAAAGCAATGAAATCATGGAAGCTTTGCTTGCTTGATTAATGGTATGCTCTAATGTTTCCTTATACCTGATACGTATACTAGAACTCTCGTTTACTGCAGACAATTCTTTGATCGCAGTCTAACGTTGTCGTGTAACTTCCAACAATAGGACTTCTTTTGGGAGTGGACATAAAGTTCAGTGGGAGTTGTATGCCTCAAGACGGGATTTCGTACTATTGCTTTGGCGATAGATAGACATAAAGGCGCCCTCGTTGATTCCAAGTGTGAAGTGTGAGGCCTCACCCAAACTTACTTTGTGTTTGATTGGTTCACTTTGGATCAAAGAACGAGATTATAACCGATGAATCTAATACATGAGAGTCCATGTCTCATTATTCATCTATGTCTAGAACGGATAGGAACATATGACAACGATTACCATAAGTCCTCTATCTGCTTGCTTTACAATCAGATATACTTTGGCTGACGACTTCAAGTGTTAAAACTGGTTGGTGTTGTCATGCATAGCTAGAGTACCTCTGACTACAACGCTAAAGTGTCGCGATCAGTCCATGTGGGAGACTGTTGGATATTAGGTGTCTGACCCGACATTTAACGTAACTTACCCGGTTTCGAGCCGGAAGAGTTACACCGGAGTCAACGAACTAAATAATTAATTACATGTTAACTAATTAACTCAAACGGTTATAAATAAATAAATACTAGTTATTTATTTAATTAAATGTAACCAAACGAAGTTTATCGTAAAATTGTTTACGAGAAAATTCGACAGGATATTGTCTAGTCGTTACCCGTTTAATGAGTTATTAATGTCATTGCGTTTGGGGTGTTGGATTGCGACATGGGCTTAGGATTCCTACAAGCCCGTCGAGGGAAATTAAAAAGAGGTGATTAGGGGTAGAAACCCTAATCGAAAATTGGAGCCTCTCTCTCTCTCTCTCCCATCCTCGACGACGTCCCCTCTCCCTCTCCTCCTCTCGATTTCGACGCCACAACCACACACCACCATCATCGTCGCTTGCCGTCGTCGCAATGGTGAAATGAGATCCACGTCTCATTGTTGCCGCCTTAAAGTTGGAGACCACCGTTGCCACCGCAAAGGTCGCCGCAGCGGCCCGTGCCGCCGTCGGCGTCAATTTGTTCGGTGAGGACCACCGTGAGGTGGTTCTCGCTTTACCCACGCCACCGAGGCCTATGTTTGAGCCCTCACGTGCTGCCACCGTCCATCCGGTGAAAGTTCTAAGTGGTCGGCGCCACATTATGTCGCCACCGTTGCACCACTTGCTTCGTCGCTTCCACGCACGGCAGACGAAATCGAAGTGACATTGGTTTCGTCGTCATGCACGACGGAACCTTTTGATTGGAATGCCATGATCCATGGCATGGTTTCGTTACCGCCACCACCGTTGGTTCATCCGATGAACGTGCCCGTGGTGCCTGAGGCCCAGGCTTCACAGTCGGTTGAAGATTTGACTCACCGATTCCAGTCGAGCATTACCGTTTGTCCTAGCGCCAGTTCATCGAACCCTGGTGTCTAGAACGGTTGTTCAGACTTCGCCAAGGTATATATTATTTACTATTAGATTAGACACGATTTAATTTACTGTAATTATGTGTACACGGTTATTAGATCATGTCTACGGTTTTACTTATTCGCGTTGTAAAACAATTTTCCGCTACGTAATTAATTCTGATTATTTAACCCGTAAATTTAGTCGGTAATAAATTAAAATGGGTAACCCGGATACCCACTGTAAAACCCAACATTAACTGCTCTGAAACTCTGTTTGACAATGATTTTTCTCTTCTCATATTATCATGTGCATCATACACTTCTTGTGTCATTTTCTCCCATATTTCTTGTAAATGTCAACATTTCTGTTTAACAACTTATTCTATCGAACCAACTCAGCTTTAGCTTCAACTAGAATTGTGTTATCATTTTCATAACTCTTTTCTTTTTCAGCAAACTCATCATAAGTTTGATTAAGAACATCAAGCTTTGTTTTGGATTTCTCAAACAAAGCGTTAAAATCTTATGTTACTTCGTTTGCTTCTTTCTCCCATTTTTCAGCATTCTTGACTTAATCTTCTTTATTAGCGAGCAATGTAGAAATCTAGGTAACCAACTCTGCATTTTCATTTTGCAGTTTCAAAATTTGTCTTTATCTTCAACACATATCCCTTCAAATATTTTCTGAATTTCTACAAACTCTTCCATCAACAAACTCTTTTCTTTGATTAAATTCTTGTTTGCTTTGAAAATCTCATCAAAATCTTCACATTTCTTTTTGTAAATTTCTAACTCGTCTTCCTTCTTTTTGCAGTCAACAATCAAAACTTTCTTTTCCTTAACTAATTCCCGAATCTTTCTTTCCTTTTGTGAACTAAATTCACAAGTAGACTCATAACCACTTACATCAGAATCAGAATGACTTGATTCAACTTGCACATTTTCCACCAACGCTATATGTGAATCACTAGTGAAACTAAGTTTAGACCAATCAATACCTTCATGAATTTGAGACACTATAGCTTTTGCTTCTGTATTGTGAACATGCTTATCCAGATTGGACTTTTCAGATGATGATTGATTACATTCACGAGCAAAATGTCCGAATTTGGAACATTTGAAACATTTAATCTTTGACTTATCCAATCCAAGTTTCCCTCCTGGAATAAGAGACTTCTTTCCATGTTTCTTCATGAATCTTCTACCTCTATCAACTGTCATAGTAAACTGCCAATGCAAATCTAATTCATTCAAATGATCATCATCCAACTGATGTAAGTCGTCTCCAAACAAATCAACTTCACCAATTTTACAAAAAATTGATCCACAAGAAGATGATATGAAAGCAGACATCAGTGCAACTAATTCTTCAGTTGTTTGAGCAGGAATAGAACTGTTTGGTTATTTATCGAGAGTTGTAAAACTACAACCTAAAGAGTAACTAATATTATCATACTTTCTAGCAAGAAAAACTGTTGGAGCAGGATTAAAGCTTGGACTAGAATTTGACTTAGCTTTAGCATTCAGGGTAGCAGAATTTTCACCAAAGTACAATTCAGGATTCTGAATGGGAGTAGCTGCCAACTTTTTCACAATCATTTCCATTTCACAAGCTTGTAATTTTCTTGTCAATTGATTAAATGTCCAGCTTGAATAATTTGGATCATGTGTTAACAACATAACATTATATTCCCATTTGTTAGGTAAAGCTTCCAGAAATATCTCTTTTAATTCATCATTCTCCTTTGTCACTTGCACAACTTCAAGTTCACTTATCAAATGTGTGAATCTTGCAATCAAATCTGATACTTTCTCATTTTTACAATGCCCAAAATTATGAAATTCTTTCTTCAAAACTTTCTTTCGGGTCTTTTTATATTGCTCATTACCATCGCATCTTTCTTTAATAGCTTCCCATAATTCCTTAGAAGTTGGAAATCCTTAAATTGATGCATCAAATCCTTAGGTAATTCCATTGTAAGAAAGCTATAAGTTTTCTTTTCTCTTTCAAAACTCTTCTTTTCATTAGCATCGAAATCACTTATCATTTTTTGCTTTCTAGCACTTAACATTGGATACTCATACTCCTTTTCAATTGGTATCCAACAATTAATATCCTGAGAAAATATGTATGATTCAAATCGTTTCTTCCAATTATGGTAATCCTCCAATCTGAGCAACTAGGGAACTTTTTGAGTTGTTCCTATTTCGTTATCATAACTCATCATGAGTTGCATTGAAGTTTGAGCAGCTAAAAATGCTTGATAATCGCTCATTTTGAAACCGAACAATCGAATATCAAAACTTCAAACCAAAAAACAGAGGTCTTGGAAACGGATTCTAGGGGTCGAAACGGAGTTACTTGCCGTTAGACAAGTGGAAGTGTAGATCTCATCGAGATGATCGTTTTGGTTGGTATTGGGTTCCATAACTCAAAACAGAACTCAAGTTACGTCAATTTTAGTGAACGCCACTTTTCTGCCAGCGAACCAAAGAACACTTCTAGCGAACCATACTGTTGACCAGTGAACCAACAGTTTTGACCGAACCAAGAATATACCCAGCCAACCAAACCAATTCAGACGAACCAAAACCCAACGAACCAACTATCCTGGCGAACCAAATGGTTAGTTGTAACCGCTCTGAAGCCCCGTTGAAGATTAACTGGCGAACCAACTGGCGAACCAAAATCCAGTGAACCAATCAACGAACCAAAAAATTCATCCAGTGAACCATCAAATTCATCCAACGGACCAAAACATTCAACCAACGGACCAACAAATTCAATCAACGAACCAACGACTTCAATCGGCGAACCAACACTATTTCGACTAATTTTTGAGATTTTGAACGTTTTGGACTGTGAATTGCAGCAGTAGGCAACGTAAACACACTAGGAACGTTATGCAATCAAGTTTGACATCAGAAACACTCGAAATTGAGAAATTTTGATAAAAAAAATGATCAAACACCTACTTTCTCTCCCTAGAAAACTCCAAATTTGATCAAATCAGAACAGTAGAGCAACCTGAATTGCTCTGATACCACTTGTAAGTACACGGAACGATCTTACTACTGCATGATTTGATCAAACACGATGAAAATGATGTAAATAAAGCTTTGCTTTATTGATTTCACTAAGAGATGAGTACAAGATCTAGAGAGAGCAAACACCACAGATTAATCACAGTTAGGAATGACTTAATGACCAGAAGTCCTTAACTCTAACCAAGTCAACCTATTTATAGGTGACTTCATTCTGTCCAACGAACCATATAGCGAACCATTTGGTTTGCTGGCTCCGAACCATTCGGTTCGGACCATGGTTCGTTGACCCTAAGACTCAACATAACGCTCTCACTTAGATATAATACATGAGACACACTATAACATAGGATTATGCTCTAACACCAGGACATTCATCGAATGAACAAGATATTCATCCAAAGAACCGGACTCAAAATTTCTAATTTTGATGAATTTATAGGTTTTGAACTGAAATTTGCAGCAAACAAGTAGGAAAACACTTAAAGAACACTTAGGATTCAACTTTATACCAGAAAAATCTGAAAAATGATGAAATTTGATAAAAACCCACTTTAGCTTTTTAAAAATCTCGAAATTGATCAATCAAGAACCAATAGAGCAACTTGGATTTACTCTGATACCACTTATAAGTACCAGGAAGGATCTTACTACTATTTGATGATCAATATCAATGACACGAGATGTAAATATAAGAGTTTTGCATTAAAATCACTTAGACACTATACAAAACTCAAGAACAGAGGCTCTTAAAGATTTTGCAATCACCTAAACGCTCTAAGACATATATGACCAAGGTTTTGAAAATTATAACACACATTGACTATTTATAGTCCATGCTAACAAACGAACCTGGCGAGCAATGAACCCATGGTTCGTTGCTTTGGTCGTTGTCACTTTACAACATATCACACTACTTTCAACAACTAACTCGATATTTCTAGATACAACACACGAGACACGTGATTTATGCTCTAACACAAGCGTCAAAGCGCTGTTTATTGTTCAAGTGCAAAGGCAAAATATAGGGGCATTGTCAATACTACTGCGGAGACTACTTGGCTCCGTAATCTTCTCACTGAATTACACCTGAATATACGCAAAGCCAGTATAATTTTTTGTGACAGTGTCTCCATTGTTTATAAATCTTGTGATAAAGCAACGCAGTGGAAGGTGGAAGGACTTGAGGAGAAGATGGTGAGTCACTAAGTTGAGCGGATAAAGTGCGTCTGTGGTGTTAGACATGAGGATAAGGATATGTGTTTAGTAATCCTTCACAAGAAAGACAGATTTTAAAATATTTAAACCATCTGACTCTTATCCTATAATACGACTCATTGCAATTTGGGTTATTTGGTGTCATACCATACGACTAGTTAAGGGGACAAAAAGACCTTAACTCTATATACGAACCGTATTATACCACACACACATACGTCTCATATGTGTATAAAAATTGCGTGTGTGTAACCAGAGCCTTCGTTTATCATAAATAACGAGGTGTTTGGTAAGCACTTAATGGTTCCACATCTGAATCGTTTAGATGTAAGCTTCTTTGTTTGACACCTCTTAACAAAAAGACAGATGTGAATGAGATGATTAAGTTAAAAAAAAGGACTTGACTTCTATACCCTTCACATTCTACGTTGCACCTCCATCCAAACCCTACCCACCGACGTTCCTGCGCCTCCCCACCCCCACCACGCAGCTCCTCAGTCGCTGCAGGCAGCATCGTCGGCCACCAAGAGCGACCTCCGGCCACCAACATCTGCTCACCGACCCCTCTTCCTCATAAGGTATGCGTTTTTTCTAATCTTCATCTCCCCTAAATCGATTTTTTTTCAATTTTTTTTGCATATTTCGAGTTCGACAGGCTCGATTTCTAGTCTCAATCGATTTTTTTTTCTAGTCTCCATCTCCACAGGTTCGATTATTAGTCTAAAATTGATTTTTTTTAAATTTTTTTTTTGCATATTACGAGCTCAGCAACTGATTTTCAGTTGCATATTTCGAGTTTAACAGCCTCTATTTTTTTTTTTGCAAAATAGATTATTCTTGATGTTTATTTTCTTGATAATAGTCTTTGATGTTGTTGTTTGATGCTTGATTAGTATATAGATTAGTATTTAGATTGTTCTTGATACTAGTCGGTGTGTGCTGAGGTGTTCTAAAAGTATGGCAATTTATCATACATATGTAGCAGCTAAAGCTTTTAAATTTATAATACCTGATTTACTTGACAACTACCATTTCACCACATTACACGGGCAAGTATACCCATCGTGGAGTAGTATAGTAGTGGTAAGTTGAATCGGGGTCGATCAGGACACAATGGAAAATGAGAGCTTTGAATACTCAGCCTGCTGTTATCATCTAGCCAAATGTATCTTTTAAGTTAAAGAAAAGAAGACAGAATAAAACAAACTTAAAACAAAAGAAACTTAATAAGATGGTGTTTAAAGAAATGTAAATTGAAGTTAATATTTCTTGGGAGAACTTACTAGTGGTTAGGGAGAGCTAAGCAGTTACTTATATCCTTGCTTAAGATTGTTCACTGGCAGGAGGTTAGCCACCTTTCGGCCCTCTTTGACTATCTCATCATTCAACTGCTAATCGTCTGCGAGGAGTACGAATGCCGAGGGAAGGTGCTACCAGTGGAAAATTGAAGTAGTGTAATGCCACTTAGTTACGGGGTCCCTAAACCCGGCTGACTTACCGTACTCGACACGCCATCATGAACCAGCAGGGAAACAACCCTGCGTGCCGGATTATTTTATTATAAAAAATATCTTTTAAAGAAGCTAAGGCCAGCTCCATACACCGTTCTCGCGTAATGTACGCCTGACCAAAGCCAAGTTCACGAGCACGTACCTCTTGGTCCCGTGAAGTGACAAAATATTACCAACCCTCGTTCCCAACCAAATACTTTCAGCCCGCAAATGCATGGTCAGCCGAGTTTGCTTACATAGACATAAGGACCTCGAACGTATCATGTATCATGGGGCGCGAGTCACCTTTCGGATCATGCATTGTCCCCCGAACGGGTGTCACTGGTTTGGCCTTTGGGATTTCGACTCCCCAAATGGTCTGTGATACGTGAAGCATGCTTGGTTCAGAAAATCAGTAGTATACTTTCAATAAAAAGGATTTTTATAAAGTCATTAAACACACCCAAATATCCACTCACTCTTAGGGATTGTATCTGATTATTTGGGTGAACACTCAAACCTGGGTGAAAACGAGCAGAATGCATAGGCTTGACATGTGATCGAACCTCCACAGATCTCACCAAAATCCACTTAAGTATCATGAGGGATTTTAAAGGTTGGGCTTGGGGTAGGGTTTGGATAGGTTTCGAGAGAAAAATGGGTGAAATTTGTAAAAGCATGGCTCTTCAGAGGTCTTGCTTTTTATTAGTGACTCCTCAAAAGAATGCCATGTACTTCTAGAGAGCTTTGCTCTTTTTATTCAATATCGAGGAATTGCATCTTGTAAATCCCCTTTATTCTTCTGAAAACATTTTTTTTCATAGACAAACTTCATCTACATGTAGATCCAGGACCTGCGGATCGACATCTCGGCTTTATTTGTTTAAGAAGAGTCACTAAGTTGAATTTTTCTTGAAAAGGCATGCTTTTACGAAAAATAAGATAGAAGTAAAAAGAGGTGTGTCATTTTACTAACTTCATCTACATGGTCCGGGCAACGGAACCATCATGGGTGATCTTTGCAAAATAAAAAAGGGTTTAGAAATGAAAGGCTAAGGCTCAAAGGGGGGTTAACTAGGGGCATTTTGGTGGATTGAAGGAAGGGGGTTAAAGAAGCGGAAGGTGATAGATCCTAGGTGCCTCAGTCATTTACGTAGGTGTTCCCGATTTTTGCCATTTCGGGACACATACACATGTCAAGTTCTGCCTCTGTCGAATTTCCAAGATTCTCTCATGTTTAAGGGAAACGAGCATGTATATTGGTGATCATGCTATATTTTTAAGCTCAAATTCTCACGGAACACGGGGGAAAGGGGAAAAATAAGTTTTTCTGAAAATAAATTTGTTCGCTTTGCCATAAAGGAATATTTCAATTTATTTTCGGAAAGTTTATTCATAAATTAATGGAATTTGAAAATCCCTATAACTCGGGAGGAAAAACTTTTATGTATCGTTCCGTTTTGGTGACAAAATTTTGAAAATTTTGGGAAATCTCAGGGTTTATTTTTGAAAAAGTTTTGAGATCAGACAATGCAGCTGTTTAAGATTTTGAGAAAGTTTACCCATAGTTTTCCCGTCCCCACACTTAAAATGTACATTACCCTTAATGTACCCATACGTTAGTAAATTGGAGGTAACGAAAAGAAAAATAGTTTGGGGGTTTGGAAGATTTTTGCGGCATTTCCTCAGTTTTCTGACTTGTAACCCGTGGGATAGTTGCCACGTCACAAATCGGGACCTTCTGGTCCGTATCAGATTATAAAGTTGAGACATGCATTCAAATCTGCTCAAAACAGAATTTTTAAACGAAATTAAACTAAGCTTAAATAAATAAAACTAAACTAAGTCATAGTCAAGCTCGTCAAGATTACATGTTTAATGATTACAATAAATCATAGATAATAGATTGCAATCCCTAAACATGTCAAAATGATCCCGATATTCGGGATTCAACGATCATTAAGCTACATGCACATGATAATTAAGCTACCTTATTCTTCCTACCTCTACTTCTACTTCATGCATCTATGATAGCTTCACACTGGCGGCGCTCATTGCTGATCCGCTAAGTAATGGGGGAGCTGGGGGAGATCAGTGTCATCGGTCAGATCGATGATAAAGTTCTCAACGAAGCCGTCGAGCACCAGGACGTCGGAAAAGTAGTCATAGTCCATGGTATGAGTCTTCGAAGGTAACGTCTCCAGGTACCTCATCCTCGGGCCATGGAGCGTCCGAAGGGACAAATGGTGGCACTAGAACTGAGTCGAGTTGCTCCGTGAGGTTGGCCAGACATCCTGCTAGGAATTCGAACGCCACGGTCAGAAAGTTGACACGGTCATTGAGTTCGAGCATCACTTCATGAAATTCGTCAAGATCCGCACGTAGTGTTAGTACTCGGTTCATGAGTGATACGATAGTAGGAGGTGCTCCATACTGCACGTTGTGTTCCTCAAGATCTTCAATCACCGCCATCTAAAGAAAAAAAATGGAGTTTTATTCATGCACAGTACGTCAGCACGAGGCGTGTTTGGCCGAGCACGGGGCGTGCTGTTCGTCGCGACATGAAAATCTCGTTCTGAAATTTTCAGAGAGGCTTTGTTTCTTTAACCCATTCCAGTTTTTGTTTTTGAAATTTGGGTTAGTGCATGTTTTGGCCACGTTTTTTTAGCAAAAACTTAGACTTTAGACAACTCAAAAACAACCCTTTAAGGTTTGATGACTTGAACATGTACTTATGGGTTCAAATGAACAATGATGATCAGAGAAATGCTCCATGGATTACTAGATTTCTTGGATGTTCATGGCCAAAAGAGCAAGTCTATGAAGATGAAAAGATGAAGACAAAATGGAACTTACCTTGTTTGGTATGTGAGTTGATGTCTTCAAATGAGGAAGCAAAAGGGTGGTGGAGAATGTGTGGGTTTAGGCAGTTATATAACTGATTTGTGCAAGAGAAAAAATCGAATTTTCTGCATTGGTCAGGCGGCACGGGGCGTGCTGGATAGAGCATGGGGCGTGCTCTGGTGTCTGACTTAATTGTTGATTCTCGTGACCTTGACTTTTGATTACGCAGGCGACACGGGGCGTGCCTTGTTGAACACGGGTCGTGCTATAGGAACACGGGGCATGTTTGATTTAGCACGGGGCGTGCTAACCATTTTTCGGTGTTTCCTTGACTTTCGACTCTTTATTACGTTCCTAAACTAAGGATAAGTGACCTATATTTATTTCCGGGTCCTAGGCCGGACCCGGTGATACACTATACGTATCACTTGCTAGAGGGATGTTTTCTTTGGTGTCATCGAAGATTCCCTCGTAGAGTTTAAGACGATGATCGTTGACTTTAAATTCTGATCCATCTTTATCGATTATGTCGATGGCACCGTATGGGTAAACACAAGTCACTTGATAAGGTCCGTTCCATTTGGATCTTAGCTTTCCAGGGAACAGTCGTAGACGAGAGTTGTACAGAAGAACCTTATCTCCTTCTTGAATCTTCCTCGGCTTCTTTAGTCGCGAATCATGGTATTTCTTGGTTCGGTCCTTATAAATGCTTGAGTTTGCATAGGCTTGGCCTCGTAGTTCCTCGAGCTCAGTTAGTTGACCGAGTCGGTTTTGTCCTGATTTCTGCAGGTCCATGTTTAAAGTGTGAAGATCCCAGTAAGCCTTATGTTCGAGTTCAACAAGGAGATGACATGTTTTGCCATACACCATTCGGTAGGGGGTAGTACTAATCGGGTTTTTATAAGCTGTTCGAAATGCCTAAAGCGCATCATCGAGCTTATCAGACCAATCCTTCCGGTGATTACCCACTGCTTTTTCCTGAATTCATATTATGACTCAGTTAGTTACTTTAGCTTGTCCATTTGTCTGGGAATGGTAAGTTGTTGAGACTTTGTGTGTTACTCCGTACCGGGCCAGGACTCTTTCCATCAGAGAGTTACTGAAGTGGGTACATCTGTCATTGATTAGTGCTCGTGGAGTCCCGAATCCGGAAAATAACTTCTTAAGAAATTTAACAACTACTCGGTCGTCGTTAGTGGGCAAAGCTTCAGATCTGACCCATTTGGACACATAGTCAACGGCTACAAGGATATAGTTGTTTCCTCTTGAAGTTGGGAATGGTCCCATAAAGTCGAGTCCCATACATCAAAGACTTCACAAATCTGGATGTAGTTCTGAGGCATCTCGTTGCGCGAGTAGATGTTCCCAGTTCTTTGACATGCGTCGCAAGTTTGAACTAGTTTCTGAGCATCTTGATATATCGTAGGCCAGTAAAAGCCATAATCAAGGACTTTTCTTACGGTGGCGTTGGCTCCATGATGGCCGCCGCAAGGTCCAGAGTGACAATGTTTAAGAATGCTAGTGGTCTCAGTACCGTAGACACATCGTCTTATTAGCTGATCGGCACACGTCTTGAAAAGATACGGGTCGTCCCATATATAATATTTGACGTCAACGAAGAATTTCCTTCACTGCTGATGTGTTAACCCTCTAGGTACGAGGCCACTTGCGAGATAGTTTGCCATGTCTGCAAACGAGGGTTCAGCGGAAGAGTCGACTCTTTCGAGGTATTTTGTAGGAAACCTTTTATTAATTTCTCCCCTTGAAGACTGCGTATCACTTTCGAGTCGAGAAAGGTGATCAGCAGCAGTGTTTTCAGCACCTTTCTTATCCTTAATCTCAATGTTAAATTCTTGAAGGAGAAGAATCCAACTTATGAGTTTGGGTTTGGCATCTTGCTTTTTGAAGAGGTATTTGATTGCTGCGTGATTGGTGAAAACGATAGTTTTGGATAACACCAAGTATGAACGGACTTTGTCGAAAGCAAACACCACCGCTAACAGCTCCTTTTCGGTGACCGTGTAGTTTTCATGTGCGCTGTTAAGCATTTTACTTGCATAGTAAATTGGGTGAAAGCTCTTGTCTTTCCATTGACTTATTACTGCCCCCACACCATAGTCACTTTCATCACAAGTGATCTCAATGGGGAGAGACCAGTCTGGTGCAGTCATAATAGGTTCCTGGACAAGTTTGTCTTTTAATAGAGAGAAAGCTTCCATACATTCTTTGTCGAAATTGAAGACTGCTTCTTTTTCCAGCAGCTTTGTCAAGGGCCTTGATATCTTTAAGAAATTCTTGATAAAACGAACCCTGCATGCCCGAGAAAACTACGGATGTCGCGAACGGAAGATGGTGGGGGTAGACGAGAGATGGTATCTATTTTGGCTTTATCTACCTCTAACCCGGCTTGGGAAACTTTATGGCCAAGAAATATGCCTTCTTGGACCATAAAATGACACTTTTCCCAGTTTAGGGCGATATTAGTTTCTTCACCTCGAGCGAGCATTTTCTCGAGGTTTTACAAACAATGGTCAAATGAGTTGCTAAAAACCGAGAAGTCATCCATGAACACTTCCATGGACTTTTCGATCATATCGTGGAAGATGGCAACCATGCAACGTTGGAAGGTGGTGGGGGCATTGCATAAGCCAAAAGGCATGCATCTAAAGGCAAAGGTGCCATATGGGCATGTAAAGGTTGTTTTCTCTTGGTCCTCTGGGTTTATGGGGATTTGAAAGTATCCGGAGAAACCATCGAGAAAGCAATAGTACATGTACCCTGATAAACGCTCTAGCATCTGGTCTATGAATGGCAGAGGAAAGTGGTCCTTTCAGGTAGCGTCATTTAGCCTTCTATAGTCTATGCAGACTCCCTAGCCAGTGACTGTGCCGGTAGGGATGAGTTCATCTTTGTCATTTGTGACAACAGTCATTCCTACTTTCTTGGGTACTACCTGGACAGGATTAACCCATGGGCTGTCTGATATAGGGTATATAAGACCGGCTGTCACACCCTGTAATATTCTGTGTCGGGCGTGAAAGAGATGGAATCACAGTCAAGGTTACACGAAACGATCTCTGGATGGTTAAACAACTAGAGCCGTTTTAAGGAGTCTAAAACATTTCATTTCAGATTTTAGCAGCGGAATATAATAATAATATGTTTCATTTGTTTCATAGTTTACAAAACAAGTATTAAAAGATTTAAAGACATGACACCGTTAGGTGTTATGTAGTGAAATATCCAAAAGGCTAGTGTGACCATGACTCCAGATAATATGAAGGATCCTAATGATAATGCACAAATAGGTATTCCATACAAGCAAGCAGCCGATCAAGTTTAAGAAAAAAAAAGAACTGTGATTGAAAACAAAGTTTGATATCAGTTTTATCACCCATTTGATAATATGTTAAGATGCTCTAAATTATTATTACCATGAACCTTGAATTCTGAAACTAACTGATTACCCACTCATGGTATTATGTCCAGGATTACCGAACAGTGATTATAACATTATGCTCCCTATGGACTGAAAACGGGAGTCAGGATTGGAGCTACCAATCAGGATAGGGGCGTTAACCCAATAGATCTATTCACGTGTCATCGTTTCATTGAAATTAATCGGATTCAATTAATAGTGCGGCTTTTGATCATAACATGAATACGACAAAGTGGACGAATAGTTCATGTAACCAATAATGGTAATAGATTATCTAATTATCAGTCATGATATGAGTTATAAAAATTCTCCCCAAAAAGCATTTAAAACAGTTTAAAAGAGGGGTCGTGAAGACTCACATAAATTAGGTAGTGTCTGAATGATGTAACAGCAGATAACAGGCAACCTAGCAGTCCTAAATCAGTTAAGACAGCTTAAGGTCTAGAGTTTGGATTGACAGTTAAGTCACTCCAAAATAATGGTCAAGTCTTGACATCATGATGACCCGGGTGATTGTTGATAACAAACAGGCTTTTGGAATTATTTATTCTCAATAAATAATTTAATATCGATAACGTTCCGGAAAATAAAGTAATATATTCTCAAAATATATAAAGATTTTCCTGTGTTATATATGATTTAGGCCAATATTTATTATAATAAATATTGGTTTGAAACATGAGCTCAATTTTGTTCACAAAAGCTGTTTGTAGTAAAAAGCCCGAAATACCCGGGTTTCCACCGGTATTTATCAATTCGCGTTATTTCCTGGTATTATTAGAAAATAAAGTTATAATAATAAAAATATACTTATTTTTATCAATGAATTTCCAGAAAATATAGTTTTAGGATTTAAAACCCTAAAGTGTCGGTTTTGCCGGTACGCGTCCGGTTTTGACAGTTTTGTCCCTGCGACTAGTTTTAAGGCCCGATAAATTATCCAAACACTTTATACCTATAACCTAAGATATGATAGGTCCTAATAAGTGTTCTGAATCAGTCCAAACAATATTTTGCATAACTTTACAAAAACGAGGTTTTCGGGTCCGTTAAAAGTCCGTTTTAAAGCCGGTTTTGACCTAGTTTTAGCTCAAATCAAAAGGGATCTTTTAGACAAATTTTACCACTCATTAATAAGTCTAAATCTACTGTTATAAAGTCTAAAAATTCTGGAAATTTCGGAGTTGGCCCGAGGGGTCGTTTTTAGGGTTTTCCGGCTTATGTTTTGCAATTTAGGGGTACTTAGGGTCATTTCCAAGAAAAGTGTCTTTACAAAAGTTGTTCCAAAAGTGTCAAAATGAGTCCCTAAGGTTTCGGATCTGTTCAAAACGGATCTTGAGTTTTTGATAAAAAAATCTAGTGAAGTTATGTACTTTAAACATGGTTTAAGGGGTGTTTAGCATTTCTAAGGCCATGGATCTAAATGTTTAGGCATTTTAACATCTAAAAACATAATCTATGGCATAGAAGATCATCAACTCATGGGAAAAAATTTCTCATGTAAAACTAGTTAGTAAACTAACATCATTAACAAAGATTAACAAAGATTAAGTGTTTTCTAGACTTTTATCAACCAAAGATCATCAAAATTATCAAGACTTGTCTTGGAAGTAAATGGATCATGGAAAAGAGTAAGGATACATGATCTAGTAAGATGAACATGAAAGAAAATCCATAAAACTTACTTGATCTTGAAATATTTTTAAGAAAAAGGGATGAAATGGTGAAGATGATGCTTGATGAAGACTTGGGACTCCTTCTCCTTGCTTGATCTTGGCCGAAAACTAGAGAGAGAGTAGAGAGAGAGAGAGGGACGGTCGAGAGAGTGATGGAGAGGGTGGTGGGAGGTTTCTTTTGATTAGGGTTTGTGGAATGAGGAAAATGGATGATAAAGTGTTTATATATGAGAGGGAAAAGAAAGAAATGAGGGGTGTTTGGTTGTGTATTCAAAACCGGTCAAGGGGAGAGAGGGGGTTACGGTTTGGGATTTAAGAGAGAGCAAGAGTGTTGTGGTCGGTCAAAGGGGAAAGGTGAGGGAGGGATGGTGTGGTGAGGGTGAGGTGATGGTTGAGTGTTTGGTGGTTGATTGAGACAATGATGATGGTGGTGTAAGGGTGAGGAAGGTTGTTGATACCTAGTCTGTGCGTCGTGTGATGTATCCAATTAGACAATGTAGTGTGAAGGTTCAAGACAAGTCTAGATCAAGTTCAAGCTAGGTTTGCTGTCCACCGAACCTGGAGTTTGGACAAGGTTCGACTAGCAGTATATATAGAGGAGTTTGGTCATTGTGTTTGGGTACGAGTGTGTAGTGAAGTGAATCTTAAGTGTGTGTTTATGTGGTGAGATTCTCTGAGTCTGTATTCTAAGTTTTTAGAGTTGTATTTGCTCTTTGATCAATAAAACAACTCTTAATTACTCGTTTTGTCTCTGATATAGCTAGATTGAGTAGACGATCCGATGCTACTGACTTTTCAAGTGGTATCAGAGCTTTCTGGTTCATTCTACTGATCTGTGGTTACTATTCTCGGAGTTTATGAAACGAAATGAGTAGTTTTGAGTGATTTTTTAGTGTTTTTGCAAATTTTTATCACTTCGATCGAGTCTTTTGTGAAACTATTGCTCCTAAATCATTCCTTATCACTTTTTGTAGAGGCTAGATTATAAGGCTTGTAATATTAAACATGTTGGGCTGGGCTTAGAGGGTTTCATTAGAATTATAGGCTAGTTTACTATTGTATTTAGGCTAGTTTATGATTGGGTTTGGGTTTACTATTGGGTTTATGATCCACAAGGGGCCCAATAGTAAACCCATTGGGTACCTATATAAACCCATTTGTGTTTATGATTAACTAAGCTTTGGAGATACTTGTTCACGATTTCATCATCCTTTTTGGAGTTTACGATTTCTTCAAGCTTCAAGATAGTAGTTGTTCTTCATTCAAGACTTCATCTTTTACTTAGATCTAGTCTATTATTCTACTATTCTTCTTGAATTCTTCTTGAATCAATCTTTCACGAGGATTCCGCACTCGTGTTTGATTAGATATCGTGTGTTTAGGAGATCTCGGACCTACAATTGGTATCAGAGCCAAGAGTCTTAGATTCGAGGCTCTCACGATATTGATTCAAGAGTTTTCTGGGTTTTTAGTTCGTGTTTGTTGAAGATTCGAGGGTTTTTGGAGATTACGATTCCTGCTGCTGCTGTTCTTCGTGATTACGATCGGTTTTTCTGGGTTTCAGTGTGTTTACGACTTCTGCAGTTGAAGATCTTCATCAGTTGTGTGTTTACGTCATCAAGATTGGATTTTTAGGCGTTTACGATTCGTACATTGGGTGTTTACGACTTTGCTTGGTCGTAATCGGTGTTTACGATTTTGCTTTATCGGAAACGCGGGATCGTAATCGAGTTTACGACTTATTGGATCGGATTCGAGGTTTACGATTTTAGTCAATCGGAATCGAGTTTACGATCTGTGTTTACGACCCGAAAGTGATTACGATCGTAAACAGGGTTTACGATCGGAAACCCTTTTTGCGGCAAAAAGTCTCATTTTCACACTTTCACGGAAACGGGCGTAACTTTTGACTCGTTTGGAGTTAGAGGCTCAAATTTGACACAACGTTCGTGACACTGAGCCCCAGAATTACCCCAGACTAACGTCCAAGGGAGCTCGTTTGGACCCCCAAATTCCACTCCAAAGGCCTCCGTTTTTAAGTTTTAAGTTTCTGACACTATTCTTTGAATAGTGATTTTGCCAATTTTGTCGTTTTTGCTGATTTTTCAAAATTTTCAGAAGCTGCATAATGAGTTCAGTAGTTGAAGAAAAGAATATGGTTGATGACATGGATGCTTTCGCAGATGAAGTTGATGAAACTAAGACATGCCCGAATCCTACATGTGCTCGTTTAATTCCTGGACTTAGACAAATTTGTAAAAATTATCAGTCAGAATTGTTTGAGACAAAATGCAAGAGGAGTTCATTCAAGGGTAGATGGAAAAAGAATGAAGAGAAGGTAAAAGCTCAGAAACTAGACATTGTGAAATATCGGAAGCTAGCAACTGAGAACGCTTATCTGTATGACAACGCTAAGTTAGAAATAGCTGAGCTTAGTAAGCAGATAGATGACCTTAAGCATAAAAACAATGAGTTGCAAGTGAAACTAGATATGAATCAAATGAGAAGCCAAAGAATGCTCGATGCTGGAAAGGAATTGTCACTTGCTGTTGTAACTGGCCAAGTTGGGAAAGATAAAACGGGGTTTGGGTCAGAAAAGTCTGATAAGTCTCTGTCTGCAAACAATATCATTCCTCCACCAGTTCCCAGAGACATTATAGGAATACTTCTTAGTGAGGATCAAGTTGAACGAACCAAATCTGATTATAAAGAAGCTGCTCCTCCTATTGATAGTGTCTTGGTTGGAACTACACCATTGACCCAAGAGGAAATAGACAACGAGGCAAACATGACATATGGTGAAGGGAGAATAGAGGATGTATCAAGAGATGATGCTGAGTGCCAGGAGTATAACAGATGTCATGGGTCCAAGTCTAATGATGCTGGGATAGAGTTGAAACCATACCCTAAAATTGAAACCCCATGCTTCAAAGTAATTGACGAAGTCAAAAGGGAAAAGGTGATCTTGACGACACGGCCTGAGGGGAAGATCTTTATGACATCTGGATCAATGTTTGACCAAGAACCAGATGTAGGATATGAACTACCATCCTTCACCTCCAAGTTCAAGGGAATAACTGATGGCATGATAAGTGAACCTAAAGTTGAGAGGCCAAAGATCACCATCAAGCATCCGAGTATGAAGCCAACAGATGGAGTGAAGAATGAAAAACTCAAGGGAGTAGCTGTGTCTCCCATTTCTTCAGTTGCTTCATGCAGTTGTCAGTGCAGTTGCAAGAATGGTGCTTCTTCATCAGTAAATCCAGAGAGCACAAAGACGATGAGGACAGGTTCAACACAGGCTTTGAGGATCCAGCAGAAAGTCAAATCTGGAGTTGCAGACAAAGCAAAGAAGCAGGCACAAGGCAAACCAGCTCCATATATACCACCAAAGACAAATGGGTACACGTCTGACTTCTATCTAAAGAAGCAGACTTGCTTTAATTGTGGCATTGCTGGTCATATTGCTAGAAACTGTCTTTATCGTCACTGTGAACCCTACTATCCGCAAAGTCAAAGGGCTTCATCTCAGGAGTCAGTTGAGTCTAAGCCCATGAAGGTGGAAAAACCTAAGGCAATGAAGACTGTTACTCCTAAGGTTAAACCCTCTGATCAACATTGGGGCGCTGCCAAAGCTGGAAGAAAATCTTTAAATCAAAACAACAGCTTTCCAAGTTACCAAAATTTCCAAAAACAGGTGAAGAAACCATTTTCAAAACAAGCAAAGTCTGAAAACCCCAAAGTTACCCCTCCCAAGGTAACTAAAACTGTTTTGAAAAATGATTCTAAAATGAAGAAGGTTGAAATACCTAAAGTCACAACTCCAAAGGTGACTAAAACAAAAACTGTTTTGAAAAATGAATCTAAAACGAAGAAGGTTGAAATACCTAAAGTCACAACTCCAAAAGTGACTAAAACAAATGTTAAATCACTTGGAACTTGGAAACCAAAAATCAAGGCAGCTCAATCACAACTTCCTGATTTTTCAAAAGGAATGTTTTTAAAAGAAGTTTCATTCATTGATTCCTCAGGTGTACCCAGAAAAACAATGGCCTGGGTACCAATGGCTAACTAATCTCTCACTCTGTGCAGGAACGATCATGGAGGATTATCACTAACGTTTTTATTACTAATTTGTTTGTTGATAAGTGATTGTTCCAGGCACAGTTTAGGAGACGTATCTTCATGTCATGTCAAGTAATCTATAAATGGAAGGTATGTCTCATTGAGAGGTAAAAGGTAAAATTCAGCACGAAAGGTACTGTTCTTAAATTGGTTGTGTGAATGAAGCGACAAAGGGTGTTTTGAGTCAAACCAAATTTCCTAAAATTTTCACTTGGTGATTGATTATGTGTTTGACTTCAAATGCAATGAAGTGTGCATGTCATGAAACCCAATTTACTAAATTTTTCAAATCAATACTTTGAAAGTTAGCTTGGCCAGATATCTTCAAAATTTTGTGTTTTGTTCTCTTAAGTGTGTTTGTGTGTTTTATTTATAAAAAAAAAAAAAAAAAAAAAAAAAACTGTAAAATTGATGTTCACAAGATCGTGACATTAAAAATCAAAAAGCAAGGGGAAGAAATGTACAGATGAAGGAAAAGTTGACCCCTCAAAAAATAGTGTGCTTTTAAATTTTTAATTGTTTGTGCCTTGTTTCTGAGAAGTTTAGGGGAAGTAAATTGAATGCACGGATTGGAGATGACTGACACGCGTAAGGCGGAAGTGAAAGGCAAGCTCCACGGTGATATGCTCGGTAGGCTCGACCTAATCGTATGACCACCAATGAAAGTGCAGTAAACTTAAAAGATATATATGTTTAGTTTCCCATCCTAGGTTGCATGGTTTAAAAGACTGAGTCCCGACAAAAATGGGTTGAGAGTGGTAATTACCTAGTATTCACTCTCTCACACGCCATGTCTCTGCTATCATAACTACACCACATAATAAAAAGAAAAGAAAAAGAAAAGAAAAAGAAATAAAAAAAATGAAAAAGAAAAGAAAATGAAAAATAATCACTCAGTTGGTCTTCTTTGCGTGCTTAGCGGCCGACCTGATCATCAACTGATGGTTAATGAAAATAAGTGGTAGTCATAGCGGTGTTGCATGGTTCCTCAAGTTGGGGGTTTGTGAATCCTCAATAAACTCTGAGGTTGGGTAGGTTTTGCTGTGTACGCTTGGGTGTGGGGACAATTAAACATGATGGTAATATTGTACTATATTAAGCATGACGCATTCGGTTGGGATTAAACGGGTTTGAGTTTAAAGCGGACAAACATACCGGCAATCACCTGGACTAGCTGAGTAACTAAAGCTGAAAAGGGTTCCTCAGTCAGATTCATACGGTTTGATCCCTTGTAAACTTTCTCATGTTTGGTTTGGTAAGTATTTGTTTATTTTTATCTTTCGTGTGTGAGTCGTTAAGTTCTTTTTGGTGTGTTTTCGTCTTGGCCAGGTTGATTTGAGAAGTCAAAATATATTTTTCATGGGTTTTAATGCATGACAATATGCCCCCGACAGATCTTGCCAAATTTTTAGGGGAAGGAGTATGGGATAATAAGTATTATCCGAAGGGAACTCGAGGATGATACTTATTATCTAATGGAAAAGACTTCCTCCGTCAGATCTTGACAAATTTTTAGGGGAATGAGGGAGGATAATAAGTATTATCCGAAGGGAACTCGAGGATGATACTTATTATCTAATGAAAAGACTTCCATAATACATAGTATCTGAAGGGAACTCGAAGATAATATGTATTATTTCAGGGGAAGTCCTTAGCTGAGGGGAAGTAATCAGCTAAGGGGAAGTCTTTAGAGGTCTTGGGTTCAGGGGAAGTTTTATAGAAAACCCGTAATCTATATTAGGGTTTTTGGTTAAAATTATGTTAATTTGAATCAACTGAACAGATGATAATTACCTTCTAACCCAAAGACTAGTCATCACATGTCTGGTAGTGTATATTTTTTCAAATGTGTGTCAGACAGGTTGATGATAGAAACATGTTGCTGCTGCTCAAGTTAAAGAACCAACCGGACAAGACTTCCATCTGAAAAGCAACTGTTCAGGGGAAGTTGTTGGTATCTTTACAAGTATCCAAAAGCTTCAAAAGATTTTCAAAGAAAATGCTCACAAGTTTAGGGGAAGATGAAGATTTCAAGTCAATCTTTGAAAAAGAAAATGATACAGAGAGCAGTCAGAGTTCATGAAGTTTGAAGTTCAACAATCAAGGTCTTCACAGTTAGAGGTTTTTCAAAATTTAACCTCTAATTGTTTTGAAGATTCAAGACAGTTACCGAAGATTCAGCAAGAACCAATTCTTTCAAGAGAAGCAAGTCAATGAGAATCCTCCTCTCATTAACTTGTTCATTTCAAGAAGTTCAAGCTGATGCTGATCAAGAGGAAGTCCCAAGTGCCCGTCATGAAACCCATTGAAGATTTATGCGGAAAGAATCTTCATCAGCATCTATGCCAGCCACTCAAGAAGAAGAATTTCAAAGATCGAAGACATTTAATATCACAAGCCTAGGGGAAGATTGTAGAGGCTAGATTATAAGGCTTGTAATATTAAACATGTTGGGCTGGGCTTAGAGGGTTTCATTAGAATTATAGGCTAGTTTACTATTGTATTTAGGCTAGTTTATGATTGGGTTTGGGTTTACTATTGGGTTTATGATCCACAAGGGGCCCAATAGTAAACCCATTGGGTACCTATATAAACCCATTTGTGTTTATGATTAACTAAGCTTTGGAGATACTTGTTCACGATTTCATCATCCTTTTTGGAGTTTACGATTTCTTCAAGCTTCAAGATAGTAGTTGTTCTTCATTCAAGACTTCATCTTTTACTTAGATCTAGTCTATTATTCTACTATTCTTCTTGAATTCTTCTTGAATCAATCTTTCACGAGGATTCCGCACTCGTGTTTGATTAGATATCGTGTGTTGGGGAGATCTCGGACCTACAATTTTTCAGATCCAGTGCTGCAAATCTCGTCAAAATCAAGCAGAAATCGAAATTTTTGAGCAAAAATGTTGAGGTTCGGCGGTTATTGTTCACGTTCGGCATAACCGCTCCGAACTTCAAGTTCGGCGAACTTCAACTTCGGCTAGAGTTTGGTGAGGGTTCGTCATTCCGAAGTTCTAGTTCCTATAGAGTTCGTCAAGTGTTCGCACAAGGTTTGTTCAGTGTTCGGTCAGAGTTTAGAGATTTTGTGGTTCGTGAGAGGTTCGGTTGGTTTTGTGTTCGGAAGAAATTCGGAAAGAGTTCGGTGAGAGTTCGGCAAGCATTCGGTTAGAGTTCGGCACAGTTAGGTTCGTTGAAGGTTCGGCCAATCAGAATTAAAATTTTTCAAGAATGTCAGAATTTCAAGCTTTTGCTGCTATGCAAAACGCAATGCAAACTATGATGATTTTTGACAATGAAATAGGAACAAGTCAGAAAGTTTCCAAGTTGTTGAAGCTAGAAGATTATCAAAATTGAAAGCTACGATTTTCGGCTTACATAAGTACGAATGATATCGATTTGTGGATTCCAATCAAGAAGGTTTATCAATATCCAACTGATCAAGGAGATTTCAAGGAAGTTCATACCTTCGACATTGCTGAAAGGAATGTTGGAAATATCCCGTTAATGTGGCCTCAACCATTTATCTAAACTTTACCTAAATGACATAAATGGTCCCTGACAATTACTTGATGGAAGTAATTGTAAATTATCATTAGTTAAGGGGGTTATACTGATTTTCCTTTAGATGCCTAATAAATAGAGAATCCAGGGAATTTCCTAAACACTGATCATAATACACGTTATTTGAATAAGAGAAGTTTCCCTCATAAAACACCATTAAGATTCTCATGATCTCCATCAATATAAGGCATCATAACGGGAATCGCTCATCATCTTGTTCATCACGTAATCATCTTCTTCATCGGTGAATTATATTCCTACAAGTAAGTTTTCCTAATTTGATCTTGTTGTTTATGATTATGATTGAAGAATTATATTTAGGGTTCCCTGATTTTGCCCTATAATCTATATATAATCATCATGTGGTATCAGAGCGATGTTGATTATATTATTCAATCATGAATATAATTAGTTTGTCGGTTGATAATTGATGAATCAATTTCTGAAAACTACTGTTGGTTTTGAAGTTTTCTTTTATTATTTGAAACATACTGCCACTGGAATTTTTTATATAAGTCGGTATTATGAATTCGATTTTACAAGTGAATGAAACAATAACTAATTAGATTGGTTGTGGAATATCTAGTTGCGGTTCTGAATACAGAAACATTGAATTTTTATGCCACTAAAGTATATTATATATAAAATCGATGGTTCTGTCCCATCTTGAATTTTTAAGATTCCCCGGGAACAATACATATTGTGATGAAATAAAGAAACTTCATTGAATTTGATAATATGGAAATTAAACTGAATTATTTTACCAAAAGTGAAGCAATTGATTTGAGCATCAATATTGGAAAAACACTAAATCAATTTTGCACATGATAAATAAATATTGATTTTCAAAATACCGACATAATTATGGAATCTCTTCATTGCCATTATTTTCTTAAATTATATGTTTTGAAAAATTAATGTTAGTGACCAGACAAGTGAAATCTTACCATCAGACATGAATTTTTAACATGTTTGTTGCCTTGTTGGCATAAATTGCCATGTATGTCTCTTAAATTTGATCTGCTTACTTAAATTTAATTGGTGCCAAGGAATTTGGTTATTCCATTGATTCAATGATGTTTCGGATCATGGACATCCATATGTACCTATATAGTTCGCTTCTCATATGTACCTAATTTGTTCGTATGTATTATCTGACCGAATTGATTCATACCAAGGTTCTAGCATAATGGCATACACTAATCCCATTTATCCTAAGTTAAATCGTTTGAACCAAACTTGAACCATTCGAACGTAATTTGAAGAAAAAGAAATTATCATGTTCGAACTTAAATCTCGTTCGATTTTGATTCACACCATGAGATAAATCATTTGTACCTGAACCCGAATCATGATCACTTTATTCACATATAATTGTTGCTTGTTTGTACCAAAGTACTTAACAACCATTGTGATCATGATTAAATACTAACGGTACTACTCATGAATTTTAGTGGTAAATCTCAATGAAAATTTAGATGGTTGACCCAAAGGAAATCATCTAATTTAACATTGAAATTTAATTGCTACCACATTATTTAATTATACACATCGTCTTACAATAAACCCAAAGGCTAATTGTTTGATAATGTGTATGATGAATAATTAGGCTAAATTTACATAAATATTACATTTCTACCCAAAGGAGATATGTTTTATTTATGAGTTGTACTTTATTCTTTATACTTGAATGTTAGTCATAGCCAAAGCGAACCTAACATTTAAGTATGACATTACTCTAACTTGTCCATAATACTTGAACGCTAGTCATAGCTAACGCGAAACCAACATTCAAGTAGGACATTACTCTAATCTTTACATATTGCTTGAGCGTGAGTCATAGCCAACGCTAGGCCGATGTTCAAGCGATATCTTACTTTAAATTTGTTCGTAACACTTGAGGACTGGTCATAGCCAACGCAAAGCCAAAATTCAAGTAGAACTTTACTCTAGTCTATCATTCTGGTGTTATGATAGACTTAAACTTTCTTCAATGGATTACTCCATACTTTCATATCACTTCACTTCTAAATTTTTATTTCTCACTTGTGTCAATCTAGCACCGCTTCCACTCACTTCATTAATTATCAAACTACTCACTGGCGCTTACTTCGCTTCATGGACGCATATCTTGAAATTCACTCTTGGCATATTGGATCTTTCTTAAACCATGAGACTTGACATTCTCAATGCTTTTTAGGACGAATAAAGATTATAGCATGAATAATGAGAGATGTCAAATAAGAGTCACATGTCATGGTTAACAAGAATGTCATTCAAAATTGCCATCAGGGAATTAATATCTGAATCATAGAATTTATCTTATGTTTCAAGACTATGATGTGAGATCTGATATATGTGAACACATCGTAATCATAAACGACATGGCTCATAAACTCTAGAGCTTATTCATGAAGTTTAGCAATGATTTCCTTATGAGTTTCATTATAACTTCTCTACTAGCACAATTAAAATGCTATTTAAATAACCTATAACACTCAATTAATATATAACTGAGTGATTTGAAAGCAATATGTGCAAATAAGTAGAAATATGAAACTAAGAAAATCAGATGTTGCTCACAATGTTCACCACTAACGCATCTAAAAGGAAGGAAAACTTCTATATAGAGTAAAAGCCTTTAAGTCCGTAAAATCAATTCAAATGCATCTTCTAACTATTATTTCTCCTTACGAGAACCTTATGGCAAATTCTCTCATAACAAGGAGCACAAGCAATAAGAATGTTCATTTGTAAGGAGTGGTTAGTTAACTACTGTTATCATCTTTCACGATATTTGAGTCCTCTAAGATTAGTATTCCAAGTCTCACATGATTAATTCTCAAAATCTTTGTTATCATCTAAATGTTAATGATAACCTAACTAAAAGAAAACAAGATTTAGATGTCTCATTTGTATCGTGGACTAACATTTAAGCCACGTCTCACAAGTCGGAACGTCAAGACTCGTGTGGAATGAGGTGTCTATAAATATTGTTTTCTCTGATTTTGAAACATGTACACCAATGGAATTACGAAAAGTGTCAATAATTGTTATAGTTTACTATAACTCTTAACATATTGATAATTTTCTTTTTCCTTTTCAAATAGAATACGGACATAATTCACTTATCATAAGATGATTACCCGTGTTACAAGCATTTGTATCATACATAAGGACGTACTAAAGGATAACAATTCATATTCTAAATAATCTTCATTCATTATTGGACAAGAAGAAAACTCCATTTATGAAGTTATCCTAATTAAAGCTTTATAAACTCTATAAGAAAATACTTGACATAAATGTCGTCTAGTTAATTTTCTTTATTTGTTCGTATTCCCTTCACATGTGACTCGTATAGTGGAAACTCATCATGGGAACATAAAGATCAGTGGGAGCCTTAAAAGTCATTGAAATACAAGAAAGGGGGAGAAACGACTCGATATTCTCCATCATTACCTCGTATTACATTTCTTGTACATGACTATGCTCCACACCTCGAATCATAGATAAAAATTCTCTGAATACACAAGATAAACTCCATGAATTGACTTATAAAATCTTAACCCTTAAAGACAGTTCAGAAGGTCATCAAAGTCTAAACGGACTAGTAATTCTGATGATTATGTAAACCTTCCTTAATAAAACTGATATGGTTAATTGGAAAGTGTAATGATTCTAACATCCTATAATGAAGTCAATAGTATCAATCAATATAATGCATGAATAAAGCTATAAGCCTCATTCCATGTATGGAAATGATGTTATGGATTTGGTTGAATTGCCCAAAGGTATAAAACCATGTTAGATCCAAAACAAAGAATGTCAAATGATTGATTACAAACGACTATACTTATAAGGATGAAATGGATTACAAATAATCCTCCTCGTTTGTTTCACAAATGGATTCCTTGAGGATTGTTATAACCTTTGTAGTTCATTACTACTTAGAACTACACTGGATATACATTCACTTTCCTTAATAATGACTTACGTAAACATTTGTTCATGATCTAACCCAATAGGTTGTTACTCCAAGATCAATAACACTTAATTCGTAAGAAAATTAACTCCATTTGGGGTTAAAACTTAATTACGCCATTGGTACTTCAAATTTAATAAAGTCATAAAGAAATGAGATTTCATCAAGAATGGAGTGGATTAATGCACCTACCTTAAAATCAGTGGGAGCAATTTTACCATAATTATCCTCATATGGATTCATATTCTTATGGATAATAAACCTAAAGATTTGTTGCATAAGTCAAAGCGATTATTCTCGCATAATTTTGAAATTAACATCTTGGAGAAGTCTGTTATGTAATAGACATCGAAATATACCAAGATCAAGCCAATGGGCATTAAGATTGTCTCGAAAGGCGTATACTAAGTGTTCCCTCACACGTTATAATATGCAACACAAGATTGACACCATACACATCTCTAGTGGGAGCTTAATGTATGTTTAAATCTATACTTGTTCAGATATCGTGTTTATTCCTGAAATTCTAGACCATCATTATAACTCTGGTCTCGGTCACGAATTACCAGCATTGAAAGCACTACGATATTGTCAGTAGAAACAAGATTATAAATTAACATACAAAGAAGTGTTAACCTAAATTGATTGTTTATTTTAATTCTATCCTTACTTAATACAAAGAGGATAAGAAATCAACTTAGTGATCAATCCTTAACGGAGGATTACAAATTCAGATAACAAATCATGATGACAAAATGTGACTTGTCATATTATGTTGATAAGAAATCTGATCGATGGGCTCACTAATGTAACCTCCATATCATGACATTGAAGAATAACTATAATGATAAAGCTACCATAATATGTTCGAACAATAATAGTTCGATTGTAGCTGAATTATATGTTGATACAAACATAATTATTCGTATGTGCACGACAGAGGAACTAAGTTTGTATCAATGTCACTCGGTACTAACAATATGCTTACGGATCCAATAACTATAAGTCTCTTGCCCAAACTTTCAACGAACTTATGTTGAAGTTAGAGATATTATTTCATAGCATAGTGTACCTTATTACCTTACTATTTCCTCAATTTATTGTCTATCTTAATGTATGCGTACGCCTTATGCAAAATAGACAAGAACCCTGGCAAGGGCTTATATAAGTCATTTTGGTCTTATATTTTGATTTGATATTATAGTATGATTAATGGGGGTCTTGAGTTGAATATAACTTAATGACTGTATTTTTCTGCTATAATGTCAATTCAAAAAATTGATGAGTGTTTAACTTGGCCAAACTTAAAAAATACTCATTATAAATGGTTATTCGGCCAAGTGGGAGAATGTTGGAAATATCCCGTTAATGTGGCCTCAACCATTTATCTAAACTTTACCTAAATGACATAAATGGTCCCTGACAATTACTTGATGGAAGTAATTGTAAATTATCATTAGTTAAGGGGGTTATACTGATTTTCCTTTAGATGCCTAATAAATAGAGAATCCAGGGAATTTCCTAAACACTGATCATAATACACGTTATTTGAATAAGAGAAGTTTCCCTCATAAAACACCATTAAGATTCTCATGATCTCCATCAATCTAAGGCATCATAACGGGAATCGCTCATCATCTTGTTCATCACGTAATCATCTTCTTCATCGGTGAATTATATTCCTACAAGTAAGTTTTCCTAATTTGATCTTGTTGTTTATGATTATGATTGAAGAATTATATTTAGGGTTCCCTGATTTTGCCCTATAATCTAAATATAATCATCAAGGAAATCATACGAGCTTGAACAAAAAGCTTTCGGTTATCTTACAATGGCATTACCCACTGAGTTGTTACATCAATTTAGTACGTGCAAGAAATAAAAACAATTGTGGGATGCTTTATCAGCAAGATGTGAGGGGAATGATGAATACAAGAAGAGTCGAAGAAAGGGTGTTGAATAAAGAATTTGATAACCTTCAACATTATGACAATGAAAACATTAAAGCCCTTATTTCACGGTTTTCACATCTGATTAGTGAACTAAAGATAGTTGGAATTGAGAAAACCGATGTAGATTTAAAATTAAAGATTATGGAAGCTGAAAATGCGAGAGCAATGGATCGTCTACTCAATCTAGCTATTCGGAGATCGAAACGTAATTAACCGATTGTTTTATTGATCAAGAAGAACAATTACAATCAGTAAAACACTTAGAATCTTGACACAGAGAAACACCTTAGAAACACACACTTAACAAAGCTCAGACTCACAGAAGTCTTCTTAATTACAAAGAACAACACACTATTTATAGGCACTGGCCGATCTCTATCCGAACCCTAAGTTCGGCAGGTCCGAACCTCAGGTTCGGACCAGGTTCGGCTAGACAAACTTTGTCTTGAACTTGATGTAACTCGATACTTCACATGACGCACATATCAGGTATCAACAAACTCCCCCTCGTCGTGTGCAGTATCACTTCAACATCTTCAAATCTGTATCTTCAATCAAGCTCCCCCTCAAATGTAGAATTCGTTCGTCCAACGAAATGAATCCTCGAACAAACTCTTCTTCAACTGAATTGATGCTTGATCTTGAATACTTGATGATGTTTAGTGTATCTCTGGTTTTTATCAACAGCTTCAGATGACTTGAAGTTGTGATATCTTGCACTTTAGCAACCTGCTCAATCATTTAAATAATCTTGGCGCAAAACGTCTCTTCGAGACTCCAAGATATGATTTTGAAATTTTGATTTTGTATCACGTGTTGATCAGATCGAAAATAAAGCAGAAACACAATCTTTTTTACTTTTAGATAGTTTTTATGAAAACAAACCTAAAATCTTTTTGATTTTTCAAACTTATGCTAAAACACACCAAAACTCTTTTTGTACATTTCTTAAATGAAATGAAATGCAGTACAGAATCAAACTCTATTTTGGTTATGAGAAAGATCACTATATGGGATCATATTGAACATGACGCACTGAACTACACTTCAATTTCAACTAATTGAAGCACATAAATCATGCTGATTGTCGGTATAATTTGTCCATCTTAAACTCATGCAGAATCATAGTCATACCATCTGAATATGTTAAGGTTTTGATTAGATTTGCTTAGAACAGTGTATCCCACACTATTAGACATGTTCAGACAATTTCTTTTTCTTTTCTTTTACTTTTTCTTATTGTGTGATTACACTTGTGAATTATCACAGAGTATAATATTTTCATGATATCGTCAACTGTGTTCCGTGCAAAAAGAAATTAGTAATCGTCTACCTTAAGGTCGATCTTTCGATACGCAGATAAGGCCTCGGATTTAACAAGATAAAGAAAATAAAACAAGTTGAAATTGTATAACCCTGTCAGGACCGATTTTCACATCAAGAATCATGACTTTGAGCAAGAACGAGGGTTAGATTAGAAAAACCCGAGAAGAGACGATGATGATGAACGAGATGAATCAAGGATAATCATAAACAAGAAAGATGATGATCAAAGTCGAATGATTTCATTGAACCGAATGATTGGTTACAAGAAATCATGACAACAACGATCTCTCTCTAGGAATCCATGACTCACTCTCTCTCTCTAGAATGGAAATCTCACACTCTACAAGAAAATCATCATCTCCAGATTCTGGAGACTCCTTTACTTGTAATGGGCACCCTCACTATATATATAGTGAGGGTGACCTAACAACAGAAAACATAAATGAACAAAATTACAAGTAAATCAAATAACATAAAATATTAATTAAATCAAAGTTGATTTAATTAATCCGAAGCTTGACTCGCTCAAACCGATCATCCGTTGACTTTTACGTTGACCGTTGACCCGAACGGTTGACTTTTCCAGAAAACGGTCTTCGGTCCAATCTCGCAAACCTTGATCATCACAACCCAGTCTCTGAATCAATTCACATGGATTCTTCAGTCGAATGTTTCGGTAAACAGATTTGATGGCGTCAGTCACACAGATTCTTGTTCCAACATATTCCCCCTTGACTGATGCTTTCAAATCTGTTTAATTGCTGAAGAATCGCTCTGCCGTACATCTTCAATAAATAAATGATAAACCCGAAGCAATTTGTCGTAGAAATTCCTCCTTTGAATAAGCTTCTTCTTTTCTTGTTTCTCCAGTCGAGAGCCAAGTGTTTCGCTCACTCGGTTCACGCGGTCGGGTATAATACTGAGAAAATGCTTCATCTTAGAGTCCAAACCGCAAGAAACTGAATCAGATAGACCAGTCAATCATCGAACATGCTCCAACTTCAGATAATCGACCCGATAATCCAGTTCCATAATAATTCCTCTTATTTCTTTAAATCTCTCTAAAAACATTCAGTCGGAAGCGTAAAATCAGATGCGGAGAGTCGAACCATCGCGATCGGTTGCCTAGAGAAATCGATGCAAAAATCCTGAAATCGGAAAATCTCGCAAAAAAACCGGAAGCCTGATGCTGACAGTTGTGAATAATCGGCGCGACTGAGGTTGGATGCAAAAATAAAGATTAGTGTCAAATCTGTGAGAATTTGAGATCCCGAGCGAAAATAATCATAACCGGAGTCTTCGTAATTTTGGGCGAAGAAAAATGAGCTCGGAATAATATTCCGTGAAGATTTCTGAGAAATTCTGGTGAAAACGACTCAATCTGAAAAATTCCATCAATTTCCGTCAAGAAACGGCCATCCGAGAGATTTAATTGGAATATTCCACAATTTAACTGTGATTCCAGTTAATCCGGTTAGCTGACATCAGCGCTGCATCGGCTAAAAATAAAACCGTGACACATAACGAGAAAGTTGCATAATTAACCGGCTATAGAAGCTAACCCGTCAGTGGTCGATAGCTAAAGTACGTGTGTCGTCAATAAACGAGAACCCTAATAATAATCGGAATAAATCCGAGACTAATAAATAATTTCTGAAATTCCGTCGGGGCTTTATCTCCGTTAGTCTCGTTAAAGACTGATAGAAAAAATTCCGTTTAACGAAATAATGCTGAAAATCAATTAACTGAATTGATGTTAAAAAAAAAACTGAATTAAAATCCCTCAAGAAAACCATAATCCTTGTGCTTAATTGTTGACCAATCAGATTTTAGGTAGAGAAAACCAGAATCCATGTAGGAGCCACGCAACCAATCAGATTCAGCTTAAAAAACGATCCCACAGCAGAAAATGAGGCTGATCCAGCGGCTGGGTGATGAGTGGTTAAAAAGTATATTTTATTTAATATTAATCATCCCCTAACACACCGAGTTGGGCGTAAAGTATACTGATTTAACCGGTTTTTGTAATTAGTATGTCATGGTGTGAATGAGCTTAAATTGCTACTATTAAGTTGAACACGAGCCTACTTAATTCAACCATCAAAATATAACTTATTTCAATAAGTTATTAGATTTAACTATTATTTAAATGGAAATGAAATAAATTAAAAAGATCAAAAGGTATGTATACGTGAGCTTATGTGTGTTTAATTATGATTTTTCTTTGCTCTCATAGAATTACAAGGATAATCATGCGTATACAGGAGGAATCAAAGTGGGCAATTAAATGAATGGAGGGTGCTCACGTGCTTGCATGAGAATCTAATTAAATATTTTAGCTTGGTGTGAACACATTTAAAAGGAAAGAAGATGCAACTTGAAGAATTCGGAATTCCAAATGACGGATCGTGGCGCGACAGAATGCACAAGAAAAGTCTTGCGCCACGCGAGGGGTCAATGTCGGCAGATTTTCGTTTTTCTCGATCGGGACCATATTTAAACCACTCAAACTTATTTTTTAGGGTTAACTTCGGCTGTGGCCGACCAGAACTCCCTAAAGACGAATTCTTTCATAGTTTTTCATAGTTTTCTTAGTTCTTAATCATTCAACGATGCTTGTGATGTCCAGCTAAGTCCGAGTGATTACCGACGGTGAACGGTTAGCATGTTTCTAATTTCTTTTTAGTTATTCTTTGTTTGGTTTGAATCTTTAAACATAGTGACAGTGTGTGATTCATCTGAATGTTCAATTGCATATTATTTATCTTGCGTTTTGATTGCATATGTGCCCCCCGCTCCCGGACTACCTTTTATAGCATAGCTCTAGGACTATACTTAGCTCATATGTAATTTGAATGTTTGGTTGAATTGAGTTGAACAGAATAATTGAATTGGATTAGAAATTAGCTAATCGGGATCCTGAGGTTGTCACGGTTTTAATTTATTGTTTTCCGGTCGAGTTAAAAGTAGTTTTCTTAGAATTAATATAAATCAATTTCAACAGCTAAGAGGCACTTTAGTTAATTAATTAGGTTAAAGTAATTTAGGTTTAGTTTAGTTAATCTAATTTAGTGACAGTAATTTAGATTAAGTATTTAGGATCGCTAATAACCACCAACTCCCCTGGATTGATACCCGACTTACCCTGTCTATAGGTAGTTAGGATTATTTGTATAGCGGTCACGACAACCGTTATCAAATTGGCGCCGTTGCCGGGGAGTACGTGCGCTTGTTAGTGATTTTAGTTTTTTTAGTTAATTTCTTGTTTTGTTTGTTTTTCTAAAAACTCAACAAAAAAAAAAAAAACAAAAAATATTTTCTTTTTGTTTCTACAATTTTAATTTTGCTTGTCTAGTAATAAAAAAAAACCAAAAAGATTTTTAAATTTTTTGCAATTTTTACTTTTTATTAATTTCGTTTAATTTCAAAAAAAAAAAGATCATAAAAATTGTCTGAGTTGCCAATTTCGATTCCAGTGCATCTATTTTATTGTTTAGATCAGTACTACGCAGTTGGTTTCGTTGTTTTTTTTTTATTGTTTGCAGGTGCTTTGAAATAATCATGGTGAAGGATGAGAAGTGCTACAATTGTGGGAGTTATTATCATCGAATCAAGTTTTGTCCAACATTGCCCAGTGGAATTCGAATAGTAAAGGATTCAGAAGACGAAGAGGAGTACGAAGACTCATGCGTATATTATCCATATCAAGAGTCTCCATCATCGTACAATCAGGGATATTCCCAATCTAGGAATTCTAATTATTTAAATCATGATGTTTATTCTAATAATAATTATAATTCTAACTTTGAATCGTTTGTAGGATATGATGATGGATTTGGGAATAATTACTCTCAACCAGTCTACGAGGATCAATACGAGAGTGACCTTGGGTATCCCCGGTATCCCCAATATCAGTCACAGCAGAACTATAACCAACCTCCTTGGGGTGTACCACAATTCTCTTACAACCGAGGAGGGAATCAAATACGGTTTGAACACGGGGTACCAAGAGTTATGACACCAGCCGAAGTTCAAAGGGAGGAAGAGTATGCACGCAGAAGAGAAGCTGCTCAAAGACTTTCACGAACGAGAACTGAACATCCAAATTCAGTTTACTCGCATTTTAGAGCACCTCCATTGGATTCTCAAGGAGGTTACCAATCAGGCTATCGGGACGAGTGTAATAACTCATATCAGGTATACCGGGACCGTCAGGAGTATAGTCAAGCAAATTATTCTGAATATACAACGCAACAACCATGGTCGGGTTCTGAAATCTATAAATCTGAAGGTATTGAGGAAGCTAGAAGAAGATCTCATTTATCCCAAGTCGAACACGAATTAGCACAACCCCATCAATCACGAGAATGTCGGTTAGAATTGTTGAGCTTCAAGTATGATCTTCTTCAACATGAACGGCGAAAAGATAAGTCTTATTCGCTCTTGTCATCTATTGAAAAATATCAAGCAAAACAGAAGTGGTTATTGTCCCAAATCGAGGAGGCGGTTGTGGAGCCTAATACCACACCAATCCATCAAGTAGTTGAAGAATCAAAGATTGAATCCACCATGGCGGAAAAAGAGGTTAGAAGTCTTCCGATACAATTTAAACCTGGATAAAAACATGTGTTTATCAAAACCCGAAGGAGAAGTTTGGGAAGAAGATGATGAGGCGATTGAGGTTGAGTGTGAAGTGGTACATGAGGAAGCTGAGGCTGTTGAGGAGATAGCAGTAGTAGTTGAGAGTGACATGGAACAAGCTGAGCGCGAGATAGTGGTTGAAGATGTGGTTGATGAGCAAGAGGTTGAGATCCCGACAGGTACTTCTAATTTTCATTCTTTAATTATTATGCAGGTAACCATGGAGAAGCCGGTAAGGAAGAGGAAGGTGGTCGAGGAAGATGTTGGGCAAAAGCAAACTAAGAAACTCCGTAGTGCTGACTCGGATGTGCCACGTGTGCAAGTGCAAGCTTGGATTCGATATATTAATTACAGAGCACACGTGGGAAATTCTAAAGGTAAGTGTTCGATCCATGATAAATTTTCTTTTAATTTTCAAATTAATATTTTTTACTTGTTGAGCATACAGAGAAAATCAAAAAGACATGTGAATTACCGAGCGTGGATCGGTAACGCAATTGGAAAGTGCGGATTGAAAGAAGTGAAGATGCGAGTCAACTACCGAGCGTTTACTGGTAACTCAGTTGGTAAATGTGGACAGAAGCCACCATGAGTAAAGGAGGCATGGTCTGGCTGACGACCGTAAATTTAGCGCTTTCTGGGAGGCAACCCAGTGGTAGGTTTTCTTTTTATTTGTTATACTTTTTGCTTTGTGTGGTTGTGTGTTTTGTGTTTTTCAGGAATCGGATCGGTTTTGGGTAATGGAGTTGAGCAAAACGAGGTTCCAGGTATGTCACTTTTATAAATATATTGGAACTTGGGCTGAAAAAAAAGAAAAAAATTTAATTTCCTATGAATACCGCCCCTCGCGACCCGCGAGGGAGGTGTGGGACGGTCCTCGCGACACGCGACGCCATCCTGTGCCAGACATTTTGTTTATTTTTATTGCTCGAATCCGGTACGTTTCCTAATTCTAATTCTTTTTAGTTTTTATTTTATTTCTTCTTTATTTTTGTTGTTCTTTTTAACACATTGAGGACAATGTGTCACTCAAGTGTGGGGAGGGGAATAACACTTTAGTTGTGTTTATTTTTTGTGTGTTTAAAAAGAAATCAAAATTTTTTTTTTTAAAAATAAAAATAAAAAAAAAAGAAAATCCAAAAAAAAAAATTAAAAAAATTGAAAAATGTCTTTGGAATAACTTGCAAAACATGGAAAATGATAGTACAATTGGAAATCAGTTTTCAAAAATAAAAATAGAGAAAGAAAAGGGAAAAGTGGTAGAAAATGAGAGAATGGAAAACATGACTAATCTGTGATGTGTCGGTAGGCCCAACTGACTTAGGAATAGCTTAATAATCCCTTTGTGTTTATTGTTGTATAAATATGTAATTAAATCAGTCTGCTAGTGGGTTTCCATTTTAGGGGTGATAGGGAGATTGAAACTGATGATTAGGAGGAAAAAGGCTGCTTTAAATTAGAGACTTATATGTCCTTAGAATAACCTGGCACGTTATGATCTTTTTGCGAAAGCAAATCCGAGAAATAAAGGCGCCCCATCTTTCCATTTTTGAGCATATTAGGTAATATATTGGTTAATAATTTTATAGTGAAGGAACAAAATACTCATGTACAAACTAAGGATAGTATCCCGTGGTGCGTGCCTCTGATGATGTTCTGGATCTCGCGGGCAAAATACTCATGTACGAGTTTGGGGATAGCATCTCGCAAAGAGTACCTCTGATGATGTTCGTTGGTAATCATAGTTAAAATAACCAATTAGAAAAAAATAAAAAGAATTGAAAAAAAAAGAGAAAAAAGAAAAATTAGAAAGAAAAAAAATATAGCAAATTAGAGAAATAAATGCTCAAAAGTCAAAACTTCGCATCCATCTATTCCATCATTCTGTGGACATATGAGTATCTGGTTTAAAGGCGGGTGGGGAAAATCTATAAATATAATCTTGATTACTCTTTACTTTGACTGAATTTGACTTGAGAGTAGGTTGAACTTGAACTTTCTAAATGTGGGACACATAGGCAGACTGATAACTATATTCGGTAAATTATAAACACATTGGGGGCAAAACAAAAGGTCAGTGGTTGGGTTTAGTCGGACCGAAATACTGACAATTACAGTTAGTCTATGTGATTAGATTATGGTTTGTGGAATTGAATTGGTGGATAAATTAAAATGTTAAATGATTTTGAAATTGATTTCCCAATTATGATTCCATGGCAGTTTTCCGAGACGGAAAAAGATAAGTGTGGGGATGTGATGAGTGGTTAAAAAGTATATTTTATTTAATATTAATCATCCCCTAACACACCGAGTTGGGCGTAAAGTATACTGATTTAACCGGTTTTTGTAATTAGTATGTCATGGTGTGAATGAGCTTAAATTGCTACTATTAAGTTGAACACGAGCCTACTTAATTCAACCATCAAAATATAATTTATTTCAATAAGTTATTAGATTTAACTATTATTTAAATGGAAATGAAATAAATTAAAAAGATCAAAAGGTATGTGTACGTGAGCTTCTGTGTGTTTAATTATGATTTTTCTTTGCTCTCATAGAATTACAAGGATAATCATGCGTATACAGGAGGAATCAAAGTGGGCAATTAAATGAATGGAGGGTGCTCACGTGCTTGCATGAGAATCTAATTAAATATTTTAGCTTGGTGTGAACACATTTAAAAGGAAAGAAGATGCAACTTGAAGAATTCGGAATTCCAAATGAGGGATCGTGGCGCGACAGAATGCACAAGAAAAGTCTTGCGCCACGCGAGGGGTCAATGTCGGCAGATTTTCATTTTTCTCGATCGGGACCATATTTAAACCACTCAAACTTATTTTTTAGGGTTAACTTCGGCTATAGCCGACCAGAACTCCCTAAAGACGAATTCTTTCATAGTTTTTCATAGTTTTCTTAGTTCTTAATCATTCAACGATGCTTGTGATGTCCGGCTAAGTCCGAGTGATTACCGACGGTGAACGGTTAGCATGTTTCTAATTTCTTTTTAGTTATTCTTTGTTTGGTTTGAATATTTAAACATAGTGACAGTGTGTGATTCATCTGAATGTTCAATTGCATATTATTTATCTTGCGTTTTGATTGCATATGTGCCCCCCGCTCCCGGACTACCTTTTATAGTATAGCTCTAGGACTATACTTAGCTCATATGTAATTTGAATGTTTGGTTGAATTGAGTTGAACAGAATAATTGAATTGGATTAGAAATTAGCTAATCGGGATCCTGAGGTTGTCACGGTTTTAATTTATTGTTTTCCGGTCGAGTTAAAAGTAGTTTTCTTAGAATTAATATAAATCAATTTCAACAGCTAAGAGGCACTTTAGTTAATTAATTAGGTTAAAGTAATTTAGGTTTAGTTTAGTTAATCTAATTTAGTGACAGTAATTTAGATTAAGTATTTAGGATCGCTAATAACCACCAACTCCCCTGGATTGATACCCGACTTACCCTGTCTATAGGTAGTTAGGATTATTTGTATAGCGGTCACGACAACCGTTATCACTGGGATGCTTAATCCATCTGAGTGGGCGACAGCCAATGAGAGGCTACCAACGCCAGCTCTTTCAACGGATATCTTGGTGGGCTGGGTCCCACGATAATTAATTCCAGCTATTCTAAAAAAAAGGTTTCAACGGTTGTTTTAGTTGAAGCGGGACCCACGACATTCCTTTTCTCGGCCACTAGGGTTGCAACACCCGAATGCCTTCAACGGCTCCTTCACCCAGATGGAACCCGCCTACTTTCCATCCACCAATCACATGGCGACAAGAGAAGAGAATGTCACGGTCAAACCGACATGGGAGAGAGAAGGAATTTACCATGCAGCCACTCAGCTAATGACACTTCATCGTAGGTCCCCACTTGCGTCTTCTTCCTCACCGAAACCCTACTCAACCGAAAATCATCACCGGAAAAGCGAGCGTCACCGGAAAACCGTAAAACCTTCATAACTTCCTCAAAACTTGACCAAATTTAACGATTTTTATGTCTACGAACTCGTGAGCTCATCCTCTACCCATATTAACGATCAAAAACCACTGAAGCATCCTCGAAAAAAACCCAGAAAACAAGTTAGTCAAGAAACAAGTCCGCTAAAGCCATTTCAAGTTCGCTAAAGGGTCTGGGAAGTTCGCTAACGAACAAGTCCGCTAAGCAGAAAATAAGTCCGCTAAGCACAGAAACAAGTCCGCTAAAATGACATCAAGTCCACTAACGAGACATCTAGTTCGCTAAGAGCACTCAGAAGTCCGCTAAGGCAATCTTCAAAGCTTCAAACACTTAGAAAAGTATGGAAAACTGATGAAGAATGAGAATCCTTACTTGGTGAACTCGAATCTGCCCAGAAATGATAGGAAACCTCGATATGATGCACGAGATGTGATGCTAAATCGTTCACGACATTGTTGTGGCCACCAACTACACATAAAAAGCAGCAACTCAAATCAAATCAGCTCCAAAATTCTGGAAATATTTAAGAACACGAAGAACATCATGAAACACACACTAGTGTGTGTTTTCAAGATCTGTCCAAACGGTTGAGATTCAGACGAAATGGATGCTTCCAATGGATCCGGAACGCGTTTTCCACTAAGAATCATACCTCACTTCATCCGAAAACATGAAGAATCGCCTAGAAAATAGAGAATCAAGCTCAAAAAATCTTCAAAAACCCCAAAAACGAGAAAAACTCAACAGTTACGAATTTTCTGCTCGGATCTTCATATCTTCAACTGATTTGAACCTTTGGAGCATGAAATCACATCTAGACGAACCCAACAACATGAATCTATCATCTGATTCATCCAGAAATCATCCAACACGTCCAAAATAAGAAAAATAAAAGAAAAAGTCTCTAAAATGGGCTTTCTCATCTTCAGTCATTCAAGCTCAAAATCCAGATTCGAGGGACCAGATTTATGGGGAGATGAAATCTGATCGGTACCTTGGCTCTGATACCATTTTTCAGGACCGATTTTCACATCAAGAATCATGACTCTGAGCAAAAACGAGGGTCGGATTAGAAAAACCCGAGAAGAGACGATGATGATGAACGAGATGAATCAAGGATAATCATAAACAAGAAAGATGATGATCAAAGTCGAATGATTTCATTGAACCGAATGATTAGTTACAAGAAATCATGACAACAAAAATCTCTCACTAGGAATCCATGACTCACTCTCTCTCTAGAATGGAAATCTCACACTCTACAAGAAAATCATCATCTCCACATTCTGGAGACTCCTTTACTTGTAATGGGCACCCTCACTATATATATAGTGAGGGTGACTAACAATAGAAAACATAAAAGAACAAAAGTACAAGTAAATCAAATAGCATAAATATTAATTCAATCAAAGTTGATTTAATTAATCCGAAGCTTGACTCGCTCGAACCGATCTTCCATTGACTTTTACGTTGACCGTTCACCCGAATGGTTGACTTTTCCAAAAAACGGTCTTCGGTCCAATCTCGCAAGCCTCGATCATCACAACCCAGTCTTTGAATCAATTCACATGGATTCTTCAGTCGAATGCTTTGGTAAACAGATTTGATGGTGTCAGTCACACAGATTTTTGTTCCAACAAACCCAACAACAATCAGGTCGGTACTCCCATACACGCAAAGTAAGTCAGATGAGTTATACGAAACACCAAAGAAAATAAAGCAGAACGTCAAACGAACAACGATCAGGTCGGTCTTGTGGACATGCAGAGAAAGTCCGATCGTTTGACAAAATAAAGAAAACCAAACAAGTTTAAATCTTTGCAAAATTAACACATGTATACACAGTGACTTCTCATTCATTTTCACACTTATTTTTCTTTTTGTCATGAAATACGCATCAAGTTGTTATCCACATGGTCAAGCATTAGTATTTAGTGTATATCACATCTGAATACTTTCTGATTTGTCGAGCCTACCAAACATATCAAACAATGATCTTATGGCTCTTTCATCTACTCTATCCATGAGTCAGATACGTAAGCCAATGTACCATCATTTCCCAATGATCAATTTCTCACATTTTATATATTGGGCATGTATTCACCTTCCTTATATATTTTGCATGTATTCACCTTCTTTATATATTTGGCATGTATTCACCTTCTTCCCAGAACATGCATTTTCACAATTTCTCCCCCTTACATGCAATTCTCCCCCTTAAAATGAAAACTCTATCTGTGGATTTTCATTTTACAGAAACAAGACTCTATTTTTGGGTTTTATCAAAGGAAAATGCATAACGAAAGGAAAATTGATCAAACAACACGAATATCTTTTCAGTTTTAGATTGTTCAGAAAATTTGCAGGTTAGAAAGATATATCATGAAATTTAAGTTAAGCAGAATACACCTCCATCAACAACTTTTCAATCTTCGATAGGTCTTCTGGAAGTACCTGCACACTGGTCAGGCTGATTAGTTCATAAATGACCTGAAGCGAATCGCTTCTAGTCGACCAGTGTCTTGATTTTGCTTAGCAACCACCTTAGGTTTCCATTGTTTTGGTTTTGGTACTTCAGTTTTTGATGAAGTTATCACAGGTGACTCTGATGATGAACCTACATTTTGAGTCTTTTGAAAGATTGGAACAAAACACTTTTGTTTTAAGAAAAATGTAGTCTCAACTTCATCGAAAACTCTGCCTTGTTCATTAAAGAACCTTTGTTTGGCAGGTTTACCAAAAACTGGTTTCTTGTGAAACCGCTGAGGTGAATCAGCAGGCAGTGGATAATCTTTTGCCATATGCCCTGTTCGGTGGAAAATATAACATATTCGTTTTGTTTTGTCCCACTTTTAAGGTACCTGCGAAGAACAACAAACATGAATATCTTGAGCATGATCAGAGATAGAATCATATACCTGTCGACGATGATCATGAACCCAATTGGAAGTTAGGCTTCGAGAATAAGAATCATCAGAAGAACATTAACTTTTTGATTCTTCATGTTTAAAGGAACAATATCTTTGACAAAAACTTCAAAAATCTTCCTGGCATCAACACAGTGAAGAGGAAACTCTTTATCAGAAAACAATTGATCTGAACCCTTGAGTTTGTAGAACCTCTCAGGTTGAACTTTTTCAGCTTTAAAAACTTCCTTCTTCACTTGTTTCAACTTCAATTTCTTCAGATCGTGAGATGATGATGCTGGAACTTCCTCGGCTTTTACATTCTTTGCTTTAAATCCCAGACCCACATGCTTTCCAACAACTTTCTCCTCAGAATTAGAATTCTGGTGTCTATCCTTCGCCAACCTTGAAAATTCATCTTTGACTTCATTTATATGCTTTTGCTCATAGAAGATCATCTCATCAAAATCAGGTTGAAAACAAATCTTGTCGCTTGAAGTAGCAAATTTTTCATTGTCAGCAGATGACGAACCAGACACAAATATTGGAGCACGAGGAATCTCAGATTTCTTGCCTTTCTTCTTCTTAGGCTTTTTATTTTTCCTCTGCTTCACAACCTCTTCTTCTTCTTGAACCGATGATAAAAACTTTGAATAATCACAATCTTCCACTTGTTCCTGCACATCTTTGAATGCTTCTTTGATTTGAGCAGGACGCGAAGCTGTTTTGTCAAACATCTTTTCAAAATTTTCATCCTTATCCAGAAAGCTTGTGAACACTTGAGAATTAGAGACATTGTTCAGCAAGCGATTGGCATCGATGACTTAAATCTTAAGATTAGAAATTTGTTGTTGTGCTTCACCTAATTCCTTCTCAGTTGCAATCAATCTCTTGGCAACTTTATGTGTCTCAAATTTCTGCATTCGAATATTTTCCATTCCTTCAAAACATTCTTTTTTCAGTTTATCCTCATTTCGCTTCTGAATTTCTAAATTAGCAGCTTGAACTTTATTCACACTTACTAACTCTCTCTTTTCATCTAACAACTTCTCCATATCAACTTGATATGCAGCAATCTTCGCAGCAGATTCTTTAGTATTCTTTATGAGAAGATCAAGCTTGATTTTTGATTTATCAAAAAGATTCTGAAAATCATTTGCAGCATCGTCAGCCTCATCTTTCCATTTCTTGACTTCTTGAACCAACTTCTCCATTCTTCACTTAACTTTCCATTCTGTTCGTCAAGGATCTTGACTTCCTTCATCAAAGATTAATTCTTCAATACAACATTCTTTTCATTTCTTGTAGAAATTTCCAATTCTACTTTCACCAGCTTGAATTCTTCAGATAACTTTTGAATCTTATTCAATAATGACGCATTCTCTTTCAACAAACTTTCCAAGTTTTCCGCAGATACATATGAACTTGGTGTTGAACTAGTATCGAAACTTGTATCTGAACTATAATCTTCTTGATGATCATGGGTGACAATTAAAGCTGATGAATCATACCCAAACTCCTGACCCCAATCATAAACAGCATCATGTTGAACTGTTAAAGCAGTTGTCTTGCTTGTGTTACTGGAAGATGGTTGAGAAAAACCAGGCGTGCTACTTAGTGGTTGTTGATATTCTTTGGTAAAATGTCTGAGCTTTGAACATTTGTAACACTTTAACTTTGACTTGTCAAAACCTAATTTCTCATTAAAATCCGAAGTAGTTTTTCCATGCTTCTTGAAAAATCTCTTTGATCTTTGACTCAGCATAGCATATTGCCAAGCAATATCCAATTCTGTCAAGTGATCATCATCAAGAGCATCAAGATCATCCCTTGTTAATTTTTCATCAGCAACATTTTTTATAACCAAACCAAATGATGATGAAATTAAAGTAGCAATCATTTTGGCATAATCATCCATTGATTCGGCAGAAAAGCATTCTGACTTGATGAATTTGGAATTGTAAAGCTACACCCCCGTGATGAATTGTTATCTGAATTTCCAGAACCTCCAGCTATGAATGCAATACTTGGTGCAGAACTCACATTTGGCTTTGCTTTAGCATTCATACTTGCAGAATTCTCACCATGATACAACTCAGGATTTTGTAAAGTAGCAACTGACTTCTTTGAGTTTAACATTTCCATTTCCCGAGCATGAAGTTTTCAAGTAAGCTCATGAAATGTCAATGTAGAGTATTCTTTATCATGAGTGAGTAGCAAAACATAGTTCTCCCACTTTTCAGGCAAAGCTTCCATTATCCTTTCCTTTAAATCAGCATCAGTTTTCTCAATTCCAACAACCTTCAACTCACTTATCAGATGTGAAAATCTTGAAACAAGAGCAGTAATGTTCTCATTGTGATAATGTTGAAAATTATCAAATTCTTTATTTAACACTTTCTTCTGACTCTTCTTGTAATCATCATTCCCCTCACATCTTGCTGATAAAGCATCCCACAATTGCTTAGACTTCTTGCAGGTACTAAATTGATGTAGCAACTCAGTGGGTAATGCCATTGTAAGATAACCGAAAGCTTTTTGTTCAAGCTCGTATGATTTCCTTTCAGCAATCTCAAAGGTATGAACTTCCTTGAAATCTCCCGCATCAGTCGGGTGTTGATAAAGCTACTTAATCGGAATCCACAAATCGATATCATTCGTGCTTATGTAAGCCGAAAGTTGCTTTCAATTCTGATAATCTTCTAACTTCAACAACTTAGGAACTTTCTGCCTTGTTCTAATTTCGTTATCAAAGTTCAACATGGTTTGCATTTCGCTCTGCATCGCAACAAATGCTTGATATTCCGACATCGTTGAAAAAATTTAAAATTCTGATGGTCCGAACTCTATCTGAACTTCAATAGCTTGTCCGAACCTCCTCCGAACTCGTTCCGAACTCGTTCCGAACCTCAAGCAATAGTCCGAACTCTTCTGAACTGTTCCGAACTCTGTCTGAACTACAACACACTCCAAACCTCTCCGAACCTTGACCGAACTTAGACCGAACACCAAGCTTGGACCGAACTCTCACCGAATGACGACCGAACTCAGTCCGAACGTGAGCTTCGGAGCGGTTACTCCGAACTTGACCAGGAATGTTCGAACTTCGACATAATTTTTCAAAAACACTCAATTTTTGATAGATTTTGATGAAATTTGCAACAATAGGATAGAAAAACTGATAAGATTTAGGAGCAGATTTGACACAGAAAACTCGATAGAATTGATTGAAAAATCAGAAACAAACTTGAGAAACACCAAAACTTTTCAAAAATCCAAAAATAGCAACCTCAGATCAGTAAAGTGAACCAGAAAGCTCAGATACCACTTGAAAATTCGAGAGCAATGGATTGTCTACTCAATCTAGCTATTCGGAGATCGAAACGTAATTAACCGATTGTTTTATTGATCAAGAAGAACAAATACAATTAGTAAAACACTTAGAATCTTAACACAGAGAAACACCTTAGAAATACACACTTAACAAAGCTCAGTCTCTCAGAACTCTTCTTAATTACAAAGAACAACACACTATTTATAGGCACTGGTCGATCTCTGTCCGAACCCTGAGTTCGGCAGGTCCGAACCTCAGGTTCGAACCAGGTTTGGCCAGACAAACTTTGTCTTGAACTTAATGTAACTCGATACTTCACACAACGCACATATTAGGTATCAACAGAAGCTTTGCCTGAAAAGTGGGAAAATTATGTGTTGCTACTCACTCATGATAAAGAGTACTCTACATTGACATTTCATGAGCTTACTGGAAACTTCATGCTCGGGAAATGGAAATGTTAAATTCAAAGAAGTCAACTGCAACGTTACAAAATCCTGAGTTATATCATGGAGATAATACTGCTAGTATGAATGCTAAAGCTAAACCAAATCTGAGTTCTGCACTAAGTGTTGCTTTTATGGCTGGAGTCTCTGGAAATTCTGATTCTTCAAAAGATTGCAGTTTTACAATACCATATTCATCAAGTCAAAGTGCTTTTTCTGCTCAATCGGTGGATGAATGTGCCAAACTGATTGCTGCTCTTATTTCTTCATCTTTTGGAATGATTATAAATGATGTTGGGAAGGCACAATTGGTTAAAGAAGATTTAAATGAGCTTGATGATGATCAATTAAATGAGTTAGATATGGCTTGGAAACTTGCTATGTTAACTCAAAGATCACAACGATATTATAAGAAGACTAGAAAACAAGCTTTTAGTGGCAAATTAGGTTTTGATAAATCAAATATCAAGTGCTACAAATGTTCGAAGCTTGGACATTTTGCTAGAGAATGTCAACAAGCACATGTTAGCAAACCCGGTTTTACTCAACCATCATCAAGTAATGCAAACAAAACAGCTTTAACGAGTCAGAATGATGGTGTTTATGATTGGGGTAAACATTTTGATTCATCTGCTTTGATTGTTACTCATGATCAACAAGCAGATTATTGTTTAGATACAAGTTCAGAGACAAGTTCAGCACCGAGTTCCTATGAATCTGCTGAAAACATGGAAAGTTTGTTGAAAGAAAATGCTTCGTTATTATATAAAATTGAAAAGTTTTCCGAGGAATTAAAGTTGGTTAGTTCAGAATTGGAGATTTCTAAGGAACATGAGAAGGAATTAGTTTTGAAATATGAATGTTTGGTTACAGAGATCAAATTGCTGAATGAAGTTTTAGAAATATCAAAACAAGATAGAACAAATGTTGAAGCTGCAAATGCAAAGATATGTGAAGAAAGGGATGAGTTGGTTAATGAAGTCAAAAAATGGAAGGATGAAGCAGAAGACTCTGCAAATGATTTTCAGAATCTTTTTGATAAATCAAAAACAAGCTTGATCTGCTTACAAAGGATGCTGAAGACTATGCTGCTAAAATTGCAAGTTATCAAGTTGTTATGGAGAAGTATTTGGATGAGAAGCGGGAGTTGGTTAGTGTTAATAAAGTTCAAACTGCAAATTTGGAAATTCAAAAGCGGAATGAAGATAAATTGAAGAAAGAATTGTTTGAAGGGTTGGAAAATCTTCGAATGCAGAAATTTGAAACACATAAAGTTGCAAAAAAATTGATAGCAACTAAGAAGGATTTAGCTGAAGCACAACAACAAATTTCTGATCTCAAGATTCAAGTCATCGATGCAAATCGATTGCTGAATAATGTTTCCAATTCACAAGTGCTAATAGGGATCCTCATACGCTTATTCTCGAAACCCAACTTCCAAATGGGTTCATGATCACCGCAAATAGGTATATTATTCTTTTTCTGATCATGTTCGAGATATTCATGTATGTGACTCTATGCAGGCACCAAAAAGGTGGGACAAAACTAAACGTCTATGTTATGTTTTCCGCCAAACAGGGCATATGGCAAAAGATTGTTCACTCCCTGCTGATCAAAACAAAGGTCTCAAAAGATACCAGTTTTTGGTATACCTGCCAAACCAAAGTTCGTTGATAAACAAGGTAGAGTTTTTGATAAATGTGAATCTACATTCTTTCTAACATAAAAACGTTTTATTCCTATGTTTCAAAAGGTTCAAAATGTAGGTTCTTCATCACAGCCATCTGTGATTGTTTCATAAAAAACTGAGTTACCAAAACAATCACAATTTTGGAAACCAAAGGTGGTTTCAAAGCAAAACCAGGACACTGGTCGACCTGAAGCAGTCGCTTCGGGTCAAGTTAAAAACTATTGAGTTTGACCAGTGTGCAGGTACTTCTAGAAGACCTATTGACGATTGAAAAGTTGTTGATAGAGGAGTATTCTACTTAATTTAAATAGCTTGCAATATATTTTTCTAACCTGCACATATTTTTAAAATTCTAAAACTGCAAGGTATCGGTGTTGATTGATCAATTTTTTCTTTCTGTATGCATTTTTAAATTGATAAAAAATCCAAAATTAGAGTTTTGTTTTTGTAAAATGAAAATCCAAAAATAGAGTTTTCATTTTAAGGGGAAGAATGCATTTAAGGGGTAGATTTTGTGAAAATGCATGTTATGGGATGAAGGTGAATACATGCACAATATATAAGGAAGGTGATTATGCACAATAATAAGGAAGGAGAATACATGCACAATATATAAAATTTTGAGAATTTGATCATTGGGAAATGATGGTACATTGGCTTACGTATCTGACTCATGGATAGAGTAGATGAAAGAGCCATAAGATCATTATTTGATATGTTTGGTAGGCTCGGCAACTCAGAAAGTATTCAGATGTGATATACACTAAATACTAATGCTTGACCATGTGGATAACATCTTGATGCATATTTCATCATGCAAAAATAAGAATAAGTGTGAAAAAGAAAATGAGAAGTTACTATGTATACATGTGTTCATTTTGTAAAGATTTAAACTTGTTTGATTTTCTTTATTTTGTCAAACGATCGGAATTTCTCTGCGTGCTCACAAGGCCGACCTGATTGTTGTTCGTTTGACATTCTATTTTATTTTCTTTGGTATTTCGTATAACTCATCGGACTTTCTCTGCGTGTACGGGAGTACCGACCTGATTGTTATTGGGTTATACAATTTCAACTTGTTTTATTTTCTTATTTTCTTAAATCCGAGGCCTTATCTGTGTATCGAAATATCGACCTTAAGGTAGACGATTTAATGTTCTTATTTCTTTTTACATGGAACACAGTTGACAATATCATGAAAATATTATACTTTGTGAAAATTCACAAGTGTAATCACACAAAAAGAAAGAGAAAAAGAAAAAGAAAGGGAAATAGAAAATGTCTGAATATGTCTGATAGTGTGGGATACACTGGTCAAAGCAAATCTAATCAATACCTTAACATATCCAGATATCATGAGTATGATTCTGCCTGAGTTTAAGATGGAAAATTATACCGGCAATCAGCATGACTTATGTGCTTCAATTAGTTGAAATTGAAGTGTAGTTCAGTGCGTCATGTCCAGTATGATCACATATAGTGATCTTTCTCATACCAAAAATAGAGTTTGATTCTGTATTGTAAATTCATTTCATTTCAAGAAAAGTACAAAAAGATTTTTGGTGTGCTTTAGCAAAATTTTGAAAAATAAAAAGATTTTAGGTTTGTTTTGATATTAACTTTTCTAAAAGCCAAAAAGATTTTGTTTCTGTTTATTTTCGATCTGATCAACAGGTGCTACAAATTCAAGTTTCAGAGTCATATCTTGGAGTCTCGAAGAGACGTTTTGCGCCAGGATTATTTACATTTTGAGCAGGTTGCTAAAGTGAAAGTAATCACAACTTCAAGTCTTCTGAAGCTGTTGATAAAGACCAGAGAATCACCAGACATTGTCAAGTATTCAAGATCAAGCTACGATCAAGTTGAGAGGGAGTTCATTCGAAGTTTCATTTCATTGGATGGAAGGCTTCTACACTTGAGGGGGAGTTTGATTGAAGATACAGTGTTGAGGATGTTAAAGAGATAGAGCACACGACGAGGGGGAGTTTGTTGATACCTAGTTTGTGTGTCGTGTGATGTATCCAATTAGACAATGTAGTGTGATGGTTCAAGACAAGTCTCGATCAAGTTCAAGCTAGGTTTGCTGTCCACCGAACCTGGAGTTCGGACCTGCCGACCCTGGAGTTCGGATAGGGTTCAGCCAGCAGTATATATAGAGGATTTTGGTCATTGTTTTGGGTACGAGTGTGTAGCAGAGTGAATCTTAAGTGTGTGTTTCTATGGTGAGATTCTTTGAGCCTGTATTCTAAGTGTTTAGAGTTGTAATTGCTCTTTGATCAATAAAAAAAACTCTTAATTACTCATTTTGTCTCTGATATAGCTAGATTGAGTAGATGATCTGATGCTCACGAGTTTTCAGAGGTAAGGTAGTGTAAGAGAGAGAGAGAGAGAGATGGTGTGCATGGGGATGGTGGGGCCAGCATGCAAGGTGGCGGCGCTGATGAGCATGGCCGGAGGTTGTGGTGGTCGGTGGTGACGGGTGGTGGTTCTCGGTGGTTGGTCGGGTCGACTCTCATGCAAACATGCAAAGGTGACGGGTCGGTTTACTAGAAAATGAAACGTTTCGGTTTGGTTTTTAATCGCAAATGAATGCGGTTAATGAGTGAAAACTTTCGGTGAGTTTTGGTTTCGAAAATTGGACACGAGTGATAATCTATAGTCAAGTCTAGATAAAAATATTTTATTTTTATTAAAAAACGTTATACGATACGTTAAATAATTATTTAACGATAACGATTAAGTTTTCAGACAAAATGGTTAATATTTTCTACGCGTTGGTTATTCACGTAAATATTAGACGTCCAAGTTTACTAGTTGATATGTATATCAAATGTACTACACGAGTGACGGAAATGATAAATAAAACATAAATTTTATTTTATATTTTTTATTGAAGTTCCATCGATAAGAACTATTTTAATTTACCGTTTTATGGTGGTTTGGTTATCGTTTTACCGTAGGGTCACGTCAAGACTATCAAGAGGTTAGCATAATACGTTATCTAAGTTAACAAACCTAGATCATATGCACAATTAACAAATAAGCATGTAATTAAACGAGAATTTAGACTTAGGAAACTTATGGTTTGTCACATTCTCCCCCGGTTAAGAGAATTTCGTCCCGAAATTCAGGCAGGGCCATTTACTGGAGCTTCGATAGGAAAGAGATGAGGATACTTAGACCGGAACTAGTCTTCACGTTCCCTAGTGAACTCGGGTCCTCGACGGGAATTCCAATGAACTTTGACGATTGGGATCCAGCTTCGCTTCAGCTTCTTGACTTCACGATCAACGATCTCAACAGGTTCTTCCTCAAAATGCTGTGTCTCATCAACTTGGATCTCGTCTAGGGGAATGATGAGCGATTCATCAACGAGACACTTCTTCAGTTTGCTGACGTGGAAGGTACTGTGAACACTGCTGAGTTCTGGCGGCAACTGAAACCTGTAAGCGACAGGTCCGACTTCCTCAAGAATCTCGAATGGACCAATATAACGAGGGCTTAGCTTTCCACAATTTCTCCAAAATGGATCACGCCTTTCCACGGGGATACTTTAAGCATGACATTGTGTCCAACTTTGAACGAAAAAGGTTTGCGTCTTGTATCGGCGTAACTCTTCTGATGATCACGGGCGGCTTTCAGGCTGCTTTGAATCTGAGATACTTTCTTGGTAGTCTCGATGATAATCTCGGGTCCGGTTAACTGGCTGTCTCCAACTTCAAACCAACAGATGGGGGATCGGCACTTTCTACCGTAAAGTGCCTCAAAAGGGGCGACTTGAATGCTGGTATGGTAGCTATTGTTATAGAAGAACTCGCAGAGGGGAAAGTGCTCATCCCAGTTCTTGCCGAAATCAATTACGTAGGCACGTAACATATCTTCGAGCGTTTGGATGGTTCTTTCGCACTGTCCATCGGTCTGAGGATGGTAGGCTGTACTCATGTCAAGTTGAGTAACCAGAGCATCGTTAAGAGATTTCTAGAACCTAGAGGTGAATCGGCTATCACGGTCGGAGATGATGGAAATAAGGGTTCCATGGCGGGAGAAAATTTCCTTCAAATAGCGCTTCTTAAGCAGTTCCATCGAGTCACTTTCCTTCATCGCTAGAAAGTGAGCAGACTTCATGAGACGGTCGATGATAACCCAGATAGTATCATTACCGCTATGACTCTTTGGCAGCTTAGTGATGAAATCCATTGCAATACGCTCCCACTTCCACTCGGGAATGACTGGTTGTACTAATATACCTGACGGCTTCTAATATTCGGCTTTAACATTTACGCACGTCAGACACTTCCCAACGTAGGTAGCAATTTCAGCCTTCATGTTAGGCCACCAGTACAGTTCTCGCAAGTCATGATACATCTTATCAGCTCCCGGGTGAATGAAATATCTAGACTTGTGGGCCTCGTCCGTGACTAGTTTCTTCAATCCTCCGTACATGGGTACCCAAAGTCTATTCACGAAATAAAAGGCTCCATCCGGTTTCGTTTCCAACTGGCGGTCTATACCACGCAGGTTTTCGGCTTTGAGGTTCTCTTCCTTCAGTGCTTCCAGTTGGGCTTCACGAATCTGATCTAGGAGACCAGCATGAATGGTCAAAGAAAGTGATCGGACTTGGAGAGGCTTCACACGTTCTTTTCTACTCAAGGCATCTGCTACAACGTTAGCCTTTCCAGGGTAATAACGGATCTCACAGTCATAATCACTTAGTAGTTCTACCCATCTTCGTTGTCTCATATTCAGCTCCTTCTGGTTCAGGATATGTTGGAGGCTCTTATGGTCCGTAAAGATAGTGCACTTTGTCCCATACAAGTAGTGTCTCCATATCTTGAGAGCGAACACAACAGCACCGAGTTCTAATTCATGGGTCGTGTATTTCTTCTCATGGGTCTTTAATTGACAAGAAGCGTAGGCTATAACTTTCTCAAGTTGCATTAGCACGCATCCTAGGCCTTGATGAGATGCTTCGTAGTAGACGACGAAATTATCAGTTCCTTCGGGTAGGGCCAGAATGGGTGCATTGCACAGCATCAGTTTCAGCTTCTGGAAGGCGGCTTCAGCTTTGTCATCCCAAATAAACTTCTTATCTTTCTGAGTCAATGCAGTCAGAGGCTGGGCTATCTTAGAGAAGTTTTCAATAAATCTGCGGTAATAGCCAGCGTGACCAAGGAATTGACGGATTTCCGAAGGGGTTGTGGGAGGGTTCCAATCCTTGATTGCTTCAATCTTCGAGGGATCGACGTGAATACCACGGTCGTTAATCATGTGACCAAGAATATGTACCTCGCGAATCCACAATTCGTATTTGGAAAATTTCACATACAAACTTTCTTTTCTCAGCAATTCCAAAATCAGCTTGAGGTGTTGTTCGTGCTCTTCTTTACTACGTGAGTAGATCAGAATATCATCGATGAACACGATAACGAACTTGTCCAAGTAGGGTTTGCACACACGATTCATGAGGTCCATAAATACGGCAGGTGCGTTAGTCAACCCAAATGGCATGACGAGAAAATCGTAGTGTCCATAACGAGTTCGAAACACGGTCTTGGAAACATCTTCTTCGCGTACTCATAACTGATGGTATCCTGAGCGCAGATTGATCTTTGAGTAGAAGCTTGACCCTTGAAGTTGGTCAAACAGATCATCGATTCTCGGGAGTGGGTAGCGGTTCTTCACCGTTATCTTGTTCAGATCCTGATAATCTATACACATCCGAAAAGATCCATCTTTCTTCTTGACAAACAGAACGGGGGCTCCCCACAGGGAAAAGCTTGGTCTTATAAACCCTTTTTCAAGAAGTTCTTGCAACTGACTCGACAACTCTTTCATCTAAGACGAGGCTAAACGGTAAGGGGCTCGAGCTACGAGTGCAGCTCCAGGGGTAAGGTCGATATGAAACTCCACTTGTATAGTTGGGGGTAAACCAGGTAAGTCTTCAGGGAAAACATCTGTGAAGTCCTTCACAATCCGCACATCTTCGATCTTTTTCTCTTTCGGCTTCTTCACAACTACGTGTGCTATAATAGCGTGGCATCCTTTACGTAGGTACTTCCGAGCTTTCATACATGACACAATATTAAGTTTGGTCCTATAACGGTCTCCTTGAATTGTCAAAGTCTCACCATTCTCGAATGGGATCTTGACTTGCTTCTCGTGACTGACTATCTCTGCACGATTGGCGGATAACCAATCCATTCCAACAACAATGTCGAAGCTTCCAAGCGGGACAGGCAGAAGGTCAATGCGAAAAGACTGTCCTTATAACTCTAGTGAACAGCCTCTAAGGGTCTCAGTTGCTTCAATTAATTTACCGTCGGCTAACTCGATAGCGTACTTAGTGTCTAAGGGTGTAGGGGTGATTTCTAGTGTTTAACTAAAATCATCAGACACAAAGCTTTTATCTGCACCGGTATCAAATAAAACATATGCATAGTGGTTGTTTTAGGGAAATGTACCCGTCACGGAATGGGGGTCTTGATGGGCCTCAGAGGTGTTCAGCACGAATGCTCTTCCGCGAGCAACTTCCGGTGTGGTCTTCTTCAACCTAGGACATTCACTCTTGAAATGGTCGGCAACTCCACATTCCTAGCAGTTTCCTGAAGTCTGGGGCTTGTTGGATCGGTTGGTAGTCCCTGAGTATATGGCCTTTAGCTTCCTGCAGTAGATATTACTACAGTTAAGGGAGTGGTGCAGGTTACATTTACTGCAGAGAGGGTGGCTTCCAGTGTAGCCAGCCTTCTTAGGGTCCCGAGCTGGTGTAACGACTACGTAGGCCTTGATGGCTTTAGGGGCTTTCTCAACAGGAGCTTCTATTGGCTTCTTTCTCTTCCAGTCATGACCACGTTTACACTTTTGGTCGGGCCTCTTGCTTTCACTTGAGGAAATGGGAAGGGCAACACGTTTAGCTTCAATAGTTTTCTTCGCGAACCGGATGCCTTGGCGGGACGCTTGGTGTGTAAGTTGTGTACTAGATGCACGACACCTTGAAGTGTTTCAGGGTTAGATGCCATAACGTTCCCTTGAATGACAGGGGAAAGTACCCAAACATACCTCTTAATCTTCTTACAGAGGGGTGTCACCATGGTAGAGCATAGGTGAGCAAGCTCATGAAAGCGCTTGGTATAAGCGGCAATGTCAGCTCCGATCATAGTCAAGTTCCAAAACTCTATTTCCAATCTCTGAAGTTCCTCTCTCGGACAGTACTCGCCTCCCATGAGTACCTTCATGCCATCCCATGACATGGCATAAGCAAGATCAGGGCCGAGAGATTCAGCATACGAATTCCACCAAGAAAGAACTCCTTCACTGAAAGTATAGGTGGCGTACTTCACCTTGTACCCATCGGGACAGTTGCACATACGGAACACAGATTCGGTCTTTTCAAACCATCAGATCAGTCCCACGGCATCTTACGTACCCTTAAAGTTAGTGGGCTTGCAACTCATGAAATCTTTGTAAGTGCAGTCGCAACCACCATTAGGGGAACAGTTTCGGCCATTAGAGGCGGTGGAACGGTCTGCTTCCGCGGTAGCTAAGGCATCCGCAACGCGCTGCGTGACAAGGGCTTCAATAGAAGCAACATCCATGACAGGGGGATGGGTGTCCCGGTTGACGCGAACACGTGGTTGTCTTCTAAGCGGCATGTTTCTTAATTTCACAATGGCAATAGAAAGAATAAGACATGATAAAGTAAGTCAGCACATAGACATGACATACATAAATCTAACCACAACATACACAATAATCAATACATCACAACATAATAAGTAGAGAAACATAACCATCATCAACATAGATTACTTGTTTACAAGATTCATAATGATTACAAATATTGTCTTGTGGAAATGCAGTTCCACATCAAAATACAAGTCGTTCATACATTAATAAGTGGGGGTTAACTGATACCCCTAAGTTGAACATCTCAAACTATGGTGAAGCATGATAAAACAAAGCCAGAACGTCTACAATCTGTGTGATGATCGTCAATAGCAACAGAAGTGTCTGGGCAAACTCCTCAGCAGTGGGAACACGGGCAGCAAACTCCTCAATAGCAATACGAGTATCAGCAGCAATGCCACACACGCCAGACATGTGTGTATGAAGAGAGTCAAGAGAGCGGCTGAAAGAGGTAAGGTGCTCCTCGAGGGCAGACACTCGGGTCGCAAGAGGTGCAATCAAAGAGGAGGGCGCAAGAGTCTGAAGGATCGACTGTATCTGCTGGATGTCGTCATCACGATGAGCCACAGAAACAAGTAGTGAAGACAAGATAGTCTCCAAGGGAGTCTCAGACGGAACAGGTGGAGGAATACTAGTGACAGGAAGAGTCGGAGGGGGTGCAGAGAGCTCAACAGAGGCTACAGCAGTAGATGACTCACCCACCTCGAAAGTGCTAACAGGGATCCTCATACGCTTCTTTAGAGGAAGTGGATCAGACACAAGAGGAATAGGACAAAAATCGGATGATCTAAAACGCTTGAGGGTGGATCCCTCGGGGACAATAGGCTCAGAAATGCGAACATGACAACGAATAACAGATTTACGGGGTGTGTACATACGCAAGGGTCCACCAGGAGTGCTACGATAAGGTCAGAAAGAGGGAACACGATCAGGAGAAGAAGGGAGTCCAGGTCTTAGAGTAACCACAAGAGTATCTCCATCCGCAGGCGGATCAGCAGGAGTGATGGCTACATTGAACGGGGCAGTCTCGTCAGGCTCCTCGCTGGAGTCTGAATCATCTGAAACAGCGAAGTCTAAGACACTCATAGGGGAACGAGGCTGGTCAACAACAGGTGCAGGAACTAGAGAGGATGGCTCGTCATCAAAATCGGATGATATCTCCATGGGCTCAGAGGAAAACATGTTGTGACAAAATTTTCCAAGTCATAATAATAGTTATAGGTTAGTTATAAACAAGTATAACAATCAGGCAGATGTATCACGTATGGCACAAGCAATATGATACTAACAGAGCTTAGGCTATAGTCTAGGTTCTACTAATTCAACCTAGTTCCCTAAAACATTGGCTCTGATACCAATCTGTCACAACCTGTAATTTAATGTGTCGGGCATGAACGAGATGGAATCACAGTCAAGGTTACACGAAACAGTCTCTGGATGGTTAAACAACTAGAGCCGTTTTAAGGAGTCGAAAACATTTCATTTAAGATTTTAGCAGCGGAAAATAATAATAATATGTTTCATTTGTTTCATAGTTTACGAAATAAGCGTTAAAAGATTTAAAGACATGACACTGTTAGGTGTTATGTAGTGAAATCTCCAAAAGGCTAGTATGACCATGACTAATATGAAGGATCCTAATGATAATGCACAAAGAGGTATTCCATACAAGCAAGTGGCCGATCAAGTACCTGAGAATTCATATACTAAAATGGTCAACATAAAGTTGGTGAGTTCACAAGTTTAAGAAAAAAAAACTATGATTGACAACAAAGTTTGATATCTGTTTTATCACCCATTTGATAATATGTTAATATGCTGTAAATTATTATTACCATGAACCTTGAATTCCGAAACTAACTAATTACCCACTCATGGTATTATGTCCAGGATTATCGAACAGTGATTATAACATTATGCACCTTATTAACTGAAAATGGGAGTCAGGATTGGAGCTACCAATCAGGACAGGGGCATAAACCCAATAGATCTAATTATGTGTCAATGTTTCATTGAAATTAACCGGATTCAATCAATAGTGGGGCTTTTGATCATAATATGAATCAACATGAATACGACAAAGTGGACGAATAGTTCATGTAATCAATAATGGTAACAGATTATCTAATTATCAGGCATGATATGAGTTATAAAAATTCTCCCCCAGAATCATTTAAAACAGTTTAAAAGAGGGGCCGTGAAGACTCATAGAAATCAGGCAGTGTCTGAATGATGTAATAACTAGTTAACAGGCAACCTATCAGTCCTAAATCAGTATAAGATAGCTTAAGGTCTAGAGTTTGGATTGACAGTTAAGTCACTCCCAAATAATGGTCAAGTCTTGAAGTCATGATGACCCGGGTGATTGTTGATAACAGATAGGCTTTTGGAGTTATTTATTCTCAATAAATAATTTAATATCGATAACATTTCGGAATATAAAGTTATATATTCTCAATATATATAAAGATTTTCCTGTGTTATAAATGATTTAGGCCAATATTTATTTTCATAAATATTAGTTTGAAACATGGGCTCAATTTTGTTCATAAAAGCTGTTTGCAGTAAAAAGCCCAAAATACCCGGGTTTCCTCCGGTATTTATCAATTTGCGTTATTTCCTGATATTATTAGAAAATAAAGTTATAATAATAAGAATATACTTATTTTTATCAATGAATTTTCATAAAAAATAGTTTTAGGATTTAAAACCCTAAAGTGTCGGTTTTCACATTACGCGCCCGGTTTGGAGAGTTTTGTCCCTGCGACTAGTTTTAAGGCCCGATAAATTATCTAAACACTTTGTAACTATAACCTAAGTCATGATAGGTCCTAATAAGTGTTCCAAATCAGTCCAAACAATATTTTGCATAACTTTACAAAAAAGAGGTTTCTGGGTCCGTTAAAAGTCTGTTTTAAAGCCAGTTTTGAACTAGTTTTAGCTCAAATCAAAAGGGATATTTTTAGCCAACTTTTACCACTCATTAATAGGTCTAATTATACTTTTAGAAAGTATAAACATTCTGAAAGTTTCGGAGTTGGCCTGAGGGGTCGTTTTTAGGGTTTTCCGGCTTATGTTTTGTAATTTAGGGGTACTTCGGGTCATTTCCAAGCAAAGTTCCTTTAAAAATGTTATCCAAAAGTGTCAAAATAAGTCCCTAAGGTTTCAGATCTGTCCAAAACGGATCTTGAGTTTTTGATGAAAAATCTAGTGAAGTTATGTACTTTAAACATGGTTTAAGGGGTGTTTAGCATTTCTAAGGCCATGGATCTAAATGTTTACGCATTTTAACATCTAAAAACATAATCTAAGGCATAGAACATCATCAACTCGTGGGAAACAAGTTCTCATGTAAAACTAGTTAGTAAACTAACATCATTAACAATGATTAACAAAGATTAAGTGTTTTCTAGACTTTTATCAACCAAAGATCATCAAAATCATCAAGACTTGTCATGAAAGTGAATGGATCATGGAAATAAGTAAGGACACATGATCTAGCAAGATGAACATGAAACAAAATCCATAAAACTTACTTGATCTTGAAAGATTTTCAAGAAAAATGGATTAAATGGTGAAGATGATGCTTGATGAAGACTTGGGACTCCTTCTCCTTGCTTGATCTTGGCCGAAAACTAGAGAGAAAGTAGAGAGAGAGACGGTTGAGAGAGTGATGGAGAGGGTGGTGGGAGGTTTCTTTTGATTAGGGTTTGTGGAATGAGGAAAATGGATGATAAAGTGTTTATATATGAGAGGGAAAAGAAAGAAATGAGGGGTGTTTGGTTGTGTGTTCGAAACCGGTCAAGGGGATAGAGGGGGTTACGGTTTGGGATTTAAGAGAGAGCAAGAGTGTTGTGGTTTGGGTGTTTGCTTGATAAAAGATCAAGTGTATGTGTGTGTGTTGTTGTTGTAGTATGACCGAAAGAAAAAAAGGGAGAGGGGAGGGGGCGGTCGGTCAAAGGGGAAAGGTGAGGGAGGGATGGTGTGGTGAGGGTGAGGTGATGGTTGAGTGTTTGGTGGTTGATTAAGAGAATGATGATGGTGGTGTAAGGGTGAGGGAGGTAAGGCAGTGTAAGAGAGAAAGATGGTGTGCATGGGAATAAAATCCCACCGTAGAGGTAAGATTCGATCCTTCAATGATTAGAGAGAGATTAAGAGAATTGGAGAGGAAAGAGCGAGATCACGTTATATTTCATCCATCGAATCAAGGTTACAAGTGAAAAGGATTAATACAAGAGATCTAAGTAAAAACACCTAGTTAAAGGTGTAAAATCTGGGATCCTCTATTATGAGCCTATAAATGCCTATTTATAGTCTCTTAGCTGTAACTGCCTCTTGACACTTGCGCTTGCGTTCTCGGAGTTGTATCACTTGCATTTCCGTATGGGCTTCGCTCATCAGCATCTGCTGATCCTTTATGTGCACTTCCAGGTCCAAGTGCATCTGATTTTGACCCATCCTCATCAAGTCCCCCTAGTCCATTAATTATTTACACAATGATAATGGACTAGAAATCAAGGATGTGTCACATTTCCGGCTGCCATGAAGGTTTGTTAGCCAACCTTTTAAATCCACATGCGTTTTTGATTTGTTGCCTCATTAAAAACCTTGTTTGGAAAAACCCCGTGGGAAAAAACCAGGACCAAGGGAAAAAGAGTGCAACACGCATTGTGCTTCAATTCGAAGAAACAATTTTTCAAAATTATCTAATAGGAAGGTTATCAGTCTTCCATGACTTTGAAGAACCGGTCATCAAGTCCCCCAGTTCTTATGCTATTTTGGAGAAAAATGGCTAAGGACTAAATCATGTGCATTGGAGAGAAGAATGCATGTGCGACGAGTTTTGTCGGCTTTGCAAAATCGCATTTGTAAGTGTAGGTCCAAGAGTCATTGCGACAGAAAAAAGGTCTTCTCATCACATAAATCCTTCCCGCCTTTACTAGATCTTTTATTCGCAGATAATATTCTTCTTAATTTTACTGACAACTTCCATTGTGCATGTGCGCTATTCGGAAGTGTACTGATATGCTTCTTATTTTGGGATCTTTCTGGATATTTAACACTTCCAATATTTACACTCATATTTCGGAAGTACGTATGCATGTCTCTTGGGATGAAATAGAGAGACATTGAAGGTGTTGTTGATGACTCAGTTCCGGAGGCTTAATGAAAATGATCTCGTAAAATCATTGAATCATTAGATCATCGCGGAGATCAAATATAACAAATCATCATACCGATAATCGGTCATTTATCAAGGATTTTCAGTATCGAAAATAAACTTTCACGATCAGAAATTTTTTTTTTTAGTAAATCAATGTTTCCAAAACAATTTATTTCAAGTGAGCACCGGGTAGAGCATTTTGATCAATTCGGGAACTTCCTAAGGGTATTCGGGTAGAGTATTTTGATCAATGTCGTTCCTTCGGCAAACTGCCTAGTCCTTTTTGGATTATCGCCCAGGAGGAGCTGCTAATGATCAAGGGAGGTCGCAAGTGGAGACTCGTAATCAAGAAGATACTGTTTTCGGAAGTGTGGGTGAAGAGCCAGAAGTGGAACTTCATGCCTCCAAGGAGGGCTTTTCCTTCAGAACAATCTCTTTTGAAATTTCATTGGTCACTTCCGACACTTCAGAAGTGGAATGCATGCCTCTAACGAGGGCTTGTTTATCACTGACTCTAACTCATCCCCATCGTAGTCTCCCTAGTCCAATAATAATTTATAAAATGATATCGGACTAATACTTCTGTTTTCACAAATGCACAGTTGGAAGTGTAGCTGCCCCTTCTGGTAAGTAAATTTCATTGGTTGATGTCGTGAAGATCTGTGTAACAATGCCAAAAGAGGTTTGACTTGTATTCTTTATTTTATTTTTTCATTTGCATTTCCGATGTGCTATGTCATTTGCGTTTCCGATTTTTCAGAAATCAAAGTTGTAGAATCAGAAATGAAGAAGAAGTTGGAGGAGATCGTGAAGGATATGACTGAGGAACGTTAGCAAACGTAAGCTGATAATGATCTTTTAAATGAAAAGCTGAGCTTGATACGACTGATCAAGTAGCAAAGAATAAGCTTGTTTGATATGGAGCAAATGAAAGAGATGCTAAAGCCAATCCCACTTCCGAAGGCAGCAGCTCCGACTCAAAAGGCGGATGCTCCTTCTACTTCTGGAACAGATGCTCCTGATTAAGCCAGTAGGTAATTTCTCTTGAAATTGTGTTCAAACAATTATAAACAATCTTTCCCCAAAGTCCAATTATATTGTGGCATTAAACAATTTACTTTTGTTTATGACTGATGATACTTTAACTTTGACTTTGTTGGAGCTGCATATGTTGCAGTCTTGAATATATGAATGCTTATGTATGCTTATGGATGTTTGTTTGAACTTCTTCTTTCTTTGCCATCTTTTGATATTATTTTCCTCATGGTTCACATAAGATGAGTCATATCGATATGCCCAAGGTAGATCACTTGCAGTCGAAATGCACTGTTTTTACACTTGCAGTTGCGAAGCGGTTATACACTACCTTTGCCATGTAGGGCTTTTTATGCTGTTGCTATTGACATTGATCTTTGCTTAACTCTTGCAAATATTCTTTAGAATTTCTGAGAAACTTCATGAGATCTCCTTCACAAGTACTTTTGATAAGATCCTTAATAAAATTAGCAAAACTTTAAAGAAAGCTGACACGTGCGTTTCCCCCTATCAGATGCGTCCACCTTCAAAGGGTTATAGCTACACGATGTCAATACCAATTTAAGAGTCAAGTTATTTTATTTTGAATTCAAATATTTTCCTTGTGGTATAAAAAGTCCTTACATCTTTTGGTAAGACTCAGTTGATCCATTTTCTTGAATGATCAACTCACAAGACCACTTCATAACATTAGCTATTCAGTAGCACTTGCGACCCTTAGAGAGCTTAACTTGGATCTTTTATTAATAATCATAACATGCCTTTGTCCACTTAAGTTTGGCCATCTCTCTTTCGGGCTTCTGTTAGCAACCGTTGTACTAACAAGGTGTCCGGCCTGATCACCTCTTCCCAACATGCACTCTTTAGTTACCAATGAGACAGGTGAGGACAAGAAAAGCTTTTGTTTTATCTTGGGTTACCCTTTATGAATAAAGAAGTAACAGCGATACTGCATCAATGAATCGGCATGTGATCCTTTTTCGATGCACCCGCTAGTGACTCATGAACCATGCTGTAGGAAGCGAAATGTTTCGCATGTGAATTCCTTTAGAAAGGAAATTTTCATTTGTTCGGCATAGATGCTCCCTTAGAAAAGGAGTCTTATCGTTTTTCGTTGCATGTGCATGTGTACACGTGTGTACATAGCTTATTCAAATAAACATTTCTATTAAGCTTTCTCATAGAAAGGAAATAAGCACTTGCATTGATCTTAATAGGCAAAGGGAACAAATGCACTTGTTCTTTTATAGAACTTATTATTGATCATGAATATAAAGATAAGATCACAAAGTTTCATTTTCTATCTCTCCTTGCAATCTTCATTTACAACGTCACATGTAGCACTTTCATGGTTTTCGATGGATCTTCATGTAATTTTTCAACAAGATGTGTCTTTGAACACCATGGCAGAATCTAGATATTCGCAACTGGTTTTTAGCTCCAACTATTTTCATGGTTTCGTTATGGTTCTTTCGTTATTGAAACGTACCATGAATTTTCAAGGCTTTAATCACCTCTTCTTCAGATGTTGTGCACTTTCGTCACTTCCTTGGTACAGTTCCGTTGTTGGCTGAATTGTCTCAGGAACTTGGTTCTTAAATCCTCAAAGCTGCTAATTTGTGCATTCGGAAGTGAATCGTACCAGACTCTGGCAGATCCGATAAAATTTTACACCAGCATGTGGCATCAAGTTTCTTCCGACCATCGTTCCAATCTTGCGGCTTTAAAGATGTGGATATCAGGTTCTGATAATCCATCAAATTTCTTTACGGATGTTGGTATCTTTAATTTTTTTTTTTAAATGTGGCAGTTGCGATCCATATGAAATCTCACTTCCACTTTGAATTGTTCTTGCATTGAGGCCGGAAAATAATACAAACTAGTCTAGTGTTTTTGAAAACACGAGGACCACTTGTTATAATGAGACTTTCTATGCCTTTCCAAGAAAGGGCTTTAACATAATTTGTGTAAGGCAAAGGAATTCGTTGTCATGCCTCTAATTAAGAGGGCTTTTCAAAAGCATTAGATTTCTCTTCAATCTTTCATCATAGCACTTCCGATGCACATGTACATTACTCGGAAGTGCATATACTAACATCTCATGAGGGCTTTAATAAGTGCATGTGAAAGCTTTTTTAAACAGATGCATGTGTACATGTACATGCACATACTCGTTTCTCTTCGTCAACAGATGCATGAGCATATGCATATGCTCATACTCTTTAATTTTTTTTTAGCTATGCACTTGAGAATGCTAGTTCATCCTTCATAAGGATTCTTCCTTGATTAGTGATTCAATTTGATAAGCTTTAGCTGCTTTTACATTGATACTGGGAAATAAGGCATAACTACTTCCGAAATACTTGCAGTAGCAAAGATTCTTCTTGTTACAATGAATTTGCATGTCTTTTTAAGGACTTTTTGTTCACAAGCAACGTCTCATTAATGTCTTAGGTTTGAGTTATCACTTCCGGCATTCATTTCCGCCCTTTGGAAGTTGAACTTTTATGCCTCTTTTCGAGGGATTTTTATTCATAAGCAATGTCTCATTGAGACTTGCTGACCACTTCTGTCGTTGGTATCCATCTCTTGGAAGTGAATCATCATACCTCTTGCGAGGGATTTTTATTCGTAAATGATCTCGTTTGAGATCTCATTTATAACTTCCGACTTTTTGAAAGCGTATCTTCATACCTCTATCGAGGGCTTCTTTTTATAGTAGTAAAAATCCAAAATGGATATTATACTTCATATAGATCTTTTATCATAGCACTTCCGATGCAAATACACATTATTCGGAAATGCATATGCGAGGCCTCTTATGTAGGCTTTGGTCGAAGCACTTCCGGGGCAAATGTATGCTACTAGGGGGTGCATATGCATAGGAAGATGTGATCATTTTTAGCTTGGCTGGTAGTTTAGCATTTGCAATCCAGTCTTCAAATTTGGAGTGTTCTCACATGGAGGCAGGAAAGTAGGGCACAAGTTCATCCGATGTTCTTGAAAACACGAGGACCATAGATCAAAATGAGATCACCAATGCCTTTTCTAAAGAAAGGACTTAGATCAAAATGAGATCACCAATGCCTTTTCTGAAAAAAGGTCTTATTATTACAGCACGACCGGTGTAAGCATAGCTTACTCGGAAATGAACGTATCAACGTATCAGCCTCTTATTAAGGTTTTTATAGTAACACTTCCGATGCAAGTGTAACTTACTCGGAAGCCTTCATTCAGTATCCCTTTTTGAGAGTTCTCATCATGACACTTCCGATGCAAGTATAACTTACTCGGAAGTGCATATTCATAATCTCTTCTTGAAATGATCATATGCATGAGCACAGGCAGGTGCTCATACTTCTTCTCTTTTTTTTTTTTACAAAATACTCAGCATGTGAGTGAGCCATTGGTATTGGCTTGTTGTGAGAATATTTTGAAAAAATCTCTTTCTCATCGGTTTCTATTTTCAAACCTTCTTGATTAATTAACTTCGTGTTTCGACCGGGTTCACAGCTTCGTTCAAAATTGATCCAAATCTCAAAATTTGCAAATTGGTGATCTTCAAGGCTCGCGTTCATCAGCTTCGAATTTTTATCATCATGAAACCACAAAGATATGAATCTACTTCTGATCTATTTTCAATTTCAAATTTCGTTGAATCCTTCCTCAAGTCATCCCGAAAACACATCAAAATGAATCTTGTTCGAACCCGTTTTCAATTTCGAACAATTTCCATCGATCGGGAGTACTACTCAATGCCAACAAGTTTGACTTTAAATCAAGTTAAACTGTTCTTACTTGGTCCAGAATTTGAGCATCAATTCGGATGTATTTGTGTTAACATTTGATTCCAGAAGCTTTAATACATCCACATGAATCTATTTTCGGTTTGCAATTAATTTTTTAACGGTGCTCTCACCAAAATCGAAAATTCACAGGTGATGTTCTTCATCCAAGGTCATCAATGGCAGAAACTTAAATACTCTATGATCCTTTCAAATCTGGTTTGATTACACTCGAATTCCAATCACGATATCATAGCAACTTTCAGAATCAGTTTTGGTTGAGTTTTCGTGAAAATCAAATTCACAATTCATCAAACGTTTGTTCATCGTTACCGTACTTTATCTCGATCTTCATATACACCCGAAACCCTATCAATATGGATCTAATTCTGATCGAAATCAAATTCCGATCACAGTAGCGGTTTCGGTTTTGAATTTCGTTAAGAATTCAAAAAGTTATTGCGATTTGAAGCTCATTCCATCTATATACATTCATACGCTATGTATTACGTATTAATACACACACATATATATATATATATATATATATATATATATCTTCTTCTTTTTTTTAACAAAAAATGATTCTAGCAGAAGTTCTTCATTCAAAAATCAGATTCAGAGAATAAGATGAAGAAATTATGATTAAACATAAGAATTCATACCTGAAAGAAGCTTCATTATTATAGATCTGAAACTTACCTTCTAGAAATCACCATAAGAGCTTGAATCAAGTTAATTCAACAAATATATTTTTCATAGACACCATAGCTTCATTCATCCCCAAAATCGTCTTAAATCTCCAAAGGAAAAGCAAAGTTCGTGTTAACTACCGGATGGCGCCAATTGATGAAGAATAAAATCCCACCGTAGAGGTAAGATTCGATCCTTCAATGATTAGAGAGAGATTAAGAGAATTGGAGAGGAAAGAGCGAGATCACGTTATATTTCATCCATCGAATCAAGGTTACAAGTGAAAAGGATTAATACAAGAGATCTAAGTAAAAACACCTAGTTAAAGGTGTAAAATCTGGGATCCTCTATTATGAGCCTATAAATGCCTATTTATAGTCTCTTAGCTGTAACTGCCTCTTGACACTTGCGCTTGCGTTCTCGGAGTTGTATCATTTGCACTTCCGTATGGGCTTCGCTCATCAGCATCTGCTGATCCTTTATGTGCACTTCCAGGTCCAAGTGCATCTGATTTTGACCCATCCTCATCAGGTGGGCCGGCATGCAAGGTGGCGGCGGTGGTGAGCGTGTCCGGAGGTGGTGGTGGCCCGTGGTGACGGGTGGTGGTGCTCAGTGGTTGGTCGGCTCGAGTCTCATGCAAACATGCAAAGGTGAGGGTTCGGTTTGGTTTTTAATCGTGAACGAATGCGATTAACGAGTGAAAAATTTTGGTGAGTTTTGGTTTTGAAAATTGGACATGAGTGATGATCTATGGTCAAGTCTAGATAAAAATATTTTATTCTTATTAAAAATGTTATACGATACGTTAAATAATTATTTAACAAAAAACGATTAAGTTTTTAGACAAAATGGTTAATATTTTCTACGCGTTGTTTTTTCACGTAAATATTAGACATCCGAGTTTACAAGTTGATATGTATATCAAATGTACTACAAGAGTGACGGAAATGATAAATAAAATATAAATTTTATTCTATTTTTATTATTGAAGTTCCATCGATAACAACTACTTTAATTTACCGTTTTATGGTGGTTTGATTATTGTTTTATCGTAGGGTCACGTCAAGACTATCAAGAGGTTGGGATAATACGTTATCTAAGTTAACAAACCTAGATCATATGCACAATTAACAAATAAGCACATAATTAAACGAGATTTTAGACTTAGGAAACTTACAGGTTATCACACCGGCGTCCAGAAGTTTAACAACTTCCTTTTTTACCACATCTTGTACGTTGGGGTTTACCCTACGTTGTGGTTGTACGACTGGTTTATATACGTCTTCCATTAAGATCTTGTTGGTGCAAAACGATGGGTTGATTCCTTTGATATCCGATAGTCTCCATGCTATGGCCTTTTTGTGCTTCCGCAAGATGGCTAGTTATGCCTCCTTTTTTGTGAGTTTAAGCGTGCAGAAATGATCACGGGGAGATTGCGATTGTCATCCATAAAGGCATACTCCAGGTGTTCTGGGAGGTCCTTTAGTTCCAGAGTTGGTTGTTCCGCAGCTGCCGGCTTGCTGTCAGAATATTCGTCTTCTGGGTTGGCGTGAATAGCGTGGATTGACTCATGTGCCTCGTGATTAGGAGACGGGTTTGTCTCCTCTTCTAGGACTTCCTGGGTGAGTTCTTCTTCTACTTCTTGAAACCAAGGAGGGTCATCAGACGCAGGGTATCCGATGGATCGCTCAATCTTGACGGATAGCCTTTGGTCACCCAGCTGTAGTTTCATCTCTTCCTTGTCTGGGTTGATCATGGATCTCCAAGTCACTAGGAGGGGTCTTCCGAGAGTTAAAGGGGTATCATCAAGGATGATGAAATCAGAGGCGATGTTTACATTGTCGACACAGATTAAAACATCTTTGATTACTCCTTTGGAAAGTCGGTGAGAACGATCAGAGAGAATGAACGGTAGGCAGAAAGGGGTCATTTCTCCTAGCTCTAGTTTATCAAGCAAGTAAGTGGGCATCATATTTACAAGCAAACTATCATCAATTGTGGCAATTTGTATCTTCTTTTTGATAAAGCATGGCATAGAATTTTTATCATAAATTTGTTTAAAGTATGATGATTGTTCTTTTGTAAGTATTACCTGCTGTAATTCTTTTAGCTTAGGCGAAGTAAATAATTCCTTGAAAAATCTCGCATTTGTTGGCAAATTAGCAGGACTTTCAAGAGAAGGTGGAGAAATGCATACCTGGGTTGGAAGGGGTTTACTCTTACCGTTATTTGTAGCTTCATTTGGCCTTGGCATTTCTTTCGCTTTCTGTATTGATTCATCGACTTGGGTTTCTAGATCAGGAAGGGAAGGGGTTGCGTCCAACTCCTTTGCTTCGGGATTTGTTGAAATGTTTGCTGGAATGACAAAATCTGGTGGAATCTCTTTGATCATGACTTCTTCTTCATCCTCCTCCTTTATATGACTAAATTAGTCCTTGAGAACCTTTATATGTTCTAACATTTGCTTTGTGGTTTCTTCCAGGTTTGACTTAGTGTGGATACAAGGAGGTCCTTCTGCATGAGGTGTGTGAGCAAAGTGTGTGCTTTGCGGGTTTTGCTCTTTACATTTAATACAAACAAAGAAAAAGTCATGGGAACAAGCGGTAGAGTTTGAAGTGGATGGTTCGTTTTCATAATCTCGCGTCCCAATATTTTCCTGCCAACTATTCTGTTTAAGCTCAGGTTGGTTTATGTTTTGACAAAAACTATTGTTGTTTAGCGAAGATTGTGAAAAAGAACTAAGACGGCTGGTTGGCTCAACTGGTGGTTTATCCACTCGCAAGAACGCGGGCGTTCCTGCTAGTATGTAGCAGTATCGAGAGTAATGGGAACCATCGCAGATTTTGCACCAAACAGACTGAGGCCATCCGTCATTATAACCGAAATATTCCTCCGGATTTGAATCCATCCTTGTAATATTTCTCAGAGAATGGTAGGAAGAGAGAGGATAAAAATAAAAAAATTTAAGAAAAAACTAAAAATATTTAAGAAAAAATAAAAGAATAAAAAAAATTCTAATCTAATCTATTGACTAGGCTGCTAACTTGGACCTTTTTTCAAATCCTCGTTTGTGTCCCCGGCAACGACGCCAAAAAAGCTTGGTGTGTGCTGAGTTGTTCTAAAAGTATGGCAATTTATCATACCTATGTAGCATCTAAAGCTTTAAAATTTATAATACATGATTTACTTGACAACTACCATTTCAGCACATTACACGGGCAAGTATACCCATCGTGGAGCAGCAATAATAGTGGTAAGTTGAATCGGGGTTGATCAGGACACAATGGAAAATGAGAGCTTTGAATACTCAGCCTGCTGTTATCATCTAGCCAAATCTATCTTTTAAGTTAAAGAAAATAAGAGAAAAAAAAACTTAAAACAAAAGAATGTTAATAAGATGGTGTTTAAAGAAATGTAAATCGAAGTTAATATTGCTTGGGAGAACTTACTAGTGGTTAGGGAGAGCTAAGCAGTTACTTATATCCTTGCTTAAGATTGTTCATTGGCAGGAGGTTGGCCACCTTTCGGCCCTCTTTAGCTATCTCACCATCCAACTGCTAATCGTCTGCGAGGAGTACGAATGCCGAGGGAAGGTGCTGCCAGTGGACAAATGAAGTGGTGTAATGCCTGATTAATTTATTATAAAAACGCCGTCATGAACCGGCTGACTTACTGTACTCGACACGCCGTCATGAACCGGCAGGGGAACAACCCTGCGTGCCTGATTAATTTATTATAAAAACGATCTTTTAAAGGGGATAAGGTCAGTTCCATACACCGCTCTCGCGTAATGTACGCCTGACCAGAGCCAAGTTCACGAGCACGTACCTCTCGGTCCCGTGAAGTGACAAAATATTACCAACCCACGTTCCTAACCAAAGACTTTCAGCCCGCACATGCGTGGTCAGCCGAGTTTGCTTACATAGACATAAGGAACTCAAACGTATCATGTAGCATGGGGCGCGAGTCACCTTTCGGATCATGCATCGTCCCCCGACCGAGTGTCACGGGTCCGGCCTTTGGGATTTTGACTCCCCAAATGGTCTGTGATACGTGAAGCATGCTTGGTTCAATAAATAAATAATATACTTTCAATAAAAAGGATTTTTATAAAGTCATTAAACACACTTTAAGCGAGGCTATGAGGTTGTTAACCAACCCGCCAAAGGTTTGTTACTTCCCAAGAAAGTATAAGAGTTTAGCCAATCATGGCTTTAAATATTTGCTTAAGAGAAAAAGAAGATTTCATAGACAAAAGCTTGCTAATTCTTACTTAAGTTAATGTTCTTACAAACTTGATTACAAGACTTAAAAACGACCAAATGACTCAATACTAGGGGAAGAAGAGAAGAATTGAGCAAGGAAAAGTGAAGGAGGAGCTCGGCTTTTTAGGCAGAAATCGGACTCGAGCACGGGTCGTGCTTGGGTGGGCACGGGGGCGTGCCATGTCAGATGAATCTTCAATACTGCACAATGTCAGACGGCACGGCCCGTGTGAAGTTGGGCATGGGGCGTGCGATGTCTGAAGGTCTGTCCGCTTGGTCAAAGGCACGTGGCATGCTAGATGGAGCACGGGGTGTGTTGTGTCAGTGAAGAGGCATGGGGCGTGCTGGCCTTGTTGGTCTCGGAACTCTGTATTTTTTTCTTCTATTTTTTACTGTAATTCATTCCTTTTGCGACTTTTGCCTTCTCTAACCCTGAGAAACTAAGAGGAAAACAAAATAGACTTGTTTTTATGTTGGTAACTCAGACTTGTGCTGGTTCATGGAGAATATTTGGTATGAAAATGTAAATAATTTTTTGTTCATCAATAGTGTTTGATGCTTAGAAAATAGATTGTTCTTGACATGTTTATGTTCTTGATAATAGTCTTTGATGTGGTTGTTTGATGCTTGATTAGTATTTAGATTAGTAACACTACTGTTCTTGACAATAGTGTTTGATGCTTAGAAAATAGATTGTTCTTGACATGTTTATGTTCTTGATAATAGTCTTTGATGTGGTTGTTTGATGCTTGATTAGTATTTAGATTAGTAACACTACTGTTCTTGACAATAGTGTTTGATGCTTACAAAATAGATTGTTCTTGACATGTTTATGTTCTTGATAATAGTCTTTGATGTGGTTGTTTGATGCTTGATTAATATTTAAATTAGTATTGTGATTGTTCTTGACAATAGTGTTTGATGCTTAGAAAATAGATTGTTCTTGACATGTTTATGTTCTTGATAATAATCTTTGATGTGGTTGTTTGATGCTTGATTAGTATTTAGATTAGTATTGTGATTGTTCTTGACAATAGTGTTTGATGCTTCATGGTAGATTGTACTAAAGAAATGGAACAAAAAAGCCTAGGTCTAATTGGAGGCTAGATCACGATAAAACTTTTCTAGAATCATGTATCCATGAAATTTTACTTCATGGCCGTGATGGTTGGGAGTTTGAAAGCAACATCTTGGAAGAAAGTTGCAGAAAAGTTCAAAACAGAAAATGCTTTTATTGTGGACCAAAAGCAAATGAAGGACCGCTATGATTACTTGAAAAAAAAGGTTCACAACTTGGAACAAGCTTAGGAACAAAACTAGAAATGTGTATTATTCTGTAACAAACACATTTAACATAACGGAAGAGGAATTGCAACTTGAGATCAAGGTAACTTTATATATATTTATATATGTACATATATATATATATATATATATATATATTTCAATTGGCTTATAGTAATATATTATTATTTTTGGTTATAGTCCAACAAAAACGTAGAAACTTTAAGACGGGCACCACTAGATCATTTGGATTTGTGTATTCAATTGTTTGAAGGGTCTACTTCAACTGGCATTGATAGTTGGGGCCGTCTTCTACACTTCCTCGTACTTTTGTAGAAGTGTTTGATCAAACTGGTCCTGAGGACTTTGATGACACTTAGATGCACCTTGTGGTTAGTCAAGAGACTCCTAATCGCTCCAAAGATAAAAGAACACCACCGAATCAAGGTGGTAGTGAAGAGTCTTCTGTCAAAAGAAAAGCATCAACTCAAGGAGTTGGTGAAAATTCAACTTCCCGGCCTAAAAAAGGAAAAGGCAAGGAAACATTCAAGTCAAAAGTCTTAGAAGTTGGGGATGATATTAGGAGGGTGGCAAACATGTTGATTGAGAAACATAATGATATGAAACTAAAAATGCTAGAGCGGATGGATCGTGATCAGTTCGACATCATTGTGTAAGCTAAACGATTAACAATTCGTGTAAATAAAACTCAATCTCTCATTCATAAACGGGTATGCATTACAAAGAGACTCAGAGTTGTTTCATACTACAAAACACACACATAAGCAAAACTCGTTACATATTTCAAACCTATCAACCTATTTATAGAGACACTGCTGTCCGAACCCTTCAGCTGGTCCGAACCCTAGGTTCGGCCTAGGTTCGGCCTGGGTTCGACCAGGGTTCGGCCTACAGGACTTGGTTGAAATCTTGAACTCTTCAAAAGCTTTGCCTGATCTAGCATGTTGCCACATTCAGGTACTAACAAACTCCCCCTTGACAAATGCTAGACCATTCTTCATCATTCTTGAACATTAGCCTCCATCCCAGTCCATGTCAGCTAGTGATTTTTCTCGGCATATATATTGAACGCAAAGCATATCCGAATCACCCTCTGAAATTGCAACGCTTCTTTCATGAAATCAGGATGGAACAAGATCTGATTATGATATAGCACATCAATATCAGCCTTGGATAGGTTTATCAGCCACATTGGATCATAGATCCTCACAACTCTGTTCTCATCTTTCAGCACAATAACAGCTTCTCCAGTCTTCTCATTATAATACCACCATCTCAGGTCTTTGATGAAATCTAATTCCAATTTCAATATAGGAATCTTCTTCATAACCTTTGGCTTTTTCTTGAAGACAAACACAATCAGGTTCTTTCCCGTTCTCTCATGAATCTTAGTTGCATGCTCACGCCTCTTGGGTTTCTGAGGTATCAAATATTGAAAACCTTCAACACATTCTTTCTCAATCTGCTTTTTAAAGAAGAACCCTCTCTAATCATTGCCATAATTGCAAAATGGTTTCCGAGTCAGTTCCCGAATATCCAAACTGGTAAAGACTCGAAATCTCTTGACCTCTTGAAATATTGAATACCGTGTTGACGTTTGATTGCATAACACCTCAAACTCTCAGCGTACATCCTGCTTATAATTTCCCCTAAAGCTTGACCCTTGAATCTGACATGCCTTTTCTGCTCGATCAGTTTAGGAGGTGGAACATAGTTGTATTGAAACTCCTTCAAATACTCATTGTACATCTGACGTTGTCTTTGTTCCTTTGCCTCCTTGGAAACTGGGTCTTCAGGTATTTCAACTTCTTTCTTCTTTAACCTCTCTTCAGCTTCATCACCTTTTTCTTTTGGAAAGAATTCAAAATCATCACCAGCTTGGTTGTTATTGCTAAAATCTGAGTACATACCAGGATACTCTTCCTCGGTAATGTCTTCAACCTCAACTTCTTCATCAAACATATCTTCCTCCAACTCTGGCTCTGATTATTCAAATTTCTCAGGTGTCTTTTCAGAAGCCTTCTTCAACTCCTCGTCGTTTAAATCAAACTCTGCTTGAAGCTGTTCGGCTATAAGTTCACCAACAAATTCACCTTCTTCTAATGTTTGCAACATTTGTTTGAACTCATCCAAACTCACTGTAGCTCCCTGGGATGTAGATGTCCCAGCACCCGAACCAGTGGTTCCAGTCGGGCCTGATCCTCCACCAACATTCCCTTGAGGATCATCTTAATCAGGATCATCATTAAAATAATTCATATAATCCTCTTGACAACCATCACGAGACCCAATCTCCCCCTGATCTTTAAATTTCTTCATCAAGATTTTTATTTGCTCACTCATCTCGAGAAGCAGAGCACTCTGGGTCTGACTAGCCATATTCAAACGTATAATCTCCCGATCTTTAGTCGAGTCCCAACTTTGCAATTGCAGATAATATCTCTGAAAGGTAGTAATCATCTGACCTTGAGATTCATTTTGAGCTCTTAATTCATCATGACTTGATCTCAGCTTAGTAATCACCTTCGATTGCTCTTCAGTCTTAGCTTTCAAACTATTAATCTGGGATTGTTGATCAGTTAAAGCATACTGAAGGATACTGGCCTGAGAAAAGGACACATAACCTTCATCTAGATTGAAATTGACTTCTAGTGTTGATTGAGTTGAAGCTGTAGCTGATGTAGCTGTTGAGAACACAGGAGTTGTGGGTGTTGAACCCATAGGCTGGTTAACATACTGAGCACCAGCACTTGCTGAAGGTGTTGTGCTAACAGTTGTGGATCGAGTTGCATTCATCAGGTCTTGCAGAAAATCTGATTGACTAACCCCTTGAAAAACATCATTATGTGCTGTAGTGACAGAAGTTGTGGTAGTTGTTGTCATTTCTGGCAAAGATATAACTGGACTTGCAGAAGAAGTTACACCGGAACGAGGCTTCAAAATAAACTGTGCACCTTTCTGTTTCTTTCCTCTTCCACCAGCAGAAACTGACTTCTTCCTCTTCTTTGATGGAGTTACTAAAGAAGTAGCAGTTACCGGTTGTTTCCCTTGCCATGACTTTCTTCAGCAGTGGGATTGTAATCTTCATCTGACTCGGATGAGGCTACAACATCGTACACACAATCTTTGTAACGAGCGTTTCTTTTCTTCAAACTGGTACAATACGCGAAATGTTCTTCGCTACCTTTGCTCACCTTTACATACTTGGAATTGATCTTGATGCGAACAAACGGATCGTTTGTATCAGACCCATCCTCAGAGTTAGCCCCCAAATTCACAAGCTCATCTTCATCATCAGATTCATCTTTATCAATCAAAGTGTTAACTGCTGGTGTCTTAGACACACTGACAGTCGCATGGACTTCTTGTGTTGAGACCACCGGTTCTGAGACAGGAGGTTGTGAGACAACTAGTTCTTGGTTTATGGGTTCTTGTACAACTGGTATTCTTTATTTTGGTCTTTTAACTTTTTCTTGTTGTGGTAGCTGATTCTGTTCTATAATCCAACTATAATCTAAGTCTTCTGAAACACTTCCCGATGGATGACGAACTGCACCCTGAGCTGGTGCCACATAATTGGGATTAGCCAAATGACCAATCAGTCTCTTCAGTTTTGGTTGTTCTGCAGGAGTCTTTTTCTGGTAAGAAGCCAACGCACCCACACTAGCGTCGTTCATATGTTTCAACTCCATATTTTGATCGTCAAGCTTCACTAAATCTGGATATAGATCATCCAAAATCAGCTGAAGAAATCTTAGATACAACGCTGCTTTCTTGTGCTTTTGAGTCAGATTATCTCTCATGTAGTGAAAGATTAATCCAGCAACGTTGTATGGGCGATTCATTACCAAGGCATTTAGCAATGAAAGCATCATCTGGTTGACTTCATCATGCCCTGAAAGACGGTGCCCCAGACACAGCAGCAACACATGCACCAGATATTTGTATGGAACACTAAGCGATGATTTGTAAATCTAATCCTTACTTGGATCATTAGTATACCAAATCCGCTTCAACAGTGCACATTATCAGCTTGTAGAAATTCTAATGGTGTTGTTGTTGCGTCAGCAGTCAGCTTCAAGACTCTTCTTATATCAGCTTCAGTGAACTCTACAGTTCGATTCTGAACCGTTGCAGAAATTCTAATAGGATCATCCGTGATTGTTCTTGCGGTACTCCAGAATTCCACCAGAATATCACGATACACATCACACGATTGTGTGATTGCATAATGAATCCTCGATCGGTGTAAAAAGTCAAATATTCCAGATCCTCCAAATTTAGCGAGCTTAGATCGAGCAACGCCAAGATAAGCACATACATTATGTTTGTCACCAACTTTCAAATCGTCTGCCATATCTGAAACACATAAAATGAAAGGTTCATTAAATTCCATGTTATTGTAAGGACCAATTTCACGTCAAGAATCCCGATCTTGAGCTCGAACGTATTCGAAAAACCCATAGGGGATGATGATCAAGGAGATGAAGAATCAAAGATAATCATAAACACAAGAAAGATGATGAAATAGTCGAATGATTACAACATAGAAATCATGACAAACACTCTCTAATCGAAATCCATGACTCTCTTTCTCTCTCTCTCTCTCTCTCTCTCTAGAATGGAATCTCACACCACTCTACAAAATATCATCATCTCCACACTCAGAGACTCTTCTTGTAATGGGGTACCCTCACTATATATATAGTGAGGGTGACTAACAAGTAAAAAACATAATAAATGAACAAAATACAAATAAACTCAAATAACATAAATATTCATTAAATCCAAGTTGATTTAATTAATCCGAAGCTTGACTCGCTCGAACCGATCTTCAGTTTGACTTTTACGTTGACCGTTGACCCGAACGGTTGACTTTTCCAGAAAACGGTCTTCGGTCCAATCTCGCAAGCCTCGAGCATCACAACCCAGTGTCTAAACCAATTCACGATGGATTCTTCATTCAAATGCTTCGGTAATCAGATTTATTGGCGTCAGTCACACAAATTTTAGTTCCAATATATTCCCCTTTGACTGATGCTTTCAAATCTGGTCAACTGCTGAAGAATCGCTTTGTCGTACATCTTCAATGAGAAACTGATAAACCGGAGACACTCTGTTGTAGAAATTCCCCCTCTGAATAAGCTTTTTTTGTTCTCGTTTCTCCAGCCGAGAGCCAAGTGTTCCGCTCACTCGGTTCACACGGTCAGGTACAATACTGAGAAAATGCTACATCTCGGAGTCCAAACCGTAACAAACTGAATCAGATAAACCAGTCAATCATCGAACATGCTCCAACTTCAGATAATCGACCCGATAATCCAGTTCCATAATAATTCCTCCTATTTCTCTAAATCTCTCCAAAAACATCTAGTGGAAGCGTAAAAATCAGATGTGGTGAGTTGAACCGTCGCGACGGTTGCCTAGAGAAACTAGATAAACAATCTTGCGCAAAAAACGGAAGTCGGATGCTAACAGTTGTGAATAATCCGCGTGACTGAGGTTGGATGCGAAAATAAAGATAAGTGTCAAATCTGTGAAAATCTGAGATCCCGAGCGAAAATTATCATAACCGGAGTCTTCGTAATTTTAGGCGAAGAAAAATGAGCTCGGAAAAATATTCCGTGAAGATTTCTGAGAAAACGGTGCAACCTGAGAAATTCCGTTAATTTTCATCAAGAAACGGCCCTCCGAGAGATTTACGGATAAATTCCAATAATTAACTGAGATTCCAGTTAATTTGGTTAGTTGACATCTGCGCTGCATCAGCTAAAAATAAACCGTGAGACATAACGAGAAAGCTGAATAATTAACCGGATAATAAAGCTAACTTGTCAGTGGTCGATAGCAAACGTGTGTGTGACGTCAATAAATGAGAACCCCAATAGAATGGAATAAATCCTTGACCAATAAAAATTTTGCAAATTCCGTTCGGGCGTTATCTCGTAAGTATCGTCGAGAAACTAATAAGAAAATACCCGTATTAAACGAAATAATGCAGAAAATATTAATTAAAAAAATCCTCAAGAGAACCATAATCCATGTGATCCTTAACCAGCCAATCAGAATCAAAGCTACAAAAACGATCCAACAGCAAGAAAAGAAATTGATCTACGGGTTCAGAATCGTGATCCATGTGTTTGGCGGCTACCCAATCAAAATTCAGCAAGAGAAACATACCAACGATCCAAGGGTCTAGATAGGGGAGATCCAACGGTGGGGAGAGCTCGATCCGGATGACATGGTTTCTGGCAAATGAGAGGCCAACAACAGCAAAGGCCACTAACGACTCTTTTCTTGTTAGGTGGGACCACGCCCTTTTCCTTTGAGCCAATGAGCTGGTGGCAACCCATATACACACAACGGATCTTTAATACTGCTGGGTCCCACGGTCTTAATTTCAACCAATTGAAAAACGACAATAGCAAAAAGGTCAGAATATTTGACCGAAAAAGAGGAGAGAGACATTCTCTTTGGCCAAATAGTGAGTTGCCACCTCATCGTCTCCTTCAAAACCTGCGAAACCATAAATCTCTATCGGAATCCCACCGGAATATCGTAACCTCACTAGCAACCCGTAAAACACCCATATCTTCGTCGTTTCTCGACCGTTTTTCACAAATGTTATATCCCTGGACTCGTAGCTTCATGCTTTACAATCCTGGTCGACCAAAATCCACTGAAACGATCTAGAAAAAAATCCATATTCAAGTTCACTAAGCTCGATTCAAGTCCACTAAGCAAACATCAAGTTTGCTAAGCTCACTGAGAAGTTCGCTAAGCTCGGAAGTCCGCTAAAGCAAACAAGTTCGCTAACAACAGATGAAGTTCGCTAAGCAAAACAGAAGTTCCCAAAGCCTTGAACAAGCTCGCTAGGGCAATCTTCAAAGCTTCAAACAGTTAGAAAAATCTGGAAAATGATGAACATGAAGAACACTTACTTGGTGAACTCGAATTTGCCCAGAAACGAAAGGAAAACCCATTATGATGCACGAAATGTGAAGCCAAACTATTCACGACCATGTTATGGCCACCAACACTCCATAAACAGTAGCAAATCGGATCAAAACAGCCCCCAAAATCTGGAAATCCTCAAGAACACGAAGAACACCAAGAACACGCACTAAGTGTGTGTTTTTCCAGATCTGCTAAAATGCTTGAGATTGAGACGAAACAGATGCTTCCAATGGATCCGGAACGCAATTTCCACTATGAATCATGCTTTGTTTCATCTAAAAACACGAAGAATAACCCAGAAAACAAAGAATCAAGCCCGAAAATCTTCAGAAACCGAAAAAACGGTAAAAACTCTAACAGCTTCAAAAACAGCTCGGATCTTCAAATTTTCACCATATTTGAACATGTAGAAGAACAAATAACATTAAGATGAACTCCATAAACAATAACCTAACATCAAACAACATCAGATCGGTCCAGAATCATCCAAAATGAAGAAAAAAGAAGAAAAAGTCTCCAAAGTGGGTTTTCTCATCTTCACTCAATTTAAGCTCAAAATCAAGATTCGAGTGATCAGATTCATCGTGAGAAGAAATCTAATCGGTTACCTCGCTCTGATACCATTTGTAAGGACCAGATTTGAGCATAAGTTTCTCATATGATTCATCACACAAGTGCGGAAATCATGTGTGATGGTCAATTTCGGTTGAATCTGCATCAATGCTCACCCATTGATGATTTCTAAAGCTCAAGAACACACACTACACCAAGAACACACACACAAAAATGATCTCTCTGTAGAATAATCCAGGAGTGGCATTAATGCTCTGATACCATTTGTAAGGACCGATTTCACATCAATAATCCCGATCGTGAGCAAGAACGAGGGTCGAATGAGAAAACCCGAGACGATGATATGGTGAAGAATCAAAGATAATCATAAACACAAGAAAGATGATGAAATTGGTGAATGATTTCATTAGTCGAATGATTACAACATAGAAATCATGACAAACACTCTCTAATCGAAATCCATGACTCTTTCTCTCTCTCTAGAATGGAATCTCACACTACTCTACAAGAAATCATCATCTCCACACTCAGAGACTCTTCTTGTAATGGGGCACCCTCACTATATATATATATATAGTGATGGTGACTAACAAGTAAAAAACATAATAAATGAACAAAATACAAATAAACTCAAATAACATAAATATTAATTAAATCAAAGTTGATTTAATTAATCCGAAGCTTGACTCACTCGAACCGGTCTTCCGTTTGACTTTTACGTACCCGTTGACCCAAACGGTTGACTTTTCCAGAAAACGGTCTTCGGTCCACTCTCGCAAGCCTCGAGCATCACAACCCAGTCTCTAAATCAAATAACGATGGATTCTTCAGTCGAATGCTTTGGTAAACAGATTTGATGGCGTCAACAGTTATTAACAGATATTCACCAATTTCATTAGTTCGTTGTGGTTCGCATAAACAAGTAACTTTTTAGTCAAAAATTTATTTTATGCGAACCTGGTCCGAACCTAGTCCGAACTTGGTACGAACTCTGATGAATGTCCGAACCTGGTCCGAACCCTATGGTCAACATTGACCTTCGGTCAGTGTCTGAACCCTATGGTCAACCATCCGAACTTTGGACGAACTTCGTCCGAACTCCAGGTTCAGAGTCCGAACTTCAGGTTCGGAGCCTGGCGATCTCCAAGAGATTTGAATCTCAAACATTTGAAAAAGACCAAAACAAGTTTCTAAACTTGAACCCTTTGAGCGGTTTTTGACAACGAATCCATAGACACTCTTTTTAACTTCTGAAATCATGTTTTAAGTGGTTAATTTTTAGATCTATGGACCGAAAACCCTTGGGACGATTTTTCAAACAAAAAATCCACAAAATGTGACTAAACACGACAATCAAACACACCAGTGTACTCGGAATCACAATACCTACCTAAACCCGGTCTCAGAATTGTCAAATATGCAGTCAAACAAATTATTGAAAATTTTACAAGAGTTCGGTATCAGTTCGGAGTAAAGAGAAATAGTGAAGTCCGAACCTCAAGTTTGGAAATATATAGCCAGAGGAGTTCGGACGTCCGAACTCTGTCTGAACTCCACGTTCGGTTTGAGACTTTCTCCGAACTCCGTCCGAACTCGACCTTCGGTTTGAAATTTTTCTCCGAACTCTGCCCGAACTCCACCTTCAGCCAATCCGAATGTGGTCTGAACTCTGTCCGAACTTAAGGTATGGACAGTTTTTCAAAATTTACAATTTGACCCCTAAAATTTGATGAATCTTCAAATTGAACCCCAAAAGTTTTAAGTTTTATCAATTTTCAACAAACTTTGTTCAATTCGATGATGAACTTTCTGAATTCAAGTCCATTTGGTTGTATTTGGCACAATAATGATTTTTCACTATCGGTTGATCGAAAATAAAATGGAAACAAAATCTTTTTGATTTTTATAAAATTTTCAAAAACAGTGAAAATCTTTTTGGATTTTTATAAGATTATGCTAAAACACACCTAAAATCTTTTTAAGATTTTCAGATATTCAAAACAAATAACCAAACAGAAATGAAACAACAGAATTAAAGGATAAAATAACTTAAATTTTTGTGAGAAAGATCCAGACACGAGATCATATCAGCCAATGTGCATCAGGCACACTTCAATTTCAATTTCAATTTTAATCAGCATGCAAGTCAAATTGGCAGCAAATACAACTTTTCATTTTATTTCAGCTCAGGCATATCAAAATAGCTTTCTGATATTTTAAGATATGATTTAACAAGCATTGACAAAATGATAGCCCACACAATTGGAAATACTGGTAATCTGGCTTATTCTATTTTTGGATTTTTTTAGAATTCTGATTTCCACTGAGATTTATCGTCCATGGTGTTTCATGCAAAAATAAAGCAGAACCCTAAACAAACAACAATCAGGTCGGCTGGTAGGCACGCAGAGAAAGTCCGATTGTTTAGGAAAATAAGAAATAGAAAATAAAGCAGAAATTGTATAATCTAACAACAATCAGGTCGGTACTCCCGTACACGCAGAGAAAGTCCGATGGATTATACGAAACACCAAAGAAAATAAAGCAAAACGTCAAACGAACACCAATCAGGTCGATCTTTCGATACGCAGAGAAAGGCCGATCGTTTGACAAAATAAAGAAAATTAAACAAGTTGAAATTTTTGCAAAATGAAAGCATGCATACACCAGAACATCTCTTATTCTGGCTTTATCTATTTTCATTTTTATTTGCCAAAATAACACAGCATCCATCATGATGTGCCTCACAATAATCAAGCATAATTTTTATGTTTATATCTTACTAGCCTATATCAGATTTGCCTTCACGCATTCAACTAACCAAACAAGTACCTACAGCCTTTATTTTTTCTTTATCCATGATTGATAACACACGCTGATGTAATATCATTTCTCGCTTGGTCGGATCAATTTCTCAATTTTTAATTTTTCAAATTTTTTATGCTTTTTGCATTTTTCTGATTTTTTTTTTATGCTTTTTGCATTTTTCAATTTTTTTTTTATATTTTCTGATATATCTCCCCCTAAAATACAAAACTCTATTTTTAGATTTTGTAATAAGAAAGGAAACACAACGAAAAAGTAAAGCAAAAGAAAAAATTGATCAACCGGCAGCTACTAAGCTGGAACTTTTTGTATGCCGTTGATCTGCAAAAGATATCGAAAGCGGGTTTTGTCAAAAGCCTTAGTAAAAAGGTTCGCTTTTTGAAAATCAGTGTGGATCTTTTGCAGATCAATCAAGTGTTTCTCATAGCAATCACGTATAAAGTGATAGCGGATGTCGATGTGTTTTGTTTTAGAGTGATGAACGGGGTTCTTAGTAATACATATGGCAGCCGAATTATCTATATGTATAGGCGTAGTAAGAAACTGCAAACCGTAATCCCGCAATTGCTGTTGAATCCATAAAACCTGTGAGCAGCAACTAGCAGCCGCAATGTATTCAGCTTTTGCAGTAGACGTAGCAACGTATGTCTGTTTCTTACATTGCCAAGACACCAACCTATCAACTAGGAATTGACATCCGGCTGTGGTTGACTGGAAGTTAATCTTGCAACCGTCGTAATCTGAATCCGAGTAGGCAGATAAGTCAAACTTATCATCATGAGGATACTAGATCCCGAGATCTGTGTTACCCTTCAAATAAGCTAGAATTCTTCGATCCGCATTCAAGTGTGATAACTTCGGAGCTGCTTGGTACCTGCCACACAAACAAACTGCAAACATTATATCAAGACGACTAGCTGTTAAGTACATCAATGAACCTATCATTGCCCTATACAAAATGGCTTCAACTGCTTCACCATCTTCATCAGGACAAAGGCCATGCGATAGCTGAATCGGAGTTCCCTTAACATGAACGTCGTCAATTTTGAATCGGCTCAAGACATCCTTCTCATACTTCGTTTGATGTATGAAAATCCCTTTAGCAGATTGTTGAACTTGTAAGCCCAAAAAGAACGACATTTCTCCCATAGAACTCATCTCAAACTTGGTTTGCATCAACGTCTCAATATCTTTTGAAAGTTGTTCGTTTGAGCTACAGAAAATAAAATCATCAACATAAATTTGCACCAACAGCAGATCCTCCCCCGTTTTCCGACAAAACAAAGTACAATCAACCAACCCGTGCTTAAATTCATTTTCCAGTAGATAAGTGGACAAAGTCTCATACCAAGCTCGAGGAGCCTAATGGAGACCATAAAGTGACTTGTCCAACTTATATACCTTCTCCGGATAATCAGGATTGTAGAATCCCGGAGGTTGTTTGACATAAACTTCTTCTTTGACTTTGCCGTACAAAAATGCACTTTTGACATCCATCTGGAAGACTTTGAATCCACGATGTGCCGCATATGCCAAGAAAATACGTATTGCTTCGATTCTGGCAACCGGTGCGTACACTTCATTAAAATCAATTCCTTCTTCCTGAGAAAACCCTTGCACAACCAAACAGGGTTTGTTTCGGACTATCACTCCTCGATCGTCTCGCTTGTATTTGTAAACCCATCATGTTCCGACGGTTCTTTACTTTCGACTAGTAAATCTTCCAAGCTTTTTAAATTGTAACAACTCTTCTTGCACTGCCTCCACCCACGAACCACCTTTTAATGCTTGATCAACATTTGTTGGCTCGATCTGGGATAGAAAGCATGAATAAAAAGCTTCATCTTGAATACCCGATTCCCTGATCGTAAGTAAAGCACTGTTCTCGATTTGATGTCTCGTTCTCACTCCTTCATTTAAATCACCTAAAATATTATCTTGTGGATGATAGGTGTTTATCCGGAGCGTCTGATGAGTAGGAACAATAACACTCTCGTCCAGATTCGAAAAATATCATTCTCAGCCACATCGTTGTTATTAGAACTACTTCCTGGGTGTGAAATAGCTTGAACAACTTCAATCTCGGGTTGACCAGAAGTGTTTATAGGTTAAACAACTTGCGTGACAGAATTATCAACCGGATCTGAAGTAGCTTCATGAAGTTCATGTTCATCATCAGAAGACAGAATATCAGCATCTAACATGGTTTCAGCAGTTGTTTCAGTTAAAACATCATCAGCGATTGGTATTTCTGGAACAACAAACGGAGATACAATTTTCATAACCGAAACATCACCTTGAAGTTCAATATAGCAGGACATAGGTGATCATCGGTTTCTTCTGGTGTTGACTCACATGATTCAAAAAGACCTTTGTAGTCAAACATCCAATCTGGTCCAACTCCTTTGGGCGGTAATGTATAAGATTGAAAATCTACATGTAAAAACTCCTCCACTGCACCCGTCTATTTATTGAAAACCCTTTTCTTCTGATTTGAATACCCGACAAACAATCCTTTAAAGACTTTGTCTTCAAATTTGCCGGCAGACTTTAATACTGTGCAGGGACACCCAAAAGGTTCCAGATAATAAAGATTCGGCTTGTGATTCTTTAGCAATTCATAAGATGTCTTGCCAAGTCTTTTCACTGTAAGGACACGATTCAGCACATAGCATGCTGTGTTGACAGCTTCAGTCCAGAAATTCACGGGAAGCTGAGCATCAGCCAACATCGTCCTAGCCGTTTCAATTATCGTGCGATTCTTCTGTTCAGCAACACCATTTTGTTGTGGTGTATACGGAGTACTAAACTCATGCACAATATACTTCTCTAAACAAAAATTTTGCATCGTTGTATTCATAAAGTCCGTGCCATTATCGCTGCGAATTTGTCTCACCTTCAACTTGTAGTAATTTTCCAAATAATTGATCAAGTTGATGAGAATTCGAGATGTTTCACTTTTAGCTACTAGAAAATCCACCCAAGAAAATCATGAATATTCATCAGTGACCACCAAACAATACCAATGCCCGGAAATGCTTTTACGATTCACAAAACCAAATAAATCCATGTGTAGCAATTCCAGTGGGACATCTATTGAATGGTATTTCTTGAGAGGATGAGATTTCCTTTTCTGTTTTCCCTTTTTGCAACTGACACAAACATCGTTGAAAGTAATTGCTGATTCGGAACCCCTTCTACAAGATTCTTCATCACAAATTCATTCATCTTTTTATACTGGATGTGACCCATACGTCGATGCCATACAACAGAATCTCTCTCTCTGATGCTTTTGATAAGAAACATTGACCTACCACGTTATTCTTTGTTGAGTTCATATCAAGAACATACAAATTTGAACATCTTGGTGCTCGCATTACTATACAATCATCTGGGATATTGTATCCTTGTTTCAAAATCAGACATTCACTCCTTGTGAAAGCTGTAGTGTACCGCTTATCACAAATTTGGGAAACGCTCAGAAGGTTGTATTCTAATTCTTTCACGTATTCCACTATATCAAAAGTGATTGCACCGTTGCTCAATTTACCAATCCTGGTTACTTGACCGCCTTTATCTCCCGCAAGGGTGACTTTGCCTCCATCAAAATGTTTTACATCATGGAGAAGAGAGATATCACCAGTCATATGACGAGATGCTCCGCTATCAACAACCCAAAAATTATTCATGGACTATCGCGAAGATCCCTGCATAAATTAAAACAAAAGATTAGTTTCGGGACAAACCCAAGCTTGATGCTTTGGGTCGACCGTCATCTTCAACAAAATTGATTCCACCAGTGGATGAACCCTTAGGTTTCCACTTGTCATTCACAGTACCTGTGGATACAGAATCTGAGTTCTTCAAAATTGATTTTACATTTTCAAATCCTCCATCTAATTTCTTATTAGATTGATGTTTATGAAATTCGGATGTTTCATCATAAAAGTGAACTCGACCCTTGGAACCCATAGGTTTCCACTTGTCATTCACAGTACCTGTGGATCCAGAATCTGAGTTCTTCAAAATTGATTTTACATTTTCAAATCCTTCATCTAATTTCTTATTAGATTGATGTTTATGAAATTCAGATGTTTCACAAATCTGACTTTCTTCGGAGAGGTACCAGAAGCAGGTGTCTCGGTATTATAACCATCAGAGACATCATCAGATTTGTCTGTTTTATCCTTTTTCAGTGGAAAATTTCGGTAAGTATGACCACGGTTCTTGTATTTAAAGCATTTTCGCTTATCAATAACAACTTCTTTGACCGTGTCATCATCTACCACAGTTTCTATCACTGGTTTTGATTTCTTAGGTTTGGTGACTTTCTTTTGATGTTGAAACATTTTGTGACCATAGAAATCATCACCAAAACTTGAATCATTACTGATGAGGATAGGTCAAGGCTAGACATGCAAATGGCCTAACAGCTTCCGGAAGATGGGATTGGATGTGCAACAAAGGCTAAAGCCTCATAATTCTTCTCTCATTGGTTTTTCTGGAGAAGTGGTACATCCGATGGGAGAAATAACTCTTCCAGTGATCTTTGGTGACGATAAGCTCTTCCGAGAAGAGATGATGACTTTTATTGTGGTTGCAACTCCTCCTCCTCACAATGTCATCATTGGTCGCCCTGGGCTTAAAGTTTTGGGCACTATAGTTTCAACAGCACATGGGCTCGTTCGATTCCCAACACCAAGAGGAATCGCAACTGTCAAATTAGATGCAGATCCACAAGTAGCCTTGGTTGAAAAACCCTTGATATCAGAAGATGGTTGGAAGAATATAAAGAATGATACTATAGAGAAAAACAAATGGATCATAAATGAGAAGTTTCCGGATCAAACAATCGAAATTGGATCATAGTTACAAGGAGAAACAAGGAAGAAGTTGTTTCAACTATTAATCGACAATGTGGATATTTTTGCATGGGAGCCGTCGGATATGACAGGGGTTCCCAGGCATTTTGCTGAGCATAAACTAAACATTTATTCAGGTGTAAAGCCTATTCAGCAGAAGCGAGGAATTTATGATCAGGTTCGAAACAATGTGGGTAAAGAGGAAGTGGATAAACTTGTGGAAGCAGGGATCCTTCGAGAAGTACTTTATCAAACATGGGTCGCAAATCCTGTTTTAGTCCGAAAACCTGATAATTCATGGCGAATGTGCATTGATTTTAAAGACCTTAATAAAGCATGTCCAAAGGACTGTTATCCACTTCCAGAAATTGATCTAAAAGTTGATTCTTTGGCGGGATATAGATGGAAGTGTTTCCTTGATGCATATAAAGGATATCATCAGATCTTTATGGCTGAAGAAGATGAGGACAAAACTGCGTTTATTACAAATGAAGGTTTATTCTGCTATAAAAAGATGCCATTTGGATTAAAAAACGCTGGTGCAACTTACCAGCGTCTCATGGATAAGACCTTTCAATCGCAAGTAGGCAGAAATCTTGAAGCCTATGTGGATGACGTAGTCATTAAAAGTTCTCATGAAGGAGATATGATCAAAGACATTGAAGAGACCTTTAAAAACTTGCGGGGTATCAATATGAAGTTAAACCCCAAGAAATGTTCATTTGCAATGGAGGAAGGAAAGTTTTTAGGGGTCCTAGTTAATAAAGATGAGATCCAGGCACATCCGAGAAAAGTCAAAGCGGTCATGGAAATGGAACCGCCTAAAACTCTTAAAGATATACAAACTCTAAATGGGCGTTTAGTGGCTTTGCATCGATTTTTATCAAAAGCAGCTGAAAGAGCTACACCCTTTATGAAAATTTTAACAGATTGTTTGAAAGGGAGCTTTGAATGGACTCCTGAGGCAAATCAAGCCTTTAAAGAGTTAAAAACAGCTCTAGCTACACTTCCAACTCTGACTGCACCAAGAGTTAGTGAAGAATTGATAATGTATTTGGCAGTAACTGATAATGCAGTAAGTGCTGTGCTATTAGTCGAAAGGGAAGATAAAGAACTTCCGATTTACTACATAAGTAAGATGTTAAAAGATTACGAGACTAGATATCCCATGATCGAAAAGGTGGTCTTGGCTCTTATGCAAGCTACAAGAAGGCTTCGTCGTTATTTTCAAGCTCATACTATAAATGTTCTCACTTCATATCCTATTCAAGGGATCTTTAGAAAACCGGAAATGTCAGGAAGATTGATCAAGTGGGAAATTGAAGTGGGACCATTTGACATACAATTTAAACCAAGAGTGTCGATAAAAGGGCAAGTGATAGCCGATTTCCTGGCGGAAGTGCCAGCTGGTACAAGTGTAAATGTCATTGCTATTCCTGAAGTCAAAGAACAAGTATGGATCTTACATACTGATGGTTCTTCCAATTCTGATGGCTCAGGAGCAGGTTCAATCGATTATAAAATTATTTCTTCTTGAAAAAGAGACCGAAATTCATAATATTGAAAATTTTATATATGCCAAATGCAGGCTTGATCTTGAAAAGCCCTGAAGGGGATGAGCTGACATATGCAATTCGCTTCAATTTCTCAACTTCTAATAATGAGGCAGAATATAGATATGAATGTTTGAATACTCAAACTCTATGAGTTTTTGTGTTTTTTCCGATAAAAAAAAGATAAATATATATAATCATAAATATAGATATGAATGTTTATGATCTACATAATGAAGAACGAAAGTGTTGAATACATATGCATTTGCTCCGCGAATGCATGTGGTATACATAAACAAAGATCATATGCATTTGCTCCACAAAAATATGGATAAGGTAAAAGGCCTAAACATCGAAATCTATCTCAGGTCTAAGATTGGCAAAGAGGATGGGTGCAACACAAGTAACTGCTTATGTGGATTCGTTGTTGGTCGCTAGTCAAATCGCTGGAACGTACGAGGCCAAAGGCAAGTACATGGCATTGTACTTGGAACAAGTTCAAGAATTAATCAAAATCTTCAGCAAGTGTGAAGTTTTACATATCTCTAGGGCTCAATATAGAAAAGCAGATGCAGTGAGCAAGCTAGCCTCTGTAGCATTTGAGCATCTAGCTAAAGAAATTCGAGTGGAATTGTTAGAAGCTCCAACTGTCAATCTGAAAATGACTGCGGACGTGCAAATGCAAGAAGACAGTTGGATGACCCCAATTATTCAATATTTGACCATGGGCAAACTTCCAAGTGATAAGGAACAGGCCCGTCAGATACGAGTAAATTCACTTCAGTACCAAATGTAAAACAATGTTTTGTACAGAAGAAGCTTTTTGGGACCTTTGTTGAGATGTTTAACCCCAAGTGAATCTGAAAAAAATGTTAAGGAAGTACATGAAGGCATATGTGGCATTCATGCTGGTGCAAAGATGGTAGTTGTTAAAATCATGAGCCTTGGATACTTTTGGCCAGGTATGTACATAAGCACTTGGGAAGAACTTCGCAAATGTCAAGCTTGTCAAGCACATGCTCCGGTGAGCATGCGAGCAAAAAATGAGTTGATCCCCGTTACGTCGGCGTGGCCCTTCCAGAAGTGGGGAATGGACATAGTTGGACCTTTCCCATCAGCAAGCGGAGGGGTAAAGTTTTTATTGGTTGCCATCGATTATTTTACAAAATGGATCGAAGCAAAACCACTTGCTTGTATTTCTGGTAAACAAGTCAAAAAGTTCGTATGGGAACATATCGTATGCCGATTTGGTTTACCTCTCTACATTATAACTGATAATGGGCAGCAATTTGCTCGGAACCCATTTGCGGAATGGTGTGAGGAACTTCATATAAATCAGATCTTTACATCAGTTGCACATTCGCAGGCAAATGGCCAAGTAGAAAGAGCAAATCGAAGTCTTGTTGAAGGTATAAAAATGAGACTAGAAAAATATGGGGGTAGTTGGGTCGATGAATTGCCACATGTCTTGTGGGCGCATCGGACCATGCCTAAAACTAGCAATGGTGAAACACCATTCAGTCTTGTATATGGAACTAAAGCTGTCATTCCGGCTGAAATCGGAATACCCAATCATCGTTTGCAAGTACAAGTGACGGATAATGATGAAGAATTAAGAACCAATCTGGATCTTTTGGAAGAGCGAAGAGAAATCACGGCTATACGTGAAAGCAGATACAAAAAAGAAATGGCAAAATATTATGACGCCAAAGTTAAGACCCAACAGTATAAGGAAGGAGAATATGTGCTAAGAAGCAATGAAGTGAGCAGAGCACTTCCGCTTGGAAAAATGTCTCCCAAATGGGAGGGACCTTATATAATCAAAAAAGCGATCGGAAATGGTTCTTACATGCTCCGGCAGCTTGATGGAACTGAACTATGCGAGCTTGGAATGGAGTTCATCTTCGCAAATGTTATATGTGAAGTCGCAAATGCAAAATTTTAGATGAAAAGTTAGAAAATGTCGATCTTTATGTTCTTGTATCTGCATTTATGATCTTGTAATAAGTTTGATAAGGAATAAGATACTTTTGCTTCTAGTACTTACAAAGATCTATGAAGATACTTATTTCATTTTATATGAAAAGATTATACAAATGCTTGATCATTCTTATGCAAAATACTAAGTATGAATGTTTGCTTAAAAATGATGTGTAAATAAACACATGCATATGCTACACAAGTGATCTCTTCGAATAATACAAGATTCACATGCGATATGATTTACATTTTATGACATGGTTCATGAGTCATTAGCGGGTGCATTGTAAAGAAAAAAGTATCGCATACCAATACTTTAATGCAGTATCGATGTTATCTCTTTATTTGTAAAGGGTAACACAAGACAAAGTGAAAATGCTTTTCTTGTCCTCAACTGTCTCACTAGTAATTAAAAGAGTGCATGTTGGGAAGAGGTGATCAAGCCGGACACCTTGTTAGCACATTGGTTGCTAACAAAAGCCCAAAGGAGAGATGGCCAAACTTAAGTGGATAAAGGTATGCTATGATGATTAACAAAAGATCCAACTTAAGCTCTCCGAGGGTCACAAGTGCTGCTGAATAATTAATATTATGAAGTGGTCTTGTGAGTTGATCATTCAAAGAAAAAAGATCAACTAAGCCTTCCCAAAAGATGTAAGGACTTCATATACCACAAGCAAAAGATTTGTATTCGAAATAAAAAATACTTAACTTAAAAAGTGGTATTGACATCATGTTGTTAAAACCCTTTGAAGGTGGACGCATCTCATAGGGGGGAAACACGTGTAGTAGCCTTCTTAAAAAGTTAATGATTTTATTAGAATCTTATCAAAGTACTTGTGACGGAGAACTCAGGAAGTTGCTAAAAAACTTGTAAGAAAATATTTTACAAGTTTAAAAGAGAATGTGAAGAATCGAATGATAAAGTATATAAACGATTCGAAGCATAAAAGGTTGTGTATGATCATTTTGCAACTGCAAGTGCAAACAATAATACACTTCGTTCACAAATGATGTATCACAAATATAATCAAATATGAGTCATATCCTATGAACCATAAGAAGATAAAATATCCAAACTCAAGAAAGAAAGCAGATAAGCAAACATGCATATGCATCATCATATATGCTAATATAATCGAAACTGCATACAGTTACAGTTTCGGTAACATCCATAAGTGTACTAGAAAGTGTCAAGTGCAGGACCAAAAGTAAATTGTTTAATGCCACAGCATAAGTGGACTTTGGGAAACGATTAGATTGTTTAACAGAAGATCATGATGAATAAAAAGATCAATTACCGGTGGGATCAGAAGCATCTGCCTTTGAGGACGAAGGAGCATCAGCCTTTGGGGGAGCAGGACCTTTCGGTAGCGAAATAGGTTTCAGCATGTCCCTCATTACTTCTATGTCATCCAGGCTCAACTTCGAAACTTCATTAATGGAATTTAACGTCATTGATTTTAAGGCATCTAGCTGCTTCAACAACTTCTCACTGGCTTTCTGATCAAATTCTTTGAAGGACAAGAAGTTGGCTTCACCCTTCACAACATGTGCTAATCCACATTTGATCCCTTCATTGTAGCCCATGGCATTAGCAGCAGAGTTAACTTTACCGGTGTTGCTTCTAAGAGTTATCAAATCTATTTCTTTCTTCAACCATTTAGAGGTGGGAATAGCAAAACTGGGAGCATCCTTCTGCGAAGAAGAGGATGCATGAGCTAAATTGGCCAAAGTGATCAAAGAGGTGGTACCTTTCTGCAAAATACTTACATCAGAAAAACCTGGATCTTGTGACACATCAGGTGAATTCAATAAATAATCATTAATATCAAAATCATCAGTAGGAGTAGGGGTTACCACAGCATCAATTGTTGTCTGCACACCCTCTCCCAGTTGATCATTAACTTCAACAATCTCCGTAGAATCGGAAGTGATCTCAGTAGTTTTGGAAGTGTTTACCTTGGAGTCATGGGGGGAAGATTGCAAATTCCAACGAGGAGATTTTCTTTTCGTTACTGCAAGACCACTTGTTTCCTTTGTAACAACTACTTTTGCGGATCTTTTGATCCTGCTTCCTCCCTTGGGCGGTAATGATGTTTTTGAAGTCACATTAGCATGACCGTCAATGATCTCCTTGTTTTTACCCTTGAGTGTAATCTCACCACTTCCACCAGCATCACTCTTGGTGATCTTCACAGTATCAGCAGCATCACCACTTATAGATTCGGTTTCCTGTATTTTTTCAGAATCAGCAACTTCCGGTTGCACATCCATTTGCGATTCTACTTTGTCAACATGCGTTTCTTCAGGACGGTAGTCCAAGAAAGAGCCGGCAGTTTGCCGAAGAAATGGCATAGACCCATCTTCCATAACTTCTGCACTTAGATCAATATCATCGAAACTTTTCAATTGCATCGCTTCAAAGAGATCCATTTCTACAAAACAATGAAAAAGAGCTTGTTAAAAAACTGAAAAGATATTTTAAAATCAGGATCGCAAATGATGAGAGGGTAATTCCTTATCCTTCCCATGATTCGTCAGATTTGGCCACAGTTCGGGAGTAAACCAAGCCCTACTCATTCTACAAAGAAGAAGAATGGCTTCTGGAAGTTCTCGAATAGGGCTTGCACAAGACACTAACTTATCAAAGGATCCCTGACTATAATCACCGTCGTTTGGATTTGGGTCATGAACCACATCCTCGACATCTCTCCATTCCATCTGAAGGGGAACACATCGATCATCGATATAAAAGAATTTGGACTTCCAGGAACGAGGGTTTGGTGGTAGATGAGTACTAATTCTCTTAACGGATCTCCTACGTTCAAAGGTGTACCAATCACCAGCCATAGTGATTCTATAAAAAGTCCTAAAAAGATTGACACTTGGGGATACATTGACAGCCCTACAAGTAGCCTCAAAATAGCTTAAACGAGAAAACCCCTGAATATGCATCTGTGAAATGTGGATCTTAAAAAACATCAAAACTCTCATAAGAAACTTGGTAAAGGGGAGACGATAGTTCCCAAGTTTGAACATATCAACGTAAACCCCAATTTTACCACCGGGGAAAGGGGAAATTGGAGTTTTCGGCAACGGAAGGGTTGGATTCAGGGAAAGCGGCACATTATAACGCTCGATAACTTCATCTAGGTCGCGAGGCGACATAGATGAAAACGAGATGTGCATATTGTGCTTACTCGAATCATCATCAACTCTACCTGACGGAGATGCCATGAAAAATGCAGTAAAAAGCGAGAAGGAAATCGACTGACCTTTAACTGAAATCTCGACAGAGAATTAGGGCTCGAAGTAGAATAAAGAAAGCGACGGTGATGAGAAAAGTAGAGAATGAAAAATTAGGGGAAAGTATATATTTATATGGGGCAAGAATTTTGGATCAAAATAACTGTTTGAATTTAAAAATTCAAGACGAAAAACTGAAAACTGTCCCCTCAAATTAATCCACAACTGACACGTGTACTGGCGGGTACAAAAAGTACTCAAATACAATTCAACATGCAAGACACGCCTGACAAGTCAGTTATATATACATTTGCAGAAGCGATCTGTTTTAAAGACAAGTGAAGTCTTATGATCCATTAAATCTTGCTTCACAAGCATTTCCTATTTTGATCTTTGTAACTTAGTCCTTAGTCATTTCTACAAAACAACATAAGGACTAGGGGGACTTGATGACCAGATCTATGAAATTGTTAGAAATGGGGAAAATTTTTGATCTTTGAGATCTATGATTAGCACAAAGAGGAAATGTGTGTTACACTCTTTTTTCCTTAGCATCGGTTTTTTCCCACAGGGTTTTTCCGAACAAGGTTTTTAATGAGGTAACAAATCTAAAACACAAATGGACCTAATGAAGATGATCGATATAATATTCCACACTTATCGGTAGTGCAAAGTACTTTTGATTTCTAGTCCAATAATTATTGCTCGAATAATCAATGGACTAGGGGGACTTGATGAGGATAGGTCAAGGCTAGACATGCAAATGGCCTAAAAGCTACATTTCCGATAATAAAGACCTTAAGAGCAAGTGTCGTACAAAAGACAAGTCGGAAGATGTGCAGTTGCGGATGGACAAGACGCAAGTGCATCTAACCAGCCTGTGCAGATGCGACTCTAGTAGTTCTATAAATAGCTCACTTATTCATCAGTAATGTAACTTTCAGTTCTGGAAAAACCACACATTCACTGTGTGTTTTTCCCAAATTGTACTCACATATAGCAGTTTCAATAAAACAATCAGTTTATCTATTATTCTTCATTACATAGCTTGTTCCTAGTTGAATTATAATTTCATATCTACATACGGTGTGATTTTGTGGTTCATCAATTGGCGCCATCCGTATTCTCAGGGATAGGTGAAAAATGGAGAAGCAATCGGATGAATCAGTAAAGAGGAAGTCAATTTTTGATCTAGGAGGGTCACTGAAGAACATTCTGAGCTCGAAAGGATCAGCTGGAAAAATCGGTGAAAAAGTTCCGATGTTTCCTTCACTTAATCGATCCGATGATAATCCGTATTCAGATCATGATGATGCTGATGATAATGTTGATCCGAATGATGCTTTGGTGGCCTTATGAGGCTTTGATCATGATTTTCTGTTGAGAAATTTGCAGGTTTTGAAACAATTACAGGATAAGGAAAAACGGGAGAAGTGGTTGCAGGAGGTCCGCGCAACTCTCAAATTTACTCCGGAAAAGGATTCTGGAAAAACCGATGCTCAAAAGGATCTAGATGATCTTCTAAATGAAGATCATACAACTGCAAACAGACAAAATCATCAGGTATTGATTTATAACTTTGAATATGTGACGAAATTTGTTTTTGAAAACATTGGATCGATATACGCATTTTGGTTCGATAAGGCTAACTTGATTTGATAATTCAATCACTAATGATCAATTGTTGATTTGATAATCTGATATATTTTGATCTCTATGATATGATAATGATTTAATGATTGCGTGAAATCCTTACGAATGGATAAACAATTGAGGATGGGTTGATGTAACACGAAATCTGGAAATCCATTGAATACCGGATGAAGATTTGAAGATTCAAAGAGGATTCTATGAAGATTGCCTATGAAATCTGGAAAACTACAAGAACAAAAATTAAGGCGGGAAAAAATTTCTTCAAAATTTGAATCTTCGATACTTCAAAGGCACACTCATGAGTTGAGTTGTAAAAAAAAAAGAAGAGAAAAAGAAGAGAAAAGGACATGGATATACACTTCCGAGTAAGACACATGTGCGTCGGAAGTGGTGTCGATATGATCTCTTAAAAAGTGGTTACTAAGTTGAAGACTTCCGAGTAAGACGTACGTGCGTCGGAAGTAATTATGATAGTAAATGAAGACTTCCGAGTAAGACGTACGCACGTCGGAAGTAATTATGATAATAAATGAAGACTTCCGTGTAAGACGTACGCGCGTCGGAAGTGATTATAATGAGATCTCTTGCGATGTTGATACTATGTGACACTTCCGAACAAATTACACTTGTGTTGGAAGTGTCACCCTGAAAGACCTCATATAAAGAGGCGGATATGAGCAATTCTAAATAAGCTGTAATTGCTATGATTGAATTGTAACATTAAGACCTTAATTCTCAAAAAGGCATTGATCTTATTCTGACCTATGGATTTTATGATATCAGGAACGAAGGATGCATTTGTTCCTTACTTTCCTGCTTCAATGCAAGAGCATTCTAAGTTTCAAAACTGGATCGCAAATGCTAAGTTCCCAGCAAAGCTGAAGATGCCAACTTCCATAAAGAAGTATGGTGGGCTAACAGATCCTGATGATCATATATTTGATTTTATCACTGCTGGGAGGCTTGAACGATGGTCAGAAGAAACATGGTGTCACATGCTGGTACAAACCTTTACTGGACCTGCAAGAGTATGGTTTGATGCACTTCCAAATGCGCAAATAAGTGGCTTTGAAGACCTAAGGACGAAATTCTGTGACGCCCACTCCCAGACTTGGCCCTAGGAGCGGTCACGCATCAGATTTACTCATGAACACAAGGTACAACAGAGATAACTAAAGCAGCGAAAATAAAAACTTTTATTCATATGCCAGTCATTACATAGTAAGAGAGACAAATACAAAAGAGAAAAATATCTCCATGCCAGTCTTTGAAAATGTCTTCTCTTGATAGTTTGACATTGTCTTGATAGTGTACGCCCCCTAGTTCCTACTCATATCTCAGCTTTCCCTTTTCGATCCGATGGTCCAGCCTCATCTGACATACATAACTTAACAAGTCAGCTTACGCTGGTGAGTTCTAAGTTTTTAAAACTTTACCTTTCGAACACATACTATTTGGGTCAATCAAACCATTTCTGCAAACAGACAATTAAGCATAAAGTATCATAGGTTTACACATAATCATCCATATACTTAGTAGATTACATCTACCCTATCATTCTATAAACCTCGTGAATAGAATAGCCTTCTATAACCTTATCATCTTCGCCTCACATTAAGAACCTGTCCTAATGTATCTTTTTGTCACTTCTCGTCTCAAGTACCATCTCGGGGAATAGTGTTGTTTGATCCTCACATGACAGTGGTCTTTCATTCCTGCTTTGCCGACACTTCAGGAAAAACACTATAAAACTCCCTATTTCAGAAGCCCCCACTTAATACTTGACAACCCTTGTAACCTTACTGATTAACATCCTTAACATGTTCTACTTAGCTAAATAGAACCCTGTTAATGGACATCTTACTTTCCCTGGTGGATTACTACTATTAAAGACGTCTAATCATCTGATTTTAAAACATCTTCCTAGTAATCCTACTTTCCACTAATCCTTTTATTACTTAATCACTAAAGGCAAGTAACATCGTAAACATTTCACATATATCAATACTTTATAAACAGTAGAAAGTATTTACACAAGACGTTATGTATATCAGCCCAAAACAGTTTAAAGTATTTAAGCAATATAAAACAGGGCTCATAGAACTCACCTTAGGTTGCGAAGTAGTTACTTGGCTTATTCCTTCGTGAATCTAACTTGCTTTAACATGATGTCCCTAGAAAGACATCCTAGAGATTACAAATGGTCATTAAGACTAACCCTTTAACCCAAACCCAACCACTTGTTGGTTTAACATTCATTTGTCAAAAATGACCGTTTTTGCCCTTTATGGGAAAAAAATTATTATTTTAGTGATACTTATGAAGAGGTGCATTCCTATAAGTAAACGCTCACTCCGGGATCGCCCAGTGAAGCGTATGCCATGTCCCAGTTGGAATTTATGCGACAACGCCACTATGCTAGAAACCCTAGTGTACAGGCGCCACCCTTCCAGTCCGCACCAACTTCTAGATATCCGAGTAACTCGGTACATTCAATACTTTATCAAAACCCATGTTTTAACTTATATATACTTAGTACATATATATAATTATGTTCTTTTGTTGAATATCACTACCCTTGCTTCTTTATGTCCTTGATGAGTGATTCTCATGACCGACCGTATAGGCATTATCACGACCAGGAGGCGGGATTACTATGAGATATCACCCATATTTGTGTTTTAGTTTGGTGATGATCATGACCGACCGTATAGGCGTTATCACGACCAGGAAGTGGAATTACTATGATCAAAACACCAATGTTTGTGTTCTTGTTCTTGGTTTACTTGTTCTTGATAAACCAACATGGTGAAACCATACCAAACCTTCTTTAAACATGAACTAACTTAAGGCTTTGTTAAAACATGTTTATTCTAAGGCTCATACCAAATTTCAACCCATGATTCCCACTAGAACTCCCAATCTTAACAAAACATGTTCAAGAACCTTAATCTTGCATTATTCTTATAAGTGATGAGGATAGGTCAAGACCGGACATGCAAATGGCTCAACATCAACATTTCCGATGGTGAAAACCTCGAGAGCAAGTGTCACACAGAGAATGAGTTGGAAGCAATGCAATTGCAGATGAACAAGATGCAAGTGCATCTGACCAACTTACGAAGATGCGACTTCGGAAGCTCTATAAATAGTTCTTTCATTCACTTGCAATGTAACTTCTGATTCCGAAAACCACACATTTACTGTGTGTTTTCCTTATTTGTACCCAAATATTGAGATATTAATAAATCCATTGATTCATCGATTATTCTTCTTAGATTAGCTTGTTCCTAGTTGAATTATAATCTCTCATTTACATACAGTGGGATTTTCTGGTTCATCAATTGGCGCCATCCGTATTCTCAGGAATTGGTGAAAAATGGAGAAGCAATCGGATGAGT
>JBCNJP010000027.1:89193839-89210878 GCA_039602395.1 Deinandra increscens subsp. villosa | reverse complement strand
AGTGGTTTGATGGAAGATGGGTACTAATCCTCTTAACAGATCTCCTACGCTCAAAGGTATACCAATCACCAGCCATTGTAATCCTATAGAAAGCCCTAAAAAGGGTAACACTTGGGGATATATTGACAGCCCTACAAGTAGCCTCAAAGTGTCTTAAACGAGAAAACCCCTGAATGTGCATCTGTGAAATGTGGATCTTAAAAAACATCAAAACCCTCATGAGAAACTTGGTAAAGGGGAGGCGATAGTTCCCAAGCTTAAACATATCAACATAAACCCCAATTTTACCCTCCGGGAAAGGGGAAATTGGAGTTTTTGGCAAAGGAAGGGTCGGGTTCAGCGAAAGCAGAATATTATACCGTTCAATAACTTCATCTAGATCGCGAGGCGACATATACGAAAATGAGATGTGCATATTATGCTTACTTGAATCATCATCAACTTTAACCGAAGGAGATGCCATGAAAAAATGCAGTAAAAAGTAAAAGGAAAATCGACTGGCCTTTGAGTAAAATCTCGATAGGGAATTAGGGCTCGAAGGAGAAAAAGGAAAGCGACGGTGGTGAAAGGAGTGAAGAATGAAAAATTGGGGAAGATTGTATATTTATATGGGGCAAGAATTTCGGGCCAAAATAACCGTTTGATTTTTTTAAATTCAAAAGGAAAAAGCCGAAAACTGTCCCGTCAATTAATCCCCAACTGACACGTGAACTGGCGGATATAAAAAGTACTCGAGTACGATTTAACATGCAATACACGCCTGACAAGGCAATTATTATCTACACTTGCAGAAGCGTTTCTTTACAATAATACTTTTAATATCCTTATTAGGATGTAATGACTACATTTGCAGAAGCGATCTGTTTTAAAGACAAGTAAAGTCTTATGATCCATTAGATCCTGCTTCACAAGCATTTCCTATTATGATCTTTGTAACTTAGTCCTTAGTCATTTCTACAAAACAACATAAGGACTAGGGGGACTTGATGACCAGATCTATGAAATCGTTAAAAATGGAGAACATTTTTGATCTTTGAAATCTATGATTAGCACAAAGGAGAAATGTGCGTTACACTCTTTTTTCCCTTAGCATCGGTTTTTTCCCACAGGGTTTTTCCGAACAAGGTTTTTAATGAGGTAACAAATCTAAAACACATGTGGACCTAATGAAGATGATCGATAAAATCTTCCAAACTTATTGGGAGTGCAAGGTACTTTTAACTTGTAGTCCAATAATTATTGCTCGAATAATCAATGGACTAGGGGGACTTGATGAGGATAGGTCAAGGCTGGACATGCAAATGGCCTAGCAGCTACATTTCCGATGATAAAGACCTCAAGAGCAAGTGTCGTATAAAGAACAAGTCGGAAGTGATGCAGTTACGGATGGACAAGACGCAAGTGCATCCAACCAGCCTGCGAAGATGCGACTCTAGTAACTCTATAAATAGTTCACTTATTCATCAATGATGTAACTTGGAGTTCTGAAAAACTACACATTCACTGTGTGTTTTTCCCAATTGTATTCAAATATAGTGATATCAATAAAACAATCGATTCATCTATTATTCTTCATTAATTAGCTTGTTCCTAGTTGAATCGCTATCTCGTATCTACATACGGTGTGATTTTGTGGTTCATCATCTCACAAGAAGACAAGACATATAATTGGGGTAATTAATTTTCTGACTCATCTGCCTTGATTGTAAAACATGTGCAAGATGAAGATGCTTTGACATAATCAACTTTTGATGGAGATGAAATTCATGATGAAATAAATGAAGAAACACCTGTTAAAGAAAAGTTTGAAGCTAGTGATGGAAATATTGAATCTAAAGTTGAAGAATCAATTGATGATATCCACATGAAGCTTAAAGAAAAGTTTGCATTCATGGCAAACACAATTTCTGAGGAAGCTGAGTCAAATAGTGTTGCTACTGAAGAAGAAGATTGAAGTCTTAAATCAAGAAAAACAAGCTTTGATGAAATAATGTGCGGATGCCAAAGCGTAGGGCACTTGATACAACAACAGACTTCGAAAATTTGTATAACAAGAGTCTTCCTTTGAAGCAACAGTATGATATAGCTCAACCGAAAGCCTTTGAAATTGCAGACAAAATGATAGCTTTGCAGAAAGAGATGCAGAAGCTATCTGATGAGAACAAAAGTCTTAAAATGGAGAATGGTTCAATGAAAAGGAATAATCTTCAAGATTCGGTTGCTGCTCTTATGACCGATACATCTAAGGTACTTCCTACTCCAAATCTTTGTAAGAATTGTGATTAGTTTGCTACTGCTAAGAGTAAGCTCTTAGATGACAAAACAAGATTGAGTGATCAATTGTCGGTAGCAAAGGCTGATATGGAAATTTACAAGACACGGTGGGAAGGTACCACTAAGGAGTTAGTTGTCGGTAGATAGTTTTTTCTCCCCTTAATTATCAATAAATATCTCCAGGTCCCTGTTGTTATGTTTTTCTATACAATGGTTATGGATTAACTCCTAGCTTTCAATTATCATCACCAAAGGAGGCCTTAGTTGAAAACGCAAGTGCTACATCTATTGCAATGGTTCTTTCAGTTGAATGATTTAGCTGATGAATAAAACGCTCTGAGTTTATATGTCACTGTAGTTACTGTTGTATGATTTAGCTTTTGTATATCACTGTAGAACATGATGAAGTATACTAATAGTTGTACTTTGATTCAATCCCCTTGATTATTATGTTGAACAAATACAGTTGACTGCTAGGTATTTTCAATCTGTTGAGTGCCCTTTTGATCTACAAGATCTGATATTTCTTTTCCTTTTAAAGGGAACCTAATCATAACTCTTATCTTTCTTACATTCTTATCATTAGACATATTAATATTGATATCTAGTTTGTTTTTTTGGCTTGTTACAGTTCAGATGAATATTCCTTAAAAAGAGCATTATAATTTCTTATGGATGTAGCTACATCATGATTTCTTATGCAAGTATGGAGATGAAAGAAACTAAGGGTATTTGTAGTAGTGCAATGTAAACTAATGTTAACGTTGTAATGTTTTCTCTATATATGAAATGTATTATTTTGCTATAAGTGTATTTTATTTTGATTATGAGGCTAATTGTCATAATATGGAAATTAGTGAATCCACAAAAATATTTTTTTTTTAAACTTTGTCATAAAATGCATGACACACAGTTTTGCGTGTCATAAACAGATGACACTAAAAATATATAATTAATAAAAAATTATTAAACACAGACGACACCCTTTCTTGACGCGTAAAATGGGTGTCAAGAATGGAGTGTCATGGATAGCGTGTCATTGTTCGCGCGTCAAGAGCTTCTTGACACGCATTTTACGCGTCAAGAAGCTTCTTGACCTCGGATTCCTTGACACGCATTTGCGTGTCAAGAAGGCCCTTTCTTGACGCGCAATGCACGTCAAGAAAGCCAGTTTTTGTAGTAGTGTCTTCAAAAATATGAATTTTCTAAACAATCTGCAATGCTCGCGAATGCACAAAAGGAACTTGCTGATAATCAAAAGATTGTGTCCGATCTTAAGATTGAGGTTTTTGAATTAACAAACAAAGTTGACACTTTTCAGATTCCTTTGTCGTTTTCAAACTTTCTTTACAAAACTGATTCTGAAAATAAATCTGAAAAGTTAAACAATGTTCCTGCTCCTGTAATTCTGACAAATGGTCCTTCTTCTACCAAAGATGATGGTAAGGAAAATTCCACATCTGATCTCAACCGTATTTTGGATAAATCGACTGAAAAGAAATCTGATCAAAGATCAATTGATCAAAAGTCCGACAAGAAAACATCTAAAAAATCTGTTCTAGATTCTACTGTGGATGAAATATTTTATGACGTGTCAGACTTCGACAAAGTTGATGATCTAGTTTCTGAACCAGAAACTGAGAATGCCAAACCCATTGCTAAACCCATTTTGAAAAATGTTTCTAAGCCAGATCACAATGACATGATTTTAAATCATAAATTTGATTCTATTAGAACTGAGCTTACGAAACTGAGTGGGTATGAACAAAAACAGATTGCAAGGGGCAAGTCCGTGGGTGGCAACAAAGTGAAATATGGGGGAGTTGGATTTGAACCTGAGCTGGTAAAATCAAAATTTAAAATTTTGGAAAAAGGTTCTTCTTCAAAAATGCCAAACCAAGAAATGATAAAATCTGGAAATCCAACTTCTGAATCCAAATTTGATAGATCTGCAAAATGGACAACTTATCGTTTGAAAGGGTCTAATGTCATGTACAACGATAAGGACTTTTTGTTGAAAAGTGTCAATCCTGAATTGATCGACAAAGTTTTCACGGGAGGTTGTAGTCCAATATTTGACCCAAACGTGAAAAGTCTGCCTATTCGGAAACCAAATGGTAAAATCATAAAAATATGATTTAGATCATTCGGATCATTATTCTGATGCTGGTGGGTTGGTTAATCAAAGCAAGAAATTTGTTAAAAACTCACCAAGACCCAATGTGTCTCAACCATTTAAGGCACATCGTCAAATTTTTCATGATAACTCAAATTTCAAAGATCAAATTCATTTTTCAAAAGATCTCCTTATCATGATGAGGGATTTTTTGACAATTTTGATTTTGGACCATACCCTCAGGGTTATGGAAGGGGTCCAAATTGGCATGGTGGTCCAAGGAGATAAGGTGGACCATGCGGGGGGGGGGGGGGGTTATCAGAATAATAGATATTTTCATAAAGAAGGTTTTTCTGAATATGAACAAGGTAATTGATGAACCACAAAATCACACCGTATGTAGATATGAAATTATAATTCAACTAGCAACAAGCTATGTAATGAAGAATAATAGATGAACTGATTGTTTTATTGAAACTGCTATATGTGAGTACAATTTGGGAAAAACACACTGTGAATGTGTGGTTTTTCCAGAAGTGAAAGTTACATTACTGATGAATAAGTGAGCTATTTATAGAACTACTAGAGTCGCATCTGCACAGGCTGGTTGGATGCACTTGCGTCTTGTCCATCCGCAACTGCACCACTTCCGACTTGTCTTTTGTACGACACTTGCTCTTAAGGTCTTTATTATCGGAAATGTAGCTGTTAGGCCATTTGCAATGTCTAGCCTTGACCTATCCTCATCAAATCCCCCTAGTCCATTGATTATTCGAGCAATAATTATTGGACTAGAAATCAAAAGTACTTTGCACTACCGATAAGTGTGGAAGATTTTATCGATCATCTTCATTAGGTCCATTTGTGTTTTAGATTTGTTACCTCATTAAAAACCTTGTTTGGAAAAACCCTGTGGGAAAAAACCGATGCTAAGGAAAAAAGAGTGTAACACACATTTCCTCTTTGCGCTAATCATAGATCTCAAAGATCAAAAATTTTCCCCATTTCTAACAATTTCATAGATCTGGTCATCAAGTCCCCCTAGTCCTTATGTTGTTTTGTAGAAATGACTAAGGACTAAGTTACAAAGATCAAAATAGGAAATGCTTGTGAAGCAAGATCTAATGGATCATAAGACTTCACTTGTCTTTAAAACATATCGCTTCTGCAAATGTATATAATAACTGACTTGTCAGGCGTGTCTTGCATGTTGAATTATATTCGAGTACTTTTTGTACCCGCCAGTACACGTGTCAGTTGGGGATTAATTTGAGGGGACAATTTTCAGTTTTTCGTTTTGAATTTTTAAATTCAAACAGTTATTTTGATCCAAAATTCTTGCCCTATATAAATATATACTTTCCCCTAATTTTTTATTCTCTACTTCTCTCATCACCGTCGCTTTCTTTATTCTACTACGAGCCCTAATTCTCTATCGAGATTTCAGTTAAAGGTCAGTCGATTTCCTTCTCGCTTTTTACTGCATTTTTCATGGCATCTCCGTCAATTAGAGTTGATGATGATTCGAGTAAGCACAATATGCACATCTCGTTTTCATCTATGTCGCCTCGCGACCTAGATGAAGTTATCGAGGGTTATAATGTGCCAATTTCCCTGAATCCAACCCTTCCGTTGCCGAAAACTCCAATTTCCCCGTTCCCTGGTGGTAAAATTGGGGTTTACGTTGATATGTTCAAGCTTGGGAACTGATGAGGAAGGGTCAAAATCGGATATGAAAGTGTAAAAACAAGGATAACTCGTAGGTGACAATCAAATGAAGACATCTCCAAGACAGAAGGATGCAATTGCGACGGAGCCGACAGCAAGTGCATCTGCTTCACACTGAGGAACTTGCGAACCAAGTTTGTTAGTATAAATAGAACATTCATGAATCATAGAATGGACTTTTGGAACGAGGAGAGATTTTACACCTTTAGTGTGTGTTTCTCTCTCTAGATTCTGAACTTGTACAAATTACTCAATCAATACAATATCTTCGCGACTCATAATTTTCTCTTACTTCTTTCTATAAATTCGATAGTGAGGTCTAGAATTTCATTTTACGTGCGAGTGGGATTTTATTCTTCGTCAGGAACTATCGTCTCCCCTTTACCAAGTTTCTTATGAGAGTTTTGATGTTTTTTAAGATCCACATTTCACAGATGCATATTCAGGGGTTTTCTCGTTTAAGCCATTTTGAGGCTTCTTGTAGGGCTGTCAATGTATCCCCAAGTGTCAATCTTTTTAGGGCTTTTTATAGAATCACTATGGCTGGTGATTGGTACACCTTTGAACGTAGGAGATCCGTTAAGAGAATTAATACTCATCTACCACCAAACCCTCGTTCTTGGAAGTCCAAATTCTTTTATATCGATGATCGATGTGTTCCCCATCAGATGGAATGGAGAGATGTCGAGGATGTGGTTCATGACCCAAATCCAAACGACGGTGATTATAGTCAGGAATCCTTTGATAAGTTAGTGTCTTGTGCAAACCCTATTCGAGAACTTCCAGAAGCCATTCTTCTTCTTTGTAGAATGAGTAGGGCTTGGTTTACTCCCGAACTGTGGCCAATTCTTACGAATCATGGGAAGGGTAAGGAATTACCCTCTCATCATTTGCGATCCTGATTTTAAAATATCTTTTCAGTTTTTTAACAAGCTCTTTTTCATTGTTTTGTAGAAATGGATCTCTTTGAAGCGATGCAATTAAAAAGTTTTGATGATATTGATCTAAGTGCAGAAGTTATGGAAGATGGGTCTATGCCGTTTCTTCGGCAAACTGCCGGCTCTTTCTTGGACTACCGTCCTGAAGAAACGCATGTTGACCAAGTAGAATCGCAAATGGATGTGCAACCGGAAGTTGCTGATTCTGAAAAAATACAGGAAACCGAATCTATTTTTTTGGGTAAAGGGTTACCCCCGGTGATTCTATATATATACCCAACAGATAAAACAAGTAGCTAGGTGGATCCTAGCTAGTTCAAGTCTTTGGACATGCCCAAAGACAAGAAAACCAAAAAAACACTACACCCACAAACAAGCCAAAACGGCAACATCAAAAGAACAACCAACAACCTATCTAAATAACAAATAGGAAGTGAAGGCCCCCTAAGCTCCGCATGTCTACGTTGCTACAAACTGACCATCTCGTTGCAGCCACACGTCCAGAACCTCTCTCACACGGTGAGAGTCACGAAACTTTGACCCATGAATCTTCAAACGCACATCTTCTAGGATCACCTCAGCTACCTTATCCGGAGGACGAGCATTATTTTGAAAAATTCGCTCATTCCTCTCCCTCCAAATATGGTAAGCAGCTGCATGAAGAACAAGTTTAGCAACTATAATATCAATCCTCTTTTGTGGCTTGACACGGATATACGCAGCCAAATCAGTCCAACACGGGGACTCATTAACCAGGCAAGACTTCAAACAAACCTTCTTCCAAACCTTTAAGGAGTAGATACATTCAAAGAATAGGTGTTTATGTGAATCCACCCCTCTTTGACACAACATACAACACATCATGTTCATGTTTTTCCTCCTTTCAAAACCCCACTCAAGAATTTTATCTTGAGTAAGTAATTTCTCTCTACAAATCAACCAGGCAAGGAACGCGTGACGGGGAACGCAGTAAGCAAACCACACCAATTTAGCCCAATCAACTTTATCACAACGAGACCGAATGGAACTCCACACAATAGACGATGAATAATCATGTAAAGTATCCTCAACTCTCCATTTAAGCGTATCATCTCGACCCGTAACCAACATCAGATTCATCGACTGCTTAATGATAGGATATAAGTGCAACCAATCAATCGGCCAGACCCACCGCCCATTATAAACAATATCACTCACCTTAGCATTTAGAGTAAAACCTGAATTGTATATGTTTCTAGGAGTAATAAACTCACACAGCGGCCCACCATCTAACCATTTGTCGAACCAAGCATAAGTGGATTCTCCATCACCAATAGTAGACCAAACAAATCTACGAATCATAGGACGAATGGACATGATCTTTCTCCAGCTCCAGGAGCACACCGACGGACATCGACAATCCCAAAAACACCTATTCTTAAGCCTATAAGAATAAACCCACTCAACCCAAAGAGACTCGCGCTTAGTAAGAATACTCCAAATATGGTTAGTCATCAAGGCATTATTAACGTCCCTTAATCTTCGAATGCCCAACCCACCTTCAACTTTTGGAACACAAACATCCCTCCACGCAACTTTAGCTTTGCCTTTCTGAAACGTCCCTTGATTCCAAAGAAAATTCCTCATTTTACCCTCCAAAGCACTCAATATACTAGCAGGCAAAATAAAAACCGAGGACCAGTAGACATGAAGGGAAGACAAAACCGATTTAATTAACTGAACCCTACCAGCAAAAGATAAAAACCTGTTCTTCCAGTTAGCAATACGATCCTCCATACGTTCTACAAGAACAGTACAATCAGCTTTAAGCAGCCTCGTGGATATCAATGGAACCCCAAGATAGCGGACAGGAAGCGACCCTTGAGCCATTCCCATCGCCTCCAAAATCTCACCTTTCACCTGTTCAGACACATTACAGAAGAACCCCGTGCTCTTCTGAGGGCTAGGAACTAAGCCAGATATATTAGAAAACTTACACAAGGATCTGAAAATACACAAAGCAGAGTGGAGATTTCCTCTAGCAAAGATAAATAGATCATCAGCAAAACAGACATTTATAATTTTTTGTTTTTCACATCTACTATGATACTTAAAGCCCTGATCCATCTCCACCTCATGACGAAGCATACGAGTCAATATCTCCATAACTAGCGTAAACAAATAAGGGGACAAAGGATCTCCCTGTCTAAGACCTCTTTTCCCCTTAAAGTAACCATTAATACCCCCATTAACACTAATGGAGTACGTCGGAGTAGAAACACAGGTCATAATCCAATTGATCATCTTACTATCAAAACCAAACCCATGCAAAATATCTTCAAGAAAAACCCAATCCACCGTATCATAAGCCTTCTGAATATCAATTTTGAAAGCACACCTTGGCACTCCAACATTACGATGATAATTATGCATAAGCTCTTGCGTAATCAAGATATTATCCGAGATTTTTAGGTGGTGATGCTGCTGATACTGTGAAGATCACCAAGAGTGATGCTGGTGGAAGTGGTGAGATTACCCTCAAGGGTAAAAAGAAGGAGATCATTGACGGTCATGCTAATGTGACTTCAAAAACATCATTACCGCCCAAGGGAGGAAGCAGGATCATAAGATCCACAAAAGCAGTTGTTACAAAGGAAACAAGTGGTCTTGTAGTAACGAAAAGAAAATCTCATCGTTGGAATTTGCAATCTTCCCCCCATGACTCCAAGGTAAACACTTCCAAAACTACTGAGATCACTTCTGATTCTACGGAGATTGTTGAAGTTAATGATCAACTGGGAGAGGGTGTGCAGACAATAATTGATGCTGTGGTAACCCCTCCTCCTACTAATGATTTTGATATTAATGATTATTTATTGAATTCACCTGATGTGTCACAAGATCCAGGTTTTTCTGATGTAAGTATTTTGCAGAAAGGTACCACCTCTTTGATCACTTTGGCCAATTTAGCTCATGCATCCTCTTCTTCGCAGAAGGATGCTCCCAGTTTTGCTATTCCCACCTCTGAATGGTTGAAGAAAGAAATAGATTTGATAACTCTTAGAAGCAACACCGGTCGAAGTCTCGATTTCGTTGATGTGAATGCAGCCTTTGTCCCCCAATGGGAAGTTAAGAATGGTGACACTTGCACCGAGAGTCCAATTGCAAAGAAGATCGCCCTTCTCGGAAGTACTCCCACTGATATTTTCAGTCTTCAACAAATCCCTAATGAGGCCTTTTCAAATGAATTCATGCTTGCACAAGCGAAGCAGCAAAGCTTAGTAGCGGATTATGTATGGCCGGTGGATTATTGCTGAAGCGAGAGTGGAGGAATTAACCAAGAAGTTGTTGGCACATAAGGCATGTTTTGGTTCCATCAGCGACCAGGTGAAAATCAATGATTTGCATGCAAAGATCGAGCTTCTTACGACCAAGAATCGAAAGCTAATGTCACTTGAGCAAGAAGCGAAAAGGGATCTCAAGCAGGCACAAGATGATGCGATGGCTTTCAAGAGCGAGTTCCTGGATCATAAGAAAATTTTTGATGATCAAACCACCACCATGTTAGAGATCACTTCTCAATGTGATGCAAAAATCGAATCTGTCAACAAAGGTACAACTTGTATCCCTTTATTTTCGTAATTTCCCATTTGCACTTGCATACTTTTTTTATCATTATTAACATCTGCGCCTTCATTCCGTAAAGAAAATGCTGCCCTTGATGAGACTGTTAAAGCATTGACCAAAGAAAGGGAGCAAATGCAGAAGGAACTAGCATATGTGAAGGAAAGAAGCAAATGGTTGATTGAAGAAGGCTTTGATTTGGTAGCCAAGCGTGTGCATTCTGAAATGATCCCCATGACCCTTAAAGTTAACTCTGCTGCTAATGCCATGGGCTATAATGAAGGGATCAAATGCGGATTAGCACATGCTGTGAAGGGTGAAGCCAACTTCTTGTCCTTCAAAGAATTTGATCAGATCGCCAGTGAGAAGTTGTTGAAGCAGCTAGATGCCTTAAAATCAATGACGTTCAATTCCATTGATGAAGTTTCGAAGTTGAGCCTGGATGACATAGAAGTAATGAGGGACATGCTGAAACCTATTTCGCTACCGAAAGGTCCTGCTCCCCCAAAGGCTGATGCTCCTTCGTCTTCAAAGGCAGATGCTTCTGATCCCACCGGTAATTGATCTTTTTATTCATCATGATCTTCTGTTAAACAATCTAATCGTTTCCCAAAGTCCACTTATGCTGTGGCATTAAACAATTTACTTTTGGTCCTGCACTTGACACTTTCTAGTACTCTTATGGATGTTATCGAAACTGTAACTGTATGCAGTTTCGATTATATTAGCATATATGATGATGCATATGCATGTTTGCTTATCTGCTTTCTTTCTTGAGTTTGGATATTTTATCTTCTTATGGTTCATAGGATATGAGTCATATTTGATTATATTTGCGATACATCATTTGTGAACGAAGTGTATTATTGTTTGCACTTGCAGTTGCAAAATGATCATACACAACCTTTTATGCTTCGAATCGTTTATATACTTTATCATTCGATTCTTCACATTCTCTTTAAAACTTGTGAAATATTTTCTTACAAGTTTTTGAGCAACTTCCTGAGTTCTCCTTCACAAGTACTTTGATAAGATTCTAATAAAATCATTAACTTTTTAAAGAAGGCTGCTACACGTGTTTCCCCCCTATCAGATGCGTCCACCTTCAAAGGGTTTTAACAGCATGATGTCAATACCACTTTTTAAGTTAAGTATTTTTTATTTCGAATACAAATCTTTTGCTTGTGGTATATGAAGTCCTTACATCTTTTGGGAAGGCTCAGTTGATCTTTTTTCTTTGAATGATCAACTCACAAGACCACTTCATAATATTAATTATTCAGCAGCACTTGTGACCCTCGGAGAGCTTAAGTTGGATCTTTTGTTAATCATCATAGCATACCTTTATCCACTTAAGTTTGGCCATCTCTCCTTTGGGCTTTTGTTAGCAACCAATGTGCTAACAAGGTGTCCGGCTTGATCACCTCTTCCCAACATGCACTCTTTTAATTACTAGTGAGACAGTTGAGGACAAGAAAAGCATTTTCACTTTGTCTTGTGTTACCCTTTACAAATAAAGGGATAACAGCGATACTGCATTAAAGTATTGGTATGTGATACTTTTTTTTACAATGCACCCGCTAATGACTCATGAACCATGCCATAAAATGTAAATCATATCGCATGTGAATCTTGTATTATTCGAAGAGATCACTTGTGTAGCATATGTATGTGTTTATTTACACAACATTTTTAAGCAAACATTCATACTTAGTACTTTGCATAAGAATGATCAAGCATTTGTATAATCTTTTCATATAAAATGAAATAAGTATCTTCATAGATCTTTGTAAGTACTAGAAGCAAAAGTATCTTATTCCTTATCAAACTTATTACAAGATCATAAATGCAGATACAAGAACATAAAGATCGACATTTTCTAACTTTTCATCTAAAATTTTGCATTTGCGACTTCACATATAACATTTGCGAAGATGAACTCCATTCCAAGCTCGCACTAGTTCAGTTCCATCAAGCTGCTGGAGCATGTAAGAACCATTTCCGATCGCTTTTTTGATTATATAAGGTCCCTCCCATTTGGGAGACATTTTTCCAAGCGGAAGTGCTCTGCTCACTTCATTGCTTCTTAGCACATATTCTCCTTCCTTATACTGTTGGGTCATAACTTTGGCGTTATAATATTTTGCCATTTCTTTTTTGTATCTGCTTTCACGTATAGCCGTGATTTCTCTTCGCTCTTCCAAAAGATCCAGATTGGTTCTTAATTCTTCATCATTATCCGTCACTTGTACTTGCAAACGATGACTGGGTATTCCGATATCAGCCGGAATGACAGCTTCAGTTCCATATACAAGACTGAATGGTGTTTCACCATTGCTAGTTTTAGGCATGGTCCGATGCGCCCACAAGACATGTGGCAATTCATCGACCCAACTACCCCCATATTTTTCTAGTCTCATTTTTATACCTTCAACAAGACTTCGATTTGCTCTTTCTACTTGGCCATTGGCATGCGAATGTGCAACTGATGTAAAGATCTGATTTATATGAAGTTCCTCACACCATTCCGCAAATGGGTTCCCAGCAAATTGTTGCCCATTATCAGTTATAATGTAGAGAGGTAAACCAAATCGGCATACGATATGTTCCCATACGAACTTTTTGACTTGTTTACCAGATATACAAGCAAGTGGTTTTGCTTCGATCCATTTTGTAAAATAATTTATGGCAACCAATAAAAACTTTACCCCTCCGCTTGCTGATGGGAAAGGTCCAACTATGTCCATTCCCCACTTCTGGAAGGGCCACGCCGACGTAACGGGGATTAACTCATTTTTTGCTCGCATGCTCACCGGAGCATGTGCTTGACAAGCTTGACATTTGCGAAGTTCTTCCCAAGTGCTTCTGTACATACCTGGCCAAAAGTATCCAAGGCTCATGATTTTAACAACTACCATCTTTGCACCAGCATGAATGCCACATATGCCTTCATGTACTTCCTTAACAATTTTTTCAGATTCACTTGGGGTTAAACATCTCAACAAAGGTCCCAAAAAGCTTCTTCTGTACAAAACATTGTTTTGCATTTGGTACTGAAGTGAATTTACTCGTATCTGACGGGCCTGTTCCTTATCACTTGGAAGTTTGCCCATGGTCAAATATTGAATAATTGGGGTCATCCATCTGTCTTCTTGCATTTGCACGTCCGCAGTCATTTTCAGATTGACAGTTGGAGCTTCTAACAATTCCACTCGAATTTCTTTAGCTAGATGCTCAAATGCTACAGAGGCTAGCTTGCTCAGCGCATCTGCTTTTCTATTTTGAGCCCTAGAGATATGTAAAACTTCACACTTGCTGAAGATTTTGATTAATTCTTGAACTTGTTCCAAGTACAATGCCATGTACTTGCCTTTGACCTCGTACGTTCCAGCGATTTGACTAGCGACCAACAACGAATCCACATAAGCAGTTACTTGTGTTGCACCCATCCTCTTTGCTAATCTTAGACCTGAGATAGATTTCGATGTTTAGGCCTTTTACCTTATCCATATTTTTGTGGAGCAAATGCATATGATCTTTGTTTATGTATACCACATGCATGCGCGGAGCAAATGCATATGTATTCAACACTTTCGGTCTTCATTATGTAGATCATAAACATTCATATCTATATTTATGATTATATATATTTATCTTTTCTTTTATCGGAAAAAACACAAAAACTCATAGAGTTTGAGTATTCAAACCTGCTAACAATGCCTCATATTTTGCCTCATTATTAGAAGTTGAGAAATTGAAGCGAATTGCATATGTCAGCTCACCCCCTTCAGGGCTTTTCAAGATCAAGCCTGCATTTGGCATATATAAAATTTTCAATATTATGAATTTCGGTCTCTTTTTCAAGAAGAAATAATTTTATAATCGATTGAACCTGCTCCTGAGCCATCAGAATTGGAAGAACCATCAGTATGTAAGATCCATACTTGTTCTTTGACTTCAGGAATAGCAATGACATTTACACTTGTACCAGCTGGCACTTCCGCCAGGATATCGGCTATCACTTGCCCTTTTATCGACACTCTTGGTTTAAAGTGTATGTCAAATGGTCCCACTTCAATTGCCCACTTGATCAATCTTCCTGACATTTCCGGTTTTCTAAAGATCCCTTGAATAGGATATGAAGTGAGAACATTTACAGTATGAGCTTGAAAATAACGACGAAGCCTTCTTGTAGCTTGCACAAGAGCCAAGACCACCTTTTCGATCATGGGATATCTAGTCTCGTAATCTTTTAACATCTTACTTATGTAGTAAATCGGAAGTTCTTTATCTTCCCTTTCGACTAATAGCACAACACTTACTGCATTACCAGTTACTGCCAAATACATTATCAATTCTTCACTAACTCTTGGTGCAGTCAGAGTTGGAAGTGTAGCTAGAGCTGTTTTTAACTCTTCAAAGGCTTGATTTGCCTCAGGAGTCCATTCAAAGCTCCCTTTCAAACTTTCTTTTAAAATTTTTATAAAGGGTGTAGCTCTTTCAGCTGCTTTTGATAAAAATCGATGCAAAGCCACTAAACGCCCATTTAGAGTTTGTATATCTTTAAGAGTTTTAGGTGGTTCCATTTCCATCACCGCTTTGACTTTTCTCGGATGTGCCTGGATCTCATCTTTATTAACTAGGACCCCTAAAAACTTCCCTTCCTCCATTGCAAATGAACATTTCTTGGGGTTTAACTTCATATTGATGCCCCCAAGTTTTTAAAGGTCTCTTCAATGTCTTTGATCATATCTCCTTCATGAGAACTTTTAATGACTACGTCATCCACATAGGCTTCAAGATTTCTGCCTACTTGCGATCTTCTCTTGATTCTTTTCCAATCAACGGTGGAAATGTAATCTCTTGACTTTTCCATTTTTCTTCTTCAAGTTTTGTTTTAACACTACGATACAAATTGTTCGATCCTCTCCGTATCATCGCGATCACAGTTTGTTTAACAGCTGGAGGACGCCCCTCCTTGATATTTTTAACCAGATGCGATAATTTTCCAGATTTGATGGCTTTTTCAATCTCGCCTCGCAAGTGTCTACAATTACTGTATCATGACCACGATCCTTATAATAGTCACAATATTTACCCATGTCACTTCCCAAAGGATTATAAGTCCTTTGGGGTTTTGAAAATTGGACATTCTCTGTTGCTAAGATTTCACTTGGAGTTTTCGTAAGTGACGAGAAATCATTAGATCTAGGCTCCCACGCCTTTTTGTATCCTCCGTAATTACCTTCCCCCCTTCGATCATAGGGTTGAGATCTGAATTTTTTCCAGGATTGATTTTTTGTTGGTGCAGCGGAGACACTTGCATTTATTCCGGTAATTACCACTTTTTTGAGATGGTTTCTGGGTATTGACACCCTGAATGTTTCCGGAGGCGCTTCTTCCTTTTACATAGGTCCTAACACGATCCATAAGCACTTCCATTGTCTGAGGTAGATCCTCGTGTAATTTTTCCACCAGGTGCGTATGTCGAACACCATGGCAAAAGCCAGATATCCGTAGTTGATCCTGTGCACCAGATATTTTCATAGTTTCATTGTTAAAACGCATCACAAAGCTTTCAAGACTTTCGTCATTCCTTCTTCGAATGTTATGCACTTCCGTCACCTCCTTTGTGCACTTCCGTTGTTGGCTGAACTGCCTTAGGAATTTCGTCCTTAGGTCTTCAAAGCCACTTATTTGCGCATTTGGAAGTGCATCAAACCATACTCTTGCAGGTCCAGAAATCTTGAAGCCTATGTGGACGATGTAGTCATTAAGAGTTCTCATGAGGAAGATATGATCAAAGACATTGAAGAGACCTTTAAAAACTTGCAGGGTATCAATATGAAATTAAACCCCAAAAAGTGCTCATTTGTGATGGAGGAAGGCAAGTTCTTAGGGGTCCTAGTCAATAAAGACGGGATCCAGGCACATCCGAGGAAGGTCAAGGCGGTTATGGAAATGGAACCTCCTAAAACCCTTAAAGATATACAAACTCTAAATGGGCGTTTGGTGGCTCTACATAGATTTTGTCAAAAGCAGCTGAAAGAGCCACACCCTTTATGAAAGTTTTGAAAGAGAGTTTAAAAGGAAGTTTTGAATGGACTTCCGAGGCCAATCAAGCATTTGAGGAATTGAAAACCACTTTAGCTACACTTCCGACCCTAACTGCACCGAAAGTCGGTGAAGAATTGATCATGTATTTGGCAGTAACGGATAATGCAGTAAGCGCTGTGTTACTGGTGGAAAGGGAAGATAAAGAACTTCCAATTTACTACATAAGCAAAATGCTTAAAGACTACGAAACCAGATACCCTATGATCGAAAAAGTTGTCTTGGCACTTGTACAGGCTACGAGAAGACTTCGTCGTTATTTCCAG
>JBCNJP010000027.1:89118978-89193339 GCA_039602395.1 Deinandra increscens subsp. villosa | reverse complement strand
CTCGATCAAAGCTTATCGATGGTCTAAGGCTTCTCGGTCGGAGAACTAGGGTTTCCGATGAGAGCGACCCCTTTTTGATCAGCACTTAGGCTTTTCGATCAGGGGGACAGACTTTTCGATCTGAGATAGTACTTCTCGATCAAGATTAATGCTTTTCGATTGGAGTTCTCAGTAACCAAGTGACTTTCCGATCGGAAGGATGCTTTCCGATCGAAAACCCTGTTTTTCGATCGGAAAGGTACCTGATGATGTTTTCAATGGTTTTTCACTTAATTTTAAGCCGTTATGTTGTCCGTTTTTCGAGAAATCCGTAAGACTAATGAACTTTCATTTGTTTTGGATGTTTATCTGTGTTTGTGAGTGCAGGGATTTAGAGTTTGTCAAAGATCACAATCAGGTGGCTTATTTGCTGGAACCGTCTGCTGAATACAGAGAGAAGTACCTGTCAATGATAGCAGGATTGAAGAAGTGATGTCTACACTATGCACTAACAGCAAACCCGGTTATATGCAAACGTATGCAGTAAGAGTTTAGGAAGACAGCTGATGTATCTGAAGATGGAAAGCAGATAATTGCCAAGATTCAAGCTACTGAGGTGATGTTAACAGAAGAAAATTTCAGACAGGCACTCAGACTTAAAGATGTTGCTGCTGATCCCACTGTGCTTGACAAAGAAATGGTGTCACAGTGTCAGAAGGAAATGGGCTACCTCACAATATCTCCTCCTACCATGAAGGCTCTTATTCCACCATATTGGAGGATGTTGGCACATTACCTGTAAAAATGTGTCATTGCCAAAAAGAGTTCTACATATCAGTTGAACCAAGTGCACACCCATGCAATGGTGTCACTGGTCAGAGGTGTTAGGTTCAACTGGTCCAGAATGATATTTGAAGATGTGAAGGCTGTTGTGTCCACAGCTAAGAAGTTTGCTGCTGTTCCAAGATTCATCCAGTTAGCTCTGGATTCAAGATATCCAGCACTGAGGAAGACAAATGACACACATGATACCAAGCCAATGGGCATTGAGGTTTTTCCAATGATAAATCCAAAGAAGAAAATGTCTGATAAGATGCCGTTTGGTGACAAGTTCGGAGAATTTAGAGAAATAGTGAGAGAGGAAGTTCCAGTGAACAGAAATGCCTCTGTTGAAGAAGAACATAGTCGACCTCCTCCTTCGAAGAAATTTGTTGACCTTCCCGATGACTCTGACTGGGAAGAGTTTGACTTAGAAGATGTGCGGATTGGTGCACTGAATTTTGAAGGTGAAGATAATATCAATTATGACACGTATCTTGATGACATCACTATAGAGGAAGTTGAGACTGAAACTGCTGAGACGCCACTCATTAGAAAACGGAAAGCCACGGAGGATCCTCCCCTCAGTGCTTCTGTTACTGAAGAAATGACTGAGACTGAGCCGATTGCTACAAAACACCCTGTGGAAGGCCCAAGTGACCCAAGAAGAAGAAGATTGGACCCTCGTGTACCACCAGTCACAAGCTCAAGTGCTGGTCAATCATCCACTCAACCCACAGCCCAAGAAAAGGGGAAAGCAGTAGAAACCCCTGAATTCAGACTGGAAAAGGAACTGAGAGAAGAAATAGAAGTTCTGAAAGCCCAGAATACAGTCCAAAGTGAGGTAATTGAAGATCTGATTGATATTCAGAAAATTCATAACACTGAGTTGGAGAATCAGAAGAAGATAAACCGAGAGTTTGCAAGACAATTCAGAGATCTCCATAAGCTAATCAAGCAGCTTAGCTCGGATAGATCAAGCAGATCCAACTCTGGTCAAGGTGATAAGGGAGATCCAGGTAACACAGAAGGAAGTTCAGGTGCAGGTGATTCCTCACAATCACCAGTATTTAACTTTGAAGCTGATATCCCTGAGGAAACTCAGAATGTATTACCCAAAGCTTCCACTGAAGATAAAGATACTCGGGATAGAGATTATATGATTGTACCAGCTTCAGAATTTGACGGAGGTTGGGAAGCTCAGACATTTGCCTATCCTCCTGAAAGGTACCTAATGCAGTTGGGAGAGCATTATCATGATAAGCAAGGAATCAATGCAGATATTAAAGCCTGGATGTTTGATGGAGAGAAGAATATGTTCGTAGTAAGAAGAAAGGGTCAGTATCCATTGGAATACTACAAGAGCTGGACCCAGTTTTACTCCTGGACGAATGTAGATCTCACAATGTTGTACCATGCACCGTTTTCAAATCCTTCAAACAATGATCAAGCCAAGTACTTCTACAGGAAACTAGAAAATGCTGTAAGAAGCAAGTTCAAGAGGTTTGAAGATTTTCCTCACAAGAAATCATACGTGATGAAGTACAGGAGTGTCTTCAAATGGGATGGAAAGAAGAGTATCCTAGGAATGGAGAGTGTAAAAGTCAAGAAGTTTACAAATGTTCTGTATCCACCTACAGACAAGACAGACAATACCTCTGCCAATGAGACATCCTGAAGATTGCTTGCATGATTTTCAAACATGGGCTTATAGTGATTATTCTGGTGAAGCCAAAATTCTCTGCAAATCAAAGACAATCGATGTCATGGAAGTTCATGATTTGATGAGGTTTCACAAGAAGGATATAATGGTACTTGCAAAGCATCAGATTGAGAGTAATCCAGACACTGAAGAATATGCAAAGTGTTATACTCGGGCCGTAGCTGAGATCGTAGCAAAGGAGCTGTGGTATGATCGAGCAACAGTAAATCTGTCAAAGAAGTTCGGGATGTGAAGACAGTCTAATGCTAAAGCCTAGGGGAAGATTGTAGAAACCTAGAAAATGAGGCTTTTGCATTAGATTAAATTTTGGGTTTGTTAGTTAATAGTTTGGACTAGTTTCTTGTTAGTGGGCTAGTTAAATGTAAATGTGGGCTAGTGATTGTGTTAGGTCCGATTGGTTTAGGATGGGCTTTAGGTTCGAAATCTTGTAAAGATATTGACTTGTTTACCAAGTCAATCTCTCCTATAAATAGACCCTCCTTATATCGATTTAGGGTTGTTGGTGCCAGCAAGTTGCGAGTTCTTCAAGGTGTAACCGAAACCTCTTTAGGTTCGGACTTGGTGATTAATCGAAGTGGTCTTTCCTGTTTACAATCGGTTTGTGTTATTGTTTCTTATACTTTTCGATTATTACATATATTGGTTATTCTTGAATCAAGGATCAATCTAACCCTCACGCGATATCAAAGACTAGTAACACCGTGCAGAATCCGGTTTTACTAGGTGATTCAAGAATAACCAATATATGTAATAATCGAAAAGTATAAGAAATAATAACACAAACCGATTGTAAACAGGAAAGACCACTTCGATTAATCACCAAGTCTGAACCTAAAGAGGTTTCGGTTACACCTTGAAGAACTCGCAACTTGCTGGCACCAACAACCCTAAATCGATATAAGGAGGGTCTATTTATAGGAGAGATTGACTTGGTAAACAAGTCAATCTCTTTACAAGATTTCGAACCTAAAGCCCATCCTAAACCAATCGGACCTAACACAATCACTAGCCACATTTACATTTAACTAGCCCACTAACAAAATACTAGTCCAAACTATTAACTAACAAACCCAAAATTCATCTAATGCAAAAGCCTCATTTTCTAGGTTTCTACAATAGTAAACATCAGGATTTTGAACTTCGGCTGGAGTATTATTGACATTTTTCATTTCCAGATCTCTAGCCTACAGTTTCCCCATCAACTTTACAAACGTTAAAGTTGAATACTCTTTGTCATTGGTAAGCATAAGCACATAAGGTTCCCACTTCGGCGGTAACCCTTCAAGCAATTTTTTTTCAGTTCATCATCACCTTTCTTGAGTTGAACCGTGTCCATTTCTGATAATAGATGACAATACCTAGAAATCAGCTCAGGTACCCCCTTCACCATCAAAATACTTAAAATTGTCAAACTCTTTCCTCAAAACCTTATTCTTTCTTTTCTTATACTGCTCATTTCCTCCACATCTTTCTTTCAATGCCGTCCGTAAATCATGAGAATGTTTACACCTCTTGAATTGATGTAAAAGTTCACTTGGAAGTGCTTGTGTGAGAATTTCATTAGCCTTTTGTTCCCTAGTGTAATCGGTCTTTTGCACTAAATTCAAATTCCTTTGCATAATCGGAACATTGTTTTCGTCAACAGAATAGACGTACGGTGTATCCATGGCAATCCATAGATCACAATCCGTAGTCCCAAAATACGCTTCAAACCGCTTTTTCCAATTATGATAGTTTTCAAATTTGAACAGTTTGGGAACTTTCTGAGTAGTCCCAATCTCATTATCGTAGTTCAATAGAGTCTGCATTTGTGATTGAATCGCAGTGAATGCTTGGTAATCCGACATTTCAAAAATTTGAAGTTTACTGTTTGGTCCGAACTCTTCACGAAATCTAATGAACTGACCGAACTCTTCCGAACTTAGTCCAAAGTAAGTTACACTTTCCAAACTTCGTCCGAACTCTTACCGAACTTAGTCTTTCCGAAACTTGTCCGAACTCCTTCTGAACACTGGATATCCGAACCCTTATAATGAACAATACTGAACTCTCTCCGAAGTTGGTCCGAACTTGGTCCGAACTTCCTCCGAATGTGACACGAATACTCATAGAACAAGATGTTGACCGAACTTTAACCGAACTCCAAGTTCGGAGCAGTTATCGGGACAAACTTGAGGTTCGGACTCTCGAAAATTCCGAAAAATTCAACCTCTCAGAAAAACCGAAACTCACGAACACCAGACGATCAAACGAAAAAAAAACACTCGAAACAAAGATTTTGGACGTGAAGCATGATGTAGAATGACCAGATTTGTAGAAACAAAGTGTTTAGAGATGAAAACACAGGATGAAACGAGTTTTTAACAACACAAATGACCAAATCGAACTGAGCAGCACCAGATAGCTCTGATACCACTTGAAAACGCTAGAGCGGATGGATCGTGATCAGTTCGACATCATTGTGTAAGCTAAACGATTAACAATTCGTGTAAATAAAACTCAATCTCTCATTCATAATCTGGTACGAATTACAAAGAGACTTAGAGTTGTTTCACACTAAAAAACACACACATAAGCAAAACTCGTTACAGATTTCAAACCTATCAACCTATTTATAGACACACTGTTGTCCGAACCCTTCAGCTGGTCCGAACCCTAGGTTCGGCCTAGGTTCGGCCTGGTTCGGCCAGGGTTCGGCCTACAGGACTTGGTTGAAATCTTGAACTCTTCAAAAGCTTTGTCTAATCCAGCATGTTGCCACATTCAGGTACTAACAAAAACCATGCATGGAGAAGCAGAAAACGTTAGGATGGGAACGACCAGGTGCGAAGTACCAGACAACGCTTATGCTTTTCGGTGAGAGTTCTGATATTATGAAAGTTTTTCTTCAACTTGAGCTAGAATCTTGTGAGATGTGGGTTAAGATTGCAGGAGCGAAGTATGGATTGTTTGGAGCTTAGCTTTATGATGTCTTTTGGGTTTTATGATATGTCTAGATAGTATATCTTGGATGGTATGTCTTTTGGGTAGTATATTTTGGGTGGTATGTCTTTTGGGTAGTATATTTTGGATGGTGTGTCTATTGGGTAGTATATTTGGGATGATATGTCTTTTGGGTATGTTGTTTTGGATTGTATGTCTTTTGGATGATATGTTTATGTAATGTTATTTGGATTATGTGTTTATGGAATGTTATTTGGATTACTATAGGTATGTTATTTTGGATGGTATGTCTTTTGGGTTAATGATTATAAGTTTTCATTAATTTTGGATGACAGATAGCCTATGGATTCCGATGACGAATAGATTATGGCTTTCCTTTTCCTTTGTTGGCATTGGTTACTATTAGTCTCAACAATTAATGAAAATATTAGAGATCTGAATTCGACATTGACCGGTCATGAATACACACAAGAATTGTTGCATGGCTCTTGTCACACCCCAACCGACGGCGAAATATGTCGGGGCATGATGATTGTCCAGATGCTCATGACAACTAATTAAAGTTAAAATATATTTAACATGCCTTTTTATTTCATTTATTGAAATATTTTACATACAGGAAACAGACGAAACATAACAACATGGGTACTGTGATTAAACATTATTTAACTAGGTCCAGCATCCTATAGTGATCACATACTAGCTCAAACACGATTACCTGCAACATGTATAAGATAAAGTGTCAACTACAAAAGTAGTTGGTGAGTAAACATAGGTTTAATACATAATATCAATATAAAGCATGTGATCTATGTGTTAGGTGAATGTTCATAGAATATGATAAACAAGTATTGTAATAGTGTAAACAATTGCGTATCAAACCCTTGACAATTAGGCTTCCAATCACTTGACGCCTTAAGGCAGGCCAAGTGGGTTGTCAAACCAATAGATCTATTATTGTTACCCGGCTCGGTATGTTAATGAGTACGCATGCTAGTGTAATAGTAATAGAATACAACATTAATGGTCATAACAAGTTTAACACATCAAGAACACACATAACGAGCATAGGATTCGCATTTTTGTTTTAGAGAAGTAAATATAGAGTTTGGAATTTGATATAGAGATACATGTTACACCCCCAAAGTATTTAAAAGGGAATGGGGTATGAATACTCACATGATAGGGAGATAGGATTTGAAAGATGACGCTGAATTTGCGTACGTGACTTTGAGGTTATCCTACTGAATCAAGTAATGTGTTTTTAAATTTTGTCATCTATCGCTGTTGAACTCATAAATACTTATTATATATGTAATTAGGATTTAATGCCAAAAATCAAGACTCGATACTTTCTGGTTTATTTATTATTAAATAAATATATTCAAAACTCTAATTTTGGTAAACTAGTTAAATAATTACCAAAACTCATTAGATTTCGGAATAATCCTAATGTTTTATTCATAATATTATATAATAATATTCCTGAAAATATGAAATCTTAATTCAATGTCGTTTATTCAATTTTGACAAAACAACGACCCGGAAACCCTAATTTAAGCATAAATATTAAATAATTAGTAAAACTCATTAGATTCTGAAATAAACTTACGATTTTATTCATAATAATATATTATGATATTCTTGAAAATATGAACCCCTAATTTTACTTGTTTATCCAATTTTTGCAAAATAATTTCCCGAAAACCCTAATTTAAGCATAAATATTAAATAAATACCAAACTCATTAGATTTTGAAATAAACTTAGGGTTTTATTCATAATAATATATTATAATATTCAAAAAGTTATGGAACCTTAATTCAACACCGTTTATCCAATTTTGGCAGAACAACGACCCGAAAACCCTAATTTTGGCATGATTTTATATAAAATATCAAATAATTAGATATCATGAAATTGACTTAGGGGTTCTTTAATATATGTTAAAACATAGTAACCCTAAAAAATTCAGACCCTAACACCTTCCTAATTGCCCAAAATTAAAGATTTATCTTAAGAACCCTAATTTCAACATGAATTTAAAAATCATATTTAGAATTTGAATTTGATAAAACTGAGAGAGTTTTTTGTTAATCATACCTAGAGGAGCTTGACTGCTGAATTTCAGCTTCAAAGTCGAAACGAGCAGATCGAGTTGCGCAGAAGAATGTTCGGACGAGTTTTGGGGTTTTTGGGTTAATACTCAACGAAACTGGCGAGTTTGGATGGAGATATGATCGAGTTTTTATAGTGTTTAGGAGCGCATATGATTCTTCCAGGTGTTCTAGGTGGCTAAGCTTTGAATTTGACACGTTAGGAGGGTTAATTTGGTCAAAATGTGGGTTGCAAGTCGCTAAAATCGTACCTGGGCGAATTCTGGTAGAAAGTTGTGCGGAGGGTCCCGACGGTGGAAGGCCTGGGCTCGGCGACCCGCGAAGCAGTTTGCCATTTTGGCAGTTTTGGTCCCTGGGCCTTATAATTACAATTTAAGACCCTGAACTTCTACGGAACTTGTCGCACCCCCCTCCGCCGCCCCCTGCCAGGTGCGGGGGAGGGTGTCGGACCGGCTGTCCGTATCGGTTCCCGAGGCACCAACTTAAATATAAACACACAAACATACATAACAGACATCCAATCCACACAGTGAAACTCTAGGCCGACTCTGAATGAGGATGCACTAAGCACCTCTTAGCCGATCTAATAGAATCGATAGTCACCGTATATGACCTGGGACTGAATAAGCAAGAGATACAATACACCAAAGGAAACATAGTAATAACAGGTATTCAGTTACAGACATCATTCTTTTATTATACAGGCCCATAATCATAGTGACAACAACCATCAGAAATTCCAAGATCAGATTAGGTCCACACCTACACTTGCTTACCTGCAACATAAATCAATCTCAGAGTCAACAACATATGTTGTTGGTGAGTCGTAACTACAATCATCACATTAACGGTTTTCAAACACATACAGGTTATGAAATCATCATTCCGCACCCAAGGTCAACACTCAGGTACTCTACGGGCACGTTACGCATAGCCGTACACCCTCTGCGAGTAGTTTTTAGGTTCAACATATAAGTACATATTCCCCCTAGTAAATTAATACTAGAGGATCCGGGTGAATATGGATTGTTCAACTATAACGCCCGCTATAATCCCTTATATGTCTAGTGGTCTCAACCTTAATGACCAAAAAGTATATAATGACCCACACAGGGCATTCCAACTAACAGTGTATGACAAGGTAAGTCATAACAGATATAACAGATACATCAAATAGGAATGTGATCTCAAACAGTTAACTAATGAAGGAAGTCAGAGGACTCACCGTAAAGAAGTTAGAAACAGAGTTCACTAGAAACTGCAATCCAAGGTGCACTAGAATATCCTATCTTCGGTTTCTAGCAACCTATCAGATTTATCATGTGTATGTGTGTCATATACAATGCTAACATGTCCCATAACAAACTCAGGTTCAAAGTATTATGAAATACAATCACTAGATCAGTCAAGCTAAGTTTTTGGTTAACTTAGAATTTATCAATTATTCTGTCATTTTCCTTCATAGGCGTACCGCCTGGAACTAACCATTTCTGGGCGGTACGCGTCAAAGGGTAATCCGTCAGACTTATAGCGGATGCCAAAGTACTAGGACGTGCAGATCTCACGTTTGCCCTTATTTCGGGGCTTAATCCCCATACAAATCTCCTAACTTTCGAAGTCTCTGAATCCGCCATGTGGGATACCAAATTCAACAATTCATTATATCTATTGATATAGGTCATGTAATCGGATCCATTCATTCTCAGATTAATAAACTCATTTTCTAGTCTCTCCGCTTCATTCTCTGGAATGAATTTTTCCATGACCATTGCACGAAAAGTTTTCCAACTCAAGCGATAAGCTTTATCCTTCCCAAGTCGATTCAATTCCACCTTCCACCAGTTCAATGCCGCTCCCTTGAAGGATTGGGATGCAAACCTCACCATATCCCTAGTAGCGCAGTCACTGATATCCAAAGCAGCTTCAGTTTCTTCTAACCAATTCAAGGCATCGGTAGCCCCCTTATCTCCTTTGAATATACCAGGTTTACAGGCCATGTATGTCTTATAAGAACATCCTCTCTTCTCCTCCTTTTCTGACTTACGTTCTTTACTCCTTGACCTTTTCCTGGAGTCTTTCGGACGACCTTCATGATCAGGGCTGCGACTCTGGCGGGTTCTGCTCCTACTGTGAGCTGATGAGTCAGTTCTAGACTCAGCTGTTTGCGATCGTGATCTTGCAGATCCTTTTGATTTGGAAATAGCAGTTTTGCTTCTTGGCGATTCGTTGGATCTCTCTAACCCAACATGCGTCTTTCCTTGCCTTTTCTCCTTAGCTACCAACGAAGGCAGCGCCTTTGAAATTCCCTGAGCTATAAGTTCCTGGAGTCTTTCTTCCTGCTCCTTTTATCTTAGTTGTTCAGACGTGAGAGGTTCTCCCAATTTACTGTGAACGGAGTGATCATCACAATCATCTTCCTCATCATAATCATCTTGACGAGTTTTGCTCGTTCCTGCGTTTGACATTTTGCTGAAAGCAATACCAAATTGACAGATTAACATATATTTGACTTAGTTGATAGGTATTTGTAATCAGAATTTATATTCCTTTGCACATTCTAGTGCCATAAGGAACGTGTTCTTAATAGAGTTATTGCACTAGTTTGGGGATTTCCGGATCACCATCTTGTGGGTACCGACATATTTTACCATGTTATGACTATGATCAGAGTGGAATCACATACACACAAGTCCTTAGGGGTGGTCTAACAAACCAAACCTCCTAAAAATCACTATGTATCATGACTTAACATTCCTATAATTCTCAAATGTTATAGATAACAACAAACAAACATTTATTCCATAACAATAACACAGCCGACTTAGCGGTTCAACCGCTTTACAAAACAAAGCACACATACTCAAACCACATTCGAACAAAGTCTCACAAAACCACACACAATACATAACATACTACTTTATTGGACACGGCACACGAGGCTTCTGCCATCACAGTTCACGCTAATCTCCTTGTTTCTAATCCTTGCGTCTCCCAAATGATGTCAGATGCTTGATGTGGGATGACACCTTCTTAGCTTCTTCTGCCATTTTCTTTTCCTTCTTCAACTGTTTCTCTAGTCTTTTGGCTAAAGCCTTATTTTCTTCTCTGAGAGCGTTGATTACCGGGGAGTTAGGTCCTGAATGATCCGCATATAGGGTTGGGGAAAAACTGGGCCTGGTCCTGAAAAAGATGATCTTGGTAGATCCTGATATGATCGATACGGAGCATATGGGTAGGCAGAAGGTGGAAAAGGCATATAGGACTGCTGCATAGGTGGAGAGGTTGAGTACTGATATGGTTGTGGCGGATAAAACGATGGCTATGGTGGATAGTACGACATACCCCTGGCATAAGGTTCCTCAACAGGAGTTGGATACATGATAGGCTGCTGATAGATGGATTGCTGCTGGAATCCAGGTGACTGCTGAAATGAAGAACTATGATGGTAAGCAGGTGGCTGCTGATATGTAGATGGTGGTTGACTGTTAGACCTTAGTAACTGGGGAAAACTGTAACATTCAGACACGGGTTGACTGCTCTGGCCCTGCATCATTGCAGCTACATACGGGTCTCTAATATCATTTGCCAAAGCTGCGATAGGATCCTGTATTGGAACATCCACAAAATTCCCCATTTGAGGAAAAGTTGTAATGGGATCAGGTTGCATAGGAACCGATTCCTTGGGTCCTTCTTCAACATCTGTCGCATAAGCTGGGGAGGCATACACATGCTGGGAGTGATGTTCTGAGTGATAGCTTACCGTGTGACCTGTTGATACTGCAATCACTACCTGTGCAAAGTTCCACATTTTTCACGAAGGTAACTGTGAATATAATTTTAATATACAATAGAATATATATATATATATATATATATATATATATATATATATAAGTATTTCCGTGCACTCCTAGATTTTCATCAACTTATTTCATACTAACTTTTACCCATTGAATTCACTAGTGTACACATAAAATAACCACCGGTATCCACATGTCTATTAGACTCGTCATATCATGAGGTACCTTGTAAGGCCCCAATCCCAATTACACGTATTAACCTCGTTTTTAATATCAGAGTGTGAAAGTTCATATTATATATATATATAAACGTCTGTCCATTACCATGCCACATTTACAAAATCAGGTGTTTGACAGCATTAACCCCATAGCAATACACAAAACATTCACATTAACAAACATAAACATCTAGGTTCCAAAAGATGTGATGTTCGGTTCCAAGCTCTTCGATTCGATCTCGACCCGTCTACGATTGATTACCTGCCAACAACACCAGTAACACATTAGTATTGATGGCACATATCAGCATTCAACACAATACATCAATTAAAAACAAGAAAACAAAACAAAAACCCGGCCAGCAGCTCCAAGCGTATCGCTTGGAGCTCCTGGACTTCCAGGCGATACGCCTGGAGCCTGATTTCCAGGGCTCCAGGCCAATTTTGCCATACTTAGCCATTTTTCTGCATTTTTCAGTTTGGTTAACCACCAAACTATCAAATCTGGATTTTTAGCACCATAAGCTTATAGTTACCTGTAATATGAAGATTTCACTCAAATTCACAAATGTCATATTCGAATTCGTTATTCCGAATAAGGTAATAGGAACTTCTTACCCGACCCGTTTGACCCGCTAACACACAAGTCACAAGATCAGCTTATGTTTATGCTTTCAATTAGAATTCCTTCATTATAATTTTCCCCCTTAGCACACACACTATGTGCTAATCCACTTAAATTCGATGTTGGGACAATTCGAGACCCCCAACACTCTCATAGGTTCTCGTCTTGCCACAAAATCCAGCTCAACCCAATTTGGGTCATATACTACGATCCTAGTTAGTCATTTACATAACCAACTTCTCAATTTGATTTCCCAATACCCTCGACACATAAAGCTCATCAAATTTTCTGCTTTAACATTAGATTGTAACCCACTAATTAACACCAATCACTAGTTACTACGTGTTACCTTTTAAGCTTTGTTCTTGCCTTCACGATGTTGAGCTGCACCTCCACTAGTTTCACCTATAACCAAGTCATTGATTAAATTCCTCAATTCCACATTCACAAAACATACAATCTGCATTTGATTACCAATTCAAGATCATAATTTCAGCACATTCACATTGTCAATTTCATTCAAGCATTTCATCGAGCACCTAGTGTACATACCTATGTTCATACAATCAAGAAATCCATGGATCATCATAATTTCCACAATTGATATCAAGCACTCCCAATTCAATTTTCTATGCATCATTTAACAATTTCCTAATGATAACCGTTTCTCTAAATCAATATTAACCACCCAATCCTCCCCCTTTGTACTAGAAATCGATTTCTAGGAGATGGGTATGAACACCCATCTCACACTTCACTAAATACACACAAATTCAGCCATGCAATATGAAATTAAGCATAATCCAAGTTCTCTAACACATGTACAACTGAATTCATGCATCAATTTGACATCTAGCTAAAGCTCATAAAATCATCCTACTTAATTTTCACTTACTTGGCAAGATACTCAAAAATCTAAGGTAGAAATCGAGATGTAGAAGGTCTCCCAAGCCCAATTTCGACTTCCCCTTCCAAAGTACCCAAACCACAAGCTCAAATTTGAGGATTTCTCAAGAGTTAGGGTGTTTCTCCCTCTCCTCCCCTCCTGGTCGCGATTCTTGAGTCTGGGGTAAATCCCAGACTTGTTTATTCCTCAAATATTACAGCTAGGTCCCTCCAATTCCATATTTTATAAAAATTGAGCCAAGACCCTTTATTTACACAATTAATCCTCTAACTTCCTTTAGTTTAACCATCTATTATAAAGTTAACCTTAATAACTAATAAACCCCTCATAAACAACCCGGTTAACCTTCTAAGTCCGCTTACTCTACCAAAGCTCAAAATAATACATAATTAATTTTAGTCACCCAAATATTACGAAACTCGGGATGTTACATACCTGTGGGTAACAATGATAGCGTGCACTTTCTGCAATTATTACCGACCTTACATCATGCTATGAGTAATTTAATATACCAGTTTCAACTTAGGTTAACACTTATCGCGGAAGACCATTAGCATCAATGTGTCTGTTAGGGTTCACCAAGTCTTAGTCCACCTGTGGGTAGGAATGGCAGTTTGCAAGGCTGTAACTTCTACCGACCTTGCACCAAACCTCGATTACTTCTAACATACAAATTTTCAGCCTAGATCACAAATTGGTTCATGCAATAACTTAGAGGTCCAACTAGGTTCAAGCTTAGGGGCTCTAAGAACGCCTAATTAGCTGGAACCTTTGGCTCTGATACCAACCTGTTGCACTCCCCTCCGCTGCCCCCTGCCAGGTGCGGGGGAGGGTGTGGGACCGGCTGTCCGTATCAGTTCCCAAGGCACCAACTAAAATATAAACACACAAACATACATAACAGACATCCAATCCACACAGTGAAACTCTAGGCCGACTCTGAATGAGGATGCACTAAGCACCTCTTAGCCGATCTAATAGAATCGATAGTCACCGGATATGACCTGGGACTGAATAAGCAAGAGATACAATACACCAAAGGAAACATAGTCATAATAGGTATTCAGTTACAGACATCATTCGTTTATTATACAGGCCCATAATCATAGTGACAACAACCATCAGAAATTCCAAGATCAGATTAGGTCCACACCTACACTTGCTTACCTGCAACATAAGTCAATCATAGAGTCAACAACATATGTTGTTGGTGAGTCTTAACTACAATCATCACATTAACTTTTGAACAAGTAAGACGTTTAGCCACAAAGAGCGCGCTGTCTTTCTTCATTCCAGGCCACCAATAATGAGTTCGAAGATCCTGGTACATTTTATCTGCACCGAGATGAATGGAATAACGAGATTTGTTAGTCTCGTTCATGATGGTGTACGAAGATCGTCTTGGTTAGGAATCCAGAGACGATTAATGAAATAAAGGATACCATTTGACTTAGTTTCTAGTTTAAGTTCAGCACCACAAGACATTTCTTCGTATATGTTACCTTCTGTAACTGATATGTGTTGAGCCTTGAAAATACGGGTTTGGAGATCAGATAATGGATGAGTAGTTTGAAAAAGAATTGGTTTGAGGTGTTCCTTACGACTAAGTGCATCAGCCACAACATGTGCTTTACCTGGTTAAAGAGAATATTGCAGTCATAGTCATTCAGAAGTTTAACCCAACGACGTTGGCGCATGTTGGGTTCCTTTTGATTGAAAATGTGTTGGAGGCTTTCGTGATCAGTGTAGATTATGCATTTGGTTCCATAAAGGTAGTGTCTCCAAATTTTCATGGCCAATACAACAGCACCAAGTTCAAGATCGTGCATTGTATAATTCTTTTCATGAATTTTGAGTTGCCTTGACGCATAGGCGATCACTTTTCCTCGTTGAATGAGAACGCAACCGAGGCCTAGGCTTGAGATATCGCAGTAAACGACAAAGTCGGCGTTTCTGTCAAGAAGAGTTAGAATAGGAGCGTCGCATAGAGTTTGAAATTCCTCTTCCTGAGCAGGACCCCACTCAAATATTTTGTCTTTTTATGTTAAGGCGGTGAGTGGAACTGCGATTCTGGAAAAGTTTGAAATGAAACGTCGGTAATAACCTGCTAGTCCAAGGAATGAGCGGATTTCAGTAGGGGTACTTGGGGTACTCCAACTTTTTATGGCTTGGATCTTGGCAGGATCAACACAAAAACCTTTGTCATTAACAATGTGTCCTAAAAACTGAACTTCCTTAAGCCAAAATTCACATTTAGAGAATTTGGCATAAAGCTTTTCTTTCTTTAGGAGTTCTAAGATTTGACGTAGGTGAGTTTCGTGCTTAGACCTTGATTTAGAGTAAATGAGGATATCGTCAATAAAGACGATGACGAATTTGTCAAGATAGGGTTTACAAACGTGATTCATGAGATCCATGAATACTGCAAGTGCGTTTGTCAATCCAAATGGCATAACAGTGAATTCAAAATGACCATAACGAGTGCGGAAAGCGGTTTTTTGAACATCCTCCTCTGTAACACGAAGTTGATGATAACCAGAACGAAGATCGATTTTTGAAAAACAAATTGCTCCTTGAAGTTGGTCAAAAAGGTCATCGATTCGAGGTAATGGGTATCGATTCTTAATGGTAAGTTTATTGAGTTCGCGATAATCGATACACATTCGGAATGTACAGTCCCTCTTTTTGACAAACAAGAGAGGTGCTCCCCAAGGTGAGGAACTAGGTCGAATGAAGCCCTTGTCGGAAAGTTCCTAGAGTTGTTTAGATAACTCCTGCATTTCCGAGGGTGCTAGGCGATATGGTGACTTTGCAACAGGATTGGCACGAGGAATAAGGTCGGTGCGAAAATCGACTTGAAGAACGGGAGGTAAACCCTTTTATGTCTTCAGGAAAGACTTCAGGATAATCTCGAAAGATTGGGATGTCTTCGATTTTATTTTCTTCCTCTCGAACTTCCATGATGTGGGCCAGAAATACCACATACTCCTTGCGTAAGTACTTTTGAGCTTCAGTACAGGACATAAGCTTCAACCTACTTGATGGTTTATCACCATGAACCACTAGGAACTGATTATCCGGACGAGGGAGACAGATGATTTTGTTAAAGAAAACGAGCTCTGTGTGATGTCGAGACAACCAATCCATGCCAATGATAATATCAAAACTCCCGAGAATCATAGGTATTAGATCGATAGAGTAGGTGTGATCTTTGATGTTTAACGTGCAGTTACGAATAATTGAATTGAGAGTGACTGGCTTTCCGTCCGCAACTTCGACCGAGATGGAAGGATTAAGAATAGTACGTGGCATAGCAAGTAAAGGTTCAAAGTCCAAAGAAGCAAAACTCCTATCGGCACCTGAATCAAATAAAACATAAGCATAACAATTATTGACTAAGAACATACCGTTAACGACTTCTTGGTTAATCTGAGCTTGGTTGGTATTGAGGTTGAAAGCACGTGCAGATGCTCCACGGTTATTATTGATCGGAGGGTTGGTGATTGCAAGTCTGGGACAAGTGTTACGAAGATCACCAGGGTCTCCACAGTTGTAGTAGGCTCGGATATTTGGAACTTGAGCATTCATAGGTTGAGCCAGACGTTGAGTTATAGGTTGAGTCCTCAAAGGTTGAGCTTGCATCGGAAAACGACAAACGTTGGTTAGATGACCAAAACGTCCATAATTGACACACTTCCAGCAAGGAGTAGTGGTAGGATGATGATATTTACAAATATTGCACTTAGGATGGGGTCCAACATAAGGTTTCTTGGCAGGAGGAGCAGCAGGTTTGGAAGGAGTAGTGGTGGTAGGAGTGGTGGTTACAACAAAGGTTTTAGCATTCCTCTTTCTTTTATTTGATTTTGCAGAAGAGGGCTCGGCTTTAACGTCCTTTTCCTTCCCCTTGTTCTTGCTTTTACTTCCTTCTTGCACCCTTACCGATTCAAGTTCCCCGCTTTAACATGGTTATCAGTCAACCTTCCAGCAAGGCGCATGGCTTCGTCCAGAGTTGGGGGTTTACTTGCCCAGAGAGCGTTTTGGAGGATCATGGGCAGACCACTGTTGATACATGGTTCTTGATCATCATGTGAAGTATCGAATACAAGACGAATTCACACAAGAATGCTGAGGTCCGAACTCAGGCCGAACCTGGAGTTCGGACATGGCCGAACGTGTGGCCGAACTTGAGGTTCGGCCAGTCGTATTTCAGCATGTATAAATAGTTCATCTTGTGTTGTATTCAGTAACAGTCTAAGCTTCCAATGTTATATTCTCTAAGTGTACTCTGTGGTTTCCTCTGTGGTTAATACAAGTCATTTGTATTTACTCTTTGTGTTTTACATGTTTACATTGATTTCATCACGACTGAGTAGAAGATCCGTACGCTCACGCACTTTCAAGTGGTATCAGAGCTTTTGGTTTGCTCTACTAGTCGGAAATCACTGTTTTTCGGAGTTTTGAGTTCAAAATTCACGTTTTTGCTAAAATGTCAATCATTTTTGAGTTCGTTTGAATGTTTCGAGTGTGCTTTTCTTTCAAAATTCATTCCTAAGTTGTTTCTATCGAGTTTACTTGAATTCCTGTCGAAAAATTCCATCGAAAAACACTGAAAATCGAGAAAATGGCGTCGAGTAAAATCTGTCTCGTTTGAGGTTCGGACTCGTTCGGTCTAACCGCTCCGAACTCAAGGTTCGGAGAGAGTTCGGTGAGCCTTCGGTGTTTCTTTGAGATCGGTGAGAGATCGGTCCACGTTCGGACAGAGTTCGGTCAGTGCTCGGTGATAGTTCGGTGTTGAATCTATTTGTTCTGTCCGAAGGTCAGGTTCGGCGAGAGTTCGGTGTTTCTTTGAGTTCGGTGAGAGATCGGTCTAGATTCGGAGAGGGTTCGGTGGTCATTCGGAGCACGTTCAGACTAGTCTTTGCTTTGGTCTTCCGAGGGTCAGGTTCGGAGGACGTTCGGTGTTGTTTACATTCGGACAAAGTTCGGAAATAGTTCGGAGGAGGTTCGGACGAGGTTCGGAGTGAACAGTAACCAGTTTTTCAAAAATGTCCGATTTTCAAGCGTTCGCAGCTATTCAAAATTCTGTTCAAGCGACGATGTAAACAATGATGAATTATGATAATGAAATCGGAACAAGTCAAAAAGTTCCTAAATTGCTAAAATTGGAAGATTATCATAGTTGGGTTAAACGGTTTGAAGCATTTGTCGATACAAATGACATTGATATGTGGTTAGCGTTCACTGAACAATATGTTTATCCTAAAGATGAAACTGGTGAACCTATTCTTCAAAGGAAAATGTCGTCTGAACAAAAGAAAGCTTATCAAGCTGAGAAAAAGGCGTATGGTACGTTAACGATGGCATTGCCTAAAGAGTTACTTCATCAATTTGCTGGTAACTACACATCCAAAAGTCTATGGGATGCATTGGAAAAACGATGTGAAGGCAATGATCAGTACAAGAAAAGTCGCCAAAAGGTTTTGAAGAAAGAGTTTGATAGTTTTAAGCATTATCAGAATGAAACGATTCCCAATCTAATTGCAAGATTCGCTCATCTGATGAGTGAAATGCGTTTGGTGAATCTTACTAAAGAAGAGGTTGATATGAAAGAAAAGATTTTGGAAGCATTGCCTGAAAAATGGGAGAATTATGTAATGATGATTACTCATGATAAGGATTTTCCAGGATTGTCTTTCAATGATTTGGTTCAAAGAATCCAGGCTCGGGATATGGAATTAATGGTGAATAAATCACTTCCTACACAAATTCAGAATTCTGCAGTGTATCATGGTGAAAATGACTCTACAATGAATGCTGGGAAGACTACTAGTCTTAGTTCTGCTCCTCCTACAGCATTTTTAGCAGGTAAATCTGAAATTCCAAGTTATTCTTCTGCTGGTTGTACTGTGTCGTTTCCAAGTTCTTCGACTCAAAGTGCATTGTCTGTTCAAACTGTCGATGATTATAATGCATTGATGTCTGCATTAGTATCTTCATATTTTGGTGTTATCACGGGTTCTGTGAGTAATGCTGAGTTAGCAAATGAAGATTACGATCAGATTGATTATGATCATTTGGAAGAAATGGATCTAAATTGGCAGTATGCAATGTTGGTTCGACGAACGAAGAAATTTTTCAACAGAACTGGAAAGAAGAGATTGAATCAGGAGGGTAAGATTGGATTGGACAAATCTAAGGTGAAATGTTATAAGTGTTCAGTTTATGGTCATTTTGCTCGAGAATGTCCAAGTTCTACAGAAAATAAATTGAAAACTGGTCAGCATGCACATTTAGTTTTTCATCCATCCGATACATCTGCAAAAGTTGATCAGAAATCTGCTACTCTTGTTCATGATTGGACCAATACTTTTCCACATTCAAGTGAATTTGCATGGAATGCAGATACTGAAGCTAAGAAGAATCATACTCCAATTTCAATTGCTTTAACTGTTCGTCATGATGATGATGATAGTCTTTTGACTGATTCTGATTCGTATTCAAGTGCATCTTTGGTTCAAGAAAATCAACCTAAAGTTTCTGATAGTTTAAAGGTTGAAGAATCTAAATGTTTTAAATGTGAAAAATTGATCCAGGAGATTGCAAGTTTTGAACAAAGTTGTCAAATTTCAACTGAAGAGATTGTGGTGCTTAAAAGAGAGTTAGAAGATTTTCAAAAGAAGTATTATGATTTGGTTCATCTTTATGATGATGTTTTAAAAGAAAAGGCAGAATTGGCTGAAGAATGTGAGCAAGCAAAAGCTGAAGCTTTAGATGTAGCTCAAGATTTTGAGAATCTTTTCCAGAAGAGTTATCCGGTTCAGCAGAAATATGAAGAAGCTACTGCTCTTATTGCTAGAACTGTTGTTACTGTTGAAAAGCTTCAAAATAAGATCTCTATGCTTCAAGATGAGAATACTCTCTATCGTGACAAAAATGAGGTCTTGACTAAAGATGTTGAGATTTACAAGAAAAAGAGAGAAAGTGTTCTTGAAGAATTATTTGCTGAATGTGAGATCAGAAAGTTACAAACTTATGAATATGATGATCTCAATGCAAAATTCATCAAGTCACAACAAGAAGTGTTTGAAGGTCAACAGAAGATTAATGATTTCAAATTGGAGATTTTGGAATTGAAAAGGCAAGTAAAGAATTGCAATTTGTCGCCTACTATGCTGAATTTCTTATACAAGCAGGATCAGAGTTCAGAAATTTCTAAAAAGGATGATGTTCACTTGGTTCCTCAACCAGTGGATTTAATTGAAGTTACTGCTGCTCAGATTGATCCAAAAGATGAATTGCATGACTATTCCAAATATGCCACTCTACCCAAGAAGAACAAGTTCAAGTCTAAAAAGAAGGAGAAGCCTTTGGGTGAAGCTCCAACATTTGTGTCAAAATCTGTTTTGTTGGAGAATGAGAAAGTGTTTGATAAGGTTGCTTCAAGTTCTTCATCTGCAACCGAAGAAGAAAAAGTTTTGGTTGAAAAGAACAAGCTGAAGGATATCAAAGCAAAATTCACTAGTGAAGCTAAAGCAAGAGAAGCTTCAGGTTCTTCAAATTCTTCAAAGGTTTCAGGTTTCAAACACAAAGGTTTGGGTTATCAAGTGAAGGAAGAACCAGTTCAAACCAAGAAACCAATGAAAGCTGACAAGGTTGTTAAAACTAAAGTTGCAAAGAAATCCCCATCTCAGAAAGATTTTTCTTATTATTCTGGAAGATCATCATCGTCAAGGAGTCCGTCTCCTAGGTATGATTCTTCTGATGGTTTCTTTGATAACTTTGATTCTTCAAATGTGTTTAGAGAAAGACTTTGTTATGTATGTCGTCAACCGGGACATCTCGCTGCTGAGTGTCCGACGACTGCATATATCCACAAAACTGCCAAATATGTGGATAACAAAGGTCAAATTTTTGATGAACCATGGTCTCCAAAGCGTAAATCAACTCGTAAATCGTCTTGGTCTACTCCAAGTACGTCGGTTGAATCTGATTCCGGTTCTGATCAAAAATTAAAACTTTTACAAATTTGGAAACCAATAGTTGTTTCCAAGGCCAACAAGGACTTTGTGGAAGACACCGGGCGACCCGACGCTGTTGAATCGGGTCGATCCCAATACGACTAATGTTTTCTTTGGTGTCAAGCAGGTGTTTCAGGAAGACCTTTCGGTAATTGGTTAATTGCTGTTTGTGAAATATCTGTTTTTAATTAAATTGAATTTCAAAATACATTTTGTTTTCAAAATACTAAACTGGACGTATTCGTGTTGGTTGATCAATTTTTCTTGTTCTTCACTCCATCTCATTCTGAGGGGGAGTTTGTTTTTGCGAAAAGTCAAAAATAGTGTGTTGTTTTCCATATCGTAAAAATGAAAATCTATAAATAGAGTTGTCATTTTTAGGGGGAGAAATTTGGAAAAGACAAAAACAATGAAAAATGCAAAAATCCAAAAACATTGAAAAATGAGAAATTGTATCCGACATGTTTGGGAAATGATGGTACATTGGCTGACATTGTCTGACTCATGGATTGTGACATCCGAAAATTCCAAGGTTAACTTCCGTTAGACAATCTCCGTTAGTTACATTATAAGTGTTAACTTAGTAACTAATGCTTAACTAGGCCGAATACGTCCACGACCTTTGGTTGATCACCGAACCCGACCACTTGTGTTATGTGTTTATGTGTTTATTGTCATTTCGTGCAATGTGATTTAAACGCATGATTTAGTACTATTAATAGCATGACAAATTGTGAATCCTTGATTTTGTGATAAACTGTCCACTTTTGGTTTCCAGCGAAACTACCGGGCGAAACTACAGATTCGCTCGGTAGCCGGCTAAGCTGTTTGATTTGCATGTATTCAGAGCCAGTTTCGCTTGGCCAGCGAAACTGCCAGCGAAACTAGCTCCTGATATAAAGACCATAAAACCCTAATTACTCTCCATTTGCATAAACCACACAAAACACACACACACTCTCCTGGAATTTCTGGTCAGTCAAGAAACACCACGAGCCGACGTGATCTCAGCCTCGAGACATCATCCATTCGGATCCATTCGGACCCTAGATCGAATCGTGAGTCCCAAAACCATTCTTTATGCATTTTCTATGTGTTTTCTTAAAAAGCATGCTTAGATCTTCATGTAATCACTTGATCTTCTGATATGATGTTTAGGAAGGCTAGATCTATCATAAAGTCTGTAACTTTACGTTTGAAATCAAACCATAATGATGATTCATGCTAGTTAGGTCATTTTAGGTTTAAAATGTGTTCTTGGTGATTTGAATGTGAAAACCCATGTTTAAGGTGTTAAAACTTACTGTTTAATGTTGGTAAATGATTATGCATGCTAAATATTGAACCACACGAAGTATGAAAGCTGTTAGATTGATTTTTAGGCTGATTTGTGAGTTTTTCGCGACCAGCGACACTGTGTGTTCTCTGGGCGAAACTATACAGCGAAACTGTCTATTCATCCAGCGATACTGTGTAGCGAAACTACAGTGTCGCCCGCGAAACTAAGTAGACCTGCTCGAACGAAACTATCGAGCGAACCAACCTGAATGAAAGTTCAAACCAGTTTCGAGCGAAGCTATGCTAGCGAAACTTTGTCAACAGTTTCGAGCGAAACTAGCAAGCGAAACTGTGTCATCAGGTACTGCCTAGCGAAAGTGCTGCCCGTGCACACAGCGAAACTGTGCAGCGAAACTGCATAGCGAAACTATAGCGAAACTGTTAGCGAAACTGAGGCCAGACCAAAACTCAACTTGTGCAACTTACTTGAATGTTATGCCATGACTTATATGATTGTGCAATAATGAAACTGTTGGATATATGGTGTCCTGACCCGACAAATTAACGAACCCGACCGATATTGACCCGTAAGAGTTACACCTGGGTCAACGGACTATTATATCTAATTAATTGTTAATTAGAAATAAACGAACTAAATGGTGAATTAAATAAATATTAACTATTTATTTAAATCGACAAAATCTATCGGTTCAAAATACTCGGTAATTAAAAGACGAACCGATCAGTTGTTACCGGATTAACAGACTGATCGGTTGGTGGACTAAAGGTGGATCGCGACCGGGCCCAGTTCGCAGGCCCCGGTCCGCGAATTTTATATTAAATGAGAGGAGGGAGATAGATTGAATAATAAGTCACAAAACAAAACCCTAATCTCCTCTCCCTCCCTCTCTGCGCCGTAAGCCAAGCCGAAGCCGGCTCACGCCGCCGCCGCCGATTGCTGTCGCCGCCCCGCCTCCACCACTGTGATCCGTTCGTGATTTCCGATGGATCCTCGTCTTGCCAGTATCTGTGCCCGTCTCGAGAGCGAAGCCGTCTCAGCCCGAGCCGAAGCCGCAGCCCGAGCTGAAGCCGAAGCCGCAGCCCGAGCCGCCGCCGCAGCTCAAGCCGCCGCCGCCGCCGCTGCCGCTCACGCGCCGCCGCGCGACCACCGACCGGTGGTTCTCGCGCTGCCGGCGCAGCCGAGACCGCCGCGTCCGGTCGCGTCGTCGTGGCCGGCGCCGCTCTACCCGTCCGCCGCCACCGCCGCCCCTCCTCTGATCTCCGGCGAGTCGTTCGTCGTGGGATCGGTCCCGGTGGGCATTCCGACGGAGAAGATTTTGTCACCACCACCGGTGGTATCCCTACCACCGCCGCCGCCGCCTGTCGCCGCCGCCGATGCCGCCGTCGATGATCTGTCTCGAAGGTTCGAGTCAGACGTCTCAGTTCGTCCTAGCGCGAGCCCGTTGAATCCGGGTGTCTCGAGCGGTTGCTCGGATCCCGCCAAGGTATATCTAATTTATTAGATATTTGATTATTTATTTATTTTAAATAAATATATTTTTTTCTGTGTTTGTCGTGTTCCGGTGATTGATCCTGTTACGGTTGCATCCGCGTTTTAATCGTTTCCGCTGCCAAATTAATTGAGAATTAATTTAATTAATAAATCGGTTTTAATAAAATTAAAATCGGTAACCCGGATCCCACTGTAAATCCCAACAGTGGTATCAGAGCCATTATCACCGCGCGCAAACCAGAACCGGTCTTTTCGCGACCGGTAGTTCGCAATTTCGACTTAAATCCAAATTGCGAATTAGAATTAATTTATTTATTTATTTTAATTCTATATATTATATTGTGTGTTACGGCCGACCCCTCTATATTTTGTGATCATGTGTGTGCATGTGTTTGGCGTGTTTTGTCTTTCTCTGTTTGGCCCAAGTTGTTGGCCCAATTGATTGTATTTCGTTTTGGTTTATTGGACCCGGATTTTGGGTTTCAAAGTTGTACAAATTTAGAGCTAGTTTACTAGAAGTAGTTTTAGTAATTGTAAATTTGTATGTTACCAAATGTCGAAGACTGGACACACGCCAGAGGGATGTCGAAGCAAGTGGGAGCTGAACAGGATTCCAGATCGCATAGGATTGCCATCTCGATCGTTCACCATTTTATTTTAAATTTGTCCCTTATGATCTCGCTTGTATGGCTCGAGCGAGATCAAGACCTTATGCCGTTTAACACACAATAAGCCATTCGCGACAACTTAGTAATTTAATTAGGTTAAATTAATTTACTTGTCCCGAGTGGTGATAGGGTTTTATCGTTCGTGTCTGACGGTAATTAAATATTAAAAGTAATTAATATCCCTATTTGGTAATTCATAAAAACTGATAGTTCGTGCCATCCTATCTCAAGTTGAACTTGGAACGTATTTACCGGAGCATCAGTGTTGGAGTATTTCAACACCGCACTTGGTGCCGAGGGTACCTTCTAAGGTGAGGACATTGGAGTATTTCAACACCGTGTCATCACAATCGACCATTTAGGATTACTATCGCTTTAGACGTGCATGTTCGTGGTGTTGGAGTATTTCAACACCGCGCCACGGATGTGTATTGCTAGAGTGGGCACGGATGAGGCTAAACGTACCGCAAAATACAATTGTATGTATATAGCGGCCTCATACCGAGAATTGTGACTTGAGTCTCACAATTGACAACCGTTGTCAGTTTGTTTACACGGCCTTGCTCCTGAGGCTCATTTGGCGGTCTCAAGTAATGTCGTCTAAACGAATTCTCATTTTCTTAAAAATAAACTTTACCAACTTATTTTAAAGAAAAATAAACATCGAAAATACTGATTAAATTTACTTTGCTTATTTTCAGAAGGCTAAAGAAAACTCACCTCCATTAAGTTCAATGGTACAACTCGACCCCTTCACTGAGACTGGCTTTCTCGCATGGCAGACAACCCTGAGGAACCTTTTAAGGCTCTTCGGAAAACTCTATGTCATTGACCGACCGATCGCGAGCATTCCATCTTACTTGCTAAATGAGAACTCGCGGTCTGAGCTCCAAAAGCACACTGACGATGATAAGGACGTCACTGACCTGATGTTGTCAAGTATGACTCAGGATTATCGGTACAATTTCATGGGGATGTCTGCTTATGACATCATTCGTAAACTCAAGGATTTATTTGAATTGAGTCAGAGGACTGAGCGAGCTGATGCACTTTCACAATTTGTGAACTGCTCTATGGCTAACGACTCCTCTCCATACGATCATGTCATGCTGATGAAAGCGTATCGTGACAGACTGATCGACCTTGGCTACTCCATCTCTGACGGGATGGCTCTTGATGTAGTACTCAGATCTTTGCCAGAACATTATCGTATTCTTGCGATTAATTGTTCGGCTCAGTCGATCGAGGAGGTTATTCCGTTGATACCCAACGTGAAGATCAGGACCACGCCGGACGTGCTCAGAGTTACGAATACAAAGATCTCCAAGGCCAAGAAGGTTAAAGAAGGCAAAGGCAAGAAACCACAGGTGCAGCCTCCCGAGGAGCGCCTGTGCTATGAGTGCAACAAAATGGGACACTGGCGTCGCAACTGTCCTGTTTATCTTGCAAAGCTGAAGATGACCAAGAACCCTAATAAGGGTTGCTCATCAGGTATTTCAATAAATGTTATTGAACTTTTCACTGTTTCCTCCAATTCATGGGTATTTGATACTGGATGTGGTTATCACATTGTCAATGTTTTGCAGGAACCTGAGAAGTGGAAGAAGACAGAACGAGGCTGCATGGACCTCATCGTTGGTGACGGGAAGAGAGTCCCAGTACTTGCTGCTGGCACTTACTCTTTTTCATGCTCTTCTGGCCTTGTAGTTAATTTGATTAACTGTTTATATGCACCTGGTTTATCCAGAAACATTATTTCTGTCTCTTCATTGTTTGAACAAGGATTTCGGTATAAATTTAATGGAAATGTGATTTCGGCTTACCTTAATAATATCTTTTATTTCGAGGCTAAACCTCGACATGGCATATATGAGATAGATGTTCAAACAAACGACCAGCTCTATCATGTTTCTAAAAGAAGCAAAACTGATAGTAACGAATCCTCGTTATGGCACCATAGACTTGGTCACATAAGTAAGGCCCGCATCAAGAAGTTGCAAACTGCTGGCATTCTCGAATCCCAAGATGCAGATTCCTTCGATGAATGCGAGTCGTGCTTATCTGGTAAATTAACCAAGTCACCCTTCACCCATACAGGTGAACGGGCCCAAGGCTTGTTAGGCATTATTCACACCGATGTGTGTGGACCCTTTCGAACCGAGACGAGAAATCGTGAACGGTACTTCGTGACTTTCATCGATGACTACAGCAGATATGCCTATGTCTATCTGATGAAACACAAACATGAAACTTTTGAAAAGTTCAAAGAGTTTCAAAACGAAGTACAAAATCAGTTAAATCGAACTATTAAAATACTTCGATCCGATAGAGGCGGAGAATACCTAAGCGCTGAATTCCTGAATCATCTGAAGGAATGTGGAATCGTTTCACAACCTACTCCTCCTGGCACACCCCAGTTAAATGGCGTTAGTGAAAGGAGAAATCGAACTTTGCTCAACATGGTTCGATCGATGATGTGCAGGACCACCTTGCCACATTCCTTTTGGGGATATGCCATCTTGACCGCCGCTCGCCTAATAAATCTGGCACCGACCAAGAAAGTGGGGAAGACCCCATATGAGATATGGCATGGTTCTCTTCCTAAACTTTCATACCTCAGGGTATGGGGATGTGATGCTTATGTCAGCAGTGATTCTGATAATAAGCTCGATCCCCGAGGCGAAAAGGTAACTTTCGTTGGATACTATGGTAATACCGGTTATTACTTCTACCATCCTGATGCAAACACCGTTTCCATCAAAAGGAAAGGTAAGTTCCTTGAGAAAGAATTCCTTGCTCGAGGAACAAATAGTGATCCAGTGGATCTTGAAGAAATTCGAGATACACCTAACCCTGAAACGGTTGCTGCGTCTGACCGACAAGTTGTTGTCGCACCATCAGACCCAAACACAAGCACAAGCGTTCGTAGGAGCGAAAGAATACGACATGAGCCTGATAGATACCTTGGATATCATGAGGCCTTCGATGTTCTGTTAATAGCCGATTCTAACGATGAGCCTATTAATTACAAAGCTGCTATATCAGATCCGGAATCTGATAAATGGCTTGAAGCCATGAACGCTGAGATGCAATCCATGCGTGACAATCACGTCTGGGACTTGATTGAGCTACCCCCCGGTACACGGGCAGTAGGGAGCAAGTGGATCTTTAAAAGAAAAACTGACATGCATGGAAATGTGCAAACCTACAAGGCACGGCTTGTAGCGAAAGGTTTCACTCAAACTCAAGGGATTGATTATGATGAGACCTTTTCGCCCGTTGTCATGATCAAATCGATCAGGATTCTCCTTGCCATAGCCGCATACCATGACTATGAGATATGGCAAATGGACGTTAAAACCGCCTTCCTGAACGGACAACTCGAAGAAGATGTCTACATGGTTCAGCCTGATGGTTTTGTCGATCCAGAGAATCCAAACAAGGTTTGCAAGCTTAGCAAGTCCATTTATGGACTCAAGCAAGCATCTCGAAGCTGGAATCTTCGTTTTGATCAGAAAGTCAAAGAGTTTGGCTTTGAACAAAACAAAGATGAGCCTTGTGTTTACAGAAAGGCAAGTGGGAGCGCTATATCGTTCCTCGTACTGTACGTGGACGATATATGGATCATAGGGAACAACATACCCATGCTTAACGAAGTTAAGAAATGGCTTTCATCTTGTTTCGCTATGAAAGACCTTGGAGAAGCCGCTTACATTCTGGGAATCAAAATTCACAGAGATCGATCTAAGCGCCTTTTGGGACTCAGTCAAAGCACATACATAGATAAGATCATAGCTCGGTTCAATATGAGCAACTCCAAGAAAGGAGCAGTTCCCATGACCAAGGGAACAATATTGGACAAATCTCAAGCACCTAAAACGGAGCGCGAGATAAGCCAAATGGCATCGATCCCATTTGCCTCTGCTATTGGATCTATCATGTATGCCATGCTCTGCACACGACCGGATGTCTCGTATGCACTGAGCGTGACAAGTCGGTACCAACAGACGCCAGGGCTAGCTCACTGGACGGCTGTAAAGAACATACTGAAATACTTGAGAAACACCACTAACATGTTTCTCGTATTCGGGGGTGTTGATGAGGAGCTCACTGTAAGATGTTACACTGACGCTAGTTTTCAGACTGACCGAGATGACTCTCGCTCACAGTCGGGATTCGTATTCACTCTTAACGGAGGGGCTGTTTCTTGGAGAAGCTCAAAACAGCCAGTAGTAGCTGATTCTACTACTGAATCCGAATACATAGCCGCCTCAGAAGCTGCTAAAGAAGCCGTGTGGATGAAGAAGTTCATATCCGATCTCGATGCTATGCCAAGTATTAGGCAGCCCATCGAGATGATGTGCGATAACACAGGCGCTATAGCTCAAGCCAAAGAGCAACGGTCCCATAAGATGGCCAAGCACGTCCTGAGGAAATTCCACTACATAAGAGAAGTAGTCGACAGAAATGAAATAAAGATAAGCAAAGTACACACAGATCAAAACTTAGCTGATCCCTTTACTAAGCCTATGACTCAGGAGACTCATATACGCCACAGAGAAGCGATAGGGCTTAGATTAGCTAAAGACATGTTTTGATTCAGTATTTGGATGTATGAACACAAACAGTTATCTATATTATTCTTATTCCATCTGTTTTATGCAATAAAGAATTACATAACTGTGTTCAATATTTGTACGTTTAATCCATGGACAATAAGTGCTTGTCCTAAATGTCCGTAGTCGATTAGATAGTGGGAGCTATACTAAAGAAAGACTATTGTGACTGGTTGAACTTTAAAGTTTGTTTAACGTTCAAACTCACAGACCTCATTGGTGAATGACGTTGGACGTAACTCGCATCATGCAACGCAAACATGGAAGTCTTGCTTGCTTGATTAAATGCATGCTCTAATGTATCCTTAGACCTGAGACGCATATTCGAACTCCTTTCTACTAAAGAACATTCTTTGATTGTAGCCTAACGTTATCGCGTAACTGCCAGCCATAACGGCTACTTTTGGGAATGGCTCTGAAGTTTAGTGGGAGCTGTATGCTTCAACAAGGGATTCTGTACTCTTGCTTCGGCAACAGTTAGACATAAAGGCGCCCTCGTTGATTCCAAGTGATAAGTGTGAGGCCTCACCCAAACTTACTGTGTGTTTGTTGGATCACTTCGAATTGTATCGAGAATGAAAATCGATGAATAAAAACATGGGAGTCCATGTCCCATAATTCATCAATGTCTTATACAGAAAGGAACATATGACAATGAATGCACAAGTCGTGAGTCTGCTTGATAGTCAATCAGATATACTTTGGCAAACGACTTAAAGTGTCAATATTAGTTGGTGTAGCTATGCATAGCTAGAGTGCCTCTGGCTGCGCTCGTTAAACTGTCGCGTTCAGTCCAAGTGGGAGACTGTTGGATATATGGTGTCCTGACCCGACAAATTAACGAACCCGACCGATATTGACCCGTAAGAGTTACACCTGGGTCAACGGACTATTATATCTAATTAATTGTTAATTAGAAATAAACGAACTAAATGGTGAATTAAATAAATATTAACTATTTATTTAAATCGACAAAATCTATCGGTTCAAAATACTCGGTAATTAAAAGACGAACCGATCAGTTGTTACCGGATTAACAGACTGATCGGTTGGTGGACTAAAGGTGGATCGCGACCGGGCCCAGTTCGCAGGCCCCGGTCCGCGAATTTTATATTAAATTAGAGGAGGGAGATAGATTGAATAATAAGTCACAAAACAAAACCCTAATCTCCTCTCCCTCCCTCTCTGCGCCGTAAGCCAAGCCGAAGCCGGCTCACGCCGCCGCCGCCGATTGCTGTCGCCGCCCCGCCTCCACCACTGTGATCCGTTCGTGATTTCCGATGGATCCTCGTCTTGCCAGTATCTGTGCCCGTCTCGAGAGCGAAGCCGTCTCAGCCCGAGCCGAAGCCGCAGCCCGAGCCGAAGCCGAAGCCGCAGCTCCGGAGCCGCCGCCGCCGCCGCTGCCGCTCACGCGCCGCCGCGCGACCACCGACCGGTGGTTCTCGCGCTGCCGGCGCAGCCGAGACCGCCGCGTCCGGTCGCGTCGTCGTGGCCGGCGCCGCTCTACCCGTCCGCCGCCACCGCCGCCCCTCCTCTGATCTCCGGCGAGTCATTCGTCGTGGGATCGGTCCCGGTGGGCATTCCGACGGAGAAGATTTTGTCACCACCACCGGTGGTATCCCTACCACCGCCGCCGCCACTACCGCCGCCGCCGCCTGTCGTCGCCGCCGATGCTGCCAAATTAATTGAGAATTAATTTAATTAATAAATCGGTTTTAATAAAATTAAAATCGGTAACCCGGATCCCACTGTAAAACCCAACAGAAACATGCCTTGAATTCTGAATTATGTGAACCCTTGTTATGATCAACCATCGGTGTCGTGTGTCGATATGTCGTGTCATAGTTCCAACGTGCTATGTTATGGGCCATAGTGACGTAAGTTAAAGATTAGACACAAAACTAATACTTAAGACCTAAACGTGTTCTTAGGTCTTCGATAAGCAAACAATATTTGGATTTCTTAGCAAGTGTAGCAGTGCAACCAAAGGTGAGTGTCACTAACCCATTTACCGTGAACCCATTTGGGTCACACTGAATAACTTAATGGAAAACAATGCTGACAACCTTATGAGTGCTATGCACCTCTCTGATGAACTTGAAAGCTTAGGAGTGCTTGGCACCCACTTGATGAACTTGAAGTGTTTTATGGGAAACACTTGTGAAATACTTAAACAACTGTTTCTAAAACAAAACTGAAAATGTTTTCGGGATTCATGAGAACCCAAAGTAAACCATTTTAATATGGCTAGTGTAGGTTAAAGTCTAAACCGCATGATATCACATGATTTCTAAGGATTGCCTTATAACTGAAAAAGTCCTCAACTTAATTGTACCATTAATTGTAAAGCGAGGGGATGTTGGGTAGATCTACTGGAGTTTGACAAACTCCGCCTCGTGACACTGGAGGTGCACGGAGGTACAATATCAGCCTATCTGACCGTGATCCCGAGAGGATACGGGGGAGGCAATGCCGCGATGACGTAGGTCCGCAAAACAAAATAGATGATGGCAATGCCACTACAATAATAGTCAGCTTTGGTACAAACTTCCTTAGTGCATGGAACAACGGATTAGCTACCCGCGATATCGGTTGAGCACTTTAATTATACAAAACTAGTACATACCCGATAACGTATGTTACGGACATTACTTTCACTAAACCACAATACCATGTCTATGGACATCACTAAGCATTACTTTTCGCAAATAACTACTTCATAAGTATATATTGGTATGAATATGATTATGAGACCGGGCCACTGCGTGACAAGCCCACTGTGAACTCACCAACCGTTAGGTTGACACTTGTATGGTTTTCACTTTTGCAGATCGCTGAGGAGTATTCCGGAACGGGTTGGCATGGCACTTGAAGACATTTTATTTTGGTTAAACTTAATTGAGAATTTAAAACAATGAATTTGTAAAGCACGTGGTTAGTTCTAAGATAATATTTTTCCGCTGCGTATTTTGAGACTTTATTTATGACATGTGTTTGGATTAACTCTGATTCGTTTAGTATTTGTAACTAATGGTTGTGGTCCTGTTTGCTTGCACCCCTTAATGGTATAAACTCCGTTAGTGGTTATTTGGGGGTGTGACAGATTGGTATCAGAGCCATAAGTTGCAGAGAACTGATATCATTTTTTTTTTGAAAAACGGTTTGGAAACTGCAACTTGAAACCTTAGTTACAAACGAACAAACAAATTCTCAAAACGAAATATTTACGTGCCAACCTGGGATACTCGCTCTGCTGTGTAAGTAAAAGCTTAGTACGTATGTATGTATATATATATATATATAATATATATATATATATATAGACTGTGTCTAAGTAGTCTAACGGAAAACCTTAGGAAAATTTTCACACACGAAAACGAAATGCGAACGCTAATACACACACTATTCTGGGGGAAAGCGAAAACGAAACGACGCTACACGCTACGTCCTGATTTCTACTACGATGACTACGCCGACGGTGACTTTTATGGGAAAGCCGACATTCGACGATAGTACTTACGAACTACGACGTTCTCCGACGACGCCTCAATTTTGCACGAAAATTTTTCTGGACTAATAGTGGGATAATGGGAAATTATTAATATACATATTATGGGATATGTATAAGGTATAATTGTGACTGAACACTGGCTACTTTAACTGTCCAGCAAAATGTCTGGAAGAGGACACGGAAGGAGCAACATTAACATGACACCTGCACAACTGCAAGCTATGATTAACGAACACGTGCAAGCCGCAGTGGCAGCCGTCCAAGCTGCATACGCCGCGCAGGGTAATTATTATGCCGGTTTAGGCACAGAGCGATTATATTTGACCTGTTTAAACTTAAAACCCGAACTATTATTGCATCAGGAAACCACCATCACTGCACGTTTAAGTCCTTCATGGACTGCATGCCAATGACGTTTTCCGGCAAAGAAGGAGCGGTAGGACTCCTCAGGTGGATCGAGAAGTCTGAAAAGGTCTTCTCTATGTGCAACTGCCCTGCTGAGAGCAAAGTGAAGTATGCTACTGGTACCTTTGAGGGAGCTGCTCTCTCCTGGTGGAACGCCGAAATCCAGATGATTGGGGTAAATGCGGCTAATAACATGGAATGGGAAGCGTTTAAGGAACTGGTTATGGAGGAGTACTGTCCCCGTGACCAAGTGAAGAAGTTGGAGGGTGAATTCTTGAATCTGAAAATGATTGGGTCTGAAGTCGAGCAATACACTGCACGTTATCATGAGTACGCGGTCTTGTGCCCCACAATGGTTGATGCCGAGTTCAAACGCATTGAGCGTTATCTGGAAGGCCTCGCGCCTCAAATCAAGGGACTAGTGACTGCCAGCAACCCCATAACCGTGCAGCAAGCCATCCGTTTGGCTCACAAACTTACTGATCAGGAAATTGAGAAGGGTACACTTCCTGCAAAAGCCACAGAGAAGACTGCCTTGAGTGGCAAGAGAAAAGCTGATGATGAAGCTCCTGAGAACTCCATGAACAATCAAAGTGTTGGAAACAGCACTGGGAGGTCCTATAACTCCCAAGGTCAAAGCAAAAGGTCTGGGAACAACAGTGGAAACAACCGCCAGGGCGGAACCGGTCAAAGTAACTACAAGGGTAACCTGCCCATGTGTAACAAGTGTGGAAAGCATCACGCTGGTATTTGTAGGAGGAATTTGAGCTGTGAAAGGTGTGGCAAGAAAAGCCATGAGGCGAAGGACTGTTGGACGATTCTTCCCGAGCAACAAAACCGTCCCAGGCAAAACAACAACAATCATGGTAACAACAACTATGGGAACAATCGGGCCAATGGAAACAACAATGGTCAGAACCGTAACAACAACAATGAAGCTCCCAGGGGAAATGGTAATGGGAACTGCTACGAATGTGGTGCTCAAGGCCACATAAAAAGGGACTGCCCGCAGTTGAGGAGACAAGGAAACGGTAACCAGGGAAACAATGGTGGGAATGGTAATGGCGGAGGAAATGGCAACGGGAATGGTAATAACGGGAATGGCAGAGGAAGAGCTTTTGTCATGGGTCAAGGTGAAGCTCGCAACGATGCCAACGTGATTAACGGTAAATTCATCCTTAATGGTTTCTTTGCTACTGTATTATTTGATTCTGGTGCTGAAAGAAGTTTTATTTCCACTAAGTTTGCTAAGCTAATTAATGCTAAACCAATTGCCTTAGACGCTAAGTATGTGGTAGAGCTAGCAAATGGTAAACTTCATGATACGACTCAGATAGTTAAGGACTGTAAGTTAGAACTAGCTGGCCATACGTTAGGAATCGATCTTATGCCCTTCCCGATTGGTAGTTTTGATGTTATAGTAGGAATGGATTGGTTATCTGAAAAACGAGCTGAAATTCTATGTCAAGAAAAAGTGATTCGTATTCCACTCAAAGAAGGAGAAGTGTTAACAGTTCAAGGTGAAAAAGGTGGAGCAGTCACCGGTATTATCTCGTTTCTTAAAGCTCAAAAGTGCCTTCGTAAAGGTCACTTCGCGATCCTTGCGAACGTCACAGACACGACACTTCCCGAGCGTAGAATCAGCGACTACCCGATAGTCCGCGACTTCCAAGATGTATTTCCTGATGATCTGCCTGGTTTGCCTCCATTTCGACAAGTCGAGTTTGGAATCGACTTAACTCCCGGAGCCGCTCCGATCGCACGCGCACCTTACCGTTTGGCGGTAAGCGAACTCAACGAACTCTCCGCACAACTTCAAGAGTTACTCGACAAGGGGTTTATTCGTCCAAGTTCGTCTCCATGGGGAGCACCAGTATTGTTTGTTAAGAAAAAGGATGGAACGTTCCGAATGTGTATTGACTACCGAGAGCTTAACAAGGTTACGATCAAGAATCGGTATCCACTTCCTCGAATCGACGATCTTTTCGACCAACTGCAAGGTTCGAGCTACTTTTCAAAGATTGATCTACACTCTGGATATCACCAACTTCGTGTTCGTGATGAAGATGTCCCCAAGACTGCTTTCAGAACTCGGTATGGTCACTACGAGTTTTTAGTTATGCCGTTTGGGCTAACTAATGCGCCTGCTGTATTTATGGATTTGATGAATCGAGTGTGCAAGCCGTACCTCGACCAGTTTGTGATAGTTTTCATTGATGATATCTTGATCTACTCCAAGACAAAGGAAGAGCACGAGAGGCACCTACGACTTATCTTGGAATTACTCCGCAAGGAACAGCTATACGCCAAGTTTTCAAAGTGCGACTTTTGGATTCGCGAAGTCCAGTTTCTTGGACACATTGTTAATCAGGATGGAATTCATGTTGACCCAGCTAAGGTGGAAGCTATCAAGAATTGGTCTACTCCAAGAGCGCCGACCGAGATCCGACAATTTTTGGGACTTGCCGGATATTACCGAAGATTCATCAAGGGTTTCTCGCAATTGGCTCAACCTTTAACGGCTTTAACGCACAAAGGAGTGCAATATAGATGGGGTGAAAAAGAAGAACACGCGTTTCAAACTCTTAAGGACATGTTATGTTCAGCTCCAATTCTCTCGTTACCCGAAGGGGTTGACGACTTTGTGGTCTATTGTGATGCATCCATTCAAGGACTCGGTTGCGTGTTGATGCAACGAGACAAAGTGATTGCCTATGGGTCCAGGCAACTGAAGGATACTGAAAAGAATTATACAACGCATGATTTGGAACTAGGAGCCGTGGTATTTGCACTCAAGATATGGAGACATTACCTCTATGGAACAAAGTGCACAATATTTACCGATCACAAAAGCTTACAGCACATCTTTGAACAGAAGGACCTCAACATGCGACAACGACGGTGGGTCGAACTACTAAATGATTATGACTTAGCAATTAAGTATCACCCAGGAAAAGCCAATGTTGTGGCTGATGCCTTAAGTCGAAAAGAGTACGAAAAGCCTCGACGAGTACGAGCGTTGCAACTTACCATTCACACGGGATTGCCGGATCGGATCCGCGATGCCCAACAAGAAGCTCTAAAAGAAGAAAACTTCGCAGCTGAAGCACTGCGAGGGGTGGATGGAAATTCTGAAATTAGGTCCGACGGACTCAGATATTACAACGACAGAATTTGGGTTCCTCTACTTGGAAATCTCCGTGAGCTCGTGATGGACGAGGCTCACAAATCAAGGTATTCGGTGCACCCTGGATCGGATAAAATGTACCAAGATTTGAAGAATTTGTATTGGTGGCCGAATATGAAAGCCGACATTGCGCGATATGTGGCTAAGTGTTTAACGTGCTCAAGAGTTAAGATCGAGTACCAAAAGCCTTCTGGATTATTACAACAACCAAAGATCCCAGAATGGAAATGGGAGGATATCTCCATGGACTTCGTAACGGGACTACCACATCGATCGAATCGACCGGATGCGATTTGGGTTATCATTGATCGACTAACCAAATCCGCACACTTTATTCCGATGAGGGAGAATGATAATATGGATAAGTTAACAAAGCTGTACATTGACCGAATTGTGGCACTTCATGGGGTGCCTAAGACCATTATCTCTGACCGAGATCCTCGATTTACTTCCCGACTGTGGCAATCTATGCAAGAAGCACTGGGAACCAGATTGGATATGAGTACAGCTTATCACCCGCAGACCGATGGTCAGACGGAACGAACTATTCAGACTTTAGAAGACATGCTCCGAGCCTGCGTTCTCGATTTCGGTAAAGACTGGGAGGCTCACCTTCCGTTGGTGGAGTTCTCCTACAACAACAGTTATCATACGAGCATTGGTGCAGCACCTTTTGAAGCTCTTTATGGCAGAAAATGTAGATCGCCCGTGTGTTGGGCCGAAATGGGTGAGAAGGGGCTCACCGGACCGGAAATCATCCATGATACAACTGAACGAATTATTCAAATCAGAAAACGGATAGCCGCAGCACGTGACAGGCAAAAGAGCTATGCCGACAAACGCCGTAAACCTTTGAAGTTCGAGGTAGGCGACAAGGTACTATTGAAGGTATCTCCCTGGAAAGGAGTGGTACGCTTCGGAAAGCGTGGAAAGTTGAATCCTCGCTACATCGGTCCATTTGAAATCATTGGGGAAGTAGGCCCGGTGGCCTATCGATTACAACTCCCTGCAGAACTCGATGGAGTTCACAACGTGTTTCACGTTTCTAATCTAAAGAAATGTCTGGCTGAAGACACCGAAATAATTCCTTTGGAGGAATTGGAAATTGATGAACACTTGAGATTTATTGAGCAACCAGTAGAAATCATGGGACGCGAGGAGAAAGCACTCAAACGTAGCAAGATTCCGATCGTCAAGGTTCGATGGAACTCAAAGCGTGGACCTGAATATACTTGGGAACGAGAGGATCAAATGAAGAAAAAGTATCCTCACTTGTTCGGGCAAACGTCCACGGAAACTCAAGGTATGATTTAATTTTGGGGACCAAAATTCCTTTAACAGGAGGAGGATGTGGCGACCCTAAAACTTTTGCTTTCTTTCCCCAGCAACTACAGCAACCACGACAGCCGAGGCTGCGAACGCTACAACGCAAGAATAATTTTCGGGACGAAAATTCCACTTACAAGGGGATGATGTGACATCCGAGAATTCCAAGGTTAACTTCCGTTAGACAATCTCCGTTAGTTACGTTATAAGTGTTAACTTAGTAACTAATGCTTAACTAGGCCGAATACGTCCACGACCTTTGGTTGATCACCGAACCCGACCACTTGTGTTATGTGTTTATGTGTTTATTTTCATTTCGTGCAATGTGATTTAAACGCATGATTTAGTACTATTAATAGCATGACAAATTGTGAATCCTTGATTTTGTGATAAACTGTCCACTTTTGGTTTCCAGCGAAACTACCGGGCGAAACTACAGATTCGCTCGGTAGCCGGCTAAGCTGTTTGATTTGCATGTATTCAGAGCCAGTTTCGCTTGGCCAGCGAAACTGCCAGCGAAACTAGCTCCTGATATAAAGACCATAAAACCCTAATTACTCTCCATTTGCATAAACCACACAAAACACACACACATCTCCTGGAATTTCTGGTCAGTCAAGAAACACCACGAGCCGACGTGATCTCAGCCTCGAGACATCATCCATTCGGATCCATTCAGACCCTAGATCGAATCGTGAGTCCCAAAACCATTCTTTATGCATTTTCTATGTGTTTTCTTAAAAAGCATGCTTAGATCTTCATGTAATCACTTGATCTTCTGATATGATGTTTAGGAAGGCTAGATCTATCATATAGTCTGTAACTTTACGTTTGAAATCAAACCATAATGAAGATTCATGCTAGTTAGGTCATTTTAGGTTTAAAATGTGTTCTTGGTGATTTGAATGTGAAAACCCATGTTTAAGGTGTTAAAACTTACTGTTTAATGTTGGTAAATGATTATGCATGCTAAATATTGAACCACACGAAGTATGAAAGCTGTTAGATTGATTTTTAGGCTGATTTGTGAGTTTTTCGCGACCAGCGACACTGTGTGTTCTCTGGGCGAAACTATACAGCGAAACTGTCTATTCATCCAGCGATACTGTGTAGCGAAACTACAGTGTCGCCCGCGAAACTAAGTAGACCTGCTCGAACGAAACTATCGAGCGAACCAACCTGAACGAAAGTTCAAACCAGTTTCGAGCGAAGCTATGCTAGCGAAACTGTGTCAACAGTTTCGAGCGAAACTAGCAAGCGAAACTGTGTCATCGGGTACTGCCTAGCGAAAGTGCTGCCCGTGCACACAGCGAAACTGTGCAGCGAAACTGCATAGCGAAACTATAGCGAAACTGTTAGCGAAACTGAGGCCAGACCAAAACTCAACTTGTGCAACTTACTTGAATGTTATGCCATGACTTATATGATTGTGCAATAATGAAACATGCCTTGAATTCTGAATTATGTGAACCCTTGTTATGATCAACCATCGGTGTCGTGTGTCGATATGTCGTTTCATAGTTCCAACGTGCTATGTTATGGGCCATAGTGACGTAAGTTAAAGATTAGACACAAAACTAATACTTAAGACCTAAACGTGTTCTTAGGTCTTCGATAAGCAAACAATATTTGGATTTCTTAGCAAGTGTAGCAGTGCAACCAAAGGTGAGTGTCACTAACCCATTTACCGTGAACCCGTTTGGGTCACACTGAATAACTTAATGGAAAACAATGCTGACAACCTTATGAGTGCTATGCACCTCTCTGATGAACTTGAAAGCTTGGGAGTGCTTGGCACCCACTTGATGAACTTGAAGTGTTTTATGGGAAACACTTGTGAAATACTTAAACAACTGTTTCTAAAACAAAACTGAAAATGTTTTCGGGATTCATGAGAACCCAAAGTAAACCATTTTAATATGGCTAGTGTAGGTTAAAGTCTAAACCGCATGATATCACATGATTTCTAAGGATTGCCTTATAACTGAAAAAGTCCTCAACTTAATTGTACCATTAATTGTAAAGCGAGGGGATGTTGGGTAGATCTACTGGAGTTTGACAAACTCCGCCTCGTGACACTGGAGGTGCACGGAGGTACAATATCAGCCTATCTGACCGTGATCCCGAGAGGATACGGGGGAGGCAATGCCGCGATGACGTAGGTCCGCAAAACAAAATAGATGATGGCAATGCCACTACAATAATAGTCAGCTTTGGTACAAACTTCCTTAGTGCATGGAACAACGGATTAGCTACCCGCGATATCGGTTGAGCACTTTAATTATACAAAACTAGTACATACCCGATAACGTATGTTACGGACATTACTTTCACTAAACCACAATACCATGTCTATGGACATCACTAAGCATTACTTTTCGCAAATAACTACTTCATAAGTATATATTGGTATGAATATGATTATGAGACCGGGCCACTGCGTGACAAGCCCACTGTGAACTCACCAACCGTTAGGTTGACACTTGTATGGTTTTCACTTTTGCAGATCGCTGAGGAGTATTCCGGAACGGGTTGGCATGGCACTTGAAGACATTTTATTTTGGTTAAACTTAATTGAGAATTTAAAACAATGAATTTGTAAAGCACGTGGTTAGTGCTAAGATAATATTTTTCCGCTGCGTATTTTGAGACTTTATTTATGACATGTGTTTGGATTAACTCTGATTCGTTTAGTATTTGTAACTAATGGTTGTGGTCCTGTTTGCTCGCACCCCTTAACGGTATAAACTCCGTTAGTGGTTATTTGGGGGTGTGACATGGATAAAGTAGATGAACAAGCCATAAGTCCATTTGATCGATATGTAAGGTAGGCTCGGCAAATCAGAAAGTATACAAATGTGATATACACTAAATCTGATGCTTGACCTAGTGGACAACATCTTGATGCATATCTCATGATATATCAAGAAAAAGATGTGTGAAAAATAAAATGAGAAGTCACTGTGTATACATGTGTTCATTTTGCAAAGATTTAAATTTGTTTGATTTTCTTTATTTTGTCAAACGATCGGACTTTCTCTGCGTGTCGAAAGACCGACCTGATTGTTATTCGTTTGACGTTCTGCTTTATTTTCTTTGGTGTTTCGTATAACTCATCGGACTTTCTCTGCGTGTACGGGAGTACCGACCTGATTGTTGTTGAGTTATACAATTTCAACTTGTTTTTTTTTTTGTTAAATCCGAGGCCTTATCTGCGTATCGAAAGATCGACCTTAAGGTAGACGATTTAATGTTCTTATTTCTTTTTGCATGGAACACAGTTGACTATATCATGAATACAATCATTATGTGATTAAAATCACAAATGAAATCACAAAATGTGATAAGCAAAAACATATCTGAGTATGTCTGATAGTGTGGGGTACACTGGTCAATGCAAATTTAATCAATACCTTAACATATCCAGATGTTATGAGTATGATTGTGCCAAAGTTTAAATTTGGAAAAATTATATCTGCAATCGGCATGGCTTATGTGCTACAATAATCGAAATTGAAGTGTAGTTCAGCATGTTATGACTAATATGATTCCAAGTTGTGATCTTTCTCACAAAAGACAAAAAATAGTGTCTGATTCTGTAATGTCGTTACTTTTCTTATCAGAAAATACCAAAAAGAAGTGTGTTTTGATATAAAGTTACTAAAAGCCAAAAAGATTTTGTTTCTGATTTGCTTTCGATTGATCAACACGAAATACAAAATCATTTTCAAAATCAAAATATCTTGGAGTCTCGAAGAGACGTTTTGCGCCAAGATTATTTATGTTGGCAGGTTTCTATGTGAAAGAGAACATCACAGCTTCAAGTCTTCTAAAGGTTGTTGAAAAAGAGATTACACACGATGTAATATCAAGTATTCAAGATTGAACTCGTCATCAAGATAGAGGAAGAGCTTGATTGAAGATACATGATACAAGTTTGAATAGAGAAGATGATACTGCACATGCCGAGGGGGAGTTTGTTGATACATGGTTCTTGATCGTCATGTGAAGTATCGAATACAAGACGGATTCACACAAGAATGCTGAGGTCCGAACTCAGGCCGAACCTGGAGTTCGGACATGGCCGAACGTGTGGCCGAACTTGAGGTTCGGCCAGTCGTATTTCAGCATGTATAAATAGTTCATCTTGTGTTGTATTCAGTAACAGTCTAAACTTCCAATGTTATATTCTCTAAGTGTACTCTGTGGTTTCCTCTGTGGTTAATACAAGTCATTTGTATTTACTCTTTGTGTTTTACACGTTTACATTGATTTCATCACGACTGAGTAGAAGATCCGTACGCTCACGCACTTTCAACCACCAATGTAATTTTCAATGCATCGATATTCAGGAAATGCCATATCAGGCAACAAAAGTTTTAGTTCTTGAATATGATCCATATAAGCTTGACTTTCTCCACTGTCCTGTTCCAAGTCATGAAATTCATCTTCGAGCATCTTCATTTCACTACGCGGGCAAAAATTTCCTTGATTATATGCTTGAATTGACTCCAAGGTTAAGCTAGAGTGTTATCGGAACCCCGGAGTCGTTTCTCGCCATTCCACCAAGTAACAGCTTTCTTGGTCAAAGAACTGCTAACACGACAGACCTTCAAGTTTTCAAGGCACTCGCTATTGGTGAAGGTATTTTCCATACCTTCGAACCATCGGAGTATACCGGTAGGGCCTTCAGATCCAGAAAACTTGGGAGGATTACATGAGTTGAAATGTTTGAATGAGCAATTAGTAGCAGCATTGTAATTGTTGTGATTAGTATTCAAACCTTGTTGAATCTGAACCATCATATTAGGATTGACGATTGCCATCTGGGTGGCGATTAAAGAAGCCATTTTGCGGTCCTTGTTGCCCTTGTGCAGGCCACGAAAACGAGTCGACATGCTAAAGAGAAAGAAAAATGTTTGTGAGAGCAGTGATAAGACATTATTGATAATCAATTTGGAATACGAGTGGTTGTGGTGTAAATCATTTAGAGAATCATAAAATATCGAGGATCTTTGTAAAACATAGGATCGCATTATCTTTGATAAAAATGGAGTGGTTCTCGTTTCCCGATTGGGAAATTACAACCGTGACTAATCAGAGTTATTAATAATTCTTGGCAGTATGTGACATGCTTTCGCCTAATAGGTTCCGACACTCTCACCAAGGGCTTCCAAATAAACAACCAGGTCCATACAGCTGATCCGGATTTATACGCAATGCTTATTTGGATAGACCCTCAGCTACCGGCATCTTCCCCCTTCCAGTTACTACATGTCTACTGACAGGAACCTATATCCGACGGATTTAAAATCAGAAATCAATTTCCTAAAATGGTACGTAAGGCACCAGTACTAAGGAAATAGGCTAGGAAGCCTGAAGATTCCCTGTGTGTCATGTGTTTTTACAGAAAAACGGGATTTTGAGAAAGGCATAGTTAAGTAGCATATAAGGACAATATATGATATAATGAAAACATGAGTTAATCATGTGGGACACCTAAGGCATAGTCTAGGTTATCCAGTTCTAATAACCTAAATCCATATAGCTAAGGCTCTGATACCAATCTGTCACACCCCAATTGACAGCGAAATATGTCGGGGCATAATGATTGTCTAGATGCTTATGACAACTAATTAAAGTTGAAATATATTTAACATGCCTTTTTATTTCATTTATTGAAATATTTTACAAACAGGAAACAGACGAAACATAACAACATAAGTACTGTAATTAAACATTATTTAACTAGGTCCAGCATCCTATAGTGATCACATAGTGGCTCAAACACGATTACCTGCAACATGTATAAGATAAAGTGTCAACTACGAAAGTAGTTGGTGAGTAAATATAGGTTTAATACATAATATCAGTATAAAGCATGCGATCTATGTGTTAGGTGAATGTTCATTGAATATGATAAACAAGTATTGTAATAGTGTAAACAACCGCGTATCAAACCCTTGACAATTAGGCTTCCAATCACTTGACACCTCAAGGCAGGCCAAGTGGGTTGTCAAACCAATAGATCTATTATTGTTACCCCGGCTTGGTATGTTAATGAGTACGCATGCTAGTGTAATAGTAATAGAATACAACAACAATGGTCCTAACAAGTTTAACACATCAAGAACACACATAACGAGCATAGGATTCACATTTTTGTTTTAGAGAAGTAAATATAGAGTTTGGAATTTGAGATAAAGATACATGTTCCACCCCAGAGTATTTAAAAGAGAAGGGGGTATGAATACCCACATGATAGGGAGATTGGATTTAAAAGATGACGTCGACATTACGTACGTGACTTGGAGGTTATCCTACTGAATCAAGTAAGGTATTTTTAATATTTTGTCATCTATCGCTGTTGAACTCATAAATACTTATTTTATATGTAATTAGGATTTAATGTCAAAAATCAAGACTCGATACTTTCTGGTTTATTTATTATTAAATAAATATATTCAAAACTCTAATTTTGGTAAACTAGTTAAATAATTACCAAAACTCATTAGATTTCGGAATAATCCTAATGTTTTATTCATAATATTATATAATAATATTCCTAAAAATATGAAATCTTAATTCAATGTCGTTTATTCAATTTTGACAAAACAACAACCCGGAAACCCTAATTTAAGCATAAATATTGAATAATTAGTAAAAATCATTAGATTCTAAAATAAACTTAAGGTTTTATTCATAATAATATATTTTGATATTCTTGAAAATATGAAACTCTAATTTCACTTGTTTATCCAGTTTTTGTAAAATAATTTCTCGAAAACCCTAATTTAAGCATAAATATTAAATAAATATCAAAACTCATTAGATTTTGAAATAAACTTAGGGTTTATTCATAATAATATATTATAATATTCAAAAAATTATGGAACCTTAATTCAACACCGTTTATCTAATTTTGGCATAACAACGACCCGAAAACCCTAATTTTGGCATGACTTTATAAAAAATACCAAATGATTAGATATCATGAAATTGACTTATGGGTTATTTAATATATGTTAAAACAGAGTAACTCTAAAAAATTCAGACCCTAACACCTTCCCAATTGCGCAAAATTAAAGATTTATCTTAAGAACCCTAATTTCAACATGAATTTAAAAAGCATATTTAGAATTCGAATTTGATAAAACTGAGAGAGGTTTTTGTTAATCATACCTAGAGGAGCTTGACTGCTGAATTTCAACTTCAAAGTCGAAACGAGCAGATCAAATTGGGCAGAAGAAGGTTCAGACGAGTTTTAGGGTTTTGGGGTTAATACTCAACGAAATTGGCGAGTTTGGATGGAGATCTGATTGCGTTCTTATAGTGTTTAGGAGCGCATATGATTCCCCCAGGTGTTCTAGGTGACCAAGCTTCGAATTTGACACGTTAGGAGGGTCAATTTGGTCAAAACGTGGGCTGCAAGTCGCTAAAATCGTACCTGGGCGAATTCTGGTAGAAAATTGGGCGAAGGGTCGCGACGGTGGGAGGCCTGGGCTCGGCGACCCGCGAAGCAGTTTGCCATTTTGGCAGTTTTGGTCCCTGGGCCTTATAATTACAAGTTAAGCCCCTGAACTTCTACTAAACTGCTATTTTATGCACACAAACATTATAAAACATGTTTATAAAAGTTTCTAAGGCTCGGGACATGCTCGATGATATACGGATACGTGCGTTTTATAACTTTCAATAATTTGCACTTTTAGTCCCTTAACTTTTGTTTTATGCGTTTTACCTTTGTATCCTTCTATGTAATCAGTGTTTTAAGTTTAACATGATATTATAATACTTTCTTAAGATTTATAAGACTCAGGATACGTTTAGCGAGGTTTAAAATATATAATTTATATGTATTTATTTATATAATATATTATTTGTTAAAAATTATGAAAAAACATCAACTTTCACTAAAATTTAACATAATTCATTATATTGATTTGTGATATGGAATTCATTAAATATGATGTTATGGAATAATAGAATGAGAATTTTTGGAATGTACGAACTCCAGGTTAATACCGAAATCGCACGAAACCTCGTGTTTTTTGCTATTTTTGTTTTTAAACCGGGAACTTTTACGAAACTTCACACATATTCACTTGTGTGTATGACTAGTATTACCCACAAGTATTATACATGTTTAGAATGCTAAAGTTTTCCGGTTTTGCATATATAACAAAAACGGTTGAGTTATGGATCCGATTTGTGATAAATTGAAACATCGAATGTCACGAATATTGTGATTAAAGGATTAAATCATGAAATAGATGAAATAACAATATAAAATGTGAAATGATCCTTTATTGATTATCAACCATGATTGGAAACGGGTCGGATATTTGCAAATGGTTTAACCGAAGTGTTACAGTCTCCCCCACTTTAGGAAATTTCGTCCCAAAATTAAGTTCGAGAAGACTGTCTAAACAAATGAGGATATTTTGTCTTCATTTGGTCTTCACTTTCCCAGGTAAACTCTGGTCCTCGTTTAGACTCCCAAAGAACCTTGACAATTGGTATGTGACTACGTTTGAGTTGTTTGACTTCGCGATCCATGATTTCTACAGGTTTCTCAACGAATTGCATAGATTTTTCAATACGAATGTCTTCTAGAGGAACATGAAGATTTTCATCAGCTAGACACTTGGGAAGATTTGACACATGAAATGTAGGATGAACATTGGCTAACTGTGGAGGTAGTTCGAGTCGATAGGCTACTTTATCGACTTTTTCGAGAATTTTGAATGGACCAACATAACGAGGTGCTACTTTCCCTTTCTTACCAAATCAAACGATACCTTTCCAAGGAGATACCTTTAGAAGGAATAAATCATCGACTTTGAATTCAAGGGGCTTTCGTCGTTTATCAGCATAGCTTTTCTGATGACTTCTAGTAGCGAGTAAATGATCACGAACTTGAGAAATTTTGTCAGTCGTTTCTTGTATTATTTCGGGACCAGTGATTTGGGTTTCACCAATGTCGCTCCAACATATAGGTTGTCACACCCCCAACTTCCACTAACGGAGTTTTACCGTGTGGGGCGTGACAAACCAGGATCCCAGTCTATTGGTTACACCAAAGAACCATTAACTATAAAAACATTTGCATTATATTAAAATATAATTAATATATATATCCTGAGTTTTACAAAAGCGGAAGCATAACAAAAATATTTAGTGCTCATACAAAACATTGTCATTCGAAATAACGTAACTTGTATATAAAAACCATAACAAGGTTTTAAAGGTTCATGCATGCATACTCGAGAACACCTGCGACCTGAGAGAAACATGTTTAAAGAGGAGGTGTCAACCAAAGGTTGGTGAGTTCCCATAAGCACATATGTATATCTAATATAAATATGCGGTACGAATACAACAGTCCTTATTCGTATGTAAATATGTATATTACAAGTACAATCCATATCGTAGTGTAAAACCACTGTACGATCTTACTACTGTATGATTTGGTAATCGAATAAGCAACAAGAAGTAAATAAAGCTTCGCTTTATTGATTCACAAAGAGATTACACTTGTAGAGAGAGAAACACCTTAAGAACACACAGTTAAGAGATAGAGAAATGACAGAACTAGTTGACTCTCTCTAACACGAACTATTTATAGTAGACACAAGCTAGCTGGCGAACCACCAGCGTACCATTTGGTACGCCCGTACCAAATGACCTACGGACCATTTGGTCCGGCCACCTCAGCATGAAGCCACTATAACTCACACAGATGCTCTATATTAGATACAATACACGAGACACACGTTAGCATAGGAATATGCTCTAACAAACTCCCCCTTAACGTGTAGTGTATCTAACTATCAACCTATCTAACAAAACTTCAGTCTTCAATCTTTTGCATCACTGCGTCCGATCTTCAACTTGAAATCTTGCCAGAAATAGAACTTGCATGGCTGGATCAAACTTGAACAACCTTTGAACTTCAAGATCCACTTGTGAAAAATATTACATACTCCCCCTTTCACCATGCTTGAGTCATCTCACATAGAAACCTGCAATTTCAGAAGATAGAAACGCGGCTTTCCTTTTCTTTTGAAAAAAAATAATTTAATCTTGGCGCAAAACTTCTCTTCGAGAATCCAAGATGTAAATTTGAATTTTGAATTTTGTATCATTATATCGATCGGTCGAAAACAAATAAGAAACAAAATTTTTTTTGGCTTTTTGAAACTTTATGCTAAAACACACCTAAAATCTTTTTGGAATTTTTTTCAGATATGAAACATAAATGCAATACATAAATGAAATACTAGATCACACAATATTTTTGTATTTTGCGAGAAAGATCACAACTTGGGATCATATTGGTCATGACATGCTGAACTACACTTCAATTTCAATTAATTCAGCACACAAGTCATGTCGATTACTGGTATAATTTTTCCATCTTAAACTCAGGCACAATCATACTCATAACATCTGGATATGTTATTGAATTGATTAAGTTTGCTTTGACCAGTGTACCCCACACTATCAGATATGTATCTGCTTATCACACTTTGTGATTTCATTTGTGACTTGATCACATAATGATTGTATTCATGATTCAGTCAATTGTGTTCCATGTAAAAAGAAATAAGAACGTTAAATCGTCTACCTTAAGGTCGATCTTTCGATACGCAGATAAGGCCTCAGATTTAACAAAATAAGAAAATAAAAACAAGTTGAAATTTTATAACCCAACAACAATCAGGTCGGTACTCCCGTACACGCAGAGAAAGTCCGATGAGTTATACGAAACACTAAAGAAAATAAAAACAGAACGTCAAACGAACAACAATCAGGTCGATCTTTCGATACGCAAAGAAAGTCCGATTGTTTGACAAAATAAAGAAAATCAAACAAGTTTAAATCTTTGCAAAATGAACACATGTATAAACAGTGACTTCTCATTTTCTCTTTCACATATTTGTTTCTTGATATCATGAGATATGCATCAAGATGTTGTCCACTTGGTCAAGCATTAGTATTTTAATGTTTATCACACCTGAATACTTTCTGATTTAATGCCGAGCCTACCAAGCACATCGAACAATGATCTTATGGCTTTTTCATCTAGTTTATCCATGAGCTAGTTTATCCATGAGCCAGACACGTAAGCCAATGTACCATCATTTCCCAAACATGTCGGATCAATTTCTCACTTTTCAATATTTTTTGTATTTTTCATTTTCTCCCCCTTAAAATGAAAACTCTATTTTTGGATTTTCATTTTAACAAAGAAACACAAAGACACTATTTTTGGTTTTTCAATTTTCTCCCCCTAAACTACAAACAAAATGCATTAAAGAAAGAAAATTGACCAATCGATACTGATACCTGTTCAGTTTAAGCGTTCAGAAAAACTTTCAGTTTTGAAAAATGACGCATTCAATTTAAGTTAAGCAGGAAACTCCACTATCAGTAACTGCTTGAAGCTTGAACTTCACAATCACCAATAGGTCTTCTTGAAGAAACCTGCACACTGGTTTAAATGATTAGTATTCAAATGACCCGAAGCACACAGCTTCTGGTCGACCAGTGTCTTCCACAAAATCATGTGCAGCTTTGCTGACCATCTTAGGTCGCCACTACATTTTTGTTTTTGCATTTTGAACTGAGTCATCATCACATGATGAACCACCCACACTCGAATCAAATTTAAAAAAAAATCCTTTTTCGACTTAGTGTTGGACGGTGTTGACTCAGTAAAAAGTCTGCCTGATTCATCAATAATTGTGGCAGATTTGTTTGAAAAAGAACGTTTTGCAATTTCAGGACAATCATGTGCCATATGTCCCTTTCGGCGACATTGATAGCACAAACGATATGATCGTTTAAATTGTGGCTTGACCTGAACTGGATGACATTTATCAGAAAATTCAGACTCAACAAAAATATCATCAAAAACTTAAAATCGATTAGAATGTACCCATATCGATGTAGGACACTTTGAAGCATAGCGTTAGAACCTGATGAAGACAATTCGTTTGGGGAACTTTCAGATGAAACTTTCTTCTTTTGCTTTCCCCCAAATCCTTTCTCCATCGTTGAAATGAATACTTGAGCCAGATGATATATTTGATCCAAGTTTGTATCTTTCTTTACTTTCTTTGGCATGTTCTTTTGCTGTGTAACCTTCTTGCCTTCACTTCCCAACCCAGCTTGTTTGTAACCAGGTAACTTGGATAGATCTATTTGAGAACTTGAAGGACCAGATTTAGCAACTTGGTTAAATGAAGCTTTAATGTCTTTTAATTTGTTAGCTTGAACCAACTTTGCAGCAACTTCGGCTTCATTCAACTCTTTTCCATCTTTTTCAATTATTTTTCCAGCGAAAAGAATTCCCTCTTCTGACCTAAACCCATGAGAAATAAACGATGGTTGTGTTTTATCAACCAAACTTTCTTCTGCTTCTATCACCTTCTTTGATTTCTTTGATGCCTTCAAATCAGAAGTTTCAGCAACTAATTCAGAATAATCTTGCTTTGTAGGCGAAGGACTCAAATCAACAATAGACTCTGTTTGAATCACTGGATGTGGAATTTGGTTGAAATCATCACCTCCAAACACCTTCTTGAAATTATCGTCTTCACACAAAATAACTTGCAAAAGAATGAGAATTCTTCAAGTTATGCAATTGACGATTTAGATCCAAGATTTCAACATTCAAATCGGCAATGGTCTTTTGAGCTTCAGCAAGAACCTTTTCTGATTTATTCAGTTTCTCAGATGTGCTGTTAACTAATGATTTTTCTCTTCCCATACCATCATGAGCAGCAAGCACTTCTTTTGTAATTTTATTCACTCTTTCCTTATAGATCTCAACATTTCTGGTTAACAAGCTTTTGTGTTTCTTCAGAGTAAAGATTGTGTCTGTCAGCTCCGACTGAACAATTTGATATTGAGTTCTGTCAGCCATAACTTCATCCAATGTTTGTTGAAGCTCAGTATTAGATGTAGTAAGTGCTTCCACCCGTTTTGTGGATTTTTGAAACAAATTATCAAAATCTTCACCAACATCCTTAGCTTGAGACTTATATTCTTCAACCTCTTTTAACAATTTTTCATTTGTAGAAGTTAACTTGACAATTTTCGTTATGAACTCAGCATTCTCATGTTGAAGTTGAGACTTTTGTTGATCATGTTGTATACTCCCTTCTGACAATTGTTTCCGAAAGTCCTCTAATTCTTCCAATAATACACGCTTCTCTTGGAGTAACTTCTCATTCATCTTGAAAATGCCATCAGAAATTTCACACTTCTGTTTATAACTTTCTAACTCTTCTTCAAGCTTCACCCTATCAACTACTAACTTTTCCTTTTCTTGAACCAATTCCTGAAGTTTTCTATCTTTATGATTACAAAATTCACAAGTCGATTCATACCCACTAACTTCAGAATCACATGTTTCAGATGAGTTGTCTCAGATGCATATCCACTCGATTCATCCTCAATACATGCTAAAAATGCAGATTCATCTGGACAATCTTTAGCCCAGTCATAATCTTCATTAGTTTGAGAGATCATAGCTTTAACTTCTTTATTGTGATCCTGCTTATCCAAAGTACTTGGTTTAGAAGAAGATAGCTTGCATTCTCGAGCAAAATGTCCCAAACTAGAACATTTGTAACATTTTAGTTTAGACTTGTCTAAACCCAGTTTGGTGCCTCTAAATTCACCCATAATAGAATTCTTTCCATGTTTGCCTATAAACCGTCTTCCTCTTTCAGCAATCATAGCCAACTGCCAATCCAAATCTAATTTATTTAGCTGATCATCATCCATCTGTTTTAGATTATCCGGAACCAAACCAGAATTACCAATTTGACTAAATATGGAGCCAGATGAAGATGATACAAAAGCACTCAACAAAGCAGCTAGATCTTCAGTTGCTTGATTAGAAGTAGACTTGCTTGATGATTTATCAAGAATAGTAAAACTGCAGCCTGAAGAATAACCAGTATTTTCTGACTTTCCAGCAAGAAAAGCTGTTACCGGTGGATTACTGCTTGAGATAGAATGTGATCTAGTTTTAGCATGCGCCGTAGCAGAATTCTCTCCAAAATATATCTCGGGATTCTGAACTGTTGGTGTTGCTGACTTTTTCACAAGTAATTCCATTTCCCGAGCTTCTAATTTACTTAACACTTGATTGAATGACCAACTAGAGTAATTTGGATCATTAGTAAGCATCATAACAAAATTCTCCCACTTTTCGGGTAGAGATTCCAGAAATTTTTCTTTCAATTCCTCTTTTTCTTTCTTGACTCCAACCACCTTAAGTTCATTGATCAGATGTGAAAACCTAGAAATCAAGTCGGCAATACTTTCTTTGTCAGAATGTTGAAAGTTGTCCAATTCTTTTAACAAAACTTTCTTTCGACTTTTCTTATATTGCTCGTTTCCTGCACACCTATCTTTCAATGCATCCCACAAAGTTTTTGATGTTGTGCAATTTTTGAATTGATGTAAAAGCTCTCTTGGTAGTGCCATTGTGAGATTTCCATAACATTTCTTTTCTCGGGCATAAACTTTTCTTTGATCTTCATCAAGATCACTTCGTGCAATCGGTTGTCCATTTATCTGAGGATATGTATAATCTTGTTCAATGGAAATCCATAAATCAATGTCAAGAGCATTAATGAACGATTCAAATCTTTGCTTCCAATTCTCATAATCCTCTAACCTAAGCAACTTAGGAAATTTCTGAGTTGTTCCTATGTAACAACCCGAATTCCATGATTTTTAATTTCCATTACATTTTGTGTAAACATAACTTGGGGTTTAATAGAAGCCTATATTTGTTAGAACCTTGCATAAATAAGTTATAATGTGAGGGTTACATGTGAAATTAGTCATTTTATGTTAATATTTGAAAAGAATGAGAAGAGGAGGGACTAAAGTTGCAAATTGGGCAAGTTAAGTTTAGAGAAAATCTGGAAACAAGAGGAGATCGACATTTCTCCTCTTGTTGGTCGAACCCAGCGCTCCCCACACCCTTGAAATTGAAATCTGGCCCTCCTCCTCTTGCAACCTGCGATTTCTATGCATGTGTGTGGATTAGGAAGAGAAATCCTTGAATCCTACCATCTATTTGATCAAGTAAGTGAAACTCCTACTTAGATGCATGTGTAGGAACTTGTGAATCCTTGTGTGAATCATGAAATTGAAGGGTAATGCTTGTTATATGTTGCAATTGAGATGTTTCTTGTACTCTAGAATCTATGTAGACAATGAATTGGGTGGGTTGGCCACCAAACTTGGTGACTAGCCCATAATTTGCGAAAAACCCAAATGTGGGATTCTTAGCCAATTGTCTAAATTGTGTGTATGTGTTGATTTTCCTGTGAAAATTGTGTGTTATAATGAGTATGGAACTTGAATCTCACTTAGTGGAAGTGAGATGGTAACTAGTAAGCATGAGAAACAAGCTAAGGCTAACAACATAAAATTATGCATACAATGTGTTTGATGAAATGCTTGAGTGAGAATTCTTTGACCATAATTGAGAAATCTCCATGTATGATGGTTAGGAAACCCTAGAGTCCATGTAGAGGTTAATCTCATGACGAAATTGAGATGTATAACGGTAAAAGCATGAAATTTAAGTAAAAAGGGCTTGAATGGTAAACTTTGTGTGAATTGGGGTTTTGCATGATGTTAGATTCGTGAAATTGGTTGATGTCACCATGATTGGGTGCCAACGTGTAATTGATGCCATGATTGTGAAATTACACGTTATGAATATGGGTCTTGACTAGTTAATGACCATGTAGGCAATCAAGGCTTTGAGGGAGGTAACCAAGCACACGCTAGCGGTAGTGGATCGTCAAGCAATCGAGGTAACGTACATTTTGTTCATTACACTAGTATGTTAACAAGGTTGGGTAATTTTTCGTTGGTTCTTGACCATAGTGGCGGGGAAAAGTAAATTCCCACCTCATGGGAGAATAGATGGATTCTCTCATAGTGGGGAGGGGGACATAGCATAGGCGATCACCTAAAGACCCTAACCAACGGATAACCGATCCGAATATACCTTGAAGGGCTAATTGAGCCTTCGGTTGGCGGTAAAGGGGACTATATTGCATAAATGTGATTTCAAGCCTTAGTAAAGACATAGACTCCTTCGTGGGTTACACATTTTCCTTATATTGAGAATCTTCTCTAAAAATTGTTGAAACTTGTGTGATAGCCAAGGTTTGGGATATTTCACACCATGTTGTATTGTGAACATGTCAATGATTGAATGCCCAATGTTTGGGTTCCCTTCTTAAGTCTTGGATATGTGGTTGGCATGATACGGTTCTTAACGGGTCAAACGGGTAAGGTAAACGCAAAGTAATGAAGGTATTAGTCCATGTCTAGTTATAAGAGTTCTAACGAGTTTGTAGAGCTCAATTCATGTGTTGGAAACTTGAGGACGGTGGGAAACGAACCCGGGATGACTTAGCAGAAAAAGGACCAAAATGGGGTACCAAGACTACAGGTACCACCGTAGCTTACTGTGGCTACCGTAAGCTACGGTGGCCCTGCAGCCCTGGCACCCACCGTACTACAGCACCTGGCCACCGTAAGGCTGCTGAAGCCACCGTAAGCTACGGTGGCCAGCGTAGCTTACGGTGGAGCAGTTCCAAATCGGGAATTTTGACTCCGTTTTGATGCTTACATGTCGTTCTAACTTTCCTAGATGTTACGTACTAATGGGGCGTGATTAAACTGCAGGTAAAAATACCAATTAGCAACGGATCCCGTCGAGCTCAAGTTGGACCGAACACTTGGACGCTAATGTTTTGATGAAATTAAAGCATTTTGGTTATCTTTCGGAAGTAACCGAACTTGAATTAACTTGTATTTTGAAACTCGTTATATTGTGTATGTGGGTGAAAATGCAAGACGTTATCATATTAACGAACATTTTTCAACGAAATTTTTCTGGGACCACTTTTCAAGTTAAATATTTGTTAACAAGATAGTAAAAATAATTAGTGTCGTTACATCCTATCTCGTTATCATAGTTCAATATGGCTTGCATTGAAGATTGAACAGCTGAAAATGCGTGAAAATCGCTCATTTTGAAATTACAATATCGAATGCACAAACTTCAAACTGAAAAACGTGCGTCCTCCAAGTGGATTTTGGGGGTCAAACTGGGAGGTACAGACCTTTAAGGATAGTACACGTCTAGATCTCGGAAAGACGAACGTTTTGGCTGGTATTAGCTCCCGTAACTCTTAACGGTTCTCAAGTTACGTCAGTTTTAGTGAACACATGTTTTCTGTCAGCGGACCAATCAATTCTCAGCGGACCAAAAGATTTCAGCGGACCAACCTCCGTACCAGAACAAATCAGCGGACCAAAATATGCTTAGCGGACCAAATGAACCAGCGGATCAGATATCCTCAGCGGACCAGATTTGGTACGACGGACCAACTGCAGATTAAATGTGGTACGGCGGACCAATAAACCAGCGGACCAGATGTGGTACGCAAAAACCGCCACGGACCAGTTCGTTGAAGCTTGCCTGCCGGACCAGTCAGCGGACCAGTTGTTCTACCAGCGGACTAGACGCAGATGAAGCTGAAATCGACTGATTTTCACAAATTTTGACAATTGAAGCTAGAAACTGGATCAGTATGATCCGAAAACACTCCAGAAACACTCAGAAATCATTTTCCATCGTTGAAACACTCGGAATTGCGGAAATTTGATGAAAAACGAAGAAAACCCAAACTTTCTCACTCTAGAATTCGAAAAATTACCAAAATCACAGCAGTAGAGCAACCAATTGCTCTGATACCACTTGTAAAACCACTGTACGATCTTACTACTGCATGATTTGGTAATCGAATAAGCAACAAGAAGTAAATAAAGCTTCGCTTTATTGATTCACAAAGAGATTACACTTGTAGAGAGAGAAACACCTTAAGAACACACAGTTAAGAGATAGAGAAATGACAGAACTAGTTGACTCTCTCTAACACGAACTATTTATAGTAGACACAAGCTAGCTGGCGGACCACCAGCGTACCATTTGGTACGCCCGTACCAAATGACCTGCGGACCATTTGGTCCGGCCACCTCAGCATGAAGCCACTATAACTCACACAGATGCTCTATATTAGATACAATACACGAGACACACGTTAGCATAGGAATATGCTCTAACACGTAGGTAGCGAGCCTAAGTTCATGTCACTAAAACGTTCGTAACCGAAGCTGACCAAATAGTTGTAGGAATAATCCTTACGTGTTTTACCTTCCCCGTGTCTACTCGATCACGGTATGTTAGGCTGACATTGTCCTCAGTACGACCGCCAGTCGGGTGGTGCATCTCGTGCCCGCTGAGTGGGGTTTGTCAGACCCCAGTAGTACTACCCAATATCCCCTCGCTATTTGCTATTAACGGTTCGATAAAGTAAGGACTTGAAAGATAAAGCATTTTACGTGAACATGTGATATATAGTGGATTTCTACTTTAATCATACATAATAGTTGTCGTGTTATCACCCTAACCCGGGTGTAACGTGTTTGCGTGTGTTATCGTCCAAACCCGGACGTAACGTAAAAGGTTGTGTAACTCACCATAGGGTGCACAGCAATTCCAGATAAGTAACACAGCAAATAGCAAACAGTAGGTCTTGTGTAATCTACCAAGCACCTAACGAGCGTGTATATATAAGTGTGTGTTCAACTGAAAATGACCAAGTCTAGACCAACGGTGAAAGATAGACGTCGTCACTTTGACACGACGAAGATCATAAAGTCCAAAACGAGTCGAGGATGGCACGCTTGCCAAATCCGAGCGATTATTGAAATGACACGAAAAAATATATTACATACCAATAATATATATTTTCTAAATTCAAAGGACAAAATATTATATATATATATATATATAAGACATACATATATATATATATATATATATCAAACGCGCAAACACGTTGATAACGAGTTCACAAAACAAGATACATATATTTAAAAGTTCACATAAAATATTAAATCGTTCAGTAAACCAATGATGTATAGTTATATATTAATCTACCACAATATATATTTTACCTTTTATGTAAAACCATGATTTCTGAGTTAAAGTATATATATATATAGATATATATATATATATACATGGAGTTATTAAAAACTATATCTTAGTTCAAAACGTCAAAGTTTACGGGTTTAATAGTCCAAAATACATTTTTACGGGTTTAAACATTCCTAAGTTATCCATTTTAAGCAAGTTTTAGTTGACTAAATGCATAAGATCTCAAAAATAAAGAAAACAGAGAGAAATGAGTTCGCCCGGGTTCGAACCCGCGACCTCTTACTCCAAATTCAACACCCTGACCACTGGGCTCCAACTTCTATTTGGTAATCCATCCGGCCCAACTACTTTTGTAGCCACAGCGATCTGGAAACGAGTTTAAAAACAAAACATGAATAAAATATAGAGGCGGACGGGGATCGAACCGGAGACCTCGTTGTGCAATTCACAAGTCTCAGCCGCTAGGCTAAGACCCTGAGATCGAACTTATTTCGCTAAAAAAATTATATATAACACAAACTCGGCAACGTCATCTTCTTCCTTACAAACCCTAATCTCGCCGGAGTTATTTTCCGGTCACCGGAAAACCGTAAAACACAAAACGAGACACATAAAACGTGCGATTTTCATGAAGATATAATTACCTCGAATCGGAGATGCCAGATGGTGGGTTTGTGATGCCGAAAACGAACCCGAACGCAACCCGATAATCCCGAGTGCGTCTCGGTTTAGTGTTGCGTTGCCTCCCAGTTGCTCTTCGATGTTTGATAGTCCCATAAAGGAGTCAATGGTGGTATTAAGGTGGAGAAGCAGTGGCCGAATGATGGTTTGGGTGGTTGGTGATGTGCGTCAGTCAAGGGAAAACGAGAGAGAGAGAGAGAAAGAGAACGAGAGTGAGAGAGATGGAGTTGTGAGGATGGAATGGAGCAATTGATGATGCCCATGAGTACAATTGAAGTCACCAAAGGAGTTGATCGGTTACCGGAAACGAAAGGCTCCCCCTGTCGTTTACAGTTTGAAGACTTCAAACTGACAATATGAGAATGACAGATTTGGTCCCTCCATAATTTACACACTAATGAATTAGGTTTGGGTGTTTACAGGAATGGTCCCCCCAGGTTTGGATTGCTAAATGGAAGTTTACAAAATGAGAAATTGGTCCCTCAAGGTTTAATAGTCGTTAATGAACTCTTTAACGGACTTAACGGGGTTAACGAAGTTAACTTTGGGATGAATGTACGAGTGTATGTCAACACAGGTTTAAACGTGACGTTTATAAAAATAATAATAATAATAAACCTTAGATAATCTCATAAAATCATAACTAATAATCCATAATTATTTATTTCAAGTTCACATAAAATTATAGATTCTGACTCACATAAAATCATTAAACGATACGTATAACTTCATAATACGTTGTCACATAAAATAATAGAATAAATCGTGTGAATATATACACATATATCACATAAAATCATAACTTAACTCATCACATGAAATTACGAAACGTTCACTTGAAATCACAAGATACGTTTTACATAGAATCATAGATTATCAAACGTCTAGACTCTAGTGCAGTGCTCGTCTAACCATTCTAGTTAACTGAGGTAACGGACGTTATTAAAAAGTAACACAAGTTATTAACAAAGTTAACCTGGAAATTACCAGTTGTCACATGGGTGACCGACATTTTCTACCATAGAGTGCTTCAAAAGTTGCCATACCGATGCTCGAGTGATAACTATTGTTATATGAAAACTCTGCCAACGGTAAATAGGAATCCCAATTTCCACCAAAATCAATAACACAAACGCGAAGCATATCCTCTAGAGTTTGGATTGTGCGTTCAGTCTGACCATCAGTTTGTGGATGACAGGCACGGATGAGATCAAAACGAGTTCCCAAGGTAGATTGAAGAGATTGCCAAAAATCAAAAATAAAACGACCGTCTCGATCTGATATGATGCTTAAAGGAGTACCGTGATGACAAACGATCTGTTTGACATAAATACGAGCTAATTTCTCGGCTCCATCGTTTTCACAAATAGGGAGAAAGTGAGCAGATTTGGTTAAACAGTCGACAATGACCCAAATGCTATCATGACCACTAGAAGTACGCGGTATTTTAGTGATGAAATCCATTGAGATGTTTTCCCATTTCCAGACAGGTATTCCTAGTTGTTCGAGTAAACCAAATGGTCTTTGGTGTTCGGCTTAAACTTTTGAACAAGTAAGACATTTAGCCACAAAGAGCACGATGTCTTTCTTCATTCCAGGCCACCAATATTGTAACACCCCAACCGACGGCGGAATTTACGTCGGGGCACTAAGATTGTCCAGATGCTCACAACACTATTAAAGTTGTTATATGTAATCATGCCAATTTTCATAAAACAACCATAAAAGTCAAACATAACATGCCACAAAACATTGAGTTCAAACATCTCATAAAAGTTCTAGTTTTATTTAAAAGGTCCACTAAGTCCCATGCATATTCCTATGGCGTTGATAATAACATCAAACAGCAACACCTGTAACATGTAGAAAATATGGTCAACTACAAGAGTTAGTGAGTAATCACAGGTTTGAATAACTATATAATTTGCATAAAAGCGATTCTTGCGTCAAGTGTAAATATATAAATCATGATCAACATGTAAAAGTGATGTGCACCAAACCTAGACAAGTAAGGGAGCAATCACCCGACGCCACACGCGAGGCAGGCCAGGTGGGTTGTCAGCCAATAGATCTATCATTGTTGCCACGGCTCGATGGTTAATGGTACACATGCGATCAGAGACTAGCAACTAGCGATTAGAGAATACAACAAACAAATCACAAGTATCACATAATCAGAGAATCACACATAGAGCACATAGAATCGCACGTTTAGTTTTCGTAATAAAGCGATTAGAGATTTAAATATCGGTACATGTTGCACCCCAAAACATTAAAATAAAAGAGGGGCTATGATCACTCACCTCACAGGTGAATCGAGACGAAAGACAAGCGATAGCGATGCGAAATCACGTCCGGGGATCACCTTGACGATAGACCGATGCGAATCCCAAAACAAAATAAATTAATAAAATAATTAACAACGTCCGACTTACAACTCGATGGTGGTTACTCAAGTAATAACGTACGGTTTCAATTTGGGTCCATTCCTAGTCTAATCGGTGAGGTCAAAGGGGCTTAATTTGCCTAATTTCATGGAAGTCAAACATGGTCAAACTTGGTCAAACATAGTCAAACTTGGTCAAACAGAAGTTAATATGTTCATATATGGTCAAACATAGTCATACATGATCATATATGAAATTCCAAGTTAAACTAACATCAAACATGGTGAAAATTAGGCTAACCGACAAATCTAGTCATAAAAGTCATAATTATCACATAATCGGGTAACGGGCTTAGATCTGGTCTTAATGACATTTAAAACAGTAAATACATCATATGTTATCATGAAAATACTAACTTGGTCAATAAGGAACCTAGATCTAACATCAAACATGGTGATAATTAGCATAACCGACGAATCTAGTCATAAAAGGTCATAATTATCACATAATCGGGTAACGGGCTTAGATCTGGTCTTAATGACATTTAAAACAGTAAATACATCATATTTTATCATAAAAATACTAACTTGGCCAACAAGAAACTTAGATCTAACACGGTTTTCACGGATCTAGTCATAATAGTCACAAAAACTCAATTTTGATGCACAAATGAGGATCTATCTCTAATCATCATATAATTTTTAGATCTAGACACCTATTATCATAAATTTACAGCCTTGACATAGATCTAATCATGAAAAATAGAGATCTAATCATTTTGAGCACAAAAACTACCATTTTGATGAGCAAATCACAAATCTAGTCTTTATTTTGCAAGTAGCACATAGATCTAGTCTAGATCTAACAAAAAGGCACCATCTTGAATACATAATACATTAATATTATCCTATAAGAGCATTCATAACCATATATAACCATAAACCAACATAACAATGGAGTTTTGATCCAAATAAACCTAGATCTACAACATATACACATGTATAACCATGGATCTAAGCCAAAAACATCATAAAGTTTCAATCTTGAACTCAAAACTCAATAGATCTAGATGGAGAAGGATTCTAGATCTTAGATCTAGTAAAAGAAGGTAAAAAGATCAGATCTTGGTGAAAAGAGATGAGGAAAGTCACTTACCGAAAAGAAAACTACTTGTTCTTCACTTGATTTCACCAAAAATGAGCCTCAATCCTCTAAGACCTTGATCCTCTCTATCTCTAGCCTTTTTAGGGTTTTTACGATACTCAAAAACGTGATCTCCCGGTTAAAAACGTAATCGCGTGGGATTTACCAGACTCACCGATTTTGTTCTAGACCTTGAATTCTCGCATCTCTTCACTTGTATTTACTTGTGTTCTTAACTAGTATCACATCCAAGTGTTATACATGTTTAGATTGATCAAATTGCCGGTTAAAACGTAACTAGCGACGTGTCCGCGTAAAATCCGAATTAAGGGCAAATCAACTCAATAAACATAATAATGAATCAAATCACACCAAATGAGGTATAAAACATCATAGAAAACATAACTCTTCATTTATTATCGATCACGGGATTGGTTACATGGATTCGGGTCGGATCTGACAAATCGGAAAACCCAAAATGTTACAAATATTGAGTTCGAAGATCCTGGTACATTTTATCTGCACCGAGATGAATGGAATAACGAGATTTGTGAGTATCGTTCATGATGGTGGTACGAAGATTGTCTCGGTCAGGAATCCAGAGACGATTCATGAAATAAAGGAGAGCGTTTGATTTAGTTTCTAGTTGAAGTTCAGCACCACAAGACATTTCTTCGTATATGTTACCTTCTGTAACTGATATGTGTTGAGCCTCGATAATACGGGTTTGGAGATCAGATAATGGATGGGTAGTTGAAAAAGAATTGGTTTGAGGTGTTCCTTACGACTAAGTGCATCGGCCACAACATGTGCTTTACCTGGGTGGTAGAGAATATTGCAGTCATAGTCATTTAGAAGTTCAACCCAACGACGTTGGCGCATGTTGGGTTTCTTTTGATTGAAAATGTGTTTGAGGTTTTTGTGATCAGTGTAGATTATGCATTTGGTTCCATAAAGGTAGTGTCTCCAAATTTTCAAGGCAAATACAACAGCACCAAGTTCAAGATCGTGTGTTGTATAATTCTATTCATGAATTTTGAGTTGCCTTGACGCATAGGCGATCACTTTTCCTCGTTGCATAAGAACGCAACCGAAGCCTAGGCTTGAGGCATCGCAGTAAACGACAAAGTCGTTGTTTCCGTCAGGAAGAGTTAAAATAGGAGCGTCGCATAGCTTCTATTTAGGAGTTTGAAATTCCTCTTCCTGAGCAGGACCCCACTCAAATATTTTGTCATTTTGTGTTAAAGCGGTGAGTGGAACTGCGATTCTGGAAAAGTTTGAAATGAGACGTTGGTAATAACCTGCTAGTCCAAAGAATGAGCAGATTTCAGTAGGGGTACTTGGGGTACTCCAACGTTGGTAATAAATGCAATAGAGTGAATACATGGCGTCCAAATTGAGCTACTAATCAAACCAAAACCCAAAAGACTTTTAAACTTTCATCAATCATCGCCAACGTCAACATAAGGCAACCGTCAAAGCCAAGAAGTAACCATCAGTGCCTCATTCAAACTAACCAAGAGCCACATAAACAATAGGCTTCAAGTAACCAAACCATAGGCTGAAAAGCCATGAAGATCTAAACAAAGCAGCACACATACAATCAGTAAGCATCAAGTAAATAAAAATTGATCTATAAATCAAACTTGTTGTTTCCGATATGGGTTATATAAAACCCCAAAACGAAAATCGATCGAACAGATACAGACGTCCGACATCGACGCCGGACTAAATCAGTTACCGTAAAAGGACCACCATAGGTAAATCGGGTCAATCGGAAGTAAATCCGACTACCGGTGATGCTAAAAAGCAACAGACCAAAGCTATTTCAATCACCGGCACACGAATCGATGCATATACGTCGTCGGCCTAAATCAGTCACCGTAAAAAGACCACCATAGATAAATCAGGTCAATCGGAAGCAAATCCGACTACCGATGATGCTACAAAGCAACATATCCAAGCTATTTGAATCGCCGGCAGACGAATCGATGCATGGCCGAAGACAGATCTATCACCATGTGATTGGACAGAGAGAAATCCAGCCGGAAGCCACAGACGTGGTCGTAGTCAGCTCAAGGAAACGGAGCAACGCATCGTCACTTCGACGTTACCGGAGCCCTACATCGGGAAATGATTTCAGAAAGAACCCTCCTCGCCGGCTAAAACGAACATGCCGAAAGCGAACATCGGATCTCAGATCTAGATCGTTCCTTCAACGCCTCATCGTCAGAGACGGAGGATCGTCCTTTTCGGTCCTCCACCATCAGAGACGGAGGAACGCAAACCGTCGCCGGAGATAGAACTTCTAGAGAGAAGAGAAAAGGAGTATATGTAAAAAGACATAAACTCTCTCTCTCTTCTATGATGTGTTCAACCCAATGAAAAAAAAAATACATGCAGGTGTGTCAAAATGTTATTAGCTGAACCCAAGTACAGTAAAATGAGAGACAGGCAAACAAATTCCAATTGTTATAATATATAGTAAATAAAATATGTTGATGTCAAAATTTTATTGGAGAGAAGGAAGTACAGTAAAAGCCTCTCACATGGCTTCAATTCAAATTGTTATATATATAAATAATTATATTAACAAACTAAAATGATTTTAACTCAAATTAGGGTTTCTAAAATTCATAAGGATAAATATTTGTTGAAAATAATTATTTACGATTTGTTATGTCGAAAAAATGTTTTTAAATCGTTTAAAGATTTTGTCTCAATTCCAAACGTAAAGAAATAAACATTTGATCCGGTTAAAACGTTTTTGATTATTTTGATTCTTTTAAAATACTCAAAAATGTTTAAAATATGTTTTTCATAATTTCTATAAGTCTTTTAATTTTATTTTTATAAAATCATTTTTAAATCACTTTATTTATCAAATAAAGCTAGGGTTTTAAATTTAAAGACTTTTTATAGAATTATTTATCAACATAAAATATTTCCAATTTTGTATAAAATCCAAAGTTTTATACTTTTTGTCAATTGTCAAAAATATGATATTTTATCATTTTTTAACATAAAATATATCTATATATATTTTATCCATTTTATTTTTTATAAAATCTAAACAAGTCTTTTAAGCCTTGTATTTTAGAAATCATATCTTTATAAAATGTGGCCATTTTATATCCAAATTTATATGGCTTTAACTTTTATGGTTTAATTTATCCAAGTAATTTTTATAAAATTACTAAATTAATATTTAACCATAAAAATTCATTTAAATGCTTCTAAGTTATCATTTATGTCCAAAAATTATAGTAACACTTCCTAATGTCCAAATTAGGTCCATGAATATTTGTCATTAGCAACATTAGTCCATAATTATGATGATTAATAATTAAAAATCACAAATAACAATCTAGTCATTTATATTAAAACATGAAAGTAACAATTATTAACCATGCAATATATATTATCATCATCAAATAACTAAATGATTATGCCAAATCATTTAACTAGAAATTTTAACCATGTATTTTTATTCCAAATAAAAACACTACACATTAGTGTTAGGAGAAAAATATAAGATGATCAAATAAGTTAACAAGTTTTAAAACTTTAGTTTTATATATTTCTATGGATAGAACACCACATTTTCAAACCTTACAACTCTAAGGTTTAAGAAAATAAAGAGAAAGAGGTAGAAAAAGTTTAGATGTTTTGATCGTTAGAAAAAGCTCGAGTTTTTAGCGGTTAGTGGTCAAGACCCGGGGGATCATTTGGGACGGTTTAAAACGTTAAAACATAGATTATAAACGGTTAAAAGGACTCACAAAGGGGAGGAGATGGAAACCGTGATAAAAGGAGAAGGTGGCAGATGACGGTGGTGATGCTCGGCGGCACCGCAGCACCTCGCGTCAGCTCGTAGGGCTGTGGTTGGAGGTGGTGGTTGTGGTAGCTCTCGACAATTAAAAAAAAAGCAATGGAGGAGGTGTTTGGTTTGCTCACGTGAAAAGAAGAAAGGGAGGGAGGTGCATGGTTGGGTTGTTGCTTGCTCTCAACAATTATAAAAAAAAATGGAGGTGATTGCTCACGTAAGAAAAGAAAGGAAGGTGGTGTGTGGGGGGTTTTGTGCGATAAAAAATAAATAAATAGAAGGGATGGTGATTTGCTTGAATCTCGACAGAGGGAAAGGGAATGGTGGATGGATATTGGATTAAAAAAAGAAATGAGGTGGTTGGTGGGGTGGCTTACGGCAGAAAGAAGAAAAAAAAGAGGATTGAGGTGCTTGCTTGTTTGTTTAACCAAAAGGAATGAGAGGAAGTATGAAGGAGAGGTGGTTGGCTCTTGAGGGAGAAATAGGAGGAGAGTGAGTTGTGTTGTGTAAGAGAGTGAAGTTGGTGGATGGAGATGGTGCAAGTCTTCTACCACTATTTACCTATGATGAGTTATTGTAATAGGAAGGTAGAGTGAAGAGGTGTTCAAATTAATCTCCACAAGTTGCTAAGTAAAAAATAAACCTCCTACTTTAATTTTTATAAACTTAGATGGTAGGTGATTTTATTTTATAAAATCGAGTTTTTGGTTTATAAAATGTTACAATGTTTTGTAAAACATAGTATGTTACATGATAGTTTAGTAAACTTATTAATATTAGAGGTACAATGATCCTTAACTTTTTTGAAAAATTAAAAGTATAAAATTTCACAAGTTCATGTCAAATTTTTATAAAAATAATAAGTGGTAACACGTTTTATAAAAATTTAATGCAAAGTTGATGGGCCAATATTATTAAAAATTAATCCATTGGGCTTGGACTTTATATTAGGCCAAATTATTTAGAGAGAAATATAATCGGGCCCATTTGTTGGTTATGGGTCGTACGGGTCCAAATGGGGCGCCGGTTCGAGGCCCGGGCCCCTTATGCATCGGTCGAGGTTACGGGTCGCCACGATCATTCAGAATATTACATTTGAGTAATGGGTCAAGGTTTCGGGCTAGTTTTATTGTTTTAGGCTTAATGGGCCTATTGGGCCAAGTCGGCCCAATTGGGTGTTCGGTTGGAGTTTGGCTTAAGTCTTGACAACGATTTCAGTTTGTGATGTTTTTATTCATAAAAACAATTGTTTAAGTCGGTCACATAAACGTTCGACTCAAATTCCGGATAAAATATAAAAATACATTTTATATTTATTTTTCTTGTTATTGAAGTTCCATGATTTATACATGAAATCTTTATGTTTTTAATGGATATACGCTTCTAGTACAAACGCGGGATTAGGTTTACGTCATCAGTTAATAATCAGGCACAGTAATTTAACAGTTTAAACATAAATCAGATCAGATAAAGCACAATTAATACTTAATTAAAAGTCAAAGTAAATGGGTTGACCTGGATTTTCGGACGAGGTGTCACAATATATAACAAAAACGATTAAGTATGGATCCGATTTGTGATAAATTGAAACATCGAATGTCACGAATATTGTGATTAAAGGATTAAATCATGAAATACATGAAATCTACCTATCTACCTATATACTAATAAAAAAGAATCTGATTGAGGGATTGCTGCCATGTGTATATGCTCATAGATTGCCACGTGTCTTCTTGAGAATTTTTCTAAGAATATGAATTGGCGCTCACTACTTTCCTTCAGCTTGCATCATCCGCTTCTCTTCACTAAACCTAGATTTCAATTTTTTAGTTTCAGACTTTAATACTCATGATTTCAATCGACGTCTTCAATTTGGCCATTTGGGAAATCAATCGCTGCATGTATTTATTGTCTTCGATTGGACGTCTTTTTCCGTAAGAAACCTCTTATTCCCTTCTTAATTTTCGTTGATTCAAGGGATATTTATGTTCTTTTCGTGAGTATTTTGTTGCTTATGGATATCTTGCATCTCATAAGAAAAGTTACTTGGTTGTTTTCCTTTTTGTTCCAATCATCAATCTTTGTTGCAGACCCACTGTTGTTACGTCTTTCTTCAGACCATCTCATTGGTATGTTTATCTTGCTTTTGTTTTCTTTCATTCATTTATTTTGTTGTTTGTCATCGTTCTTACTGCTTTTGCATCATCCCACGTTATTATTAGGGTTTTTTTAATCAATGCAAGTGGTGGAGGGACAGAGGGTAATATGTCAAGTGTGTAGAACGGAGGCTATGGAAATCGATTCATTAACCCATGGGAATCGCTTATGAGGTGATGTAATTGGCTCTCTCACCTTCACTTTGTGAAATACCATCGACTTTGTTTATTTTTTGACCATTGATATCCCCTAAATTCTCAGATTCACTAGGAAATTGCTATGGGACAATAGATTACGTTTCGATTTTAATGATGTCTTTGTGCTATCAATTTGATTGTAGAAGAATTGAATGTTTGCTTCCTTTCGTATCTGAAGGTTGGTAAAAGGGTTATAGTTTTTGTATGGTTTTCAATATGGATAGTGATTGACTTTTTGTTTGATCTAAAAGTTAGGTCGTTTACTTCCAAATCGCAGGTTAGGATGTGTAAATATTGTATTGGGTTTAGACGTTTTGTGCTACTGCTTGCTTTAGATTCAAGTAAGTTTTTCGTTAATTTTTTTTAAAACCTACTTTCTGGATGTGAGTTTGATTACTTTCTGGATATGAGTTTGATTTGGGTTCATATTTAAATTTTGCCTTCTCCGATGTGTAAACTATATTCAGAAATTCAGTTATGTTTTGTTGTACTACGTGATGCACACCAATTGTTTGATAGTTTGCTTACTGAACCAGAGATTGTCTGTAAATGATCTAAATTAAGATTCAGATTTGGTGCAGATTGTGAGGTGTTCCAGTATTAATAAGGTTGCACAAAGGAAGAGAGCAATATCTGAATTACCTAAAAGATGAAATTAATTTGTTTATAATAGGTTGCCCTCAATATGAACCTCTAATGAATGCTAATTGAACTTGGGTTTTTATCTCATCCTATTGGCAGGCAGAAACAGTTCATTCATTTTCTTTGATTTCCATCTTAGACCATTAGTAATAACTCGTGTTCAAATCTTGAATATATATAAGCTTACACTCTTGGTGACTTTTTTAACACCTATGACCCATTTATAAGCAAATGTGCCAAAATTGCCACATGTAACTTGTCTTATTTGTTTGAATCATCAAGATAATTTACAAGTTGTTTTAATGGCCGCATGTTAAAGATTTGAAAAAGTGTCTGATGTGGATGTCTGGCACACTGATATTGAGATTTATTCAGTTTTTGAATTAAATATAACTGATTCAATTTTTACCCTTGAAGCTTGTTGATTTTGTGATTAGACCACATATTAAATCAACACGCTTCAAGAGTAAAAATTGAACTACTAACATAAATTGTTATAGATTTTTTGTATCACTGGTCAAGCACCTTTTATGATTGGAAGTCAAGTTGGCCTGTTGCAGCTGTACAACAATAATTATTTACTGTCTGTCTCTGCCCTCATAGCAGTAATAATTCTTATTTATTAGTATTTTAAGACTTTGATTGTTGGTTGATTGCTTACAACTGTTCAAATCAGTGTTAGTTTTCAATGCCTGATTCACCAAGAAAATACTCACACTACAGTTGTCACTGGTGTACTCTAAATATCTATCTAAATTTTTGAATTAATGTGTAATTTCTTATTGTTGTTAATGATGTCAGGTGAAGTGCTCAAAGGAAGCAAAACCAACAAATGTAAGTTTTTTATGTTTTAACTATGTTTCACATTTATCGTATATATGGGTGTTTCGTTTTTCTGATTTTAAATGTTCACACCCATCTACAATCGATATAATTATTATTTATTCACTGGTGTAACTATTAATTATATTTTTATATGCCTACGGCCCTTTGCAAAGGTAGGTAGAACTATTCCACTATGCTACCATTTAATTATAATATGTTTGATAATGTCATAATATCGTGGGTTTGTTAATCTATTTTAATATGTTTGATTTGGTTTTTAGGCCTTGTAGCTTCGTTTTCGCCTACATATATCTAACCACTTGGAGTTTTGGCTATTCATTGTTTAGGGTTGGTTCGTGATGTGATGGAGAGACTATCGAAAATGTAGGTTCAATTGCATTCAAGTGTTGAAAATAGTATACTGGTGTATGTAAAATTTATGTTCAGCTTTTAACATAGACTTTACATGTGATTATTATTCCTTGTGAAGAACGCTCAGTGTCTGAGCATTCTAATTGATAATGCTGAGATTAAGTCATTAAACTATTTGATGTATCACTTTTTGTTTGGACCATCCATATGAGGTATTTAGCACTAAAACTTTAGCGAAATCTATATCTGCAGTAATCAACTGATATGAATATTGGCAATACTAAAGTTCATTTATGCGATTGTCTCTTTATTTGTTTTTCATGGATTATATTAAAGGAATCTACTTGATCATGTAGGTTTCCTAGATGTAAAATGCAAGATTGAACCCATCATGATCATGTAGGTTTCCTGAAGGTAAAATTCAAGGTTTTAGAACTGTACTATTTATTCTTTAGCATATTATGATTTATTATTGTTTGTTAATTTGTTCTATATCTTGCTAAATCCTTGCAGTCTACATGCTCTCATTTTGTCTAATGGTGACGGTGTCTGCGTTTTAGCTTCCATAACCTACTCATCAAACTACAATCTTATATTTGGATTTTATTTGGCCATAAAAACACTTGCAATTTCAAGGTCAAACTATTAGTGGCATCTAATACTTCAGGGATGTTTTTGGCAATACTTGCAGGTTCACGACGTCAAAAGCTATAACTTTGATACGACAAGTTGGCGCGGTGCGAAACGACTACAATATGAGGACTAGACTCCTATGATCATATCTACACATCTCACTTCAAAACGTAACCTAAACGATGTGTACGATATTGGCAAAACGCCGAAACACCAACTGGCCGGCTATCAACCAAACTGAGGTTAGGTTTAATTACGGAGCGGGCCAGCGCCACTGAGGAGACTGAAGGCATGAAGAAAGCTTGAGACTTGAAATTTTAAAAATAATTTGCCATTTGAAAATCATAAACATGACAACTTTATTACAACTTTAGTTTTGCATATTCTTATGTGGTGCATGTAACATGTTGTTTCAGACCTTTGGATTGTTGATTTATGAGTTTGGTGCATTTGTTGGTTTTACGTACTCATTTTAATTTTAGACGAGGATGGTAATCTCATAAAAAAAACATCAAATGTTGTATATCGTAAACATGCACACCTGAAAGATATCACCAAAACCGACTTACATTATTTTTTTTTATTTATTTATGTTTACTTATACACCCCGTGTGACACACGGGTTACAAACCTAGTAACAATATAAAATGTGAAATGATCCTTTATTGATTATAAACCATGATAGAAAACGGGTCGGGTATCTATAAATGGTTTAACCGAAGTGTTACAGATCTTTTACACAATGTCTTGAGATGATGCGTATGTCACGTGATGCGTATATACTATTGTGTAATCATTTTTAACCAGAGAAATTGGTTGCAGAGTAGTAGGTCAATAACCTTTCAAGAAAAGATGGCTATGTTTTTTATTGTCATAGGACATAATGAGCGTATGCGAAGGGGTTTCAACACTCAACAGAAACAATCCATAGATGTTTTCATGAGGTCCTAAACGCGATGACGAATTTTGCAAGAAAAGTTATAGTTCCAACATCTTCTAATCAATTTGCAGATGCTTCAGACCGACATAGAAAGCTAAAATAAATATTTCCTAGAGCGATAGGTGCGTTAGATGGAACTCTCCTACATGCAGTCGTACCTAACCACCAACAGGCTCGATATAGGGGAAGAGGAAAAGGTGAATGCTTTCAAAATGTCTTGGGAATCTGTAATTTTGATATGATATTCACCTTCGTATGGGCTGGATGGGAGGGTATTGCACATGATTCACGTGTTTTGAAAGAAGTTGCCTTTAATCCGACTTCCGGCTTTCCTTTAACGCCACCAGGTTTTTAATCATACCCTAACACTTGATATAATTGTTTAACTATTTTTTTGTGTAATAGTTTTGATACTAACGTTTACAGACAAATATTATTTTTGCGACGCTACATACACCAACACTCGTGGGTTTATGGCTCCCTACCGTAATACAAGATATTGGTTAGCCGATTTTCGACGACAGCGTGCGTTGACTAAGGAAGAAAAATTCAACCATGCTCACACATAAATCCGAAATGTTATTGAGCGCGCATATAGTGTTTTTAAGGCAAGACTCCCAATCCTAAAACAAATGCCCCCTATCCAAATCCCATTCAAAGAGACATAGATGTTGTTTGTTTAAAAAAAAACCTCTTCTAACCTCTTATGTCTGCGTCGCGCAGACCACACGCATACATTTTGGTCTACAGAGTGTTTGTTTTCCCAAAGACGTTTCATTAAAAAACCTCTTCCCGTCCTCTTCTTGGTGCAGACTTGGGTTTGGCTCTTTTTACCTCTTCTAGTTTTGTTTCTCTCCATCAGACAACAAAACACATTCATAAAAAAAAAACCTACCTATTCCTTCTTCAATTTGAACGGCAGCCACAACAAGCAGAAGACCACCGGCCTAAGCTCCGAGAATCTGGCGCCTTCCCCACCGTCAGTCGCCTACTCCACCGGCGCCGCCTTCCCCATCGTCCGTCGCCTACCCCACATGCGCCGCTGTCTTCAATTGCAAACGCAGGTACCACCTACGCCGCCTACCCCACCTTGCGCTGTTGTCTTCAATTGCAGTGTGAGATTCCGACGATTTATCCGCCGGCGCCAACGAAGAAACATGCGTACTTGAAGTCGAGGGATCCTCCGGAAAACGAGTATTTCCAACCCCTTGATCTTGAGATTTGCTTTGCGACAAGACCGAGAAGAGAAACGTCTATTTGACTTTGTAGTTCATGTTTGGATTCTTCTTCGGATTTCAAATTTGTAATTAAATGTTAATCATGTTGGGTGAATTTATTTTAGAAACTTCAACTAGGAGGCTGACGTGTTTTGTTTTATTTCAAACCATAGTATTAACCTGATTTTCATCTGCGTGTTTACCGGGGGTAACTATCATCCCAACCATTTTGACGCATTAACCAGGGTAATTACCGACGGCAAGCATGTTAACTAGGGTAGTTAATTACCATAGTTAGCACGTTTAATAAAGATAATGCATAGATAAGATGTCTTTGGAAAGTTAACACGCACAGAGAATCAAGTCAAGAAGATGATCAAACATGAAACTTTTTTTAAGTTTAAAAAAATCAGGTTATTTAAATTTTAGATTTTTAAAACTATCTGCAGAAGTTAAAAAATAACCACTATTTTTCTTACATACTGTAGAGGTTTGGTCCACCTTTTCTTTTGCATATGTCTACAGATGTGGTCCCCAGACTACATATATTTTACCTCTGCAAAAAAACAAACAGCACCATAGTGATTGTTTGTTTTGCCATCCATAACTTTATAAGGAAATGAAATATTAATGGTCAGTTATTTATGGAATACGACGAAGAAACATTGTTTGTAGATTCACAAGATGAGGAAACTCATAGTCAGTCCGTTCACGATATGGAATGGGGTTCACAGAGCATTGAGGAGATGACTAATTTGCGTGACGAAATAGCTATTCAACTAATGTCAAATAATTAATTTGTGTTAGGATTTCAGTATGTTTTTATGAATTTTAAGGATTTATGTATAACAAGTTGGTCGACCCGCGCTTCCCGGCGGAGTCGGACCGTTTTAGAAAGACGTTTAGCAAAATGATTAAAGATATATGAAACTAATGTCAATAACGCATATAAAGTTTGTACTAACAAAGAAAGTAAATGTTAAAATCATGCAATTAATAATGTTTCAACCCACGCTTCGCGACGACGTTGGACCGTTTTAGAAAGAGGCCATACACTCTAAGTATTGAGCTTAAAACTTAAAGATTATTTCACATGACTTTAACCATCACACCTTCAACTTCTATGCAAAATCTATAACATTTGGATAAAGAACAAAACAAAATTTAACTGCCATGACCTTCTGAAGTCAAAGCTGTCACACCCTCAAATAACCACTAACGGAGTTTATACCGTTAAGGGGTGCGAGCAAACCATGACCACAACCATTAGTTACAAATACTAAACGAATCAGAGTAAAGTCCAAATGTTCATAATAAAAACAGTTTTAAAAGTACGCAGCGGAATAAAAACATAAGTATCTTAGCACTAACCACGTGCTTTAATTACAAAACATAAATAGTTGTTTAATTCCCAAATTAAGTTTAAAATAAAGTTAAGTAACTTCAAGCGCCATGCCAACCTCCAGTGGATACTCCTCAACGATCTGCAAAGGTGAAAACCACACAAGTGTCAACCTAACGGTTGGTGAGTTCACGGTGGGCATGACATGCATTGGCTCGGTCTCATAATCGTATTCATCAACATATAAATAAGTAATAGATTTGCAAAACATTGCCAAGTGTTGAATTACCGAATATGCACTAGTTAAGTAAAAGTTAAAGCGGTCAACCGATATCGCGGGTAGCTAATCCGGTTTCCATGCACTAAGGAAGTCGTACCAGGGCTGAAAGCTGACATAACAGAGTTCGGCATTTGCCGATGGTTGGTGCCTCCAGTTGTGTCCCTTTTGGGAGGCCCACAACTAAAACAGGCTGATATTGAACTCCGTTCGGCCTCCAGCCGGTTGGTTACACATTTGTGTACCGCGGAGCAGGGTTTGTCAAACCCTCAGTAGATCTACCCAACATCCCCTCGCTTCTCAGATCAACAGTACTAAATTGAGGACTTTTAAGTTTTTAAGGCATCCTTAGAAATCATGTGATATCATTTGGTTTAGACTTTAACCTACACTAGTCATATTAAAACGTTTATTCTGGATTTCATCTGAAATCCCAAAAAGAGTTTAAGTGTCAAAATGGTTGTTTCCGGATTTCATTCGAAACCCCAAGGATGGACAGTTGCAAGTGCTCCCCATAAAACACTCCAACTTCCATAACAGGTATCTCATTTGGTAATACCTCAAAATGTCAACGTTGTTTTTCGTTAAGTTCATTCGTTGTGTCCCAAACGGGCTCACAATTAAAGGGTTAGTGAAACTCACCTTAGGTTGCTCAGCTACACTTGCTAATTAATCCAAATATTGCTTAACGAAGACCTATGAACACGTTTAGGTCTTAAGTATTAGTTTTGTGTCTAATCATTAACTTATCGTCACTATGGCCCATAACATAGCACGTTGGAACTACGACACGACATAACGACACACGACACCGATGGTTGATCATAAACAAGGGTTCACATATTACAGAAATCAAAGCATGTTTCATCATAGCATAATCATACAAGTCATGGCATAACATTTAAATAAGTTGCACAAGTTTGGGTTTAGTCTGGCGAAACTGCTGGAGAAACTGCTGGAGAAACTGCTGGAGAAACTGCTGGAGAAACTGCTGGAGAAACTGCTGG
>JBCNJP010000027.1:89058599-89118478 GCA_039602395.1 Deinandra increscens subsp. villosa | reverse complement strand
CAACCAAAGGACGTGGACGTATTCGGCCTAGTTAAGTATTAGTTACTAAGTTAACACTTATAACGTAACTAACGGAATTGTCTAACGGAAGTTAACCTTGAAATTCTCGGATGTCACAAAAGCGCACCAAAATTATTGCTCTCTAATGAAAGTCCCTATCTTTTGTTTCAAAGAACACCTAGGAACACAACTGTAACGAAATGGATCAAAATAGCAAAAAGTCTACATACAGTGGTTGCTATAATATAACCCCAAACAACTACGATTGACATAACCTAGGATGAGTTGAGGAGGCCTGACCAACTGACCAAGTACTAATGAAGGCCAAAATTTGATGGATCATAACCCAAATAAAATACCATTAACAAAACCTAAAGCACCTTATTCCTAGCATATGGAGATCTGATGATGCAGCCTCATTATAGGAGCGTTGAAATATCTGCACTCAAAGAAAATAAAGATAAGTACAGTGACAATTTATTGGATTAAGAAAAGGTGAAAAATATTGTAATTGGTAAGTTTCTTGCTATCCTAAATATCATAAAACGGGTGAGATGAGAATTTCAGTAAATATACTAACGTAGATGCTACACAGACATTATACTCTTTCCCAAGGTGATAAAACTCTCCAAGGCCCAAGTCTATAAGACGAAGCTTGCGCTTTTCATGATCAATCATCAACTTGTGGGGCTTCACATCTCTATGCATGATTCCTTGAGAGTGACAGTAATCTAAAGCCTACACACAATCAATACAGGTTAACATCATATATAATTTAATATATATATATATATATATATATATATATATATAAACATGATAAATCAGAACTCATGTTTGTAAATTTTCGGTTTTTCTAAACCATTGTTGGGGCCAGAAAGTAAATAGTATGTGTAAATCATTGCTACGTGAGAATAAAATATTCAGATTTTATTTCTTTTAATATATTGAAATGGAAATGAATAAATGAAGTACCCTAATATGCTTCCAACTACCATTGGAAATCCAATTTGGTTTTCTAAAGATGAGCTATCGGATCTAAGAGAGACTACTTTGTTTAAAGCAACTAAATTGCAAAGATATCAAGCAAACAAACGCACCTCAAAAGCTAATCAATGTTCATGATTGCAAACCCCCTACAATCAAACGACATAAAATAAGGTAGACATCCATCAGAAACAAAAATCCATAAAGATTAAAACAAGCATAAAGAAACTGAGGTGTAATTAACTATGAAAACAAACATATCACTTACCAATTAAAATTAGTAATTCAATGGTAACCTCCATACCAAATTCATTAAGCAACATATTGCCATTATACTAAAGTATACATAATTACCAGAAGTCCTAAACAAACAACATAGTGTAACTCAAATCAAATACTAATTAAATGAAAGCTATTTAGATAATTTTTGTGTTTTTTTCTTCTTCATGTCTATAAACATAATGGCCACCTAACGACCTAAAAGAAGAAAAACTAAACAAATTCTAATTAAAAATTACTCTTTGGGTGTAATGGTAGATATCAACTGTGAACAACTCAAGGATCGGATAGACAGTGCTTATCTTCTGATGGGTAAGGAAATTTTTACAGGCACATACACACTGAAATACATAAAGATTATTCTTGATTGCGTCCATTAAAAGATACCGCCACTAGCATATTACATTGGAAAATTTTATGGCGTTTGACAATGTGGATACCATAGGTAATAGTAGCCTTTTGCGAGTGAAGCTTCGAGACACCAGGTAAATATTAGTTACACCAAACTTCCATAGGTTATGTTCTCTATATCTTAAAGATTTATTTGGAAGCTCTTTTTAAAACACTTATCTATAAACACGTGTTAACACCTGTATCTTAAGAATTGAAGTTGGATCAAAATAAAATTGATGGCTCTTTGGTAAATTGAAGATATCATAGAAATTAAAAGATACCGAGTCAAATGAGATTTTTTTTACGGCAAATGAAATCTTGCAAAAAAAAAAAATGCACTTTGACTTTGTATTCAATGGATGTAGATTAGAAACAAACCTTTTGCTTAGTACACACAGTAACTCAAATGAGATTTTTTTTAAGCGAATCAAATGTGACATTAAAACCCTAGAAGAAGAAATCTACTGAATAACTCTTGCAATATAGCAAAATACCTCTTACTTGGAAGATCCCACAAATTTAGCAGAGGAAAAGGAAACAAAAGTGGTACAAAATAGGAAAAAAAACACCACCAAGAAAGAAAATGTACAACGAAATCGCAAGCAAGAAACATAAACTAACAAACCTTCCCCCATGGCGAGACGGCGATGGCTTGGTAGATCGTCATTTTCTTGGTTCTCTAATCGGCGCCTTATGTCTCTCTGTAAAAAAAAACAGTGCTTCAAGTAGATCGTCATGAGGCGGAGATGGCAATTAGAGAAATTCCATATCGACTGCGAAATCAGAGGGGTATGTGGAGAGATCTTCATTTGCGAAATCAGAGGGTATGTGGTGGGGATTAGGTGTGTGTGTTTCTAATCTTCCGAGATGAGAGAGAGAAAGTTGAACTTGGGGTATGGAGGTGTTCCTGTGGACTGTGACTGTGAGAGTGTCCTTTACCACAAAGCTCACGCAAACACGGCGTTGTACCCCAAAAGTTCGTGGTTTGTAATCTAAGCAGTAGAAGTTGTACCTTATGTTTTATAAAAATTGTACCATAAGTTGTATTATGTTAATATAAGATAATATGGATTTTTTATGATGGATTGTATGTTTTTTTTAATCATTACAATTTAGATCAAGCAGATACATTTCATTTGCAATAAATAACCTACATGGGTAAAATAGTCATTCTCAACAACCATTAAGAGGTCCAACCAAACAACACTTATTGGTTCAACACTAACTGATTCAGTACCTCTTACTGATTCAACACTTCATAATAAAATAGAGATCCTACCAAACAAACAACCCCCAACTTTGTGGATTTAGAAAATAAAAGATAAGAAAAAAAAAGCACTTTGAAATGAAATATACATACAACAAACCTAGCACGTAACGTAGCCAGGGAACAAGTAAAAACCCTAGTTTCACCATTACCTCTGCAACCGCCACCATTCTCCGCCGCTCGCAGCAATGGCATCTATGATGGTAATCACCAGCGTCTCATTTCCACTCCATTCTTTCTAGGGTTTATGCTATTATTTTCGATCTTATGACTAACGCTAACTTGTTATCACTAAAACTAAACAGCAACCTCAGATCATATTGCTTAAAGAAGGTACGGACACTTCGCAAGGGAAACCGCAGCTAGTAAGCAACATCAACGCGTGTATGGCGGTCGCTGATGTCGTCCGTACAACCCTAGGTCCGAGGGGCATGGATAAACTGATCCATGATGATAAGGGCAACACCACTATTTCCAACGATGGGGCTACCATCATGAAGCTTCTTGACGTTGTTCATCCCGCTGCTAAGATACTTGTTGATATCGCAAAGTCACAGGATTTGGAGGTAACTACTATATTCTGTTTATTGTTGGTTTGTGGTCGAATATTGCGCCTGGATCTAGCAAAAAAACGAGTTTAAATGTCAAATGATTCAGCTTTCGATTCTTATGATATCAGCCTTTAGAGGTAGAAATCCCTAATGAATGATGCTAGTGTTATGTCTGGAATCAATATCTGTTGTAAATATTGCATTTGGAAAATAATCAAGTCTGAGCTTGTTATCTACTCTATATGTAACGGTGGGATTCATTATTGTTCTGGAACCCCTGTTAGTAGTTGTCTTTTTTACGTTACGCTTCCCCAATATCAAAATCAACTAAACATTCCTCTAAAGTATGATTTTTGCTTTTTTGGGGGCAGGTTGGTGATGGAACAACTACTGTAGTTCTTCTTGCTGGTGAGTTCTTGAGAGAGGCCAAGCCATTCATTGAAGACGGTGTTCATCCTCAAAATCTGATACGTAGCTATCGCACAGCGTGCAATATGGTAGATTTCATTTTATGTGTCACATGTTACATATGAGAGAATATGTGTTCATATCTGATCAAGGATTTGGCTTGTAAATTTAAAAAATATGTCAGGCGATTGAGAAGATTAAAGAATTAGCTGTAAGCATAGAGGGAAAAAGTTTAGATGAAAAAAGAAGCTTATTAGCTAAATGCGCTGCTACAACACTCTCCTCAAAGCTCATAGGAGGAGAGAAGGACTTTTTTGCTACAATGGTTGTGGATGCTGTCATTGCAATTGGAAGTGATGATAGATTGAACATGATTGGAATAAAAAAGGTATGCATGTTTATATTTGACTTTAAATGCTTAATATTTGCTGACGTATTAGTTCTCTGAGTGTGTATCGCATGTTGAGTTGGTTGGTTAAGAAGCTATAGTAGATTGATGAGCCCGTGTTATATCAGAAAGAAGCATAGATTACTACATTTTTTTTTGAACGGCAATAATTTTATAGAAGCAAACTAGCAAGATGGATATGTTAGGGTGGTATACTGCCTTAGTACATGAAGCTGGGTTGCAAAAAGTCTTCTCCAGTTGGTTGGTGGCCTTATAAAAATAGGGTCGCTATCTTGGGGTTATCGTTCATAGGGCATAGATTTGCTACATGGTAGGCAAATGTGCTCGCATGTGATACAAACAAGTCTGATATTACGTGCTGTGGCTTGGCAGAGAACGTTCACGGTGCACTTTTTCTTAATGTGTAGTTGCATTTTTTAAATTATGCAGAGGTTTTGCCTACAAAACTTCAAGGTAAGTGGACTGTATAGCTATTGAAGTTCCACAAAGGCCGGGCTATTGATGCTCCCGAGCCCTAGAAAGGGTTATATCTTCTATTAATTTGCGGAGAAATTGTAGAGTTAGCTATTCCATGCACTTAACTAGTAAATCTGACTACACAATACACAACAATTGTATGCACATCCACCACTTACCAACTTATCTCTTCATATGACATTGAGCTGTCTGTTGAACGCAATTTTGGTGGCTGGAGTTTTGTAGTTGTGTTGTAACATGGAATCATCATAAATATGATATGAAAGTAAGTAGCTCTATTTACCTGGATGGTATTTGTTGAATTGAAGAACATTGTTTCACTAGATCATAAGTGGTGAAGTAGGGATACTTATTATTGAATAAATACTTGTACATAGTACTTAACTGGGCAGTTTTACCTGTATTTCACAAAAAAATGCTCACTCAAATTGGACAAATGATAAATGTATTCTCGTGGTGAAGCTGTAAAAGCTGTTTGTGCAAATACTAAAATGTTTTTAAGTCGTTAAAGCGATGAAATAGCAGCCTTGCATTTTTGGAGGAAGAAGCTAATCAAGCAAGACATGAGAGTATATCTGTCTCATCTTGTAGTCATATATCAGGGCTTTTACCTCTTCGAACAACATACTTTACACTCGTGTATTTCAGAAGAAAAATGATATTACAATGTTAATTGAGTAGATATTTACTTATCTGAAATATTGAGTCATGGTTATCTGTTTTTGGTACTTATGTATATCTTCAATCTGTAATTTGTGTTCGTTTGTAGGTTCCTGGTGGTACAATGCGGGATTCATTTCTTGTAAATGGTGTTGCGTTTAAAAAGACCTTTTCTTATGCTGGGTTTGAGCAGCAACCCAAGAAGTTCCTAAATCCAAAGATATTACTGTTGAACATTGAACTAGAACTAAAATCAGAAAAAGAAAACGCCGAGATAAGGTAGATAGTTTATGCTTCCCTTGCTTAATATATTTTTGTGGACTTGTTTAATTATGCCTCGACATCTTTTTTTTTGTTTTGTTTACAGACTTTCTGATCCATTGCAATATCAGTCCATAGTTGATGCTGAATGGAATATCATATATGATAAGTTGGATAAATGTGTAAAGAGTGGTGCCAAAATTGTTTTGTCACGTCTGGCTATTGGTGATCTGGCAACACAGGTGTTGGATCCTTGTTTTTTTCCTTTTGCAAATGGAACTCAATTCTTAGAAGAATGATTTTTTTGTCATATCTTGGAGGTTCAAACGCCTAACTTGAGTGGAACGATTCTTTGTGAATCAGTATTTTGCAGACAGAGATATATTCTGTGCTGGTCGGGTTGCTGAAGATGATCTGCATCGTGTTGCTGCTGCAACTGGTGGTACGGTACAGACGTCGGTCAACAATGTTATAGATGAGGTCATATAAGCACCTCCACTTTTCAATTAAAAGTTGTACTTGCTGCTCAGCTCAGTTTTTACCTTTATGTGTTTTGTTAAATACACATGAATAGGTTCTTGTGTTATTTTTTGTCCTGAAAAATTTCTCTACTTTTTGTACCTGGAGCAGGTTCTTGGGTCGTGTGAGGCTTTTGAGGAAAAGCAAGTTGGAAACGAACGTTTCAACATATTTAAAGGATGTCCTTCAGGCCAGACAGCTACTATTGTTCTTCGAGGTGGAGCTGATCAGGTACATTTTTCTGGCACCACTTTGAATTCTATTTTATTGAATGTCAGTTATGATTTTGTCTGTGAAGGCCAGGATAACTGTAATAGAAGAGGATAGCTTGGATGAATCCTGTCTAATACTTTAGTTAAAAACATACAGTCAAATATGGAAATTGCGTTTTATGTAGGCCTGTAAACAAACTGAACGTTCATTGAACCTTTCGGCGGGAAGTTCGTTTATGTTTATATATTTAATAATCGAACTGAGAACATAATTTTTTGTTTATGCTTGTTCGTTTATGTTCTAAATATGTTTTAATATATAGTTTGTATATTTTATAGTATATAATTTTTTGAAATGTGAAAACTCTCATTAAACAAAACTAATGCATTCTCTGGTCTCCTAACATGTATAGCTAAAGTTTCATTATATTATATAGTATATAATAATAATAATCTTTTAAAATAATACATTGTTTTTTACACATTTAAATCATGAAAATTTTGAATTTCTAATGTAAATAAATGCTTTTTTAATCAATGATATTGTTGAATACTTAATGTGTTAGACTTGTTCGTTTGTGTTCCAATATGTTTATTTATGTTTGTTTGTGTTTGTTTATATTGTACAATTGTGTTCGATTATGTTCATTTACGTTCATGAATGGTTAATTTAGATTTTTAATGAACAAACATGAACAAAAACGAACATTTTCATTTTCTTAATAAACGAACATCATCATCATCATCATACTCGGTAAAACCCAACAATAGCAAGCTAAGGTAGGGTCTGAGGAGGGTAAGATGTAGACAACCTTACCTCTATCTAGTAGTAATAGAGAGACTGCTTCCGGTGAGACCCCCGGCTCCGTAATTTTGCATCAAACCTTGGACATAAGGCACATGATCAACAGTAATAAACGAACATGATCAACAATAATAAACGAACATGAACATAAAAAAAATTGTTTGACTATCGTTCGTTTGTTGGTTTAAGTTGAATGGACGAACATGAAGATGCCATGTTCGTGTTCATTTACAGGCCTAGTTCCAAGAAAGAAATTCATACGATTTTTTTTGCAACTTGTAAAAGAAGCTGTGATTTTGTGTGTTTATTCCTTATTGGATATTTGGATATGAACTTAATTTGATATGTTATCTACTTATCTTTGTATGTTATAATAGTTTATTGAGGAAGCTGAGCGGAGTTTACATGATGCAATCATGATTGTGAGGAGGGCAATGAAGAATTCTACCGTGGTTGCTGGTGGCGGTGCAATAGATGTATATATGTTTTTGTATCTACTTTATATTTTTCTAAAAACGAGTGTAATGGTGTTTATAACTGAAAGTTAATATATTTTATATAACTACAGATGGAGATAAGCCGATACCTGTGGCAACATGCACGCAATATAGCTGGAAAGTCCCAGCTATTTATAAATTCTTTTGCCAAAGCACTTGAGGTAACTATTATCTTATTTGTTTTTGGATATCAACTACAAGACTAGATTGATTATCTTCACCTGTGTTACTAGTGTTAGACTTTTAGCTCAACAATGTACTTGAAAGTTGAAACAAAGTTCAATTGGATGTTAATATAGGAGCACGTGTTACAGTTAATAAATCCAGTTAATTTATTGAATTAATGTTATGTTAATAAACAATAATGATGGGAATGGGAAATGATGGACAGGTTATTCCACGACAACTTTGTGATAATGCTGGATTCGATGCAACTGATGTACTCAACAAACTGAGGCAAAAACATGCCCTTCCTTCTGGTTGGTCATCTGCACTTGCTATATTTTGATTACTCATAGTTTTATGTTTCTCAGTTTCTTTTCCGATTTCTTAGGGAGTTCCTTGATATGACTATTATGTTGGAGAAAATTGGATCAAGCAACACAAACACAATTACTTCTGTGACCAACCTAGCCATGGATATTTTCTTTACATTATAAATCAAGTAACAACTGTCTGTTTGTTTTAAAACAAACCTTTGCAAAACAAGCTATCTGGCTAGATTCAATTTATTAAAAATAGGAAAACTAAATCTCAAACTCAAACTGAAGAATAAAAAGTAAGACTTTAGTTGGCCCTAACTTGGACCCATTTCTTCATCAAAGCAACGTCGGCTCATCTTCTTGTGCCAAATAGGCCACTCCTTCCATTTGTTCCAACTTAGGGCGCTTAGTTGCATAATGATCATACCCACGTCAAAATTGTCAATTGTAACACTTAATATTCCTTTTGTCTTGATAGATACCTCGTTCACTTTGTTACTCCTTCCTAGGCCACGATCTCGGTCATCTTAACATCGCCGTGTTCTTTATCAAACTAACCATTCCTTGATCTTTCTTGTGCGTCATGGCTTTTGATTCTTTTTTCATATGCTTTCAATTTCCCAACGGGTAAGCAATGGTTTACCTTAAATAACTGCCTTCACCCCTAAGGCTCTTCTCTGTCCATGGTATCACATATCTGTGTATCACACAGATGGGTTTTTCCACAGGTTTTGTTGACACAGCTTTCTTTAACACTCCTGATTGCTTCACACAGATTATCCAGCCTTGAATCACTTTGGTTCACACCCTATTGCATAGGTGTATAGTTGCACACAACTTTGTCTTGAATCGCACATTCCAGCATCTTTCTCACAGCCGTAACACACAGTTGCAAATCCAAATTGCTTTACACACAGTTTTCTATTGAATTATTTAAGCAGTTTGTCTTTATACTTTCTTCTATTTCGAATTCTAACAGTAAATCATGGTGTATGTCTGCTTCACTTTCTAGGATGCTTGCCTGCTTCTTCGAGCTGTTAAAAAATCAGAGAAAATAAACGCAACACACCCTGTTTTGTGGAAAAACCCTCCCATGTTTCACACAATACAAGACCCTAATGACCCCTATTTTCAATAAGCCATGCTAACCTAATTATGAGGAAAGTAAATCAAAACAAATCAAACTCAATATCTACCTATCGAATAACCAAATAACCTAAATAATTAAATAACTCGACCGGCCTTTAATAATATTGCACACTAAGTTACTTCTGCATCTATCTGTCTCATGTGAACAAACAAGATTAGTCTAACACAACCACTTTTCAATGGACGCTTCTAATTAATTCTGCAAGCAGGCTCTGCTTCAAATTAATTCAGGAGAAGCATGGTAACTTGCTTGGATCACGGTCACTTTTTCTTTGCCAAATTCTGTTGTACCCTTTTCTTTTCTTCTTTTGTCAGCCAGTAACATCAGAACCCCACTAGGAGCTGTTCTTTTTTCTTTTTCATTCTTGCCGCCATATATACCTCCCTGTTGAGTCTCTGCTCAAACAGGACCTCTTTGGTAGGGTCCTTGATCTTCGATCAAAGCTTTGTTTAGAGAGAATTGGATCGCACAACACAAACGCAATAGGTTTTTGTGACCACCCTAGCCACATCTTATTTCTTTATATTATAGATAGAATACTACACAAAATACTTAGCCTTTAACCATTATATATACTAAAACAAACCCTTGCAAAACAAGCTACTCATCTAGACTGAATCTTTTAAATTAGGAAATTAGATCTCAAACCAAATAATGAATAAAGCATACCTAAAGAGGCTCAAACTCAAACTTTAACAATAATTAATAAGACCAGTAGTTGTCTTAACCATTTCACATATGAAAGTACCAAGCAACATGACAGTTTTGTTCATGGTTACTTATAATGCTACATATAAACAGGTGAGGGCGCTCTTTATGGAGTAGATATCAACACGGGTGGGATTTCTGATTCATTCGCCAACTTTGTTTGGGAGCCAGCAGTGGTGAAGGTAATGTTAATTAAGATTGTTTGTTGGCATGTGGGAAGTTTGCTTACTTAATCAATGGTTACTACAGATGAATGCTATAAATGCTGCAACAGAGGCAGCATGCCTTATCTTGAGCGTTGATGAAACAGTGAAGAACCCGAAGGTGATAAATACCATTTTTATGCGTTAAACATAACATCAGTTCTTTAATATTATGACATTCTTGTAGGGTGTTGGTTTCTAAAATTAGTAGTTAAAATTGTAATAAATATAATGTATTGATTTGATATGTGTTTGGATTACAGTCGGAGAGTGCACAAGGAGAAGCTGCAGGCGGCATGGGTAGAGGACGCGGTGGTGGACGTGGAAGAGGGATGCGCAGACGCTAGACTGTGTTATTGTTTTGTTTGAACTCATGAGAAATAACTTCTTTGGTGGTTATGGTTTTGGATCATTATAAATGCATGGATTATGGAATTCTTGATTGGTAGTATCGTTTATTAATTACAGAATCACAAGGTTGTGAGTTTTTGTTCATCTACACAATCTTGTTTTAATGATTGCTACCGAGTTAACACCAATATGTTTTTAACTTTGATATTGATATCCGGATCTCTGATTCTCTTCATGAGTTTCGTTCGGTTCTGTTTCGTTGGAATCTATAGTATCCTGAGCTATCAACTTATGAATTTGGGCTGGTATTCAAGAAATATGGAAGGAAATCAAGGAATCAAAAAACAACCAATTAGCAATAGATAAGAGGTAATGAGTAAATTACACAGAAGGTCCTTCAATTTTTACCTAGATTTTGAATTAGGTTCTTTAAGTAAAGTTCTTACGCCCGACATCCTTTATGAATTCTATTTGTTTCATAGAATGTTTTTTTTTATCATTAACGATGTTAAAAAACACCGTTAAGTTAGGGGTAATTTTATAAATTCATAATCTATTTTAAATAACCTTGATAAATAGATAACCCCCTTTTACAACATTAAAACGTGGTCTTCTTCTTTCCACCAGAGATTAGGGCCGCCTCTGTTGGTCCAATCGGTTAATAATAACGAAGAATACGAACACGAACTCTTCTATAAAGGAAAAATAAACTGAATTTTGAATCTAATAGTTTGTGGTACAAAGAAATAGAGAAAACACCTACTCTATTTATAAGCAATTAACCTAAGCAATCATATACCAACTCTAATACTCTTTATAATTATCCTAATTATTAAACTATTAGATAAACCATAATCTAAATAATAAACTAGCTAATTTATCCCTTAACTTTTACCCTTTTACAAGATTAGCCCTTCATTCACCCCCCTAATCTTGTAACACCTTTCTTCACCTTTAGTGTTGGTTCCCAACTCAAATTAAGCTCCTCATTTTCTCCCACTCGTTAGACTTGAAACACTTGATGTGACTTTTATCCCGTGGAACCCGACTTTTCCCGGACACCCGACCTTTACCCCGGTCACGTCCAAAGTCCTCCACAACTGACTATTGTTTGTCACTTCACAAAACCCGTTTGCTCATAACACCTCTGTGACACGAGAGACTTCTTCCACCGATCAAGAAAACAAAGCGCCCCGCTTATACCGTTTTCTTTCACCTGCTAAACGAACCAGATTCAAAACCCCCCGCTTTGTTGAATCTCTTCCGTCCGTTTTTCCCGCGACTCGGTTAAGCTCTCCGATTCCTGGTGACAAACCCACAACCTACCGCCGGATTCTTCTTTGAATACCAATACAAAACACCTCTTAGATCACCTCTAACAACCACGGAATACCAAAGTTCACCCGTCACCCCGTCGTCCCAAACAGCACTCTCCATTGACAACGATTGACACGAACTACCATCTCCGTCTTCTGTTGTTATAGGTCTCCTACTTTAAAACCCTTATCAATTATCCGGTAAAGTAATTCTGATTTTTTTCGCTGCTCCAAGTAACCAACTTAAAACAATACACCAGTTCTCCTTCCTTTTGTGACACAAGATGTCAACAAACTAAATATAAAAGCAAATATTATTCCTTCCGTAGCGACACTAATCCGTCACAAAATCTTCCACTTTAGAACATCAACTCTTCCAATTTAGAAGAGTAAATCTTCCACGTAAAAACTTTGAAAAATATATATCAGTGAACAAATTTGTTTGCAACCCGTTTCCTTACGTCGATCCCTTGCTCGCTTAACCTTTTTAATCGTAAACTGCAACCAAAAACACGATTGCCTACTGTTTACGTGTACCGCCTTTTTTGCGATCGAACAAGAACCCGCTCCCCGCTTTCGTTGATGTCGATCACTAAAAGGAACCCCGTGCTGATTTCGCCGTTGTTTGTCCTCTTCTTTATCACCAAATTCAAGCCACCAAATCACTGCTTCCGCTGCTTTATTTCTCAGCCTTGCAGCCGAAGGCTTCCGCCGCTTCGAATGTCGACTCTCAAACCGGCCTTCTTCCTCTTCACGAGCCCTAGACTCTGATACCAATTGTTGGCCCAATCGGTTAATAATAACAAAGAATACGAACACAAACTCGTCTATAAAGGAAAAATAAACTGAATTTTGAATCTAATAGTTTGTGGTACAAAGAAATAGAGAAAACACCTACCCTATTTATAAGCAATTAACCTAAGCAATCATATACCAACTCTAATACTCTTTATAATTATCCTAATTATTAAACTATTAGATAAACCATAATCTAAATAATAAACTAGCTAATTTATCCCTTAACTTTTACCCTTTTACAAGATTAGCCCTTCAGCCTCTTCATCGATTTCATTCAGATCGTCGTCTTCTTTTTCTACCAGCAATCTTCACATCGATCTTCCTTTCCAACGATTTTATTCTTGTCCTCGTCAAGTATAAATTCAATTTTGGTTGTTATTATTCAATGAGGCGACTTAGATGACTTTAACTATGTCATTTTTTTGAGTTTCTGTTGGAGTGTAATTGATGTTAGAACGGATGATTTTAAGCCTTTTTTTTCCTTTGTTCCTAAGATACCACACATAGTAGTGGAACTCCTAACCATTTCACTTCTAATTGTAAGTGGTAAATCGTTTGATCTCATATCATGTATAGATGTGATATACAGAGGAATTAAGAAAAGTGTGTAAAGTTTCTAAATTTAGCATTACGATCACTTAATTTACTGACATTGGTGTGAAATTGTGGTTGAAACTAAAAATTTTCTTTCATCTTTCCTTATCAGTAGGTATGAAACGGGGGTTTATGGTCACTTTTTTCCCCTTATTGTAAGTATGTATGAAATTGTGATTGAAGCTATATATTTGGTTTAGATTCCTTATTGTAAGTATGTATGAATGAGATGGTTGAGCAGGAGAACAAAGACGTGAAAAGGCTTCAATATCTGAACGATATAAGAAATTGAGCTTGAAGAATGGTGAAAGAAAGTAAAGATGAGAAAAGAAGAAGACAACGTTATGATGTTTAAAAAAAAAAGGATATTGATTTTTTAATGGTTATTAAAATAGATTATGAATTTACAAAATTATCCTTAACTTAACGATGTTTTTTAACACTGTTAGTGATAAAGGATCTTCTATAAAACAAATAGAAAACATAAAGAATGTCGGGTGTAAGAACTTTACTTAAAGGACCCAATCCGAAATTTGGGTAACACATAAAACACCTTTTGTGTAATTTACTCTCAGAGATAATAGGAGAATGATTTTCTGTCTTTCTTAACAATTAACCAAGTCTATATACAGGCCTTTGCCTTGGGTAATCAATAAGCTAAATAGAAAGTGTAACCTGTAGGAGTTCAAAATAGACCACATTTAGTGAGCTTCCAAGAATAAATTTGCCAAATGTTTACCATAATGAATCTTACGAATCTTCTGGATGACGATATCACAAATTTTTGTAAATCATGTGTGAAAGAATTTGGTAAAATATCTTGGTCCCGTCTCTTTTGATGCATCATTCCTTAAGTTGTGTAAATTAGAAGTGTAAACGAGCCGAGCTCGAGCTCGTCTAGGTTAGAGCTTGACTCGCTTAAACTTAACAGAGCTCGAACTTGAGATCGGTTCGATTCGAGCTTTATTCATGAAACTCGAGCTTGCTCTTAAAGGATTATTTAAGTTCGAGCTCGACTAGTTTATTATTAAATTTTATCTATTTACATATTATTATAATTAAATTTATATATATTTAGAATTATAATCTTTATATAGAAATAATATTATTTAATTATTTATGATAATTTAATACATATACATAATAATATTTATTTTTTAAAATATATTTAATAAATTAAATAAAAATTATATAAATAAAAGGCTCGTTAAGGCTCGTGAGCTGACTTGGGCTTACTATGTAAAGCTCGGGCTCGAGCTCGTTTATTAAATGAGCCATATTTCAAAGCTTGAGCTTGGTTCGGGCTCGTTAAGGCTTGGCTAATTTTGTCGATTCGATTTCGAGTATCTCACGAGCGGCTCGGCTTGTTTGCGCCCTTATGTGCAATGCATGTTGTGTTGTCTTCATGTAATATTGTTGGTCCCTCATATTCAGAAGAAATACCACATGACGAATGTGTTGTATTATAGTCCTCATCCAAACACATCCTCAGACTAGCTTCATAGATTGCTAATATTTCTGCATGGTTAGATGAAGTAGCTGTGATCTTTTGTTTCACAAAACGTAATGAGATTGGAGTGCCTCCATGTGTGAATAAATACCCAGTTTGAGATCGATTAGTATGAGGATCATACATATACACTGCATCTGCAAAACCAATAAAACTTGTTTTCGATTGGTTAGTAAAATATAAGCTTATATCTTTAGTACCATATAGACATCGAAAAATGTGTTTTACAACATTCCAATGCCTCCTTTTTGGGCATGAACTATATATTGCTAACAAATTTTAAGAAATGATATATCTGGTCGTATCTAGGTAGCAAGAAACATTAATGCACCAATCGCACTTAGATATGGTACTTATGGACCAAGAATCTCTTCTTAGTGTAACACCCCAGCCAATGACGGAATATGTCGGGGTATGATGATTTTTCAATAACACATGACAAACTAATTGAAGTGATAATATTTAAACAACCATTTTTATTGATAAAAAGATTGAGTACATAGAATGAAACAAATACAACATATAGTCTTGATTAAAATCTATAGTCTAGGTCTAACGTCCTATGTGATAGTATAATGAATCAAAATTTGGTAAACTTGCAACATGTATAAGATAAAATGTTAACTACGAGAGTTGGTGAGTAGGTCATACCCCAACCAACGACGGAATATGTCGGGACACGATGATTGTTCAGATGCACACAACACTAATTTAAATGTTATAATATTCTTAATCAACTAATTTCATAACATTCAAATATAACATAATCCGAACATAACAATCCAACAAAAATAAACATAATACGTCTTTTAGAGCATTCACAACCCGTTTGGTATAATTTATGTGAGTGTAGTCCTTAAAATTTAAGGTTTAGTTGTAAGTGGTTGTGAGTGGAGGAGAGAAAAAAGATATTGAAAATCTGTATATTTAACAAAAAAACTATGAATTCTGTAAAATTTAAGGTTTAGTTGTGAGTGGAAGAGAGAAAAAATGATATAAAAATGTATTATTTAATTGTGGTTGTAAGTGAAAGAGCGAGAAAAAATAATAATAAATGTATAAATTATAAGGATATGGATAAATAATGAGGTGTGAATGATTTTAGTTATTAAGGTCACACTAAAGCCCATGCATCCTAATGGTTTGTAAACAAGCTTCACGTCAATCTGCGTTACCTGTAACATGTACAACATACAGGTCAACTACGAATAGTGGGTGAGTAAACATAGGTTTGTGTATAGCGTATGTGTAAAGTAATGCGATCCCTGAGTTAGTGTAAGTTCACATATTAAAAACAAGTAATGAAATAAAACACAATAAGTGAGCTTAATCCAACCCTTGACAATTAGACTTCCAATCACCGATGCCAAATTCCAGGCATGCTAGGTGGGCTTGTCAAGCCAATAGATCTATCAATGTAACCCCGACCTTTTAATGTTAATAATTACGCGTAGAGTATGCGTATGAGTACGAGCACAACCACAACAATAGACCACACAAGTCTACATACTGAAACATACATAACAAGCATAGAGTCGCATATATTTGATATACAGTAAAGTGTAAAGAGCTTGAGTTTGATATAGCGTACATGTTGCACCCCAAAATGATAAATGAAAAAAAAGTCTATGAATACTCACATTGAATTGCCGAAACGAACCTCACAAACAGAGTGATTCCAAATCACGGGTTTGGTCCTATTGTATGAAAGATAGGATGTTACGGTTTGAAGTTTGGTCGGGAGTTAGAGTTTTGTCAAAATGTATATATACGAAGATGGGTTCTTTTTGTTTAGTGCACTATTTGGATAATTTGGACATCTTGTAGGCTGTGACTTTAAGTTTGTTTTTAAAATATCATATATCTTCTATAAATTACCAAATTTTACAGGTTGTTACGTTAAAGTATTCCGAACAACTTTTGTTTAGAAGACATCTTAACAAAACGTTAAGAACTAGCTCAAAACAGCCTCACAAAACAGAAGGTGTGGAAACGCGCACCCGTCTTGCGTGGGATGTTGTGAAGTCCTCAGTTTGAATTAGAAAACGAGAAAATTATCGTTGGAAAGCTAACTCGACGAAATTAATAGTGGAGTCCGATTTCGTCTAGTTTCAACTTTTTATGACCTAGATATGGCCTCTTAAAGTCGGACAAACATTCTGTCCAGAATTTAATAGTGCATGATTGAAGGTCTTTAGTCGTTGTTTTACGATATATAAACGGTTTTGTTAGATGGAGACTTAGTGGCGAGCTTAATTAAATCGGACATCCCTGGAATGGATTTAGAACATATATTCCCCTGGCATACACTTGTTGTAGAACATAAGTCTCCAAGTTAATACAAAAAGAGAGGTGACAACAATATTTCTTTAACATTTGTTTTTAGGAAAAACACTTAAACAAGGTTCATGATCTTTGGATGGATCTTGGAACTTTACCATTTTAGATCCACATGGGCCTCTTGGATCATGTTCTACCATTTCATGGCTTTGTGTAAGTATAAGTTTAAGATGACATGTTTTATTTGATGAAAATGCAAGAGATTAAAGAAGTAGAAGAATGTGATGAACGTTGTTGAAATATAACTTATAGTTTTTTAGTATGCCTTAGTTAGTGATGTTAGCGAAGATTTAAAGATAAAGGAATAAATATTAAGCTTGATTAAATTGCTATAAAGTGGTTACTTACAATGGGTGAAGGTTTGGAGTGAGTTAGCAAGGCTTGGAACTCTTTTGGTGATGATTTTTAAAACCGAAATGGGGGCTTATTTGGGTTGGATTTTCAGTATAATTTTTAGGGGTTTGGAGTGAGTTTGAGAGCATTTCTTTAGGGGAGGAAGAGAAGAGTAGATGTGTGTTGAAAGAGTTGAAGTTGTGTGGTATTTATAGATGTAATTTGGTATGGGCTCAACTAATGGTGATGATTTAGTTCGATGTTATTTAGCCTAGAAAGGAAATAGGTAATTGAGATATAATGATTAGTGTGATAGAAAAAAAGAGAAAAAGAATAATACTAGTAGTGCAATAGTTGGGGTCGTGGGTTGGTCCAACAAAATTATCACACCCTGGTCAACGGTTTGGGTGTGAGCGAGACAGAATCATAGTCGCAGATATACCTAACAACTTCTACTAAATTCAAACGTCATTTAAAGCATAATACCATTCATGTTTCAGCGAAAGTTGTGGTGAAATGATATTGTCTTATATTTGAATAGAAGTCTTAATTTGATATTAAAATCATAAAGCAGTTTATTTAAGATAGGTCCGAACTACGACTCCAGTAAAGCAGGTCCGAAAGTTACAGTGAAACCCCATTTGCACGTCTCCCGTGATAAGCTTAATTACCTGAGAAATCATGAGTGTAAAAGGTCAACATAAAGTTGATGAGGTTCATAGGTTTATAACACTACAATAAGTTTGTAAAACAGTTTACGGTATACTTAGATGTTACGCTGTTTTACTGTTGTTGTTGTACGATCTCACATGAACCTCAAATTCGAATACTAACGGATTACCCACTCATGGTATTCTATCCCAAGAATACCGAACATAGCAGAATAACTGACGTGTACCCCAAGACAATGTCCGGAAGTCAGAATTGGAGCGACCAATCAGGACAGGGTTGTCAAGCCAAATAGATCTTTCACTAGTTATCGTTTCGAGCAGAACCTAATCGAATTCAATTAATAGTGGGATTTGGTTGTACAAACGTTTATAACGATAATGTACGAGAGTTTGGGATACATAAATGAACATGTAATCATACGCCTAACAGGTAAACCATAACAGTAAGTAAAAAACATTTATCAGTTCATGATTTCTCCCCCATAAGTATAAAACAGTTATAAAGAAAAGGGGCCGTGAAACTCACTTGGTTCAGTGATGATGATGGATTGCTGAGTGGTAACTAGCAAGTGAATTCCTAATAAAACATAAGACAACATGCATAAGGGTCCACATAATCATTTGAGTAACGAACGTTACCCAAATGATACCGGTCAAGTTTTTGACGTATAATCCCGTTTGTAGCGTTTGAAAACCCGTTAGTTAATCAGTTTACAAAATCAGTAAATGGAACGTTCACGTATATAAACATTTATGTAAATTGAATACAAGTAACGAACATTTGATAACGTATCATGAAGACAAATTCAATCAAGTCTTGAATATTGTTTTAGATAATAATATTTATTATTATTTTTAGGTTCGCTCGATCGATTGAATATTAATCGTGTTAAGTTATAGATATATAACTAGGTTTATAATTATCATTTAAAATAATTATTCTAACTTGTTGAAATAAATTATATCATTATTACAAGTTAAAGATTAAATAATTAAACACCAGTTAGGTAAAATATTAAAGGTTATTTTAATATTAAAGTCATGTTAAGGAAAATTAGGGTTTTAAGTTAATATAAATATAATTATTAATAAAATAATTAAATAAACAATCAAGATGAGTTTAACTCAAATTAGAGTTTCTAAACTTTATAAAGAGAATTATTTGCCAAAAATAATTATTTATGCTTCGTTACAATGTAAAACGTCTTTAAAACGTTTAAAGATTTCGTTTCAAGTCAAACGTAAAAAAATAAAACATTTGATCCGGTTAAAACGTTTTGATTAATTTAATTTATTTAAAATAATAAAAAATGTTTAAAATATGTTTTTCATAATTTCTATAATTTTTTGATTTTATTTCTATAAAATTAATTTGTACATAACTTTATTTATTAAATAAAACTAGGGTTTTAAATTAAAGACTTTTCATAGAATGTTCTCCAACATAGAATATTTTTCACTTTTGTATAAAAGTCAAGATTTTATACATTTTATGTCCAATGTCATAAATATGTTCTATTTACCATTTATATATAAAATATATATAGATATATTTTTATCCATTTCGTTTTATAAAATCCAAAATAAGCATTTAAGTCTTGTGTTTTTATAACTTATATTTTTATAAAATGTGACCATTACAATTTCCATGGTGAGATTTTACGGTCTAATTTATCAAAGTAATTTTTATAAAATTACTAAATTAATATTAAACCATAATAAATTCATTTAAATGGTTTTAATCCATGATTTTATGTCCAAAGTTAAAGTACCATTTTCTAATGCCCATATTAGTCCATGTATGTCACTAAACACCATTTTGTCCATGATAATTTTCATTAACAAATATTAGTCCATAATTATGATGATTAACAACTAAAAATCACAAATAACAATCTAGTCATTTATAAACTAATAAAACATGATAACAACAAAATCTATCCATGCAAAACATATTAAACATCATGTAATAATCAAATGAACAATTTAAATCATTTAACTAGTAAGTTTAACCATGTGTTTTTATTTTAAATAAAAACACAACACATTAGTGTTAGAAAAAAGATAAGATGATCAAATAGATTAGCAAGTTATAACTTAAGTTTTATATAATTTTCATGGATAAAACACCACATAAACCTTACAACACTAAGGTTTATGAAAAAGAAAACAAAGAAAAGGTGGAAGAGTTTACACGTTTAGGATCGTTAGAAAGAGTTCGAGTTTTTAACGGTTAGTTTTCAAGACTCGGGGAATCATTTTGGACGTTAATAAGGATTAAAAACATAAGGGAAACGGTTTTTAAAGACTCACAAAGGAGAGGGATTAGAACTGAAAGGAAACGTGAAAGGTGGCGGTGGCTCGGATTAGTGGTTCACAGCTGCAGTAGTGGCGGGGCAGCAGCTCCGACGGCGTCGAGGCAGCAGCTCGGCGGCGCGCGAGGTAGCAGGCGTCCAACGGCGGTGGTGGGCTGGTTCAGTGGCAACAGCAGCAAGACGGAGGGTGGTTATGGCTGTGTTCTCGACCGAAAGGAGGAAGGGAAAATGAGGAGGTGGCGGTGGTTGTTAGTGGCTGGTTTCGAGCAGCAGAAGCTGGCGCACATCAGGAGCTCTGATTAGCAGGTGCACGACGGTAGCAGCATGGCAGCAGGTGGTGGTTGTCGTCGAGAAGAGAGGAGGACGAAAGGTGACAGGGGGGGGGGTTCTTCTGCCGGGGTGGCTGTTGGTGGTGGTGCCCAGCGGTGGTGGTGGCTGTGGTTGCTTGGCCGAAAAAAGAAGAAGAGAGGGAGGTGGGTGTGCCGTGAGCAAAGGAGAAAGAGAGAGGGAGTGAAGTGAGGTGTCTTTGTGTGTGTGAGTAGGTTGGGTTGGTGAAGGATGTGGTAATGTTGAGTGTAATGTGGCGTCTTATGGTACAAGGAGGGGCTAGAGTTAGGGTGATAGGTAGAAGATGTGGCTTGTTTTATTATCACACTTGACTAGCAAAAAGATCTCCGACTCAATTTTTATAAAGCTTTTGAAGTGTAGGTGATATTTTTATATAAAACTTGTTGAGTTTTATAAAATAGTTTAGGCTTTAAAAATCTTGTGTAAATTATATAAAAGATTAGAGATAATATAATTCATAACTTTTATAAACAATAAATGTGTAAAAATTATATAAGTTGGTGATTAATTTTTATAAACACAAAAGGTGGTAACAAGTTTTATAAGAATTAATACAAAGTTGATGTGCCAATATTATTAAAAATTAATCCATTGGGTTTAGGCTTGATATTGGGCCTAAACATTTGAAGGAAAAATGTATTTGGGTCCGCTTGTCGGTTTTGGGTCGTACGGGTCCAGACGGGCACGGGTTCGAGGCCCGGACCCGTTGTGTATCGGTTGAGGTTACGGATCGCCACAATCATTCGGTTTATAAAGTTTATGTAACGGGTCAAGGTTTCGGGTTCGATTTCATTGTTTTTGGCTTATTGGCCCTATTGGGCCTATTTGGCCCAACGAGGTTAACGGTGGAGGTTTTGGCTTAAGTCTTGACAACGATTTCAGTTTGTGATGTTTTTATTCTTTCGCAAAAACAATTGTTTGATTCGGTTTAATGAGTTTTTCAGAAATCATATATAGTTTTCTGTTTTTCACACGTGTTACGGTTTGCGTTTTCAGTTTTGTCAGTTCACGACAGTTTTAAGCTCGATCGTCCAGATTGTTTAAAATCGCATAGTTATAAACATACGATCGCTTATCAGTTTGCTTTATCGGTTATACAAGTGTATGAAACCAGTTCCAGATAAAATATAAAAATACATTTTATATTTAATTTCTTGTTATTGAAATTCCATGATTAATACTAGAAATCTCTATGTATTTTACGGGTATACGCTTCTAGTACAAACGCGGGATTAGGTTTACGTCATCAGTTAGCAGTCAGGCACAATAATTAACAGTTTAAACAATAATCAGATCGGTTAATGCACTTTAATACTTAATTAAAAAGTCAAAGTAAAGAGGTTTGACCTAGGTTTTCAGACGAGGTGTTACATTCTCCCCCAGTTAGAAGAATTTCGTCCCGAAATTCAGTTCTTGATCACTGGTTGTTTGTGACATTTCTGAAAGGACGAGGATACTTCAGACGCATTTGGTCCTCGCGTTCCTAAGTGTACTCTGGACCTCTTCGGGAGTTCTAGCACACTTTGACAAAGGGAATGCGGTTATGTTTCGTTCTCTTAAGGTCTCGATCAAGTATGTCGACAGGTTCCTCAATAAAGTGAAGTGTTTCATCAGACAAGCATTTCTTAAGATTACTAACGTGAAAGACATCATGCAAACTGCTTAGCTATACGGGAAGGCGTAGACAGTAAGATACTGGTCCGACCGTCGTAGTGATTTCAAATAGACCAATATAACGAGGGTTAAGCTTTCCTCGTTTGCCGAAACGGATGACACCTTTCCAAGGTGACACCTTTAACATGACGCGGTCACCCTTATTAAAGGATAAGGGTTTGTGACGATTGTCGGCGTAGCTCTTTTGCCTATCCCTGGCAGCTTTTAATCGGTTACGGACTTGAAACACTTTCTCAGTCGTTTCAAAGATCAGCTCGGGACCAGTCAATTGATTGTCACCGAACTCAGTCGAGCAAAGCTGAAAACTGCACTTTCTTTTGTAAAGTGCTTCAAACGGAACGTCTTGGATACTAGTGTGATAATTGTTGCTATAAGGGAATTTGGCAAGTGGGAGATGTTCATTCCAAATTGGGTCCGAAATCAATCACACATGCTCGTAGCACATCCTCAAGCGTTTGGATCGTTCTTTAGATTTTTCCGTCGGTTTTGGGATAGTACGCGGTACTCATGTCAAGGCAAGTACCCAACGATTTCTGGAGAGATCTCCAGAAGTTCGCGGTGAAACAGCTATCACATTCGGATATGATAGATATAGGTACACCGTGACGACAGACGACTTCTTTTATGTAAATTTAGTCCGTCTTTCCATACTATCGGTTTCCTTAATCGGTAGTCGATCCACTATTACCCAAATAGCATCATAACCTGATGTAGCTCTAGGTAGCTTGGTGATAAAGTCCATAGATATTTCTTCCCATTTCCATTGCGGAATGACCGGTTGTGTAAGTAGCCCGGACGGTTTCTGGTATTCAGCTTTGACCCTTAAACATGTCAAGCATTTACCGATGTAGGTAGCTACCTCGACTTTCATGTTAGGCCACCAAAATTGTTCACGCAGACCATGATACATTTTGTCCGATGCTGGGTGAATGGAATATCTTCATTTGTGGGCTTGATCAAACACTAGTTTTCTCAAGCCTCCAAAGCTGGGTACCCATAGCCTATCCATAAAGTTCATGGTTCCATCAGGCTTTTCAATCAGTTGTTTCTCCATGCCACGCATGAATTCGTTTTCCTGATTCTCTGGCTTAAAATATTTGATTTGAGCATCACGAACTTGTAACGTGTGATTCGAGCGTATGGTCGTACTTAATGCTCGAACACGACGGGGTTTGGCATGTTCCTTCCTGCTTAAAGCATCAGCTACAACGTTAGACTTGCCCGGGTGATAACAAATCTCACATTCGAATCCGTTAAGCAGTTCAACCCATCATCGTTGTCTCATATTTAGCTCTTTCTGGTTAAAGATATGCTGGAGGCTCTTGGGATCGGTGAATATGACGCACCGAGTCCCATAGGGGTAGTGCCTCCAGATCTTGAGGGCAAAGACAATGACTCCAAGTTCTAAGTCGTGAGTCGTGTAATCTTCTCGTGGATCTTCAGTTGTCGATAGGCGTAAGCGATGACTTTCTCACGCTGCATTAGTACGCAACCCAAGCCTTGATGCGAAGCATCACAGTATATAGCAAAATCGTCGATTCCGTCAAGTAAGGATAGGATTGGGGCGTTGCAAAGTTTTTGCTTCAACAACAGGAAAGCAGTTTCAGTTTCATCATCCCATATGTACTTCTTATCTTTCTGGATCAGGGTTGTAAGAGGCTGGGCTATCTTGGAAAATTTTTCAATGAATCGGCGATAATATCTAGCGAGACCTAAGAATTATTGAATCTTAGTTGGGGTCATGTGAGTACTCCAATCTTTGATTGCTTCAATCTTAGACGGATCAACATGAATACCTTGGTCGTTGATCACATGACCCAGATAGTGTACTTCGCGAATTCAAAAGTCACATTTAGAGAACTTCGCGTGCAGTTCTTCTTTCTTGAACAGTTTAAAAATGAGTCTCATGTGTTCTTCGTGTTCTTTCTTACTACGTGGGTAGATAAGAATATCGTCGATGAACACGATAACAAATTATCCAAGTATGGCTTGCACACACGATTCATTAAGTCCATGAATACGGCTGGTGCGTTAGTCAAGCCAAATAGCATAATGAGGAACTCGTAATGACCATAGCATGTTGTTGATACATGATGTGGCAACGAGCTGGATCACGCAAAGTTTCAAAGACATGAAGATTTCAACTAAGTTCTGGTGGCCGAACTCCGGCCGAACCCTGGCCGAGCCTTGACTGAACTCCAGGTTCGGACAAGCCTTGGAGTTCGGCCGGCCGTAGTTTACACATATAGTTGTAGCTTTGTCTTTGTCAGTGGTTGTTTTGAGCGAACTTCTGAGAGTGTGTGTGTTATTGTACTCTGATTCTCTTGTAATCGTGTTCTTCGTTAATAAGAGATTTATTGATATTTACACCGTTGTTTACATTATCGTTTACACAATTTTTATCGAACTAAGCCGATCCTGACGCTCCAGCGTTTTCAAGTGGTATCAGAGCTTTCTGGTATCGCTTGGTTCAATTTGATTCAATTGTGTGATTCAAAGTTCGTTTTTCATCTTCGTCTCTGAAAAATTACGTTCAAAACACCATGATTTACGTCACAATTCCTTGTTTATGTCCGTTTTCGTTCATCTGATTGTTCTGAGCTCGTTTGTGTGTGTTTTTCTGTGAGATTCAAAAAATTTCCAAAAAATTCTCGTTCGGCCGAACCTCTAGTTCGGCGTAACTGCTCCGATTTTCAAGTTCGGAGTGATAACTGCCCCGATTTCCAAGTTTGCTGCTCCGATTTCCAAGTTCGGAGTAAAGTTTGGTTAGTTTTATCGTTCGTCGAGAGTTCAAAGCTCCGATTTCCAAGTTCGGTGAGATTTGAGCTTCGGCGAGAGTTCAGACAAAGATCGGAGGTCTAACGGTGAGAGTTCGGAGGTTGTGTTTTTGTTTCAGAAAAGCAGAGTTCGGTGACATGTTCAGAGGACATTCGGACAATGTAACTGAGTTTGGAGAAGGTTCGGAGCAGGTTCGGAGGTTGTTACAAGTTTGGAGCAAGTTCGGCCAAATCAGAAATTTGAAGTTTTCAAGATGTCGGATTATCAAGCATTTGCTGTAATTCAGTCTCAGATACAGACTTTATTAAACTACGACAATGAAATTGGGACGACCCAGAAAGTTCCCAAACTTCTCAAGTTTGAAGATTATGCAAATTGGAAGAAAAGGTTCGAAGCTTATATTGGAACGACCGATCCGGACTTATGGATTGCATTGGATGCACCATACGTGTATCGTGTTGGACTAAACAATGTGCCTATAATGCAAAGAAACCTAGACCGTGATCAAAAGACGGAAGAGAACAAAAAGCATATGGTCTTTTAACTCAAGCACTTCCTAAGGAGTTGCTACACCAGTTTAAGAGTTGTAAACATTCTCTTGAATTGTGGACGACAATAAAAGAACGGTGTGAAGGCAACGAACAATACAAGAAGAGTAAAAAGAAGGTTCTGAACAAGGAGTTTGATAATTTCAAACATTTTGATGGTGAAAGCGTTCCGGATTTGATTTCAAGATATTGCCATTTGTTGTCTGAAATGGATAACGTTCAAATCAAGAAGGACGATGAGGAGCTTAAAAAAATTACTTGAAAGTTTGCCATCAAAGTGGGAATCCTATGTGTTGATGAATATGAATGATAAAGATTATCCAGAATTGACGTTTATGAAACTGTTGGGTAAGTTGCAAGCATGAGACTTAGAGATGAAAAATGTTAATACAACACCTGCAGAAGTCCAGAATCCTGATGTGTACTAATGGTTCAAACGCGGCAACAATTTTGGGTAAAATCGGGTAAGATGACAAGCTCTGCACTAGCTGGCTTTCGTAGCTGGTAAATTTACCTAGAAATGTATCTAACTCAGGAAATGGAATGGGTTCGAATAGATATGATCACAATTATAGCTCTGGTGGGTGTAACGTCTCGGTTCCACTAAGTAATCTGATGAATACTAGTAAAATGGCCATGTCGGTTACAACAACCGAAGACTATATGGCTCTTGTATCTGGGTTGGTATCATCATATTATGGGCTTATAACTGGGAAGGTAAGTAATGCAAAACTGACTGAGGAGGATTATGATCAGGTTGATCCAGATGACTTGGAACTGATGGATATTAATTGGCAATTTGCCATGCTTGCAAGAAGGGTGAAGAGATTTTTGAAAAAAACTGGTAGAAAAGACCTGAGTTCTGGAGGAAGAATTGGTTTTGACAAGTCAAAGGTGAGGTGTTATAATTATTCAAACTTTGGACACTTCGCTCGGGAATGCTCTCAACCTAAAAAGCAAGAATACCAAAAGTTTGCTCCCAAGTCTAATGCTTCTAGAACCAACAATGCATCAAATTCAGGGAGTTCTTTTAATTCTAAATCTACTCCTGAACCTACAAAAACCCTAGTGTCTCAAGAAGAAAAAACCTATAACTGGGGTAATCAATTTGCTGATTCATCTGCATTGATTGTGACACATGTGTAGGATGAAGACACCATGACAGAATCTACTCAAGATGAAGATGAAACTCATAGCGAAGCAATTGATGGAGTTCAAGTTGGTTTCATTAATGAAGCAAGTGTATCTGATTCAAAGGATGATCATCAAGTTGTTTCTAAAGAAAAATTTGCATCTATGGCAAGCTTGTCTGAACAAGTTGAATCAGATGCTGTTCTCTTGTTAGAAAAACAAATTCAAGTTCTAACTGAGGAGAAAGAAGCACTAATCCGTGAATGTGAAGCCGCGAAAGCTGAAGCACTTGACACAACCAATGATTTTGAGAACTTATATCAAAAGAGTCTTCCATTGAAGCAACAATATGAGAGGGCTCAGCAAAAGGCTGTGGAGATTGCTGACAAGATGATTGCACTACAAAAGGACATGCAGACATTGACTGATGAAAAAAAAGTCTGAAGCAGGAGGTTGGTACATTTAAAAGAAACAACATCACAGAATCGGTTGCTCTTATGGCAGATTCTTCTAAGGTAGTTTCTTATCCTCCAATGTGTAAATCTTGTGATGATTTTGCTACCGCTAAGAGTACGCTCTTCGACGAAAAGACAAAACTCAATGATCTTTTGTCGGTAGTAAGAGCATATAAGAATATTTATAAGGAAAGATGGGAAGGAACCACTAAGGAGTTGTTGTCGGTTCATGAGCAGTTACGTTTACAAAAAATTGATTTTTCAAACCAATCTGAACTGCTTGTGTCCGTACAAAAGGACTTGGTTGATAGTCAAAAACTTGTTGCAGATCTAAAAATTGAGATTTTTGAACTAAAACAAAAGCTTGATTTTGTTCAAGTTTCATCATCATTTACCAACTTTCTTTACAAGTCTGAAGAGGAAACTAATTCTGGTAAATTGAGCCAAGTTCCTCCTCCTGTCATTATAACCAGTGGTCCTTCATCTAGGGAAAAAGTGGAAGTTTCTTCTCATGACAAGCAGAGTAATCATCAATCAATTAATTCGAAATCTGACAAACTTCAACCGGAAAATCTATCTTGGATCCTACGGTTGATGAACTGTTTTATGATGTCTCATATTTTGATAAAGTTGATGATCTCATATCTGAAACGGAAGCTGAATGCTCCAAACCCACTCGTACTAATGTTTCTAAGCCAGATTATTAAAATTTGATTTCAAAACATGATTTTTCAAACATCAAATCTGAGCTGACAAAACTGAGTGAGTTTGAACAAAAACAGATTGCTCGAAGCAAGTCTGTTAAAGGTAAAAAGGTCAAACAGGGTGGAGTTGGTTTTGTGCCTCCAGCCAAAATAAATTCTTTTGAACAAGGTTCTTCTTCTGAGGTTTCCAAATCTGAAAAAGCCAAGGCTGGCAATCCCACTCCGAAACCCAAATTTGATACATCTGAAAATTGGGTGAATTATCGCTTAAAAGGTTCTGATAAAATTTATAGCGATAAAGACTTTCCTTTGGATATGGTCAATCCCAATTTAATAGATAAAATCTTTGCGGAAAAGTATGATCCTGCTTATGATCCTAAGGTGAGGAGTGTGCCCATTAAAGGGGGAAATGGAAGTATCAATGTAATGGACACACTTGTCTCTGATTCTGAATCTGGGTTGGTTAACAGGATGAAAAAGTCTGTTCAAAAGCCTGTAAACAAGAGACCAATAAAATCAACTTGTCAATCACCACCAAGAGTTTTTCACAAATAAATGCAACCAAATTTTAGAAAACCAAGTCCTTATATTAAAAGGTCACAATTTTACAATGATGATGTTTTTATGATGATTTTGGTTGTGGACCAAATCAACCTATCCTTGGAAGGGGTCCAAAGTGGGTTGATCATGGTTGTCAAAATGATATTGGTCCAAGATTTGGTGGGAGGAGAGACAGATTTCAGAAGTATGAGGATCAATTTTATTCTGGAAATTCACATGTTAGAAGTCAATTTATGTATTGTGATGATGTTCCAGAGAGGGTAACGGGTTATGATTCTGGAGGTAATGCTGATTCTAGAAATCATCGTGTGTCTAACCGAAAGAATTTGAAACCCAAGACACAAAAACAACAAAAACAACAAAAACAACAAAAACAACAAAAACTTGTTCTTGAGTCCGATGTGGATGGTGAGACGATTGAGAAAGTTTTGATTGATAAGCGAAAATGCTTTAAATGCAAAAATCGTGGTCATACATATCGGACTTGTCCATTGAAGAAGCCCAAAACTGACAAGTCTGATGCAGAACAATCTGATGGAATGTCTGAAGGATATCAGACTGAAACACCTGTTTCCAAAAAGAAAGTCAGTTTTGTGGATTATAAGGGTAGAGTTCATTTTTTTAATGAGTCATCTGAATTTCATAAACATAAAACTGAAAAGAATTTAGAAAATGATTCTGGAAAAATAAAATCAATTCTTAAAAACTCTACTTCTGGATCCATAGGCTCTTCAAGTGATGCATGGAAACCTAAGGGTTCTTCCATGGCTGGTGATGATTTTGTGGAAGATGACGGTCGACCCAAAGCTTCTAGCTTGGGTACGTCCCGAAACTAATCTTCTGTTTTAATTTATGCAGGGATCTTCGCGACAACTCATGAACAATATTTGGGTTGTTGATAGCGGAGCATCTCGACACATGACTGGTGATATCTCTTTGTTGCATGATGTGAAGTACTTCGATGGAGGTAAAGTTACATTTGCTGGAAACAAGGTAGGTCAAGTCACCGACATTGGTAAACTGTCTAACGGTGCAGTCACATTCGATAAGGTTAAATATGTCAAAGAATTGGAGTATATTCTTCTTAGTGTCTCCCAGATCTGTGACAAGCACAACGCTTTCACGGGGAGTGAATGTGTGATACTGAAGCCTGAATACAAGATGCCAGATGAATTTTTTGTAATGCGAGCACCTCAATTCTCAAATTTGTATATGCTCGACATGAATTTAGCCAAAGCAACTGTTGCGGGTCAATGTTTCTTATCAAAAGCTTCAGAGAGAGATTCCATTCTGTGGCATCGTCGCATGGGTCACACTCATTATCGCAAGATGAACGAGTTGGTGCGTAGGAATCTTGTTGAAGGAGTTCCGAAGCAACAATTTGTATTCAATGATGTGTGTGTGAGTTGCAAGAAGGGAAAGCAAAGGAGAAAATCACATCCACTGAAGAAATATCATTCTATTGAAGTTCCGTTGGAATTACTTCACATGGATTTATTTGGTCCTGTGAATCGTCAACGTATTTCTGGGAATTGGTATTGTCTTGTGGTAACCGATGAATATTCAAGATACTCATGGGTTGATTTTCTGGTCTCTAAGGATGAAACTTCAAGAATTCTTCTCAACTTGATTACTACTCTCGAGTCATTATATAAGTTGAAGGTACGAAGGATTCGCAGTAACAATGGCACGGAGTTTAAGAATTCCACCGTGAGGACGTTTTGTATGGACAAAGGAATTGTACACGAATTTAGTACACCATACACACCTCAGCAAAACGGTGTGGCAGAAAGAAAGAATCGTACAATTATTGAAACGAACACGATCAATGTTGGCTGACGCTCGATTACCGGTTCCTTTCTGGACGGAAGCAGTCAAGATGGCTTGTTATGTGCTTAACCGAGTGCTTACGGTTAAACGGCTAGGGAAGACATGTTATGAACTTCTCAAGAATCATAAGCCGAATCGTAGTTATTTAGAGCCGTTTGGGTGTCCATGTACCGTATTACAGTATGCGGGCAAGTTTGACGAAAAAGTGTTTGAAGGCCTGTTTGTTGGTTATTCACATCTGAAGAAACGAGTTTTCAACAAGCAGACTGGTACAGTGGAAGAATTCTTACATGTTGATTTTCACTCATACACTTTACCGCCCAAAGGTGTTGGACCGGACTGGATGTTCGATTGTAAATCTCTTTTTGAAAATCTTGAATCGACACCAGAGATGTCTGGTGATCAGCTTACTTCGTGTGTTTATTGATCTTCAAGACGATACTCTGGTTCTGAATATTCAAACTCTGCCGACTCCGGAAGTGCCTGTTGCTGATAATTACTTGACAGAAACATCAAATGATTCGACAATTAGGGCTGATGATATGTCCTCTGATGACGATAATGACTTTCATGAAGCCTTGTCACATCAGGTTGAGATTCCTATTCAACAATCTGATCCACAAGTTGAAGCGACTACAAGTGATGCTGCTGTTAATTCAACTGAGCACGTGGTGGTTGAGGAAGATCATGTTCCTGATATGGCCGAAACGGTCATTGTTCCAATTAATCAGACACTCCGAATAAACACCATTCATCCGCAAGACAATATTATTGGTGATTTAAGTGAAGGAGTGCGCACGAGACATCAAATTGAGAGCAATGCATTATTAACGATTTTGGAATCTGGAATTTAGGACCAAGCATTTCATTCGTGTTTTCATAGAATGTTCTCAAACATAGAATATTTTCCACTTTTGTATAAAAGTCAAGATTTTATACTTTTTATGTCCATTGTCATAAATATGTTATATTTATTATTTTTGATGTAAAATATATATAGATATATTTTTATCCATTTCATTTTTATAAAATCCAAAACAAGCAAAATAAGTCTTGTGTTTTTAGAATTATTTTTTTTATAAAATGTGACCATTTTATATAACAATTTCCATGGTGAGATTTTACGGTCTAATTTATCCAAGTAATTTTTATAAAATTACTAAATACTAAATTAATATTAAACCATAATAAATTCATTTAAATGGTTTTAATCCATGATTTTATGTCCAAAGTAAAAGTAACATTTCTTAATGTCCATATTAGTCCATGCATGTCACTAAACACCATTTTATCCATGATAATTGTCGTTACCTATTAGTCCATAATTATGATGATTAACAACTAAAAATCACAAATAACAATCTAGTCATTTATAATCTAATAAAACATGATAACAACAAAATCTATCCATGTAAAATATGTTAAACATCATGTAATAATCAAATGATCAATTTAAATCATTTAACTAGTAAGTTTAACCATGTGTTTTTATTTTAAGTAAACACACTACACATTAGTGTTAGGAAAAATATAAGATGATCAAATAGATTAGCAAGTTATAACTTAAGTTTTATATAATTTTCATGGATAAAACACCACATTTTCAAACCTTACAACACTAAGGTTTATGAAAAAGAAAACAAAGAAAAGATGGAAGAGTTTACGTGTTTAGGATCGTGAGAAAGAGTTCGAGTTTTTAAAGGTAAGTTCATGTAATAATCAAATGATCAATTTAAATCATTTAACTAGTAAGTTTAACCATGTGTTTTTATTTTAAATAAACACACTACACATTAGTGTTAGGAAAAATATAAGATGATCAAATAGATTAGCAAGTTATAACTTAAGTTTTATATAATTTTCATGGATAAAACACCACATTTTCAAACCTTACAACACTAAGGTTTATGAAAAAGAAAACAAAGAAAAGATGGAAGAGTTTACGTGTTTAGGATCGTTAGAAAGAGTTCGAGTTTTTAAAGGTAAGTTGTCAAGACTTGGGGAATCATTTGGTACGTTAATAACAATTAAAAACATAAGGGAAACAATTTTTAAAGACTCACAAAGGAGAGGGATTAGAACCGAAAGGAAATGAGAAAGGTGGCGGTCGCTCGGATTGGTGGTTCACGGCTGCAGCAGTGGCGAGGCAGCAGCTCAGTGGCGGCGAGGCAGCAGCAGTCCAGCGGCGGTGTTGGGCTGGTTCAGTGGCAGCAACAGCAAGATGAAGGGTGGTGGTGGCTGTGTTCTCGACCGAAAGGAAGAAAGGAAAAGGAGGAGGTGGCGGTGGTTGTTAGTGGATGGTTTCGAGCAGCAGCAACTGGCGCACAGTAGTAGCTCTGATCAACAGGTGCACGGCGACAGCAACATGGCAGCAGGTGGTGGTTGTCGCCGAGAAGAGAGGAGGAAGAAAGGTGACGGGGGGGGGGGGGGGTCTTCGGCCGGGAAAAAGAAGATATGAGGAGGAGATGGTGGTGGATGTTGGTGGTGGTGCCAGCAGTGGTGGTTGCTGGGGTTGCTTGGCCCGAAAAAGAAACGAAGAGAGGGAGGTGGGAGTGCCGTGAGCAAAGGAGAAAGAGAGAGGGAGTGAAGTGAGGTGTCTTTGTGTGTGTGAGTAGGATGGGTTGGTGAAGGATGTGGTGATGTTGAGTGTGATGTGATCTCTTATGGTACACGGAGGGCTAGAGTTAGGGTGATAGGTAGAAGATGTGGCTTGTTTTATTATCACCCTTGACTAGCAAAAGATCTCCAACTCAATTTTTATTAAGCTTTCGAAGTGTAGGTGATATTTTTATATAAAACTTGTTTAGTTTTATAAAATAATTTAGGCTTTGAAAATCTTGTGTAAATTATATAAAAGGTTAGAGATAATATAATTCATAACTTTCATAAATAGTAAAAGTGTAAAAATTATATAAGTTGATGATTAATTTTTATAAACACAAAAGGTGGTAACAAGTTTGATAAGAAATAATATAAAGTTGATGGACCAATATTATTAAAAATTAATCCATTGGGTTTGGGCTTGATATTGGGCATAAACATTTGAAGGAAAAATGTATTTGGGTCCGCTTATCGGTTTTGGGACGTACGTGTCCAGACGGGGCACCGGTTCGAGGCCCGGGCCCATTATGTATGGGTTAAAGTTGCGGATCGCCATGATCATTCAGTTTATCAAGTTTATGTAACGGGTCAAGGTTTCGGGCTCGGTTTCATTGTTTTTAGCTCATTGGGTCTATTGGTCCTAGTTGGACCCAATGGGGTTAACGGTGGAGGTTTTGGCTTAAGTCTTGACAACGATTTCAGTTTGTGATGTTTTTATTTCGTAAAAACAATTGTTTGAGTCGGTTACATGAGTTCTACAGAAATCATATATAGTTTTCAGTTTTTCACATGTGTTACGGTTTACGTTTTTAGTTTTGTCAGTTCGAGACAATTATAAGCTCGACCGTCCGAGGATAAAATACCCTACAATATATCATTTTATTATTAATTTCTTGTTATTGAAATTCAATGATTAATACATGAAATATTTATGCAGTTTACGGGTATACGCTTCTAGTACAAATGCGGGATTAGGTTTACGTCATCAGTTAGCAGTCAGACACAGTAATTAACAGTTTAAGCAGTAATCAGATCGGTTAATGCACATTAATAATTAATTAAAAAGTCAAAGTAAAGAGGTTTGACCTAGGTTTTCGGATGAGGTGTCACAAAAATGGGAAAGAATTGTCAACCCAAGTTGTGGGTTTGTGCCAGAGCCGTCCGTTTTCATGCAAGACACATTTTTATATATATATATAGGGTGAGGTTCATCATAGACTCCTTAAAAACCATAGACCCGTAGACCCCCTTTACAACCGTGGGATCTAAAGAGCTGTGTTTTTTTTGTTGAAGGCTACGATCGTCAAAATCCTCATTTTCTTTTTCATATTCGAAAACCCGCTCATAGACAATAGTTTCGCCAAAGCCCTAATTCTTTCTCCTTATCGTCAATTGTTAGGGTCGATCTAAAGCTCATCAAACTCGGATCGTGTTCAACCTCGTGCTTGAAGATCGATGAGACAAGATGAACAAGAATCTAGGATAATCTATAACAAAAATGATAAAAGCAAACGATTTCATTGATCTTAGTCGAGTGATTACCACGAACCGAATGCTTACAAATTCGTCAAAGGAAATCCACGGTTCTCTCTCTAGAATGATAGCTCACACACTTAAGATCATCAATCTAAAGATTCATCTCCTCTAAGTTCATCATCTTCTAGTGGAGCACATGCACCTCTATATATAGGAGAGCCTATGTGCTCACTAGCACTCTACTTGAAAACACATGTAATGAGCAAAAATACATAATAAAATAAATAAAAAAGAAAATATTAATTAAATCATAGTGGATTTAATTAATCTTCACAACCCGCGTCTCTGAATCATATCATAATGAATTTTTTTTTCGAATGCTTCAATAAACAGATTTGATGGCGTCAGTCATAATGATAAATAACTCCAAAATATACCCCCTTGACTGATGCTTTCAAATCTGTGAAACTGGTGAAGAATCGCTCTGTTGTACATCTTCAATGAGAAACTGATAAAAAAGAATCTGTTGTAGAGATCCCCCCTCTGAATAAGCTTCTTCTGTCTCGCTCGACCCATCAGGAACAATATTGAAAATGCATAATCTCGGAGTTCAAACCGCAGAAAACCGAATCTATTATAAATCAATCAAACAATGAAAATGCTCCAACTTCAGTTAACCAACCTGATAATCCAAGTCCATAATAAATTCTCACTTTTCTCTAAATCTCTCCAAAAATCTAGTGGAAGCGTAAGAATCAGATGCAGAGAGTCGAACCGTCCTGCTCGGTTGCCTAGAGAAAACGATTCAAAAATCCTGAAATCGGACAAACACGCGAAAAACCGGAAGCCGGATGCCAACAGTTGTGAATGATCCATAGATAATAACTTTGTTCCACGTGACTAAGGGTTGAGGTATAATAATATGTCTGATAAAGTAACGTGTGAAAAACGTCACAAAACCGTCACTTTAATCGAGACAAATTGTCAAATCCGAGAAAAACTGAGAACCCGAGCGCAAACGTGAAAAATAAAATAACCGGATTCTTCGATATTTTGATTATGAAAAACGAGCCCGGAAAAATATTCCAGGAGAATTCCCGAGTCATAACGGTGAAAATCCGAAAAATCTGTCAAAACCGCCAACTTGAGTGCCCCTCCTTTAGAGTTAACGGAATATTTTCTCAATAATTAACTGAGATTCCAGTTAATTCGGTTAATGATATCAACGCTGCATTAGCTAAACAACTATGGGTGAGACATAACGAAAAAGTCGCATACTTAACCGAGAAGCGAAACCAGTCCGTCAGTGGTCGTTAACTAAAGTGGTTTTGACATCAACAAAAACTAGAAACCCGATTAAATACAACGGAAAATATCCATGAACCGATAAAAAATCCAAAAAATCAGTTCATGACGTTATCTCATTAGTCTAGTTAAAGACTAAAAAATCAACCACATTAACGAAAATACTGAATAATTCGTTAGTGGTATTAAACCCTCAAAGAAAAACCATAATCCATGTCATAATATTTTAGCCAATCAGAATGAACCTTTCAAAATCATCTAACGAGTAGCATGAAGGGGATCCAAGGGCTCAACTAGCAATCCGTGGGAAGGTGTCAACAGTCAATCAAAAATAGGCCAAAGAAACACACATAACATTCCAACGGTCAAGATTCAATGCCGATCAACGACTGTAGAGGACTGATCTGTGTGCTTGTGGCTGTAGCCAATCAACGCGTGACAGAAATAAAGCCTTCAACGACTATGTCTCTTGCCTCTAGGCGGGTCCCGCGGTGCTATTTCCACCAACCAGCAAGCGACAACAAAATTATGTTGACCTAGAATTCCTTTGAGCCAACATATGAGAGAGAAAGAATTCCCTTGGAGCTAATCAGTGCTGAACACGTCATAAGCTGGTCATCCTCAACCTCCTGAAACCCTAACGAACGACAGACCACCAGAAAATACAAGAACACTCGCCGGAAAAGCGTGAAACACACATATCTCCCTCAAGACTTGACGAAGTTTGATGAATCTTATACATGAACTCGTAATTCCATTCTCTCAACCATGTAACCTCAGAATCCATCAAAAAAGTCTCGAACGAAAACCCAGAAAACAAGTTCGCTAACTTCGATTCAAGTCCCCTATGATGATTTGAAGTTCGTTATGAGACTGAGAAGTTCGCTAGGACAATCTTGAAGTCCGCTAAGGACTCAAGTCCGCTAAAGAAAACAGAAGTTCGCTAAGAAGTGTAAAACCAGATACAGATCTTACTACTAGATGAACTGATCGATCTAGTGTATGAGAATGTAAATAAACTTTGTTTTATTGATTCACCAAGAAAACAATTACAAGGCTTTGGTTTCTCTCTCTAGAACACACTTAGAAAACACACACTTAGTGGAGATGATATGACCAGAAGTCCTAACATGCTAAATAGGTCAACTTATTTATAGGTGACTCAAACTGCCCAGCGTACCATCCAACATACCATTGGCACGTTGGCTCCGTACCAACTGGTACGGACCATGGTATGCTGTCTCTAATACTCACATACTCATGCTCTCACATAGATCCAATACACGAGACACAATGCAGCATAGGAATATACTCTAACAAATTCCCCCTTAATGTGTAGTGTATCTATGCTAACTAATCTTCAGTCTTCAATCTTCAGCATTGCTGCATCTGATCTTTAACTTGAAATTTCTTGTCAGCAATAGAGCTTGCCTGGCTGGATCATTCTTGAATAATATTGGAACTTCAAAATCCATTTGAGAATGATACTTTAAACTCCCTCTTTCACCATGCTTGAGTCTTGACAGCACAGAACCTGCAATTTCAGAAAACAAAAACACGGTTTTCCATTTTCAAGCCAACATAAGTTAATCTTGGCACAAAACTTCTATTCAAGAATCCTAGATATAGATTTGAAAATGTTTTTCGTATCTTGTGTCGATCAATCGAAAACAAACAAGAAATATAATCTTTTTGACTTTTATGAAATTTATGCTAAACACACCAAAAATCTTTTCGATTTTTCTAAAAAGAAAATAAAATGCGATACAGAGTCAGACACTATTTTTGGTATTTTGCGAGAAGGATCACGACGCGAGATCATATCAGATATAACGCATCTAGTACATTTCAATTTCGGTCTTAATCAGCTCGTAAGCCAAGATAATCGCAAATGCAACATATATGTTTATTTCAGCATGCACCAATCATTTTTTTATTGTTTTCAGATATGCTTAAGGTAATATTATCATGCACTGATAACTCGGCCTCTACTCTATCAGAAATACTGGTAAATCATCATGTTTATCATATATAAGCAAATTTTCTTAGAGATTTAACCATCCTTGATGAGTCATGCAAAAATAAAGCAGAACCCCAAATACCTTGCAATCAGGTCGGTCTTGTGGACACGTAGAGAAAGCCCATATATTTGAGAAAATAAAAAAGCAAAACAAGTTGAAATTGTATAACCCAATAAAAATCAGGTCGGTACTCCCGTACACGCAGAGAAAGTCTGATGAGTTATACGAAACACCAAAGAAAATAAAGCAGAATGTCAAATGAACAACGAGCAGGTCGATCTTTCGATACGCAGAGTAAGTCCGAATGTTTGACAAAATAAAGAAAATCAAACAAGATTAAATCTTTCAAAATGAAAACATGCATTCATCAGGATATCTCTTTATTCTATTTTTGTCAGAATCATCAGACAACATTCATCAAGAAGCAAATAACCAAAGATCATCAGGCAAGCTTACTGTTTATATCTTACTTGCAGATATCAGATTAGTCATGCACATTCACAGATTATGCAAGTACCTACAACCTTTAGACTTAATCTATCCATGGCAGATAACGTGTATGTTGATGTACTATCATTTCTCGCATTTTTCGGATCAATTTCTCAAATTTTTTTCATTTTTTTTATATTTTCCAATTTCTCCCCCAAAAATTCAAACAAACACTATTTTTTTAAATTTTCAAATTTTCTCCCCCTAAACATATGAACGAAGAAAATGAAAAACAAAATGAAAATGATCGATCAACACTTGACACATTTTTGAAAATGATAGTTTTGAAAATCAGTTGGTTTTAAAGATAGGAACGATGCATTTTAACTTAAATCAACAACAAGTATTCCACTGTCAGTAATCTTTCAATCACTAATAGGTCTTCTTGTAGTACCTGCACACACTGGAAAATAATAAGTTTGTAAAACACCGACCCTCATCCACTTTGGTGATAGGTCGTCCAGTGTCTTCAACATAGAATATTTTCCACTTTTAGAACCAGATACGGATCTTACTACTGGATGAACTGATCGATCTAGTGTACGAGAATGTAAATATGCTTTGTTTTACCGATTCACCAAGAAAACAATTACAAGGCTTTGGTTTCTCTCTCTAGAACACACTTAGAAACACACACTTAGTGGAGATGATATGACCAGAAGTCCTAACATGCTAAACAGGTCAACCTATTTATAGGTGACTCAAACTGCCCAGCGTACCATCCAACATACCATTGGTACGTTGGCTCCGTACCAACTGGTACGGACCATGGTACGCTGTCTCTAAGACTCACATACTCATGCTCTCACATAGATACAATACACGAGACACATTGTAGCAAAGGAATATGCTCTAACAACAAGACATCAAGTTCGCTAAGCAAAGATACAAGTCCTCTAAAGCAAACATGAAGTCCACTAAAGCAATCTTCATAGCCTTCAAAACCTTAAAAAAATATGGAAAAAGATGAACATAAGAAAACCCTTACTTGATGATCTTCAAATCTGCCCAGACACAAATGGAGAACCCGATAGGATGCACGGAATATGGTGATAATCCATTCATGACACTGTTGTGGCCACCAAAAATCCATAAACAACAGCAAATCGGATCAAATAACCCCGAAAATCTGGAAATCTTCAAGAACACGAGATAACACCACGAAACACAAACTACTGTGTGTTTTTCTAGATCTGCTCATATCGAAGAGATTTAGACAAAACGGATCCCTCCAATGGATTCAGAATGCGATTTTCACTAAGAAGAGTGCTTCGTTTCATCCAAATCCATCAAGTATAACCACAAAAACAGAGAATCGAAGTCCAAAATCTTAAAAAAAAACCCAAAAATGGGAAAAACTCACTATGGTGAAAAATCTGCTTGGATCTTCAAATTTTCAACAGATTTGAACATGTTGAATGTCAAAACGCATCAGAATGACCTCCATAAACATGAATCTAACATCTGATTCATCCAGAAATCATCCTAAATACTCCAAAATGAAGAAACATGAAATTTTAACGTCTTTTCCAACCTAAGCTCCAAAGTTGAACAAAATCCAGATCTAAAAGATCTAAACGGTTGTTAGACGATTTAGATCGGTAACCTCTCTGATATCATTTGTCAGGATCGATCTAAAGCTCATCAAAACCGGATCATGTTCAACCTCGTGCTTGAAGATCAGTGAGATGGGATGAACGAGAATCTAGAATAATCTATAACAAAAATGATAAAAGCAAACAATTTCATTGATTTTAGTCGAATGATTACAACAAACTGAATGCTTACAAACTCGTCATAGAAAATCCATGGTTCTCACTCTCTATAATGATAGCTCACACACTAAGATCATCAATCTAAAGATTTATCTCCTCTAGGTTCATCATCTTCTAATGGAGCACATGCACTCTATATATAGGAGAGCCTATGTGATCACTAGCCTCTACTAGAAAACAAATGTAATGAGCAAAAATACATAATAAAATAAATAAAATATAAAATATTAATTAAATCAAAGTTGATTTAATTAATCTTTACAACCTGCGTCTCGGAATAATATCACAATGGATTCTTTAACCGAATGCTTCGATAAACAGATTTGATGGCGTTAGTCACAATGATAAATTGCTCCAACATATAAGCCCAAACTCTTTCTCCTTATCTTCAATCTCCCTTAAAACCCTAAATCCCTTCTATAATCCAGGAACCATTTGAAAACCGTTCCAGAATCACCTTCAGATGGAGAAATAAGAACAACTTCTAGATTCGATTGTAGCTAAAACGTTCGATTGAACTCCTAATAAGTCCGATTATACGACGACGATAAAAGGTATTAAGATATTTACCGAGTTCAATTTCGAGAATTTTCGTTGATAATCGTTTAGATTTCGAGCATTTCCGATATTTCCTGTGTTTTATCTCTCAATTTCTGGTAGCAATTAGTTACGTATTGGTTCCGTGTGTTTTGATTTCGAGCGATTCCTGGTAAGTATCCATTGCACATGATTGGTAATAACTCAGTGAGTTTATTGAGTCACTCGGTTAGTTTGTAACATGATTGGTGTTAACTCACTGCAATTTAAGAATCGAAGTCACTATTAGCATATTGAGTTTTAATTTTGGTTCACTATACTTTTGGTTTTATTAAGCTCATTACTAGTGAGTTTATAGATTTTATATACTAGTGAGTTGAATCGGACCTTTAGAGCATTTTTTGTTACTGAGTATTTAGTTTGGAGTTTTGAGCATTTTTATGGTTTTTTCTAAATATTTATGCCTTTGATTGAATATACATTCAATATTGGATCTAGGAAGATAAATATCACATCATTGGAGGCTAGAGAAATATTTGGATTAACAATGGGTAAAAAAGAAGTGACAAAAAAAAGTAATTGCTTATTTGTTCTGTTTTCACCCGACACATTCAAAAAACGTCTATCATTGCATAGATTGTATACTTGTGATGTTAAAACTACCAACTCCTGATTTTGATTGCGCATAATTGAGTTTTAAGTATGACTCTGAGTTTTATTTATGCTGTTGTGCATCACTACCAACATTTAGTTTTAATTTGTTGTGAGTTTTATAGACAGTGAGTTTTATTAGATAGTGAGTGTTAAACATCATTTAGTTTTTAAAAGTATAAAGTATACTGGTTTATGCAGTGAGTCTTATTTAAAGGCTTAATGTGTGTGAGTTTTATAATTGATTTTTAATTTATGCAGTGGTTAAACAGTGACTTTTTAAATGTATAAAGTATATTAGTTTATCCGGTTAGTTTTATGAGGTTGTTTAATTGACATTAAGTTTTATACAGTGAGTTTTATATGTATTGCTTAATATATAAATTCTCTTTTATGTTCAGTTCTTGGCATGTTTGGGCAGTCAAGACAATTAGGTGCAGTTCTACCTGGAAGTCAAACTACCTCAGGCATTGTGGATTTGCCAATCTGTCCTCAGTAGGTGGTGGCGGTTTTGCTGTTGTAGCCACTGGAAGTGATGGTTTTGATGCCACAGATTCAGGCGGTGGTGCTCCTGCACTTAGTGGTCGAATTGGTGTATTTCCTTCTAGTAACTGCTTCTCCCAGAATTTTTTATTCTATTATGTTTATGGATCTATATCCATGAAAAGTAAGAATGATTTTTTATTCGGTTGTGTGTTTTATTCTGTTATGAATTTAAAAATCATTGAGTTTTAATTTTTGTTGTTTGATATTCATATTAAAACTCACTTAAGTTGTATAAAAATCACATACATTAGTATTGATTGTATTTGTTTTAACAGTTAATCAATTATTTGTATTCATTAAAACTTACTTTTGTTGTATATAATATGTAGCAGTCTCAGATCAATTCGCAAACCTACCTCAAGTTTTTTGGAGGATTATAATATGATGAAAAAAAAACAATTTCAACGGTGAAAAGTAATCCAAACAAAAGAACAAAATCCCGTGCCTTCATTTGGATTTTTGAAAATTGTTAGAGAAGAAGATAAACTAGTAAAGTCAGGTGAGTTTAATATATAAGTTTGTAGTTAGAATTATATTAATCTTGTTAAAAACAAGACCCCCTAAAAAATTTTATAATTTTAATTTAACTTTGCTGTTATATTTATTTTAATATTAATATTTTCGTTTATTCTTTTAAATGTAGATGAAAAAAAGGGGAGTGCCAAACTAGAACTTCACCATCCAAAAAAAGAGAAAAGTTTGTTAAAGAATCTAGCATTGAAGGTAATTAAATTCTTAAACTCATTAATTTTAAAGTTACAGTGAGTTTTAAAATTGTAGTCAATTTAGAATTATTATTTTTAATTTATTTTAAACTTGCATTTAGTTTAATCTCTGTTTTTTGAATTAGTGAGTTTAAGCTCTCTTTTATAGAAAGAGTTTTAAATCTAGTGAGTTTAGAAAGTATTGAGTTTTATTCTACAATGAGTTATAAACTTTGTTGACTTTTACAAAGTAGTGAGTTTAAAACTGGAAATGAGTTTTACTCTGTAATGAGTTTTACAAGCAGTTAGTTTTATTGTGTAGTGAGTTTTAAACTATATGAGTTTTCAAAACAGAGTTTTAACACACTACCAAAAACTCAGTGAGTTTTATAAAATCAGTGACTTTTATTATGTAATGTGTTTTTCACTAATTCCAGTGAATTTGAGCTTAGTTAGTTTTAAACTCCATTTTAAACTTGCAGTGAGTTTTAAAACTTTAAGCATTAATTAAGTTTAAAGACATTGAGTTTTAAAACCTCTATTTTATAAAAAGCGTTTTAAACTTAGTGTCTTTTACTTTACTATTTTTTGAACGACAATTTAGCTCAGCGGTGTATTGGGACTGGTTACCCTGGACCTACCCACTGTCCCGAGTCCAAACCTCATAGCGAGGGAACCCGGGAGCGCCCCCCATTTGCACCATCGGGCGGGAACCGGGCAAGCCCGTAAACCCTCCCTTGTGACTCAGGATCAAGAAAGCTCAATCCTTCATTGCCCACCAATATCTCACAAAGTGGTGTGAGTGAGACTAGAACTTGGGTCTCTTTAACCACAAGCTTAGAATTTTAACCACTACACCAACTTTGCTTGATTTTATTTTACTATTAGTTTTTAATTTTACGTGAAAAAGCAAAAAGCAAAAACCTAGCTGTACATAGGGGCAGAACTAGAAAAATATTTTTGGGGGTCCACAATTTTTTTCCCAATCTTACTCTACAAATTATCACTACTATCAACATCCCGTTTGACTCAGGATCAAGAAAGCTCAATCCTTCATTGCCCACCAATATCTCACAAAGTGGTGTGAGTGAGACTAGAACTTTGATCTCTTTAACCACAAGCTTAGAATTTTAACCACTACACCAACTTTGCTTGATTTTATTTTACTATTATTTTTTAATTTTACGTGAAAAAGCAAAAAGCAAAAACCTAGCTGTACATAGGGGCAGAACTAGAAAAATATTTTTGGGGGTCCACAATTTTTTTCCCAATCTTACTCTACAAATTATCACTACTATCAACATCCCGTTTGCTTCTGGTTACAAGTTGTGTTCTTTTTGCTTCACCACATACATCGCTACTACCAACATCCGTTTTTTTTTAAATTACAATCTTACCCTACTAATTATCAACTAACAATTACCAACATACATGTTTCATGCTCCTTAATATTTATGTTGAAAATTTATTTCCTACCAATGTTACTTAAAGGTTTGGAGCAACGAGCAAAACAACAAATATATAATAAATTAATAAAAAAATTAAAGTGTTTTTTTTTTTGGAATCAACCTACTCACTTGAAGCTTAAAAAATTAAGAATCAATATATCATAAACTACCTAACCCACTAGGCATTACCCACGGTATATATTATTCTTTTCTGTATAACAAATCAAAGCAACAACAAGTGAATGTCCAAGTCCAACTTCAACCCATTACCCTTTTATCAATATGAGTTGCATCGAAAATGTCCAAACCCAACTCCAACCCATCCATCCACTGCCTGTGATCGACGGCAAACAACAAGAAGTCCATATCATGTGCTTCAAATCGGGTGGTTCAAATCGGTGGTGCCTGTGATCCAAGTCCAACTTCAACCCATTACCCTTTTATCCATATCAGGCGCTTCAAATCGGAGGTTGCCTTGCCACCTTTCGGAGATCGGAGTGAATAACGGAAGCCGGGGATTCAAATCGATGGTTTCCGCCTACCGGAGATCGAAACAAAAAATGGAAGCCGGTGCTTCAAATCGGTGGTTGCCGCCTTGCTACCTGCCAGAGAACGGAACGAAAAATGGAATTCGGAAGCCACGCCGAAGGAATTGGGGAGATGGGTAATCTTAACCCTAATATCCGTTGCTAGTTCGATGGTTCTCCAAGCCTCAAACATGTCTGGTACTGCCTACTGGGTTTATTTCATTTTTACATTTAAAAATTATAATTTTTTTAATTGAGGAGGGCCCTGTGGACCCCTGGGCTCAATTCCGAGCTATAACGAAGCGGGAAATGTGAAAACAAGTTTTGAGTTTTTCTATCGCCCCCCGATACGACCGTATTGTATAAACTGGATACGGTCGTATTGTCAGGAATGGCACCTTTTCGGCCACGCGTTGATGCTTGAAGCTGCGTGGCACAATACGGCCGTATTGGCTAAAGGGAATACGGCCGTATCGTGTTCAGGAGTATAAAAACACAAAAATGAGCTTATTTGCTCATTTGTTTCGGTGTTCTTCGAATGTTTTCGATCCAGAATCTACATTGGTGATCTAAGAAGGGTTCTAAGGGCTGAGATCAAGCAAAGGAAGGCTTGGATGATTGTGGTAAGTGATTTCCTCCATTTTTTAAAGTGAGCAAAACGGATGGATCTTGCTAAATTCAAGTCATTGGAACACGAAAACGAATCACACGATGTAAATAATACTCAAGTCTTCTATTAAAACGTATCAAACAAAGTTACAGAAGAAATCAAAGTACTCAACGATTACACCTTTAAAAACACACATTAAACGATACTCTTAACAAAATTCTACGCAACAAACATATTTATACTAACACTCGATTACCCGAACTGGCAGTTCGGCTGCTAGTTCGGGTCAGTTCGGCTGCTAGTTCGGTTCAGTTCGGCTGGCTATAGTAGAATCTTGTTTTCTTCAGTATTTTTCTTCATTCCCATCTAGCATCTTGCCATTTCATGTTCTAACAAACTCCCCTTTGGCACATGCTGGTAAGATTCTTTCATCTTTTAAGCTTCAGCTCCCACCTCGGTCTATGTCTTCTCATTATTCCTTCTAGCATAGATATTGAAAGCGAAGGATATCCGGATCACGTTCTGAAATTGTAACGCCTGTTCCATAAAGTCTAGATGGAACAAGATCCGGCTATGATACAATTTGTCTATATCATCCCTTGACAAGTTTATCAAACACATCTGATAAAATACCCAAACAACTTGGTTATCTTCCTCAACCACAATTACAGATTCACCGGTTTTCTCATCATAATACCACCAACGAAAATTTTTAATGAAATCTAACTCAATTTTCTTAAACGGTATTTTCTTCATTACTCGAGGCTTTCTCTTAAATTTCAGCACAATCAATGATTTGTCTGTCATCGAATGTTTCTTTGTCGGATGCTCACTTCGTTCAGGCTTCTGTGGCTTCAGAAACTTGAATCCCTTTTCACATTCTTTGTCTACAAGTCTCTTGAAGTACGTCCCTTTCCATCCACCATCATAATTCTGAAATGGTTTTCTCGTAAGCTCATGAACATCCCAAGCTGGTAATGTACTAAAATCCAGAGCTTTCTTCAAATATTGGATACCAAACTGTCGTTTGATTCCATAACAGTCTAGCCCATCAGCATACATCCAACTCACTATCTCTCCAGATGCCTGACCCTTGAATCCAACATGCCTTCTTTGTTTGATCGGTTTCGGAGGAGGAACATAATTGGTGTGAAAGATCTTTATATACTCATCATAGTCTTTTCGTTGTTTTTGTTCCTTAACCTCTTTGGCAATTGGATCATCTGGCATCCCAGCCTCTTTTCTTTTCAACTTTACCTTAGCTTTATCACCCTTATCTTTTGGAAATACTTCAAATACATCATCATCTTGGTTGTACAAATTGGAGTAAAGGTCAGAATACTCCTCTTCGGTTATATCTTCAACCTCAACCTCATCATACAATTTATCATCATCTTCAGTTTCTGATGATTCATAAACCTCGGGCTCAACTTCAGTAGCTTTCTTCATCTCCTCGTCATTGAGATCAAAGATGGCTTAAATTTGTGCTTGGGTGAGTTCACAAATAAACTGCCCATCTTCTAAAATTGTGCCGATCTCATGAATGCTCTTAGTAGCTTGGTTTGATGGAATTGATGATATTGGCATAGCATCTCTCGAATCAGACTCCCCCTTGGATGCAGAAGTACCAGCACCCGAACCAGATGTTCTTGTTGGGTCTGATCCTCCACCAGCTGCACCTTCAGAGTCATCGTTATCTGGATTATCATTTAGATATCGAAGCACATAATCTTTACATCCTAACTCCCCATGAGCAACAAATTTCCAAGCAAGAATTTGATCTGCTCATTCATCTGTGAGATTTGTGCTTCTTGGGAAGAGCTGGCCTATTTCAGCTTCAGAATTTCTTGAGTCTTGGCATCATTTCCGCTTCTTATCTGCTGAAAATCTCTTGTTAATTCAATAATCTGATTCGATTGAGCTTCATCTTTTTCTTTCAAGTCCTTAATCAGCTTTGACTTCTCGTTATTTTTTTGCTTTTAAAGCATTAATCTATGGTTAGCGATCATTAAGCGTGCTTGTCAACAGATCCATCTGTGAAAATGATAGTGAACCTTGAAAAACATTGATGTTGAAGTCTGTAGAAACCGGTGTTGTGGTTCTTGTAGTAGTAGAAGTAGATGGAATAGGAGCAGTTTCAAGTGGTTGACTAACATATTGTGCACCAACACTTGCTGAAGGTGTTGTGCTTGCTGATACAAACGTCAATCCAAGATACTTCCTCACTGTACTTGATAGATTCAAAGAAGAAATAACTGTCCGTATTGCAGAGGATACAACAGAGTCAGCTGGTGTAGACCCCAATGGAGCAGGAGACATGATTTGACCACCAGATGGAGACCCATTGCTGGTACGTCTTTGTAAGATTTCAGTACACTTTAACACCTTTGGACATTTGGCAACCGCTTCCTTCTTTTTGATGATTTTCGTGTAGAAGAGGAAGTAGCAGGTTGTTTACCCTAGCCTTTACCGGCATCAACATCAGGGTTGTAGTCTTCATCAGTATCAGACGAAGCTTTATCTTCATACACACGACCGATATAGCGTTCATTACTCTTGTTCTTTCTGGTCCGGTAATCAAGGTGTTCTTTGGTACCTTTCTTGACCGGTACTTGTTTAGCTCCCACAGAGATTAATGCTATTGGATTGTTGGTGTCAGAATATCTTCCGAATTCACTTCCATATCATCAAACTCATCATCAGTCTCTTCTTCATCTATCAGGGTATTGACCGCAACGGGGTCAGATACATTCACATTATCTTGAACCTCAGTTGCTGAAACAATAGGTTCAGTGACTGCTGGCTCAGTTACAGCAAGTTAAGTTACGACCGAGGGTGTCTGTGTTTGTTGTCATCTTTGTCTTTTCTTTTTCGGTTGTGGTTGCTGTTTTCTAACCATGAATAATCCTGTTCTTCTTCGAAACTTCCTTCTTCATGACGAGGTGCACCATTGGCTGGTGCTACAATTAGCATTCGCTAAGTGACCAATCAGTCTTTTCATCGGTGGATGTTCATTTGACTTCTTCTTTTGATAAGTTGTCAGAGTACCCACACTGGCTTCACTCATGTGTTTCAAGACCATCTTCTCAGTCTTAGTCTTGATCAAATTTGGATACAAGTCATTCAAGATCATCTGAGTGAATCTTGGATATAATAACACCCTCTTATGTCTAGTCATCAGATTGTCTCTCATGTAATGAAATATCAAACTAGCAAAATTGTAAGGACGGTTAAGACTCAAGGCATTCATTATTGAAAACATTAATGTAACATTTGCAAAATACCCATTTGAGAAATCCGACTCGTTTTGAACTTTCGCGATTTATTGATTTGTAAATTATTGCGAACTGGAAGAATTTTCGGGTGTTTACACCCTAATTAATGAATCTAAATGATTTAATCAATATTCAAAACCGAATACTTAACTACAATGAATTGGAATCAAATTGGATGTCTCGAATTGAAAATAATGCAATTCCCGATTTTTACGTGATTTCGGTACACGATTGGTTGTTTACAGGGAATCTCGTAATTGGTCACCGTATATCAAATTCAAAATATTTTGAGTCTAATAATCAATTATCATGTCATGAGTCATCACACACTTGATCGAGTCGCGAATCGTTGGTGAATTGCCCAAAATCGATTCATATGTCCAAACCGACCAAAAGGCGTTATGTTTGATCAACTGTTTGATCATAATTCAATGCATGGCATTTTTATATTCAATTTTATTGGTTTAAATGTGTTTAATATGATGGGGAATGAGAAATAGAGAAAAAAATGGGACTCGAAAACGACGAATAACGAAGAAACTAGAGCGAAAATGGTGAAATTGTAAAATTCTGGTTCGGGAGAGTATTAAGCGTATCGCCTGGAACACCCTTGTGCCCTAGGCGATACGCCTGGAAGGAAAAAATCAGCAGAACTCTAATTTTCGGGTATTTAAGCTTCTTAAGTCATTGCAACCCCCATTTTCCACCCCCAAACCTCTCTAAAAACCCTAACACGATAATGGACCTTAGAGATCATCTTCCTTGAAGACTTGGGGCTCAAGTTTGATGCGTTATTGCTTGGATTATGTCGGTTTCACCCCCATTCGGTATGTAAACTCAAATCTATGTGTTTATCTCCCTAAACCCTCATTCCTTCTCCATCAAGATTTGAACTTTATGCTTGATTATGCTTAGATCTATGTTGCTTTTGATTGATCCATGGATTTTATGTTCAAAGATTGCATCTTTATGTCGATTTAGGTTTAGATTTATGATGTGTTTGATGATCCATGCTAGATCCATGTATAGATTTGTATAAAGCTTGAGATTTTATGATGCATTAGGGCTAGATCTTCATGTTGCATATTGTTTATGAATAGATCTATGAAATAAATGCTAAATGTTGCATCTTTATGATGAGATTAGGTTAAATCAATGAATTTACAAGATGATATCACATAGATCTAGGGTTTATTCATGCAAGATTGGATTTTCAAGTCATAAATTGCCTAGATCTACAATATGTGCTATTTAGAGTTAGATCCATTCAAGACAATCATAAAGTGTGCATTTTTATGCCTTGTTATATTTAGATCTACAAATTTCATGACACTTAGACCTAGATCTAGCTTCCATGTTGTTCAAGTTCATGTTTTCATGATGTAAAGCGTTAGATCTACTAGGTTGCATGTCATCTAGGATTAGATCTAAATATTCCATCATTAAAGTGTGTTTTTATGCTATGGATGACTAGATCCATGATTAGGTTAACCATGCTTAAGGAACCCCATGTTAAATGATTAGGTTTGCATGATAAGATTATTTGCTATGCTTATGACCATGTTTGACCATGATGACCTCTGTTTGTCCATGTTGACTTATGTATGACCATGTTTGACGATGACGACCTCTATTTGACCATGTTGACTTATGTTTGACCATGATGACCTCTGTTTGACCATTTTGACTTCTGTTTGACCATGTTTGACTTTCATATAAATAGTCAAATTAAGACTCTTTGACCTCACCTTTAGTTTAGGAGTGGACCCTTATTGTACGTATCACCTCACCAAATCACCAACGAGTCGTCGAGTCGGTCGTGTGGTGAAATTAAACTATTTATTTATTTAATTAATTATCTATTCTTCCTCTATCTCGCTAGCCGTTAAGATTATTATCGGGTCTATCCTTCTTCGTTTCGTGGTGTCTCTTCTCTCAGATTGTGTCTCCTCCATCAGGTGAGTATTCATAGCCCCTCTTTATTTTAAATGATTTGGGGTGCAACATGTATCATATTCAAAAACCTTACTTAATATTCTTTACTCAAAAACTACATGCGAACTCTATGTGTTATCTGTGATCTAGTATGTGAAACTTGTGTGTTTATTTGTGCTATATTGTGGTTGGACTCATACTCACGTGACATTTACTGTAAAAAGCCGTTGTTACGGTAATAGATCTATTGGCTTGACAAGCCCACTTGGCCTGCCCTGGCTTGGGCGCCTTGTGATTGGAAACCTTGAGGTCAGGGTTGGCTCATGCAACTTATTTGCTCTATCTCATTCACTGGTTTACTTTACTCGATTACATGTAACTCATTGACTTGCATGCTTTAATCTATGTAGTACACTAAACCTATGTTTACTCACCAAATATTCGTAGTTGACCTTTATTTTATGCATGTTGCAGGTTATGCTGTTTGATGATCTTTAGCCTTGTTGATGACACCATAAGATCGTATGCGGACTTAGTGTGACCTAAATAATGAAGTTAAATTGTTTCGTTGTTGTTGATTTATGACATGTTTTGTATTGATTACTTATGTTATAAGAAATGGGTTGATTAAGAATATCGCAACATTAATTAGTGTTGTGTGCATCTAGACAATCATCGCGCCCCGACATCTTCCGCCGTCAGTTGGGGTGTGAGACTTATCGGGCCTATCTCATCATGTCCAAAAATTCTGTTCCCCAAGCAGTGTAGTAGCACATGAATCAAGAACTTGTACGGGACACAAAACTCAGACTTTGATACCCAATCTTTGTTAGGATCTTCAACATACCAAATCCTTTTCAACAACGCCACATTATCACCTTTGTCAAATTCATACGGAGCTGTCAAATCATCACCATCAAAATTTCATACTCGTCTAACATCAGCTTCAGTGAGCTCGACGGTTGTGTTCAGAACTGTTCCAAATATCCGGATGGGATCATCAGTAATTGTACGAGCAGATATCCAGAATTTAGTAAGAATGTCATGATAAGAATCACAATCTTTAGTAATTTCATAGTGAATCCTTGATTGTCTTAGAAAATCAAAGATTCCAGTTCCACCAAATTTAATAACTTTTGATATGCTAATTCCAAGATGAGCATAAAGATTGTGTCTATCACCAACTTTCAAATCGTCCACCATTTATGAAAATACATAAAATGAAATATTTATTAAATTCAATGTTACAATAAAAAACGTTCACCAAATTCGTCAATTATTATCCATTTGTGTAAACGATTAACTTTTTGTTCAAAACTTATGTTTACATGAAGTGGACCGAACTGAAAAAGTTAACACGAACTGGATCCAAAGTGGTTCCGAACTAGTTAAGTCAACAACAACCTGGTTAACGTTCAAAATTGACTTGGTCAACATCTGAACTGACCTTCAACGTCCGAAGTGGACCGAACAAGAAAAGTTTACCTGAAGTGACACGTTGTGGGATCCGAAGTCCCACTTAGGTTCAAGAACAATAACTTCGGCTCTGGGCAGAAGCTGAAGAGCTTCTTCAATACAAAACCATGATCCAGTCAGTTTCCGATCAAAAATCTTATACCCCTAACGTGTATTAACTAGCTAGACGAATACAATGGTATAAGTTTTATTACCAGAAATCCATTTTAAGTGTTTGAAAGTTTGGATTTTGAAAAACCTTTGAACCGGACTAGTTTTTGACCAAAATTGAATGATGTAATGGATGAAAATGAACAATAAACACACCCTCAGACTCGTAAATGAGTATCCTACCTGATTTCAGTCACTAATCTGGTCAAACATATTGAAAATTGAATTTTTTATCACGGGACGAAAAGGTTCGGCTAGGGTTTGTACAAAGTGGGGCCAACTGGTTTGGGTAAAGTGTTACCCGAAGTGAAGTTTCACTTCGGTTACCCGAACCGTGACTTCGGGTCTAACCGAAGTGACCCGAAATCATACTTTGGTTCACACTTCGTTTCATTTTGGGAGCAAACCGAAGTCACCCGAAGTGGTACTTCCGTTATCCGAACTCACACTTTCGTCCCTCAAAAATTTTTCATTTTAAACCATGAATTTTGTGATTTTTGCAAAATGATCCAAAAGTTTAAAATTCTTGTCAAATCTCAACAAACTTTTGATCATTTATGATGAGCTTGATGATTTTAAGACTGTTTGGTTTTACCCGGCATATATTTGATAAATGTCATCATTGGTTGATCGAAAATAAAATCAGACACAAAATCTTTTTGATTTTTATAAAAATTTTCAAATACATCGAAAATACTTTTGAATTATCACAAGATTATGTTAAAACATGCCTAAAATATTTTTTGATTTTCAGATATTGAACAATTAACCAAACAGAATTGAAATACGAATAACTTAAACTTTTGCGAGAAAGATCCAGACGCGAGATCATATCAGGCAATAGGTATCAGACACATTTCAATTTCAAAATTAATCAGCATGCAAGCCAAGTAGACTGAGAATACAACTTTTCAGTTTATTTCAGCTTAGGCAAATAAATTTTTATAGCTTTCTGATATGTTATCGGTATGATTTATCAAGCATAGATAAAGTGAAAACTCATACAATCAAGAATACTGGCATCATGACTTATTCATATTTTTGTATTTTTTACACATAATATGGCTTTAAACAAAGATTAACCGTTCATGGTGTTTCATGCAAAAATAAAGCAAAACCCTAAACAAACAATAATCAGGTCAGCCGGTAGGCACGCAGAGAAAGTCCGATTGTTTAGGAAAACAAGAAATAAAAAATAAAGCAGAAATTGTGTAACCCAACAACAATCAGGTCAGTACTTCCATACACACTGAGAAAGTCTGAATGGATTATACGCAACACCAAAAAAATAAAGTAGAACCTCAAGTGAACACCAATCAGGCCGATCTTTCGATACGCAGAGCCGATCACTTGAAAAAATCAAGAAAATTAAACAAGTTAAATCTTTGCAAAATGAACACATGCGTACACCAGAACATCTCTTCATCTGTTTTTGCTGTGTTCTGATTTTAATTGCCAAAGTCACACAGTATCTATCATGATGTTATATCACAATTATCAAGCAAGTATTTAAGTTGATATCATACTAGCATTTATCAGATTTTCCTTAGAACATTCAACTAGCCAAACAAGTACCTACAACCTTTATTCCTACTTTATCATGGTTGATCACATATGCTGATGTAATATCACTTCTCGCTAGGTCAGATCAATTTCTCATTTTGATTGAATTTTTTTTTTAAATTTTGCATTTTTCATTTTTTATGCTTTTCTGATTTTCTCCCCCAGAAACAATACAAAACACTATTTTTGGATTTTTTGGAAAGAATAAAAGCAAAGAAAAACTAAAATGCAACAAAAAGTAAAATTGATCAATCGATAATTACTCAACTTGAGATTTTTGAATGGCGTTGATTTGCAAAAGATATTTGAAGCGGGTTTTATCAAAAGCTTTTGTAACTAAGCCCGCTCTTTGAAAATTGGTGTGGATCTTTTGCAAATCAATGAGGTGTTTCTCGTAACAATCACGTATAAAGTGATAAAGGATGTCTATGTGCTTTGTATTAGAGTGATGTATGAGATTTTTTGTAATGCAAATTGCGGTAGAATTGTCTATGTGTATGGGAGTAGTAAGAAAATTCAAAGCGTAGTCTCCCATCTATTGTTGTATCCACACAGCCTGAGAGCAACAACTCGCGGCTGCTACGTACTCGGCTTCTGCAGTGGATGTTGCTACTGACATCTACTTCTTACACTACCACGACACCAACTGTTCATCCAAAAACTGACAACCAACTGTTGTAGATTTGAAATTGATCTTGTAGCCTCTATAGTTAGAATCTGAATAGACAGACAATTCAAACTTATCATCATGAGGATACCAGATCCCGAGATCAGTGTTACCCTTAAGATTAGTAAAAATAGTTTTGATCGCATTTAGATGTGAAAGCCTTGGACTTGCCTGGTACCTGGCACACAATCAAACAATGTATGATCGAAATCTGGTTACAGAGTTTAACCAATTACAAGGTTTTACTTAGAATTAACCAGGCGGAAACAAGTTAATTCTTATGCTCTGTTTGAAGTAAAGTAATATGAAATCGAATATAAGACAAGTATAACAACGATGTGAATAAAACTGGGCACTATATTATAACTTGATGATTCGAAGTACATATTAGAGTGATTTACACTTACTTGTTTAAAGCATATTACAAGTGTCTATTTATAGTACCTTAAGGAATCAAGGAGAGCCCTTGATTCCTCTAATGATCATCTAGACCATCGAGTAAAGATACATGAACTAGAATAATATTAAACTAGTCTAGAAGATAAAAATACTAGCTTCATGTCAGAAAAATGAGCTTGTCACACCCCAACCGACGACGGAATATGTCGGGGCGCGATGATTGTCCAGATGCACATGACAACTAAATTAAGTTGTAATACTTAAACATGCCCTTTTTCATTAATCAACTAAAGATATTGTACAATAAAGTTAAACATACAAAATACATAACTGATTTAAAGTCTTTAATATAAGTCCAGCAATCCTAGCGTGATCACAACATAGCTCATGTATAGGTTTCTGCAACATGTATAAGATAAAGTGTCAACTACAAAAGTAGTTGTTGAGTAAACACAAGTTTAAATAATATAAGTATAAGATATTTTCATATATATAGTCAAACAAGTAATGAGTTAGAGCCAATAAGTGAGTGCATCAAACCCTAGAAAACTAGGCTTCCAATCACAAGGCGCCACACGCGAGGCATGCCAAGTGGGCTGTCAAACCAATAGATCTATTACTGTAACCCCGGCGCGGTGTGTTAATGAGTTTGCTTCGAGATAGAGATAGAGTACAATGCCAGTGAAAAACCAACCACAATAATTCACACATATTCAACATACATAGAACGTATCCAATCATCATATAATCGCGTTTATGTTTTAGAGAAATGATTTTGAATAGAGATACATGTTACACCCCAAAAAGGTTAAAAGATAATGTAGTTATGATTTCTCACAAGTCGGATTATCATTCGAATGAATCATCATTAGAAATGATAATACGAATTGAATAGTCATAACCAACAATATTTAAAGAAGGGGTTTAGTGAATACTCACCTGATAAAGTAGACCGGAAATGAAAGATAGAACCAAACGTGAGAGATAACAATCTGAAGATTACCCTAATGAAACGAACATGCTAAATGAATATAGGAAATCATAATGATTATAGTTCTAAGGATACGAGGAACTTAAGGAGTTTGGGTTCTGTTTGATCAAAAGACCATTTTACCCTTTATTGGTAAATTAGGGTTTTAGTATTTGTTTAGTATTTTTATTTATTTAACACTTTTGAACTTATATTTACTTATTATATATATAAATATGTTCTAATACCAAAAGTCAAGTTTCAATACTTTCTGGTTTGTTCGATATTTAATAATCATATTCAAACCCTAATTTTGAAATAATTATCAACTAAATAGTAAAATATTTTATAAAATTAAATAAAATTAGGGCTTTTACTTAAAAAATTATTTTATAATATATTGTAAAAGATTAGCCCTAGATTTAACTGATTTGTTCAATTTTGGCAAAGTAACGTCGTGAAAACCCTAATTTCAACGTATTTATTAAATAAATATCAAAACATTTTATAAAATTGTAAAAACTTAGGGTTTTATTCATTATGATATATTATAATATTTCTCAAAATAGTAAACCCTAATTCAACACCGTTTACTCAATTTGGGCAGAACAACGACGTGAAAACCCTAATTTTGAAAATTTATAATTAACTTAGGGCTTTCTTAAAACACATTATTTTAGGATTACCTACAAAAATTCAGACCCTAATTCCAACCAGATTACTCAATTTTCGCAAAACAAGCTCAAGAACCCTAATTTTAGCATAGTTTTAGAAAGCATACTTAGTAAATCAATTTAGCCAAAACTGAAAGAGGTTATTTTAGATCATACCTAGATAAGCTTAATTGCAGAAATTCAGATCCTAACTCCTTCTGGTTTGAGAGAATTGCTCCGATGAAGTTTCTGTTCGTTTTTAGGGTTTTCAGGTTGAAATCTGAGAAATGGGCGATGAATTCTGGACGGATTGCAGCTCTATTTATACCTATGAGGTTCGCCCCTGGTCCGTCCACGTAGTACGATAGTACAATGAGTATTCGGCCGAGATTGACACGTTAGGAGGGCTAATTTGGACCAAACGTGAAGAACAAGTCCGAAACGTGGCTGATTCTCGTCCCTGGATGGAAATTAGGTGGAGGGGTCGCGAGAGGGAAGGCTCTAGGCGTCGCGAACCGCGAGCCACTTTGGTGGTTTGGCAGAAATGGTCCCTGAAGTTTTTATTTACAATTTGACCCCTGAACTTTGGTTATTTAACAATTTCGACCCCTAGGCTTTTCCAACCTTATCATTTTATGTCCAAAAATAGTTTAGATTAATTTCTCATGGTTTCCTAAGCCTCGGGACACACATAACGAGGTATAAAAATACGTATTTTAATATATATTTATTTTCTTTTTAACCGTTCGTGCTCATTTTAACTCGTTAACTTCTAAAATTTTATGAGTAGTTATAATGACCTTATAAAACATTAAGGAACATTAAAATATGATTTTTGAGTTTTACGTGGCTCCCGGTTATTAACGGAATTGCATGAAAAAAACGATAAATTCATTTATTTGCGTATTAATTAACAAAAATCGATTTAAAATTTAACCAATTTCGTTTTAATGTTATAAAATGATTTTAGAATGTTTCAAAGTATATATTTTGAGATAATGACCCCGAGATTCCCGGTAAACGATAAATCGAATACCGAAATCGCGTATTGTTTTATTTTTGTTTTAATCAAATCGTTTAACCTAAAACCTTGTAAATTTGTTATTTTGTTTTCATAAAATGATTATAGAATATCCCTAACATAATTTAAATCTATACTTTAGATGAATTCTTCTGATAATCGTTAAATCAAAATTCGATTTGCGTGACAAGTTCAAATTCGGGTCGGGTTTTGTAAATGGGTCGGACATGGCTGTTACAGAGCTAGTCAAGTTGATGTCTGAGATAACTCGCTTTACCAAGGTAACTTGAGTTATCTCGGGCGTATCCACTTTTCGAGGTAAAACTGTGCTTTCGAGATAAAACTGCCTTCCGAGGTAAAATTGCTTTCCGAGATAACTAGAAGTTATCTCGGGCAGTTTATTCTTCCGAGATAACTTATCTCGGGCCTTCTATTCTTCCTAGATAACATGTTTTTTTAGCTGATCGACATCATTTCTTCAGGAGAATTGATTCCTTACAATCTCCCCAAAAGATGATGCTTCCAAAATCTTTCGAATATCACACTAAATGAAAAACAAAATGGTTGCAAAATGTTTTGAGCAAAACAACTAACTTTTTTTTAATAGCAATACTGACTTCTTCAACTGGTTCTTTTCCATATCAAATATGAACAGTTTGTTTGTGAGCATGCAATCCAGTATTGTTTTCTAATCATTGAAGTTCCATTCACCTAGATTTATCTCTCTGTGTCGTGTGAATGATCCATCAGCTCTGTATACAATGTATCGATCAGTAGCTAGATCCAATTCCACATGAGTGACAGGACAACGAGTTCTGATAGGTTCAGCAGATGAGGTTTCCCTTGTTGTTGTGTCAAAGTGTTAAGTACCTGGAAAGGATCTTACTACTGCATGATTCGGTCAGTTGAATAACAACGAGGTAAATAAGCTTTGCTTTACTGATTTCACTTAGAGATTACTGTTGATACACGATATGGCAATGAGCTGGATCAGACAAAGACACGAAGATTTCAAGACTTAAGTTCTGGTGGCCGAACTCCGGCCGAACCTTGTCCGAGCCTTGGCCGAACCTCAAGTTCGGACAAGCCTGGGAGTTCGGACATCCGTAGGTCTATATATAGTTTTTGTGTGTGTCTTTGTAACTAGTTTTTGAGAGTTGAGCGAACTTCTATGTGAGAGTGTGTGTTTGTACTCTGATTCTCTGATTATTAAGTATTAATGAGAGATTGAGTTTATTTACAGTGTTTTGTTTGCATTCTCATTTACACGATTGTTATCGAACCAGACCGATCCCACGCTCAGGCGTTTTCAAGTGGTATCAGAGCTTTCTGGTATCGTTTGGTTCGACTTGGTGCAATTCGTGTGTTTTGAAGTTCGTTTTCAAGTTTATCTCTGAAAAATTACGTCAAAAACGTCATATTTCACGTCAAAATTCCTTGTTTTTGTTCATTTCTGGTCATCTGAGCGTTCTAAGCTCGTTTAAGTGTGTTTTCTGGTGAGATCTAAACATTTCCGAAAAATTATCGTTCGGCCGAACCTGCAGTTCGGCGCAACCGCTCCGAGTTTCGAGTTTGGAGTGTAGTTCGGTCATATTCTTCGTTCGGTGAGAGTTCAGTGGTCTTTCGGAGAGAGTTCGGTGAGAATTCAGTCTCGGGGAGAGTTCGGACTAAGATCGGAGAGAGATCGATGAGATTTGAGTTCGGAGCAAGCTCGGTGGTAGTTCGGACTTTGTTTTCAAGTTCGGTGATAGTTTGGAGCACGTTCGGAGTCTGAAACGAGTTCGGAGCAAGTTCGGACATATCAGAATTTTGAACTTTTTCAAAATGTCGGATTATAACGCGTTTGCTGCTATTCAATTGCAGATGCAAACATTACTGAATTACGAAAATGAAATCGGGACGACTCAGAAAGTTCCTAAACTTCTTAAGTTCGAGGATTATGCTAATTGGAAGAAGAGATTTGAAGCTTATATCGGCACAACGGATCCAGACCTATGGATTGCTATGGATACACCATTTTTGTATCCTGTTGGTGTGAATAATGTTCCTATTATGCAAAGGAATCTGGATCTTGAACAAAAGGTTGATTTTATTAGAGAACAAAAAGCATATGGTTTGATAACTCAAGCTTTACCTAAAGAATTGTTACACCAATTTAAAATTTGCAAACATTCTAATGAATTATGGACGACACTGAAAGAAAGGTGTGAAGGCAACGAACAATACAAGAAAAGTAAGAAGAAAGTGCTAAACAAGGAGTTTGACAACTTCAAACATTTTGATGGTGAGGGCGTTCCAGAGTTAATTTCAAGATATTGTCACTTGTTGTCTGAAATGGGCAATGTCCAAATCAAGAAAGATGATGAAGAGCTTAAGGAGAAATTGCTAGAAGGTCTGCCATCAAAATGGGAATCTTATGTGCTGATGATCATGAATGATAAGGATTATTCTGAGTTGACATTTGTGAAACTGTTGGGAAAATTGCAAGCTAGAGACTTGGAAATGAAACATGTGAATACTACTCCAGCAGCGGTTCAGAATCTTGATGTTTACTA
>JBCNJP010000027.1:89029618-89058099 GCA_039602395.1 Deinandra increscens subsp. villosa | reverse complement strand
CCTAGTCACATCTTCATTTACCTTGGGTGCCACTAAAGGTGCCTTTGGTTCAGAGGATGGTCTAGTTACCATGAATTGGTTCTTATTGATGTTACCACTGTCCACAGGTTCCAGTGGGGACTCAAGTGTAGTGGCAGCCCTTTTCACATCAGCCATGTCTATACTCCTCTGGCTGAACTCCTTACCAAAGTGTGGTTGGGGTGATTTTTCCTTAAGACTCTTCAACACATCTCCTGCAAATAAGGTTTCTAGAGTTAGTGTATCATAAGAAGTACAGAAAATGTCACCACCTTCACTTTGAGGTGTAAACTGGCTTGGTCTAGTTGGAGTTTTACTAGTGATTGAGGGATGTACATTCAACCCTATAGGATCATATCCTTTTGGAGAGACACCTTTTGCTTGGTTATCCCTTTTGGCTCTTTTCTGCCTAAAGACTTTGTCCTTGACAGGGTTTGAAGTTTGGGTGGCTATGGGTTGCACAGGTGGAGTAGACCTTGCACCCTCTTTCTCAGGATTTTCTGGATTATTGGTTGGGGGATGAAATGGCTGAAATGTTGATAAATTTTGACTATATCTTCCTCTTTTTAGGTGGTAATTGTTTGGAAGAGGAAGGATTTGTAGTTGGGCTTTCAACCTTTGCTGGCAATACAGGGTTGTCAACTGGAGCAATAAGCTCAGGATTTGCTTGTGGTTGCACCATTGGTGCACCCACTAGAGGTCTAGGCACAAGTATGCGATGGTCAGTTTCCCTGCCTGTATACCCTTTGTTCTTTTCATAGCTTGATAAATAGGAAAATAATTTTTCATTTGGTACCCTTAACTGATAAAGTTTTATCTGAGATTTTTAAATTGGGTATCAAACACCTTAGAATGTGCTACAAAATCTGGGATTCATGTGAAAGAAGTGGACATTGTTTGGTTTTAAATTGTCCACCATGCCATCCAGCACCATTCTAGAAAAATTAAAATTTAAACCTTGTACTAGTCCATGAAAATCTGAGGCCTGTACTGAAGAGAGTTCATCAACACTCTTCTTTGAAGACAGATTTGCCAAAATCACATGTGCAAGAAAGCTCCATTTGAATGGCAGTTGTGATTTCTTTATCTTCTTATCTGATCCACATAGCCTACAACCCTTAAGGTTGCAAGATATTAAGAGGTCAGAACTTCTTTGAAGTGTCCTAAGTCATTGAAATTGAGATGTGTTCTGATGACCTCTTCAGTGATTGTCACCTTGTGACCTTGAACAGTCGAGTGCACTTCATACACTCTATCAGCATTCTTTGTTCGAGATGCATTTTGCCAAAATTCCGTAATCACAGCTTTGTATATGTCTAGGTTATAAGTACCTGGACGGATCTTACTACTGCATGATTCGATCAAACGCAATGAACACGGATGTAAATAAAGCTTTTCTTTATTGATTTCACTAAGAGATGATCACAAAGAGTTCTAGATAAAGAATACACACTCAGTTACACACACTTAAGATGATAGAGATGACATAACTAACTCAGCTCTATCTAACACGAACTATTTATAATAGCAACATACTGGTCGGCGTACCAACTAGTGGACCACTTGGTACGGGCGTACCAATGGTACGGCTGACCATTGGTACAGAAACCATGGTATGTTGACTTCTTGACTCACAAACTCACTATAATCTAGATACAATACATGAGACACATTGTAGCATAGGAATATGCTCTAACATAGGTAAATTGTAAGAGCGTAGTAAATGTGTGATGCTTTCAGAAAGTCAATCATTTCATGAAATACAAAGATTTTCTCTGTTTTTGTCAGGAGTTCCACTGTGTTGTGGTTAGCATGGAATAAAGCATTTGCATCAGAAGGTGATTCCCCTTTCTTTTCTTTAGGTGCCATTTGTTGATATAGGTTTTTTGGTGAACAGAATCACCTACTCCTGAAGGTTTGGAAGTATACGAGAGTGATGATGATTAACTGTGTGTAGTTAATATTGTGAAATTGTGGGTTTTAGGTTATCACAAGTTGCTTTAAATTAGGGATGTGGAAGGGACGGTTATTGTAAAAAGAGCAAGTGGCTTTGGTAAAAGAGAAAAAGGTGGGTTGACGTGGCGTATTCTTCTTGGACCAACGGTTGTCCCATCGGACAACATGCATAGATATGTTTAAGAAGATAACCCTTTTGTTAAGTCATCCAGTAATAATTTATCTCGAAAGGCAAATTTTACTGATAACCTAGGTAAAATTTTATCTCGGGTGAAATTACCTCAAAGGAGGTTTTCACTAGAGATAACTCTTTTATTCTCTTTTAATTGACCTGGTGAGATTATCTCGGAAAGATGACGTCATCCGATATAAATAAAGTTACCTCGGGTGTAGTTATCTTGGGTGAAATAACTTTTCCTAGGTAATATTAGTTATTCTGGATGAGGTTATCTTGGGTGAGATTACCTCTGAAGCACTTTTTACAAAAAAGTTTTGTGGCTTAAGGACTTTTCAATGGTTTTGACCCGGGATAGGTTATCTCGGGCAAGCTTTAAAAAAAAATTCTTTTCTTTTTGTATCAAGAGATGGAAATATTTTTTTTCAATTTTTATTAGATCTCATAAAACTTTATTTAATCAAAATTCATCATGCCTATGGCTGTGATAAGATAGAAGAATCTAGCCTTATCAAATGCTTTTGTGAATAAGTCAGCCAATTGGTTTTCAGTTGGGACATGATGGAGTTTGATTAACTTCTTTTCAACACAATCTCTAATAAAATGATACCCGATTTCAATGTGCTTTGTTTTTGAATGTTTCACTGGATTGTTGGTGATGCTGATGGCACTTTTGTTGTTAGCATACGTACGAGTTTCCATGATGTTTATGCCATAGTCCATCATCTAATTTTGAATCCAAAGTACTTGTCCACAACATGCTGAAGCTGCAATGTATTCTGCTTCTGCTGTAGAAGTTAAGACACATGTTTGCTTTTTGCATTGCCATGATACAAATCTATCTCCTAGAAATTGGCATCCATCATACATTAACTTTTTGTCAAGATTGCATCCTCCATAGTCACTATATGTAAAGGCCTTCAATTTGAAGTCTTTGTTTTTAGAATACCATAGCCCAAGCTTTCTTCGTCCTTTTAGGTATCTAAAATTCTTTTCACAACATTTAAGTGTGATTCCTTTGGTCCTGCCTGATATCTAGCACATAGGCAAACACTAAACATGATGTCAGGTCTGCTGGCTGTTAGCCAATCATGGCCCTATATGTGTGCTCATCAACAGGTTCACCAGTCACATCAGATGTTAACTTGTGTGATGTTGAGATAGTAGTTTTGGCAGTGGAGGATGACAACATGTCAAACCTCTTTAGCATATCATGAATGTATTTTGATTGATTTAGGAAGATGCCATCTTTTGTTTGCTTTACTTGAAGTCCTAAGAAGAAGGTGAGTTCACCCATTGAAATCATTTCAAATTTTGCTTGCATTAGGGATTCAAACTTCCTACAGAGAGCATCTTTTGTTGAACCTAAGATTATATATGTACTAGTAAAAGATCCTTACCAACAGTCTTAATGAAGAGAGTTTTGTCAATAGCTCTTCTTTTGTATCCATGTTTAGTTAGATAGCAAGAGTGAGTCTCATACCAGGTTCTTGGTGCCTGTTTAAGACCATACATAGCTTTTATCAGTTTACACACCTTGTTTGGATGATGTCGATCTTCAAACCCAGGTGGTTGACATACATACATTTCTTTATTCAGTAATCCATACAGAAAAGCACTTTTGACATCCATTTGGTAGACATGAAAGTTTTTGTAAGCAGCATAGGCTAAAAATATCCTAATTGCTTCTAATCTTGCTACTTGTGCAAAAACTTCATCATAGTCTGATACTTCTTCTTGAGCAAAGACTTGAACAACTAACCTTGCCTTCTTTTTTTACCACAATGCCCCTTTCATCTTTCTTGTTTCTAAAAACCCATTTTGTTCTAATTGGTGGTGGTGCATTCTTTGGTAGACCATAAATTCCCATACTCTTTGTTTGTCGATTTGAAGCAGTTCTTCTTGCATAGTCTCAATCCAATTGTTTTCTCTCAAAGCTTCACTTATTTTCTTTGGTTGCTCCTGTGATAAGAAGCATGCATGTAAACAGATGTTTTCTTGAGTTGATTTGCTTCTTGTGTGTACAGGTGCTTCCACTTATCCTATAACATTCTCTAGAGGATGATTTTTCAAGACTCTAGAGCTGTTAGAAGGTGGGAATTCATGATGACAATTAGGATCAGAAAGGTTTTATGGAGTAAACTCATTCATAAGCACTAATTCAGATATTTTTATTGAAGAGGGTGATTCTTGATTTTGTGAGGCAACATGCTCAACGATTTTTTCATCAATGTCACCTACAGGAGTAGGTGAGCTCAAACCTTCAGGTAAAGTGGAGGTCGGGTTGCTACAACCTATCTGATTTGTTATTGATTCCTGTGATTATATATTCAGATCATCTTCATTTCTTGAGTTCCCAAGATTGACGGCTGTATCTTGATATGTTAATAGATGATTTTCAGCTGGTTTTTCTGATTCAATTACATTTTGAGGAATAGGTGTCTCATTCGAGTTGAATTGAATTACATCTCTTGGAGTCAAGTTGAAACTAGTTATTAGGACAAAAGGTCTTGTGCTAACAGATGAAAAGAATGGAGGGTCAACATCTTTGAACCTGCCATTTGTAGCATCTTGAGGTACTTTTGTCTGCACATTTTCACTAAGAGGCTTATCAATAGTTATATTGAAAGCAGAGGTTAGTGAATCAACATCAAATAACCATGAGAGCTCAGTTCTAAAATTGTTCTTTGATTTTTCATTAAAAACCACATTTATGGTTTCTTCAATAATCTTAGAACTGGTGTTGTATACTCTGTATGCCTTAGAGACACCAGAGTATCCCACAAAATAACCATCAATAGCTTTTTCAGCAAATTTTGATGGTTGCTCATTGGTTATTAGTATTGTAACAGGACAACCAAATGATTTAAAATAATAAATATTTGGTTTTCTTTTTATCCAAATATCATAAGGTGTCTTGTTTTATCCTTTTACAATCAAAATCCTATTTTGCACCACTACGTCAAAATTCACCTTTGGCCACGGAAAAAAACCGTGACAAAAGGTGTTTTGTCACGTTTTTTTTTCCATTCCAAACGACACCATAGGTGCCGTGACCATATGTACCCTACGGCCACGTTACAATATCAGTGGCTGAAGCCACCTATAAGCGTGGCTAAAGGGTACCAATATTTGTTGTTGTAATCAAACAATTCTTCAGAAAAGCGTGGCGAAAGGGTTCCAACGGCCACATGTGTTTGGTTAACGTGGCCTTTGGTATTTTATGGTCACGTATATTCGTGTTTTAGCCACATACATTATAAAAATACGTGGCCAAAGGGTTGCTGAAATCATACATTTTGTCACAGTACGAGTGGCCAAAGGGTGGCAACGGCCACGTTAAAATATGAATGGCGTGGCCTTTGGTATTATATGGTCACGTATATTTGTGTTTTAGCCACATATGTAATAAAAAAACGTGGCAAAATGGGTTGCTGAAATTATAATTTTTGTCCCAATACGCGTGGCCAAAGGTTGGCAACCGCCACGTCAAAATATGAATAGCGTGGCCTTTGGTATTATATGGTCACGTATATTTGTGTTTTAGCCACATATGATATGAAATAACGTGGCCAAATGGGTTGCTGAAATCATAAATTTTGTCCCAATACGCGTGGCCAAAGGGTGGCAACGGCCACATTAAAATATAATAAGGGTGGCCTTTGGTATTATATGGTCACGTATATTTGTGTTTTAGCCACATATATTTGGAAAAAAAAGTGGCTAAAGGGTAGTTGAAATCATACATTTTGTCTCAATACGCGTGGCCAAATGGTGGCAACGGCCACGTTAAGATATAAAAAGCGTGACCTTTGGTATTATATGGTCACGTATATTTGTGTTTAACCACATATATTTGGAAAAAGAAAGTGGCCAAAGGGTAGTTGAAATCATACATTTTGTCTCAATACGCGTGGCCAAATGGTGGCAACGGCCACGTTAAGATATAAAAAGCGTGGCCTTTGGTATTATATGGTCACGTATATTTGTGTTTTAGCCACATATATTTGGAAAAAGAAAGTGGCCAAAGGGTAGTTGAAATCATACATTTTATCTCAATGAACCCTATATTTAATTACAAATCAAATAAAATTTAATTACAAATCAAATAAAATTTAACACATATATTTAATTACAAATAAAATAAAATTCAATTGCAAGTCAATACAAATGAAATACAAATAAAAAATTAAAGAAAATTACACTGCATACAAGCATTATTCTCAATCTAATTCAATTACAAGTCAACAACACTACCGCGTAAGTGGTCTTCATCTTCAACTGTCCAGATTTGAGCTTAATTAGGACCATTTTTTATTGTATTCCTTCCTATACCAAAACATATAATTGATAATTAGGTTATGGAAATTGATCATAATATATATAGCAATTTTGAAATACTTACCACCATGATAGATATGGACTGAGGAGTGCCATTTTATTGCAAGTAGTATGGGTCATCAGGTCCTACAGTTCAATTGATTTCCAGATGAACATTATATATCCAGATGAACTTAAAACATCCGGATGAAGATCACATTAATTAAGTTCCAGATCAACTTCAAAGTCAGTTGAACTTTGTTTGCTACACATCTCACCATTTGTTCCAACAATCCCTAGCTGGCCCAAGTGTTTGAGGTACCAAATAACATTTAAAATGGGACTATATGACATTACCAAACAGATTACTGTGAAAATATAGAACGGAATGAAACTTGACTGGCAAATATTTACCTTTTTCTTTTCAACCGCGTCAGACGAGGTTGATCGACCACCGATTTCACGCCCTACAGTTCAATTAATTACTAGTAATGAGCAATCAAACCTATAATGAGTTTGACAAATACTAACCGTTGTGTGTATGTCAGCATGATTAGTGCTGTGGCTAGATCCAACAAAAATCTCCTTAGAATTTTCCTAGAACAATGTTTTTGAAATGGTAAAAAGTTAGACCAGAATAATGACGCAGACCTATCATGAAAGTATTTATTCTGTTTTTTTAATCTAACATAAGTTGTTCCAGTTTTATTCATACAGATTATGTATATACTCTATTTTTTCATATTAACATACATTTTCAATGAATAATAGCAGGGCCCCATTTAACTCATATCTTTGTTCTTACATGAAGTATATATTCTTATGTACCAGGAACTTGCATCTATTTGTGTTCTTCAGGAACAAGAGTTCATCCGGATTGTGTTCTTCATGAACAAGAGTGTATGTGATTATAAGGCACTTGAAAAATAGTATGATTAATTAAGTTGTGATGTAAAGAATTCACCTCTGTAGATGCCGGAGCATTAAGTTTGTGTGGTAACGGTGGTCCAATTGCAGATAGATGAGCTATAAGTAGATCAAGTTTTTTCTCCGATTCTTGAATCTTCAAGAAGAGGGCCTTAATCTGTTCATTTTTTTCATCCCTAAGAAGTCTCTCCTCTTTAAGTTCGAACTCAAGTTTTTCCAATTGACCATCAGTGTTGTTGGATCGATCCTTGAATTTTGTACAATTAACAGAATGTAGTTAGATGCTTTTTAACAAAGTACATAAATAGGAAAGCATGCAGACCCTGTTGATTCATTATCTCTTAGTTAGTTCTTAATTATTAATATATCACATAAAGACCCTATTGATTGATTATTTGATATGTTATACACAAATTAAAGACATCTAAAGGGAAGAGTGGAACACATCATGTCTTCAGTGGATATAAACAAACAGTTCACCATTTCTAGCAGAGTAGCAGATGCATGACATCAACATTCTTCTATTCTTCTACAGGGGATTTAAACTAAAATTTCTTTATTTTGTACCCCTCTAACATGAACCTACAAAAAATGTTGGAAACATTCCTATATATGTCCTCTAGGATCATTTCCTAGCTAGTAATTAATGACCAGAGTAACGTAAATTAGTTCTTAGTTATTAATACATCACATAAAGACCCTACTGACTAATTATTTGATATGTTATACCCAAATTTAAGACATCCAAAGGGAAGAGCAGAACACATCATGTCTTCAGTGGATATTATTAAACAAACAGTTCACCATTTCTAGCAGTGTACATAAAGAAGAAAGGAGGTTCACCAGTAACATGAATCTACAAACATGTGCATATGCTTGACCTCAACATTCCTAGCATAAAAATAACTAATTTAGCATGCTCCCCCAGTCATTTAAGAAGGTAAATAACTAATTTAGCATAAAATGAATGGGTTGAAATGAATGGAGAGGATATCTGCAATATATACCCCTTCCTAATCAATTCTGTATGAAACGAAATTTTATCGATCTGTAACTGTAACTGTACACAAATTCAGGGATCCCAAGTTAAACGTGTATCAATAATAAACAAAAGAAACAATTTTATGAAAACAGATTGTAAGTAATGAAACGGAATAACTTGACAATTACCGTTTTCTGGACTGAATGGTCTCCCAAATCACATCCCACTTCTGAAGAATCGCTAGCGCTGGCTGTTGAAGCTATTCGTTGTTGAAGCTCCATGGAAGATGTGAATAATATGGATGAGAAAGAAGACCTAGTTATTCGCTGGAGGTTTTTAATTGGAAATTTTCTGATAAAGTGAGAGGGAATCGATAATAAGTAAATTTAGTTCGAAATTTTGGGTGTAGTTTGAACTAATGGTGGGAAATTCAAATTTTTTGGTGAAAATTTTTAACTAAAAGGGGGGGAATTGTTCAAACTGATAAAAAAACCCAAAATTAATATAAACAATATGTATATTAAACATAATTAAACCTAAAATTAAACATAAACATAATTAATTAATTAATTAAATGTCTCCACGTGGCTCTTCCAGCGGGTTCTTGTTGAAGATGAAATTCATAACTGTGATCCTTTAAGCAGATCTGGATGACGATCGGAGTTAAAAGCCCTAATTAACAAAATTATGTTTTAATATATATTAACTTTATTATTTTATTTTAGATATAATAAACAAGATTTTAATAACACGTGCCTTGTGGTCGTGATAACGCAACTACAAAAAACGGATACATTACTAAAACACAACTCAAAAATGAAAATGATAAATTACTATGCAATTCAGAATAAAAGTACCAAAAGACGTACCGCCATGTTGTGAATTTCTCATGTATAATAATTTTGTTCCCAAAAATATTAAACGACGTCCAATTAGGATGTTGAGGAGCAATTAGGACCAACTAGACTCAATGAGGACTAAATACTGACAATTAGCGTCATTTATAAAGATACTTTAGTGAAGACCAGTTATGGTCAATTAATATGGTCAATGAATACGAATTAGGACCAGTTCAATGAGAAGGTCGATTATGCTCATAGGACCGATAAGGACGGAGCATGAAGGAAGTGACTAATGAGGATTGATAATCAAGTATGACCAATTAGGACTAATTGGGGCCAATTAGTTAAAATGAGGACCAATGATACCAATAAGGGTAAATCAGGGTTAGTGATCGTCGATTAAGACCAATTAGGTTCAATTAGGGTCAATGAGGACCAATTAGGACCAATAAGGATGAATTATGACTTATTAGGGCCAGTTAGGACCGATGAGGGCCAATTAGACAGAATAAGTACAAATATGGCTCAATTCGGGTTAATGAGGAGCAACTTGAACAAAATGGACCAATAAGGACCAATTAGTGTCAGTTAACCTCAATAAGGACCTACTACACTTATCGTTTACCATTTACATTGTAGTACAACAAATTTGAGTCAATTAGGCCCAATTGACCTTAATTGATTATAATTGGTCCTAAATGAGCCTAATTGATCGTAATTGACCGTAAGTGATCTTCATTGAACCTAACCGAGCCGAATAGACTATAATTGACCTTCATTGGCCCTAATTCATCCTAACTGAGTGTTCACTGGCCCTCATTGGTACTTATTTGTCATAAATGACCATGGTCGACCTTAATTCAGTCTACTGGTCCTCATTGAGCGTAATTTGGCCCTCAATCGGCCTAATAGACCCTAATTGGTGATATTTGGTACTCATAAGGGGTCGACATTGAGCAAAATCGACCCTCGTTAATTAGTTATAACTGGTCTTCATCAGTGACCCTAATTGATCCTCATTGACCCAAATTGACCCCAATTTACCCTAATTGGGCCTCGTGGCTTCGTTGGTCCTAATTGGTCCTACTTTATCTTCATTTGTCCTCATCGGTCTTAATCGACCCTAATTGATGTGGATTCAATTAAAATAAATCTTTAATCCTAATAAAGCAATAAAATGATTGCCACATGGCCTTTTTCTAGGGCCTCCACATCATCATGTCCACATGTCAACACTAGATTAAATTAATATATAAATTTTAAAATAAATTCAATATATTATTTCAACTTTATAAATATAAAATTGAACCTTACATTTAATAAAATTTAAATTTCTAATTAATGTAATGAAACTTCAAATCTTTTAAAATTTCTAAACTTAAATAACTTCAACTAAATGGGCAAACTTCAATAACTTCCCCTGTATCAACTCTTAGGGTTCATTGTGATCCAGAAGAACTGCCGTTAGTGTAAAACTGCATTTTCGAAAAACAGTTACCCTCTATTTTCTCTCCAGGTTTCTAATTGGCGATTTAAACCTAAACCTTACTCTCCAATTTCTACCAAATGGCACCCAAATCGAATCGAAAGGCTGCATCAAAGGCTACTCAATTGTTCTTCGCCGAACACAATGTTGTAGCGTACTTCGAGAAGTCTGATAAGTCAAAGCTATTTGATGAAATGAACGATTTCCTCGAGAAATCCAACACTCATTTTGCTTTAACTGTGAATCCTGTAATATGCAAGCAGAGAATTGCTGAATTTTGGGACTCAGCCAAAAAATCTGTTGATAGCAACGGGGTTGGTAAAATTGACTCTAGAGTCAATGGGAATGAGATTAGTTTGACTGAAGAAATGATACGGAAGCATCTGAAATTCAATGATGCAGGAGGTGATCCTGATTACAAGTCTGAATTGTACTTGAAGACGTACGAAGCAATTGGGTATGGGGGTGACTTAACTTGTGGGACCATCAAAAAGGGACAACTACCCTATGTTTGGCGATATCTTGCTCATACCATTCTCCACTGCCTGTCTCACAAGAAAACTGCGTGGGATGAACTTGCTGCACCTCAATCATCCGCTTTTCATGGATTGGTAAATGGCCTCAATTTTAACTTTTCAAAAATGATATTTGATGGAATGCTGGAAAATCTAAAACCTAAAAGGATCTTTTACATGTACCCCAGATTCATCCAACACATTCTCAATTGTGAATTTCCAAATCTGCAAATCTCTGATCAACATCTTGAACTAAAATCTTTTACAAGTAAAACATTTTCTAACATGCAAGTGAACAAAACTGTTTTCCTTGGTAAAGACACATCACACCCTATTCCTAAGGCCAGGACTGCTCCTGAGCAAACTGCTCCTGGTGACAACATTGTTACACCAACAAGTGTTGAGCCCACACCAGACCGACCATCCTCTTCCACTGATATACAAATTCCCACCATTCCCACCAAAAGGAAGAGGATGTCCACATCAAAAACCACACCCAAAAATACCACACGCACTCCACAATCACCCAGAAGGAAGAGGACTAGGTCTCCTTTACCTAGACCCTCCACAGGACTACCTCAGAATGAGGGTGGTATATCACCTAGGCCACGTGAAGTAGATTCCCCAACCCTTATTGCAGGGAATATACTGCTGGACTTGGTTCAATCACCCAACCGACATTCTGGTGATAAGGTGACTTGCAGTAGTGATGAAGCAAGTCAGGTGGAAAGGGCTGACACTACTCATGAAGTCCCACTGGACCCTGAGGACAGTGCCAACATCATTAAGACCCAATCCACGGCAACTGTTTCTGTCAGGGAACCTATTCAGGAACCTTTGATTGACAACAGGAATCCCAGGTGCCAAGAAACCATGGGTGCTGAGCATGAATTGACGGTTCGATGTACAAAACTTGAAAATGAATTGGCAGCTCTCCGTGCAATTGTGAGAGCTCAAGGAGAAGAAATTGAACGGTTGAAGGCAGGACAATCTGTGAAAGCCACTGATAGGTAAGGTTGTCAACCATGCATACTATACGTTGAAATGAAATTCACAAGCAAAACTAGATTTAATTCAAAATAGGATCTTGCACAGGGTGTCTTCCTCAGATGTTGATGAAGTTGAACAAGTTGATCCGGTTGAACAACTTCATCCGGAGGAAGAAGGCCATGTTGATCAGGTTGAACTAGTTGATCCGGTTGAACAACTTCATCCGGAGGAAGAAGGCCATGTTGATCAGGTTGAACTAGTTGATCCGGTTGAACAACTTCATCCGGAGGAAGAAGGCCATGTTGATCAGGTTGAACTAGTTGATCCGGTTGAACAACTTCATCCGGAGGAAGAAGTCCATGTTGATCAGGTTGAACTAGTTGATCCGGTTGAACAACTTCATCCGGAGGAAGAAGGCCATGTTGATCACGTTGAACTAGTTGATCCGGTTGAACAACTTCATCAGGTGCAAGTGACTGCTGATAATCAGATTATCACAAGCGTGATGAGTGATCTGCAAACCACAAATGTGGATATAGCTCCTGAAGCTCTATCTTTCATGAGAAAAATGATGATTAGGAATACTCTTAACTGCACTTGGTTTAGGAGTGCTCCATCTCTGCCCACCATTCCTCTTTTAAAGCCTAGTGCTCCATCTCTGCCCATCATTCCTGTTTTAAAGCCAATCACTGCTGAGGAAATTCCTGAGCAAGTTATCTCGGAAGCCAGTCCCAATGCTGCAACTTCACTTCATGAGTCTCCAAAACCTGCTGATGATGATTCTCTTGATGAGAGAAGTATCTCTGGTTTCACTGACATGGAGGATGATGATAATCTGAGCACAGGAGGTCAGAGAGAAGACATGGACCCTGTTACAAAGGCTCTGTTGGATCAGTATGAAAAGGAGAATGCTGAGATACGAAAGAAGTTCCAAGAACAAAAGGAAATTGCAGAGTTTGAAGAACAGAAACGACTACTCATAGAAGAAGGTATTTATGAGTATGTCATCAACAATGCAGACCTAATGTCCTTCATCAATGCAGCAAGGAGAAGATCTGATCTGTACATAGAAGAAAGAATTGCCAAAGCCGAAGAGAAAGGTCTTTCAGACAGAGTTGAGATGTACAGAAAGCTCTTATGTAATGAGTATAGGATGATTCGGATGAAGAGAAGTGAAGATAACAAAATTTTCCTATGTCAGTTCAGTGTGATGCTCAGAAGCAAGGAATGCTTTACTGATGCATGGGTTGATGAAATGAACGGTGATGACTTGATCAGATGGATGTACATGATCCTAGTCATCAGAGCTGATCAAGCCAATGAGATGAATGTAAAGAGATTTGTTGATAGCTCTTTAGAACAGGATCAACAAGAGAAGCAAGGTACTAGATATCAAACTCTATCTGAGGAGGATGAATTGCTGATTCATAAATGGTACTTCAAGGAAATCTTGGCGAGGGACCCAAAAATAATCAACTCTTGCAGATTGCCAAGGCTGAGAAACGACTATGATGCTATCAGGAAGAGCCAAATTGAAAAGGAAAGAGTTACTGGTGTGAAAAGGCCACCAGGTATGCATGCTCTGTTTGACTCCTTACATCCTGAAGGTCTCAGCTACCTCAAAGAAAAGAAGAGTAAAGCTCCTGTGCAAACTACTCAGCAAAAAAAGCCGCCAAGGATCAACATTATCAAGGAAATGTTTGACACTGTCTCTGATCCTCATCTCTCATCATCTCAACCCTCCACCACAGCCTCACAACCGACTGCTCCCTCATTACCAGGTGCATTTTCTGGTCTGAATAGAACTCTAGCCTCACAGCAACCCAGAAGAAACCCTGCTGCTAGAACTAGTAGACCAGAAAAAAATCCTAAACCTGTAAAATTAAAGCCTATTCCACCAAAGTTTAGAGCAGATAACTTCACACCCATTGTACCACATCCTCACCTAAACAAACCCCGAAAACCCTTATCTCCACCCAAGTCACCAGAAAAACCACCCACCAAGAGAATGAAGTCAGTGGCTAGGAAGGGAAAAGGAAAAGTGATCAATGAGGAGGATGAATACAGAGATGTCCATGCTGAAAGGAGAAGAATCATCTCCTGGAGGTATGATGATGAAGCGAAAGTATACCTGTTCACAACCAGTTCATGTGAGGTACTAAAGTTTACAGCTGAAGAAGCTATGTACAACCTCACTGACCATGAGTTGGGTGATGTTAGACAGTCACGTGGTGATATGAAGGGCGCGTGTTCACAAGAGGAATCCTTAATGCTGAGGATAAGGATGTATTTGGATGAGTTATACGGGGAAGTAGACGAAGCCACACAACGCAGCATTGACAATCCTGTTTCGACACTTGAAGTTGATAAGGATGGAAATTTGGTAGTCTATAGAGCTGATGGGTCATTCACAACGCATAGTACAGTTCCAGATCCAGAATGGAGCCAGGATGACAAAGACCGAATCCATTTAATAATGACAAGTAACAGGCTTCATCAGGTTTTTATTAAGAGAAAAAGGGTGACCAACTGGGAGTATAAGAAAGAAACAAACATGTATCACATTTTCACCAGTGAAGGTGAGACAATTAGAAGCTTACAGGATGCTCTAAATGGGCTTTCTGAAGATGAGATACGAGATATTGTCAGGATTGGTGATACTGAGAGCAGAATAATGACACGGACCTTTCATGAAAGTCTCCTATGTAACAAGGCCAAATTTCGGTTACAGGCTATTGAAGAGGAGAACAAGATGGGAACCGGATGAACTTGGCTGGAAGAAGAGTTGATCCCTGTATTTGTGTACAATTGCATAAGTTGTTCCAGTTTGTATGTTAACATGATAGTTGTTACAGTTTTATTCATACACTTTTCATCTATAATTAATAACATACACATTTTCAATGAATCATAGCAGACCTCCATTTCACTCATAATTAACTGTGATCTTACATGAAGGATACATTCATATGCTATGTTAGTGTAGTATATGTTGGCATTTTGATATGGTGGGATGAGATGATATATAAACAGGATAAATTTTACTTCTTAAGTAAATTGGAAGAAGAGAAAACCGGATGAACTACAATTCTTCAGGAAGAAGAGTTCATGAGGATTGAGAGAAGATGAACTAGAGTTCTTAAGGATGAACCGGATAAACTAGAGTTCTAAAGTTCTTCAGGATGGTTAACCAGTTTTCTTCTATTATAAATACATACACATTTTCAATGAATCATAGCAGACTCCATTTTACTCATAACTGTGATCTTACATGAAGTATATATTCATATGTTATGTTAGTATATGTTGGCATTTTGATATGGTTGGATGAGATGATTTATAAACAGGATAAATCTTACTCTAAATTGGATAAAATCACATCAGTTGACTGTAAAATCTACTTGCAACAATCAAATTTAGAATAAAATCAACTTAAATGATTGAGATAAAATCTGTCTATATAATTAATGGTGTTAACCAAAACAAAACATGAGGACGAGCTTACAAAAACTTTCATATATATATATATTGATCTTTATACAAAGATTTTCATCAGATCCTATACAAAAATCTATCTAACTAGCTAAGACCTAGCATCCGACATATAGTCTTCATCATCCAAGAAGCTGATGCTGCTGCTGCTGCTGCTGTCATCAGGAAACAGCTTTTGACCAGGAGGTTTTCTCGGTCCCAACTCGGAGGTTCTGTAGGTGGAATCCCTGTTCCGGATTAAAAACACATCCAGCTCTCTCTCCCCTTCTGGTCCCTGGAGATGAATTTTCATATCCCTTACAATTTCGGGAGTGATGAAATCAGCGTACTGAAGCCCGTATTTGATGGACAGAGGCGGGATCCTCCAGTAAATGAGGAAATACCCAACCGATGTGTGGTTTGGGTATTGCACCATTTGATCCAGATCATTACAATCAAATTTGCGAATGTCGACATAATCTACCTTTCCCTTCCACACTTCGTGGCCGGTGGCATTCCGGTGGAAATCGCCACAGTGATGGACCTTTAGGGTGAACCTCCGACCACCTGTAAAAAACCCAAATGCAGAGAAGAGAGTAAGTAACTAAAAAACATAAAACCCTAAAAATAAAAACGTACAGCCATTGTTGAGTGAAAATACACTTACGGGGAGTCTTGCCGTAGTAGGGTGCTGGTTCATTAACACCCCTAATCCTCCATTGTTTACCGAAGGCAGCCATTGATCGATCGAAGTTTTTTTTCTTGTTGATCAGGAAATACGTTCGTACAGAAGATTTTGGTGGTGAAAAAGTGGAAATTTAAAGGCAGACAGGGCACGCTACTAGCTATGGTGGGAAGAAGTGGAAAGGTCAGGCCAAGATAACCGTGTATATTTATTACCTTTACCACGCAAATCCTGTTTTTACCGTGTCTATTTATTACCTTTAGCAACGCAAATTTTGTTTATCAATTATTTCTTATGTGATGGGAGTAATTAAATAAGTTCTGGTTAAAATATAACCAATTAACACTTCTGTCTCAATGGTTCTTCTTAATCTTGTAGTGAGTTCCTTTCTTTTGACTGACCCAGGTTCAAGCCTTGTTTGCTACAATTTATAATTTTTGATTGTCTAATAGTGGATGACAGGATTTATAAACTGGCTAGATTTTAATTCTTCAATAAATTGGAACAAGAACAAAACTGTATGAACTAACAAGAACAGAACCGTATGAAGGTTCAAGCCTTGTTTGCTACAATTTATAATTTTTTATTGTCTAATAGTGGATGACAGGATTTATAAACTGGCTAGATTTTAATTCTTCAATAAATTGGAACAAGAACAAAACCGTATGAACTAACAAGAACAGAACCGTATGAACTATAATTCCTCAGGAAGAACAGGAAGAATAGAACCGGATGAACTAGAGTTCTTCAGGATCAAGAGTAATTATTCAGTAATAGAACAGGATGAACTACAGTTCTTCAGGATGAACCGGATAAACTAGAGTTCTTCAGGATGAACTATATATACTATAGTTGTTATTTCTGTTCGTAGTCTATTGGATATTCCCATGTATTTAAACCCATTATCTAGTGAATTAAAATCATTCTAGTTGAATACAATTCTCTATACACTAATATTTAGTCACACAACCTAATATATATATGTAGAAGACTATGACCTTAGGGAGAAGATTTCATCCGGATTGAGAGAAGATGAACAGAAACGGATGAAAATACATTATATTAAATTAAAAATCAATTCATTACATAAAAGGGAAAAGAAGCGGCTGAAGACAAATCCCTCTTTGCTTTCTCACAATTACATACACATAATCCAAAGGGGGTATGAGTCCATTAATACATTGATCTATAAAATTACAACTTTAAAACTACTAACTTAAAGGGAAAAGAAGCGGCTGAAGACAAATCCCTCTTTGCTTCTCACATGGTGCTCTAGAGAGATTGTCTGAGAATCATCATATAACGGCTACTTGCTGCTTTCTCACATGCACTTGCTTCTGATCAACTGAAAATGGTGAAGAAGTGGCTGGAAGAAATCAGGTTCATGTGGCCAGAAGTTATGAAGCCGAAACCCTTGGTGTCGTTGAACCACTTCACGGTACCTGATTTCCTACCGCCTTCGTCCACCATTTTCGTTTTCAGATTGTCTGGGGCTGAGGGAACTGAAAATGGTGAAGAAGCATCTCTTTTGCTACATCTCCTACATCATTCCCCTTCCACAATCCAACATCGTTATCTGGGCCATTTGAGTGATTGGTACCACCCAATGTTGCAACTAAAGTTAGATCTATTATTAATAACAATAATAAATCATAATTTATCAAGCACATTATAAATTAATCAAGGAATGAGTAAAAGAAAGAAAGGAGGGTAGTGAGATCAACTACCTTGTTCAAGTTTAGGGTTGCAACAAACAGGGCATGCAAACCTCATATGGGCCCTTACTGCTGATTGTTATAAAATTATATAATAACTTAAAATCTGCTCTCAGTAAAGCATTTGTATGAACCATTAGAGACTTCTCGTCTCCATGGTTTCCACAATAACTTAAAATCTGCTCCCAGGAGATACAGAGTACAATCTTTCCCTGCATAAGAAAAAATTACCAAATCTGAGACGAAAATTTCAATCGAACTTCAGTGGTGAAGATGATAACTTACCGTTTTCCACATACGGATGACACCAATTCCACATTTTTTTCCGGCGATGATGGACGAAAAACAGAGAGAGAGAGACTGGGAGAAAAGGGGCATGGTGGAGATGATGATGAAAACTGATACAGAGATAAGTATATATCGATAATCGAGGGGCGTGGTAGATGGAGATTAGACCGATAAAGTAAATGAAATAATCATGATTACAAGCGCCGTCGACTGTTTGTCTTCTTTTAGCCACCTAAAATTAATATACCGTGACCATTTGTCATAATTTGTCACGCAACCAATGTTTAATATGAGTAGCCATATCACAAGATAATAAAAAATGATAAACATATAAACACAAATCTTCTCTTTTTCGCCACGCGTTTAATATTACTGTGACCATAAAATAGATTTTTGTCACTCACAACCTACCATTTAGTCACGGTTAATATATGTGGCCATAGGTAATAGATTTTTGTCACTCACAACCTACCGTGACCATTAGTCATCTAATATTTAGTCACACAACCTAATAACAGTGGCCATATGTACTAGCTTTTAGCCACATAACTAAGTAAAAAGCGTGGCCATTGCTCACATTTAGCCACAGATAATATATACTTAATAGTTTTGTTTTCTTTTAATTTACTAAGTAATAAAATCTACTCTTTCGTCACACAACATTATTTAAGCGTGGCCATACATTCCTTTTTGGTCACACGAATAAAGAATCATAAAAATTCCGTCGCTGTTTGGTGCATTTCGCCACTCTTTTTTAAGTGTGACAGATAAGTGCCACATGTTTTTGTAAAACAGTGGCTAAAGCCACTGCACCTGATTGTTGTTGTCACATAAACAAAAAAATACGTGGCTAAAAGGGTCCAAAGGCTATATATTTGGCCACGGGTACAAAATATGTGTGGCTAAAACGAGAATTTCTTACCTTTGGCCACGCTTTTTTCAAAACAGTGGCTATGCATTATCAAAAAAACCGTGGCCAAAGCCACTTTTTGACGTAGTGCACATAGCATGCAGTGTTTACTGCTTCTGCCCAAAAGGTTACAAGTAATTTTGATTTAGCCAACATAGATCTTGCAACCTCAATTAAAGTTCTATTTCTTTTCTCAGCAACACCATTTTGCTGAGGAGTTCTAGCTGCACTGAATTGCATAGTGATTCCTATCTCTTCACAGAAAGAGTTTAAAACATGATTCTTAAACTCTTGTGACGCCCACTCCCAGTCTTGGCTCCAGGAGGGGTCACGTGTCGGATTTACTCATGAACACATGGTACAACAGAGATAACTATGCAGCGGAAATTAAAAACTTTTCATTTATATATATAACGAGTTACAATAGTAAGGAAGATAATAACATAATCTATAACTAGATCTTATCTATAGCTATGCCAGTCTACTACCGAGTCATTCCTGATAGCTTGCCCATCTAATCTGCCCTTGCTAGAGCCCTTCCCTTGCTACTTTAAACATCACCGATACATGACATACATGCTTTTAAAGGTCAGCTTACGCTGGTGAGTTCTAAGTATTTAAAATATTTACCTTTCCTTAAAAGATTTACCTCAAACACTTGGGTCTAACGACCCCTTCTTTATAAACATTTATCAGGTATAAAACATAACAAAGTTATACCAAAACATTTAATCATTTATCCTTTATCGGGTATAAGACATAACAGAATTATACCAAAACGTTTAACCATCCATTCTACTAAGCATTGTCTATTGGAACCACGTTAGCTCCTCGGGCAACTGTCGCCACCCGAAACCTTTCATAGAGTAACTGTCGTTACCCCGGGGAACCGTCATTCCCCGCTTCTAGTTGCACAACCACCTTTTCCCTTTTCACTAGACAATATATGCTTAGATTAAAACTTTTTCAACCTTTTAAACCTTTTCATCTTTTTCAAAAGTCCATTTAAATAACTCTTGTATTTGGACTCATAACCAATTCAACACCAGTCCATTACCCATATATGGAAATAAGCGTTTCATAAATATAATGTTATGGGTCTTGCATAACAAGGCTAATAAGATCATATTTACCCGACACTTAGTCCTATACATAGGCTTAGACCAAACATTCACATTTTTCATTTCTCAAAGCTTTATATAAAAGTTTTATTCTTTATATTACCCGTTTATTATAACCTTCCCGAAAAAGTAATAACATGTAATAATAACTTTAAAACAGTTATAAGTATTATAACTTTTCCACGTATGTGTATCAACACAAAGCAAGTAAAGGCATCTCAAATACTTTTCAAGTAAACAGTTGAATATATATCATTGCATGTATATCAGCCCGAAAACATTAAAACATTTAAAGCATTTAAATGTGGGCTCATAGAACTCACCTTATTCTCTTAAGCGGTTAATTCAAAGAAAACCTCCACAATGCTTTCCAATTAAACCTAATCGTGTATTGTACGGCGTTAATGCAAGGTTTAAAATAATAAATATTTACTATGTTTATTTTAACTCTTTATTAACTTAATAATACTTAGTTATTAAGTTTATTCCTTTTAAAGGTCAAAATGACCAAAATGCCCTTTAGGCCATTATCCTTTTCTTTTGTTAATAATATGAAGACACGCATTCCTATAAGTAAACGCTCACTCCGGGATCACCCAGTGAGAGATGCCATTTTCAAGTTGGGATTTATGCGACACCCTCGCTTTTGTCAGAAACCCCAGTGTACAGGCGTCTACCCTTCCGGTCCGCGCGAACTTCTAAATATCCGATTAACTTGGTATTTGAAATACTTTATCATTTATCCATTTTAACTATATATATACTTATTATATATATAAACATAGTTCTATGTCAAAAATCAAGTCTCCATACCCTTCGGATTATTTTATATTAAACAATCATATTCCGAAACCCTAATTTCCCGTTTTTCTCATTTCTTTATCAAAACTCATTTTCATTCAAAACTGACTTAGAGTATTATCTGTTATAACATTTTATAACATGCTTTAAAATTTCAAAGCTTGGTTCATTACCGTTTACTCGGGTTTGACAGAACAGTGTCTAGAAAACCCTAATTTCTCATTTCAACACTTAAATATATATATTATCATATTTTAAATATGTTTCAAATATTCTTTAACCCGATATTTTATCAAATCGTTTATATTAAATATATATGTGTATATATATTTAATATTTAAATACTAAATATCCTTTTTAATCAATTTTAGTACATAAAACTGATTAATAATCATATATATATTTATTTGAATAATAAAACGTGATTACCTTCTTGACGGGTCGTGAAACGAGTCCAAAATAACTGAATAATAAAGTTGTCTGTTCTTGACAAACGAATAGTCCTTCCCGACTATTTTCTCGCCACGAGTATTTCCCCGTTGTCGGTTTGTCGTTTGGACCTCGTTACGCCACCGAAATGTCGCCCGAAAGTGAAGACGGGCTTTATTAACGTCAATAGTTTACGCCCCGTTTGCCGCCACCGTGGACCACCGTCAACGACCGTCGACCACCGTAATCATTCTCCGCCATCCCGGGTGTTCACCGTCGTTGTCGTTGTCACCCGTCGTTAATCGTAGGTCACCGAAAACCAACCGAAAGATAGGACGATTTTAGCGGGTTTACCGGGTTTTAAACCCGTTTGCAACCACCACCTTTGCTGCCACTGTTGACTGTTGTTACCACCGTCGTCTACCGACACTAACTTCCGTCACTATCATTGCTACTACTCCTCGCACCAACCGAACACCACCGAATTAAGCAGAGGTTGCCGGAGATCAACCGCCGTAGCCACCTGGGACTTGAACGGAAAGTGAGGTGGGGAAGTTCGCCGGGTCTTACGTCTTCACGCTGCTGCTGGGTTTGCAGTTTACGCCGGCCAGAGAAGAGGGACCAGAGGTTGTCGGTGTTTGCTGGGCTGCCGGAGGTCGTCGAGTTCGATCAAGCGGAACGAGGGGGTTGTCGGCGGAGCTGCTGGGCCGTCGTGGGTTACCGTCGTGGGCCGCTGCTTGTGCAGAGTAGCGCCGGCTGAAGGTCGCCAGCTGGGACCAAGCTGTAACCGCTGCTGCCTTGGTGGTCGGAGAAGGAGGAGCGGCGAGATAGTCACCGGTTCCTGCTGTGTTTCATCAGAGAAAAAAAAACGGGCGAAGGGGCTGCCGGCAAAACAAAACGAGAGAGAGGGGGTGGTGCTTACCGTGAGCTCGAAGGGGGGGATCGAAAAAACGAAGTAGGGGAGTAGGATCACCGGAAAATCGAGAGGGACAAGGGGTACGGACTGTCTCTCTCTCTCTCCTTTTCTTTTCTTTCTTCTGTACTTTTATCTGAATTGTGTGAATTATGTGTGTTTGAAATGTGTATGCGTATGTATGTATATATATAGTATTTTCAAAGTGTGAATTGAATAATCCTATTGAGACACGTAGAATAGTAATCATAATTTTCTAACAGCTCTTGTACTGAGTAGGATACGTAAACCATGAATCAGAAGAAACCTGTCAATTCTTTAAATTGTACACGTACGTAAATTATTAACCAATCAGTTAAAATTTAGATATTTTAGTGAAACGTGGTGTACCATTTAATAAGTAGGTATACTACCCGGTATTCTGAACCCGTTAAATAATTTAATATTTTATGAACGGTTTACAAAATTCCCGAATATCTAAATATTATGGGAGTCCACTCAAAATATTTATTCTTCGGTTAAAACGTTAACCGGTAAATGTTTATTTAGTTACGTGGTAACAGCGTGTGTCTAATCGGCGTGGCGATCACCACCGTTTCATAAGTCGAATACTTCGTCTAGACTGAAATACTTAACTATATTATAGTAATTATCTATACTTCTCCGAGGCGTTATAATCATCTTGAACGGCTAACCGAATTGATTTCGGTTATTATCGCGTGACAGCAACAGTTGCTGACTTCACCGTTTTTCGTACCAAACATTGCAATTATATTTTATAACGATTATAAATCAAGTATTTAGCAATACTTGACATTTTACTTCTGCCTCGGTGTTACTTTAGTGACGCTCGTGCTTTAATACGGTTTATTATAAACCGGGCCCAATTCACTATTTTGCGTTTTCCCGCTTCGTTATAACTCGGATTTGAGAACCGTCTGCGCCCACGATCTTTATTTTTTATTATCTATTATTTTCTACAAGTTCGTCTTTGACGTTTCCTCGAATGTCGTGTCGAATATTCGTATGCGAATCGTGATGTTTCTCTATTCTACATATATATATTATATCACATGTATTTCAGCTACTTAACAATTATAACACACGTATATAATTTAGGTCATAAAATTTTGGGGTATTACAACTCTACCCCCCCTTAAATAAGGTTTCGTCCTCGAAACCTGTTCAAACTGTGATTTAACTCACAAATGAGATTTCTCATATCTCACTTTTCTTTCCCGGATCAATCCGGAAACCTTTCTATGCATTTAATGCATCCATATCATATAAACCACTTGGTTCCTAGGCTACGATTTTAACATCGTAACAAACTTTCTATGACCATCTATCATTTAACTCTATTACCTATAAGGTAATACTTTAACTATTCTATTAACAAAATCATGTTCACAATTAGAATGTGAACCGCATTTCTATATCTGTTGCTAGTACCTTTAGGAATGAATCCCTAATGAACACTCTAGCTAACGATTTGGGAGGATACGTTTCTCAAAATTAAAGGAACTCTTCCTTTTGTCAATCACATACTATCTAGGAGGTGTCATAACTTTTTAGCTACACATAGGGTAGTCTGATTATGAATCCCACCAGAATTTGCTTCGAATTTCCTAAAGTCGAAATTTATCGCGAAGCTTCAGTCATTCTACTTTAACCTTCTGCGTATTTTAAACATTTATCCGTATGCTATAAGATTTGAACTTCTCTTATGGACATCAACAGTCCCTCAGTCACTCGTTAGTAAGTGATATGTATTCATGAATGCTACTTATTCGTTTTCCACAGTGGCCCGTAATATCTACTTGCACGAGACTAATTCTAGTGCCACTTCTGGTTGTACCTTAGGTGTATATATATAGGATGTACCAGCGGCGTATCCACCACACCCTGGATACAACTAGAGGCGTACTATTACTAGTCTTGTGTAGGGTGATATTACTATTCTAACCACAACAAAATCAGTATAATTCATGACTATCTATTACTTACTTAAATAACTAATTTGGACATTCTGCGTACAACCTCGTTTGTTGTTTGCATCCCTTGAGTGTAAACACTATCGCTGCAATTCTCTATTCACTAGGCCTAATCGGTAATGATCGTACCGATGCCCAAGTTAATTTGTTCATTACTTCATTTCATGCCTGCTACTAATTAGGATTCCAAAAGGACTTGATATCTTCTTAGTCAACCTAATGGTGTTACATCCTTGGAAAGTCTTAGCGGCTTCAGATGTATTAGCATAGCCTCTCTCTTTTCCTGATCCTTAGTACTTCCTTCCAATGCTTCATGCATTCTACGCCATCCTTTAGAACTTTTAGAACGTCACATGTCAACATGCTCAGTTACAAAATTTCTGGGATTGAAGGAGCGTTCGTCATTACTACTAATCACTTGTAATGATTATTTTGTTTCCGAAAAGCCGTTCTCTTACAGTTTCATCTTTACTCCTTTAGCTGGTGCTAATCTGATCTCAGATCATCTTTGGGGAATCGTCTTGCTCCTTGTAGCTAGTTGGATGATTTGCTAATCCTTGATAAAGGATATCTGCTTTTCACCGACAGCTTCTGTATGCATATCCTTGGCTTCCGTCTTTCTTCTTGGAATTGTTGGGGCATCCTAAGGCGATATATTTAATCTGAGGAAATCTTCTAGCTTCTGTTGGAGATAACTGGTACAGTGTTTCTACTTCTGGCATTGTTTTCTTTTAATGTTGTTGCTGCTGGCGTTGTTGCTTCTAGCGGTGCTCTTGACGTTGCTTTTGGTGTTGCTGCTTTTGGTGTTGCTGCTTTTGGCGTTGCTTTTAGCGTCGAGTTGATTATGGGACCCCATTTCTTGATCTGACGAGTTGCTAATTGGATTCACTTGTACGTTCTTCGGCTTCTTGGTTTTGCCTCTGAGTCAATGGCATACATCGAGTATGACTTACCTCTTGACCCATGTACTTTCACATTTTGTAATCTTTACTGCCAAGCCATCACGATCCTTGCATATGAAGTTGAGTCTCCCTCTGGTTACAAACAGTTTACGCGTAGCATCGTCATCTCTAGCTTGACATTGATCTTAAGAAGAACATTTATCAAATACTGATCATTTACTTGCATCGGTGTAATACACTGTGTGACAATTCCTAATATCGAATTCAGACTTCTAAGTTTGCCATTGCTGCCAATTTTGAATCGTCAGGCTCATCCGTGTATCAACCTTTGTCTTGAGGTCATTTATTTTGACGTCTTTGCATTTGTCCTAAGGAAGACGTAATCTTAAGCTGTCTAAGGTAGCTTGACTACGGGATTCCTTGACAATGTTTTACCTTTTCTTATGTTGTAGCTCATCCAATCATCATGTGCTTTCATCCTGCCATTTGTTGAAGAAACAGCATCCCTTAGGACGTAAGTTCTTCCTGGTCTACTCTGGACCTCGATATTCCTAAGCTCGTGGATTCTCGATCCAGCTTGTGGTAACCTTCGTCATCTTTCTTTGAGCCATTCTTAACTTCAACTTCTAGCTTCTGCTTCGAGCCTTCCGGCCAATCACTTATAGTGATGGTCTTCTTGAAGGTAGCAACGTATCTTGGAACGTCGTTTCCACTGTTCTCGCCATAGAAATTCTCATTTCTACTTTACCCTGACAATGTCTATCACGTCTACAGTTTCCTTGCTTTAAGACGACATTTAGGTTTGTCTACACCTCTTTTCATCTTCAACGGTTCCTGAGTTCTTCAATGTAATTCCTATGATGACGTTTCTCGCATATCTAGCATATCGGCCTTCTTTGTTCAGAAGCTCTTTTAGCCTTCTTGTGTAATCTACCGTTATTGTCTTCGAGATCTTCTTCATCCTCAGACCGCTTCCGTCTGCCTTTCATCGAGAGTCTATTTCTATCAGAAGCTTCCTCGGAACCAGATTCACTAGCGGTCGCTCTAGTGGACATTCTTCTTGTGAAAGCTTCCGGAAATTGATTAGCAATCGATAGCAACGTAACCTTCAATGCTTCTGCCATTATTTATAACATAACGACTTTCATTTATTTGCTGAAGGTATTCGTCTTTACTGACATCATATTTTGTATCGGATGTTCTATTTGCATTCCTACCATGACTATGATTTCAATCTTCTGATTCTATGATCAAAATAGTCTGACACTTCAGAACTCATGTGACGTGAAGTCTCCAAATTTTGAATTCATGATAATTATATACGTGCACTTATATAATTATGATGCGTTCAAAACCCAGTTATTCTCATCACAGTCATCCCTGGTGTTCGTACTATTCCTTTTATTCGTTACCGGAAATTTTAAAATCGGTCATTTATAACTACCTTTCTCTAGGCATTCTTTACAAGTTATTGACCACGTATCTCACTGTCAATTAACCTACCCCGCACTAGGCCACACAACAGTTAGAACCTATGATATGTTTATTTGGGTAAAATACCTAATTGCAGTAGCTAATTGCAATCGGGTATTCCCCGTACTTTCATATCCTAAGTTCTACCTCCTATGTTCCTGGTGCAACTTTTTTCCTATGGGCATGACTATCCTGACTGGCATTTACATTCCCTATCTTACCTTACTTTGTTTACCAAGAGTCCTAGTTTAAGTCTAGATACCGTGCTAGTATCTAAATCTCTTAAACCAAGGCTCTGATACCAACTTGTGACGCCCACTCCCAGTCTTGGCTCCAGGAGGGGTCACGTGTCGGATTTACTCATGAACACATGGTACAACAGAGATAACTATGCAGCGGAAATTAAAAACTTTTCATTTATATATATAACGAGTTACAATAGTAAGGAAGATAATAACATAATCTATAACTAGATCTTATCTATAGCTATGCCAGTCTACTACCGAGTCATTCCTGATAGCTTGCCCATCTAATCTGCCCTTGCTAGAGCCCTTCCCTTGCTACTTTAAACATCACCGATACCTGACATACATGCTTTTAAAGGTCAGCTTACGCTGGTGAGTTCTAAGTATTTAAAACATTTACCTTTCCTTGAAAGATTTACCTCAAACACGTGGGTCTAACGACCCCTTCTTTATAAACATTTATCAGGTATAAAACATAACAAAGTTATACCAAAACATTTAATCATTTATCCCTTATCAGGTATAAGACATAACAGAATTATACCAAAACGTTTAACCATTCATTCTACTAAGCATTGTCTATTGGAACCACGTTAGCTCCTCGGGCAACCGTCGCCACCCGAAACCTTTCATAGAGTAACCGTCGTTACCCCGGGGAACCGTCATTCCCCGCTTCTAGTTGCACAACCACCTTTTCCCTTTTCACTAGACAATATCTGCTTAGATTAAAACTTTTTCAACCTTTTAAACCTTTTCATCTTTTTCAAAAGTCCATTTAAATAACTCTTGTATTTGGACTCATAACCAATTCAACACCAGTCCATTACCCGTATATGGAAATAAGCGTTTCATAAATATAATGTTATGGGTCTTGCGTCCATCACCCGTATATGGAAATAAGCGTTTCATAAATATAATGTTATGGGTCTTGCATAACAAGGCTAATAAGATCATATTTACCCGACACTTATTCATATACATAGGCTTAGACCAAACATTCACATTTTCCATTTCTCAAAGCTTTATATAAAAGTTTCATCCTTTACATTACCCGTTTATTATAACCTTCCCGAAAATAGTAATAACAGGTAATAATAACTTTAAAACAATTATAAGTATTATAACTTTTCCACGTATGTGTATCAACACAAAACAAGTAAAGGCATCTCAAATACTTTTCAAGTAAACAGTTGAATATATATCATTGCATGTATATCAGCCCGAAAACATTAAAACATTTAAAATGTGGGCTCATAGAACTCACCTTATTCTCTTAAGTAGTTAATTCAGAGAAAGCCTCCGCAATGCCTTCCAATTAAACCT
>JBCNJP010000027.1:89001937-89029118 GCA_039602395.1 Deinandra increscens subsp. villosa | reverse complement strand
TATCGTGGCCAGGACTTGGAAGTCATCATCACTCAGCAAATAGGCGTCTAGATCCACTTCTTCAAGGTTCATAGCAGCAGCAGCTAAGAAACAAAAAGCATAAAAAGTTAGCAGAATCCAGAGAAAATCCTAGGTCTAAAAAGCAGAGTACCAAGATACTTACAACTTGACATGCTGTGGGAGGTAGATGAAGCAGCTTGGTGGGGGTCCGTCCTGAATTCTCGGTCCACTTCATTGATGCTGAGGAAAGCTTCAAATCTCTCGAACACTCCAGGATTTGCAGGTCCAATGGAGCTTAAGCTGGGAACTGCAGAACAAAAATCCAAGGTCAGTATTTGAATAAGATAAAATCCTAATCCCTAACGCAGGTAAAGACCTACCGTCTACTCTCCACCTAATTGGAAGGCTCACCCCCCCTGGAATAGTTGACCTCCTCACAAAGAAAAATTTCCCTTTCCATTCCTCGTGAAGCGAAGCCCGAGGAATCATCTGAATTTCTTTGTTCAAGGCTTTGAACAAGAATCGGTTGTTACCGTGGGATTTGAGCTCATAACCCAGGGCCAGTTCAGACAGCCCGACCAGGGAGTCAAATTCATTGTTGAGACGATCGATGGAACCCAGAATTCTCCAAACATTAGGAAGGGTTTGGGCAAATGCAAGACCAGTAGCATTGAAGAACTCGGCCAGAAGGCCGGTGAAAGGGTAGGATAGCCCCATAGAGAAAGGGGTAAAAGGAAAGCAGACCCAGGTCTCAGAACAGAAATCCGATCGAACCCTTTTGTCGAAGGGTCTGACTTCAGTGGATTCGGGGAAAAGGCCTGACGACAACAATGCAGCGATATCGTCGTCGGTAAAAGTGCAAGCTTCAAGCGCTCGGCTCTGCAAATAAAACTGATCGAGGAAATCCTCGATTCCGGTCTCCTCAGCCGTTGTCTCCGCTCATATTTTCTTACGGTTCATGATCGGGGAATAATGGGAAAAGTGGGGAGAAGAAGTTTACCTGAATGAAGAAAATCGGAAGCTGGAAACGTCGGAGGAAAACCCTTGCTCTCGAGAAATTTGTGTGAAAAGAAAAGGAGAGGTTAAGGGTAGTATTTAAAGAAAATAAGAAGTTACAGAGGTGATGGGAGGTCGCTCGGGACGTGGCATCATGGATGCGAAATTAACGGACACGATTGAAGCAAGGGGTGATGTGACCCAAAATTTGAAATTTTCACAGCTGTAAATTCTATCCACAACTCGCGAAAATTTGGGGGCAATTGTTATACCCTGAATTCTCGACTGATAATCCAAGGCGCAGGTAAAGGCCAATGGCAGGAGTGACCCAGGAATTGTATGACCCAGAATTTGGCAGGTAACGTTCAAATGACCCTGAATGTGTCCATAGTAAAGTGATGGCCCAGGGTGTCGACTTAATTCAGGAAAATTTATATTCATTTTATTCTATTTTAATATGATAGAAAATGTGCATAATCCAGGGTTACCCTTGTTTTATAGATGACCCAGCATGTGGAAATGACCCTGCATGCTAGGGCATCGTTACTAACGTATTTTGTACCTTTATCTAAGTGAAGACAGATTGACGAAGTCTCCCAACGGTCGAATAAAAGAACCTAGAGACTCATTTAGCACGTGGTCAAAGTCAGTTAGCTGGAAACTCGGTCAACCAACTGAAAGAGGCGTTGAAGAGAGGATCCCTGGAATATCAGACGAGTTGTTGAAGATCCCTGGAATATCGGACGAGTCATTGAAACTCTCGGAGTATATATAGGACACTTAGACTTAGTTATTGATTCATTCGAGCTTTACTCATTGTATTCTCGTACTAATTTCTCTGCGAACTCATTGTAATCAACATTTTCAGTGATCAATAAATTGGTAGCGTGTGTTATCGCTACCCGGGGTTTTTATGCCGGCGGCGCCTTAGAGACATCTAAGGGCTAAGGGCTTTTCCCTAGTCAAAATCTCGGTGTTCCTACTTGCATTTCAGGTTACATTTGTGTTGCTAAGCTTCTTAACGGATTTCATAAGCAAACCTTATTTTTTATTAAAGATTTTAGTTATTTGTCCCTGGAATTCTGTTGTTGTCCCAGGATTATTTCAAACTATTTTCATATTCGAATTTTAGACACCTAACCTCACATTCATATATGGTTCAAACTTTGCTAATTTAACTTAAGTAATTTTTAGCCAAAACACCCTCTATGTACCATTAATGCGTCAAACTGCCAACGCCCTGGGGAGTAGTCACCATCCATAGCAACCAACAAGAAGCAAAAGACTGCTACACTTCAGCCATGAAGATTTCAGGCAAAGCCAAGCAATGATAGAAATTATGAAAAAGGCCAGGGACATCCTAGAAGCAGGGGAGCAGGATGTTAAGCAAGTAGTCCTAGACCCCCTACATCCTGGGAAGAAAGTATCAATTGGCCCTAACATCCCTGGCCCCATTAAAGAGGAACTGGTGAAATTCCTCCGGGCCAAAATGTCAACATTTGCATGGAACACTGAAGACATGACAAGTATATCCAAAGATATTATAACACAAAAACTTGGCATTAATCCTTCTTACAGGCCCGTGCATCAGAAGAGGAGAAAGTATGCTCCTGAGAAGCAAGTGATAATCTAGGAGGAGGTAGACCGTCTATTGAAGAATAAAATGATCAGAGAGGTCAAGTTCCCAAGATGGTTGGCCAATGTGGTGGTAGTGGAAAAGAAAATTGGCAAATGGAGGGTCTGTGTAGATTATACAGATTTGAACCGTGCATGCCCTAAAGACCCTTTTCCTTTGCCACACATTGACTCCATGGTGGATGCAACGGCATGCCATGAAATGCTAACATTCATGGATGCCACCTCTGGATTTCAACAAATTCAGATGAAGCCTAGCGATCAAGAGGATACATCCTTTATCACACCAACAGGTATTTATTGTTATGTTGTTATCCCTTTTGGATTAAAAAATGCAGGGGCAACCTACCAAAGGTTGGTAAATATGATGTTCAAAGAAAAGCTAAGAGAGACTATGGAGGTATACATAGATGATATGGTAGTGAAATCCTTGGATGTCAGCACCCATGTCAAGGATGTTAGAGAATCTTTTGATATCCTAGACAAGTACAACATGAAGCTGAACCCAGATAAGTGCCATTTCGGAGTGGGTGCCGGCAAATTCCTGGGTTACATGGTGACCAAAAGAGAAATTGAAGCAAGCCCGGGGCAAATTCGTGCTATAGTGAACCTGAAGTCACCAGAGTCGACCAAGCATGTACAAAGGCTGATAGGTCGGGTTGCAGCCCTGAATAGATTCATCTCCAAATCCTCGGAGAGGTGTCGAGATTTTTATGATATTCTAAGAAAGAATAAAAGGTTTGAATGGACATCCCAACACGAACAAGCTTTCCAGGACTTGAAATCTTATCTATCCTCTGCACCCATCCTATGAAGCCAAATCCAGGGGAGCCTTTATCATTATACCTTACAGTTTCAAGAAACACGGTAAGCGCAGTCCTTACCAAGGATGCAGAAGGTCAACAACACTCGGTATACTATGTAAGTAAAAGTCTTATTGATGCTGAATCCAGGTACTCGCACTTAGAAAAACTTATATTAGCCCTAAGTATGGTCTCTACTAAACTTAGACACTATTTTGAAACTCATACTATACATGTGAAAAATAATTACCCTATAAAGTTTGTCTTAAGGAAACCGAAGATGTCAGGGAGGATGGCAAAATGGTCTCTGATGTTGAGTGCTTACAACTTGATATATGAAGCAAGAACAGCCATAAAATCACAAGCTCTAGCAGACTTTGTGGCTGATTTTAGTAGTGATATCCAAGATGAAGCGACCAAGAATTCCAGAGCCTACAGCAAGAAGAATTCTCGGGATGTTGGACCCTTTTCACGGATGGGGCCTCCAATGTCAAGGGGACAGGCCTTGGAATCATACTAAAATCACCACAGGGGGACATGATACCCCAGGCTGTTAGGTGTGGATTCTAGGCAACCAATAATGAAGCAGAGTATGAAGCCCTGATTGCATGATCCCAGTTCGTCGGATCAGCACCGGGTCTAACCCTAGGATTTTTAGGCTTGACCCCAGGATTTTTGGGCTTGATCCCAGGAATTTTTGTTTGACCCTAGTACGATTGGATCTAGCCCCAGGATTTATGGGTTTAATCTCGGATGTTAAATTTTTTCCTGAAATGTGCAGGGCCTATCTAAGTTATCATGGCCTAGGATGGCATGGCAATGCCAAATCCTAGGATTTCGATGTCGGTTGAGCAACAACTTAGGTTGTCACGAAGCAGTTAGAAGCAGAATTACGCTAGAGACAGAAGAAATTATTTGTTTGCACTCAGGGTTTATCCCAGGATATATAAGGTATGGATTAAGTTTCTTGACATTTTTATCACATTTGTGTATTTGTTTGTGCAGAAAAAGTAAAGATACCATACAAGCATATAGTTTAAAAGCAGATCCTTCTCTTAGTAATGCATCCTTTAAACGTCTTGATCTCCATTCCACGCAGGCATTCTTCCTTCAGGTCCTTGTTCTTGAGGGCTTCAAGATGAGCGTTACACCGTAATGAGGGGCTAGTGTGCAAGGTCATATCAAGCACTTGACGTGTCTAAATCCTTTTTCTTCCAACTCGGGCATTGGCATCGATGTTAGTCTTACTAGGGTGATAATGGAGTTCTCAGATATAAACAATAAGCAGTCTTATCTATCACTGTTGTCTCATGTTTAATTCGTCCCACGATCTCCAGTCACCGAGGGGTATAGGTAATAGCTTTCCTTCGCCATATCGACACGCATCCTAAACTTTGACGTGTCGCACTACACAACAAAGTCCTCAGTTCCTTCAAGGAAAGTTAGAATCGGTGCGTTGTAAAGTTTCTCCTGGAAAGCGGCTTCATGCTTTGCATCCTAATCGAAGTTCTTGCCTCCTTGAGTTGAAGCGGTCAGGGCTGGGCCATCTTCTTGGAATTCTCAATGAACCTTGATGGCAAAATCTCATGTCCTAAGAGATGTTCTTCGTGAATCCAAAGGTCACTTTTGAATACTTTCGCGTATAATTCTGCCTTCCTAAGCAGTTCCCGGATAAGCCTCGAGTGTTACCCGTGTTCTTCCTTACTATGGGAGTAGATTAGGATATCATTAACGAACACGGTGACACATTTATCCATGATTGATTTGCACACATGGTCCATAAGCTAATGGACATGGCAGATGCGTACGTCTAATCATCACGCTTCCTAATTGTCGTCATTGGCATCGTCTTCATGTAGCCTCCCCTTTACTTCTTCATAACAACATGAGTTAGAAATATCATGGCATCCTTCATGAACGTATTTTCGGGCCTTCATGCCGTATATAATATTTATCTTGGTTCCGTTTGTCACACTTAGGGTCTTACCATACCCAGTAGTATCTTGAGTACCTTCTCAAGATGAATGATCCTTGCGCGGGCTTTAGATGACTACTCCAATAATTAAGTCGAAACTTTCCAGTTTGACATGGATCGAGTTGACGTCGAACGAATGATCCAATAACACTAAAACCACAAATAATCTTGGTGGCTTGAGTCAACTAGTTCTACTAAGTAGTTAGTGTCTAGGGTAGTAGGGAAAATTTTAGTTAAGGGACAAAACATCAATAGACACGAGTATTCTAGTTGTTAAAGTAGTGCGTAAATCATAAGCATGATGGTTGATTAAGGAGGTACGTACTCGTGACAAGGTTGGGGTCTCGTCAGGTACTTCCTATGAAGAAAGCTCTACCTTGAGCTTCTTTAGCATTCCTGGTCCTCGAAATTAGGGCAATCTTTCCTTAGATGAGATACAATAGCCAGAACTGATGTGGGTTCTCTGTGTATAACTTCCTTGTTGTAGACTCATCTTTCTTACGCATAGCTTGATAAGTCCGATCAGGTGTCAGATAAATAGCATTTTTAGCGCGTCGTTGAGTTGGATGGCATTGATACGGCCGTGCGAGAGATTCTTCATAATTGTAGAAGTGACTTCAAACGTCCGTGCAATTTGCGCTTTTCAGGACAGTAGGCGGGGGTCGCTATTACAAAAACTGCTTTCCTTGACACGCGAACGATGACACTCGATAATTCTTGACGTGCAAAAACTGAAGTGTCAAATGAAAATGTCAATTATAGGTAATTCCTAAGAATTCATGACGCGCATTTTTGAGTGTCAAGAATTTCTGTCATATTTAAAAAAAAAACACGGAGGACACTTAAAACGTGAGCGTCAAGAATTTTCCGTCGTTTTATAAAAATTTCCCCCCCCAAAAATTCCCCCCTAAAAATTCACTCTAAATTCCCTCCCCCCAAAAATTTCCCCCAAATTATTTTGCCCTAATACCCGAATATCACTCCCCCGCCTATTTCCCTCCCAAGAAAAATGGCTACCTCCTTCATTTTTTTCATCTCCCCGGCGACAACACTACCATTCACCAAGATAGCACCATTCGTCGTCACTTCCACCGACGACCAAGACGCGAGCCCTAATTAATCGTTCGTCGCGAGCCCTAATCAACCGAACGCGAGCCCTAATCGGCGACGGAAAGAGATAATTTGGAACCCTAATCGACTCGTTACTGCACTCGATTCTTCACCGTTGCTTGTGATTTCTGATTTAGGTCATTCAATTCGCATCCGTGGTAAGAGTTCTATCCGATTAATTTTGTATTTTCACCATGATTTTTTAACTCGGTTGTTCTTGATGAAACCGAACACTCTGGCATCAAAATTAGGTTAACTATTCCTTTTTTTCTTGAATATGCTGTGTAGGTTTGGTAATAATTCGTCTTGAAGTGCTCAGAGCAAACGGTGAAGGTAAGAAATTTTATAGGATATGTAACTTACATTCTAGGTGTTGTCACAAACTGCGTTTGTATCCAACTAAAGATTATGTCTGCATAAAGCTAATAAGGATTATTTATTGAAATTGAAACTATAGATGTGATGTGATGCAATTTTAGGTGTATTTTAAGGGATTGATTAAATTTTGTTTCTAGTCGCTGAAGAAACAACTTTCTAATTCTTTTAGAATGTTTAATTTGGTTGCTTTTATTGGTTTTTTTTCTATAAGAAAAGATCACTAAGTTTGTTTTTTTCAAATGAGGAAACGAGAATAAGAGCCTTTATTTTTTTAGTTTAATACCAGTCACAACCCATTAGCTAGGTTCCTGAACTTTGAAGAGCTTATTGGTTGTTTCTCACCATTTGGTTTTATTGAGATTTCAGGTAAAACATGGGCCCATACCTCAGCACTTCTAAAACATACAAGTTCTCGGAAGATGGTGGGAATGAAAGGGTCAGGTATGGCGTATCATCATTAAAAGGGTGGCGTGCAACATTAGGAGATTCGGTGAGTAGATATTGATTTCAACATTTAACATTCATGTGTAATGTCAGTATGTTTTGTTGTAGGTATAATCATATATATCCATGTGATTGGTTCTAAATGTTTACATCATTCAAACCAAAAAGAAATTGCAATTAGAAGTTTGTATGCTGTTGGTTTATAATTGGCTTCTTGGTTGTGTTTTGTAGCATGCAGCAGTTCCTCATGGTTTACTATTGTTATCTATTCTTGTTGTTTTTACTATGTTTATCTCAGGTAAAGTTGTTGCTAAATTTTGTGCAAAGTATCTTCATCGATAAGTGCTCAAGCATGAAGCATATTCTGCTGGTGATATTGAAAGTTCTTTACAAAAGGCGTTTATTATGTTCTTTTACATACATTGTAAATAAATTATAATTTTTGGTGTATGTATGTGGTTACTTGTAATTAAATTTGTTTTTGTGATGCAGAATGGACTAAATGGTTCATGGACAAAGGGGTTGGAGGGAATTATCAATATTAGGAGATAAATTAAACAAATTCACAGGTGTAATTGAAAGTTTCATTTGGTCGATCTCCAAGAGGTGAAGCATGTAATAAGGTTGATGACTGGGCTTTTGAGGAGGTACTAATATGTTGTTTATTTATAAATTTATTTTTTCTTACATCTACTTTAGCTGGTTAAAATGTGATTACCGTTGAATTTTTCGATTCCTTGCAGGGGCCTCATTCCGATTTCACAGGAACAACATATGGATGTACGTCATGTGTTGCAATCATGAGGAACAATCAACTGATTGTTGCAAATGCTGGTGATTATCGTTATGTAATTTCTAGGAAGGGTGAGGTAATGTTAATCAAAAAGCTTCATCTTCGAGCTGAGCCCTTACGGGTGTGATGACCGACCTACTTTTTCTAATCTGTAGCTCCTTCTTGCATACCGTTTATCTTGTTCATATAGTTGATCTTCTGTTTGATCTTTTGTGGGGATTTTAATGTGTGTTTCATTTATCAAGCAAGCAACATATGAGAGGAATTAAACACCAACACACATTTAATATGATCATCAACAGCAACTAAAATCATCTTCAAGTTTTGAAAGTGTAATTACTGGTGTATCATCCACCAAGTTCACAACTATAATAACTGATTAAATGGATTTGGTAGTTCTTTTAGTAATTATTAATTTCTTTTATTTGAATAAATTGGTAGATATTTATTTCATTGTCCTGACATTTTTAGAATCCTATTTTTATGATATAAGACATTCTTTTATGTTATTTTTATGAAATTTGTTGTTGTTAGCCCACGATGGTTCCTCCATCCCTTAGACAAGCTATATATACAATTGTAAGACTTGGTCCACTCAGATACTGCCATTATTATGTTAATGCATTACAGCCTCCTATTTGTTACTTTATGTTATGTTATCCATATGCATGTTATCTATCTTCAAGTAGGTCAAGAATCGGGTTACAAATCATCATGCAAGGTGCATTTAGCGAATATCCCACAAACGTTTTCTTACGCCGTTATCTTCTTCCCTTTTTTTTAGGAGAGGAAGCTAATGTATGCCTTCTTCACAACCTTTTCTTTAGTTGTTCTCTGGAAATGTCAATGGATCTCATTTTCTTCAACCTTCTCCCGCTTGGTGTTCATGTTTACGGATGGTTTTGTGCTCTCTTTTACTGTTTACATACATAGCTAACTTTGGTTCACTTCTTTACAATTATTGATTTGTCTATGGTTTATCAATAGTTTCTACTGCATTAACTTTTTAAATAGTTTATACTCATGTTCAAATCAAAATAATAGTGTAAATCAAATGTTTTACTCATTAAATATGGTTCCATGGATCTGAACAATTCATGTTAGATTCACACAAGTTTAGATCCATAAATAAATTGTGGTTTCTTCAATTCACGTGTTTGTACATGGATTGATTACAACAGCTTCGTAAATAAGCAGCATAGCAACACTCACAACAACTTTTTTTATCTCCATATATTATCTGCACGTACTTGAAAGATATTTTTTGGTTGTTCGTGATTTCTTCGTAATAAGTGTCGTCAAATATCCACACGTGCATGCTTTCTTTTGATCATTTATGTTTTTTGTCGAATAGATTCAAGATCTTGGTATTTCTTGATTAAATATTTGGCACCATATATAGATTTCGTGATGTTATGGTTTTAATTATTTGTCACATTTATGCTTTAGTAAGACATCTATTGTCTATGTTAAGAGAAAATTGTTATCAAAATTAATGTATCTCTTCAGTATTAACTCATGATTTTTGCTCCCAAAAGAAAAAAGATGAATAGCTTGCTAAATATACTCATATCAACAAGAGAGTAGGATATACACCTTCATGATATGAAGTGTTGTACATCCATTGAAATATGTTATTGCTATTACATTAAACGTATACATATTTGTTATGATTGTATATGTACTAATCAATTTAATGGTGTTGTGTAGAAAATGTTTATGTCAACAAGGTTGCTGATCGATGTTGTTTTCATTCTACAGGAACACTTATCTCTGTTGATTTTCAAATCTCTTCATAAACGCTTAATTCCAAGTTTCTTCACAAGGTTTTCTCAAAGCCTTTGTCTTTGGATTGTTTTCAGTTTAAGGTTTATATAGGTAATCCGATTTAGGTTTTTTTACTCTTGGATTTTTCAAATCCTTTACACCTATCTGATTTAGGTTTGACTGTTGGATTTTTCAAATCCTTTACACCTTTTTTGTCAGGGCTAATGTTGTAGGGTTAACAAGGCTTGGCAGTTCATCACTTATTATCTAGATGTATTTGTCATGGCTAATGTTGTAATGGTCAATTCCATTGATGGTTTACTAAGGTTTTAGTGACACAAAAATACGAAAAGGAAGTGACCCGCCGCAACGCGCGGGTGGGTAAGCATCTTGTTAAAAGCAGGTAGATTTATTCATGGAGGACAAGTTAATGGCAGTCAAAATTTTACAAGAGCTATAGGTATGATGATGAGTTTTTTGTGTTGGCATGTGATGGCTTCTGGAATTTGTTCAGCTGCATTGGGAACAGATGGAGGAGGTTCAGTTCGCATTCCCTCTTCTCTCTGTGGTGTCGTGGGATTAAAAACAACATATGGGCGTACCAACATGAAAGGGTAAGATATTTTAGTTTATATAATTGATTAAAGATTATATATTATGTAACCATATCTTTGATTTGTAATGATGCAGTTCGTCGAAGCCCAAAGGTAAACATAAATGAACAAAAGAAAGCATGCACCAAGAATTTACATAATATATAAAGAATAGTTAACATGAATTTGTATATTGATCTGAATAAAGAATAGTTAATGGATGTTTTAATCTTTGATTTGTAATGATGCAGTTCGTCGAAGCCCAAGAATTTACATGTGTAGCAGCAGCAGATCCTACATGTGATGATTCTGAGCTTCCACCAAGTGCAGCAGCAGCAGCAGATCCTACTTGTGTTCTGTTTTCAGCATATCAATCACACCCCAAAGGTAAACATAAATGAACAAACTTTAAAGGCTAAATTTAATTGGTGTCAACAGTAACAGCTTTAGCAAATACTAAAGGTGCCCTGCTTCCAGTTTCTAAGATTTTGAATGCTTCTGATGTTAATAGCAGCAACACACCTTCATTAACTAAAGATGTTAATAGCAGCAACAAACGTAATCATAACTCTTATCTTTCTTACATTCTTATCATTAGACATAATAATATTGATATCTAGTTTGTTTTTTTGGCTTGTTACAGTTCAGATGAATATTCCTTAAAAAGAGCATCATAATTTCTTATGGAAGTAGCTACATCATGATTTCTTATGCAAGCATGGAGATGGAAGAAACTAAGGGTATTTGTAGTAGTGCAATGTAAACTAATGTTTTGACGTTGTAATGTTTTCTCTATATATGAAATGTATTATTTTGGTATAAGTGTATTTTATTTTGATTATGAGGCTAATTGTCATAATATGGAAATAAGTGAATCCACAAAAATATTTTTTTTTTAATTTTGTCATAAAATGCATGACACGCAGTTTTGCGTGTCATAAACAGACGACAGTAAAAATATAAAATTAATTAAAAATATATAAATCACAGACGACACCCTTTCTTGACGCGCAAAATGGGTGTCAAGAATGGAGTGTCAAGGATAGCGTGTCATTGTTCGCGCGTCAAGAGCTTCTTGACACGCATTTTGCGCGTCAAGAAGCTTCTTGACCCCTGCATCCTTGACGCGCATTTGCGTGTCAAGAAGGCACTTTCTTGACGCGCAATGCACGTCAAGAATGCCAGTTTTTGTAGTAGTGGGTTGCTTAGTCATAGCAGCATGCTGTTTTAATCCGATTCATGCGTAAGTGCGAGGAGAGTGGCTTTATCTTGCGAGTTCGTCACGTAATCAAGCCTTGTGCTTGAGGTGCTCGTCCATTAATTAGGCATGATCCTTCTCTTAGTAATGCATCCTTTAAACGTCTTGATCTCCGAGCTATGAGGTAGGACGTTGATATGGGTGCGGTAGCTGACACTCCTCTAAATCTCATGAATTTTGGGAATATATTTTTCGTTCTCTTAAGAGTTCAGTCCCAATGGCGGGCATTGCCCAGTTGTTGCCGCTTAGCAGCGGTCTCAGCAAGAGAAGGAAAGAAAGAGAAAAGAGAGAAAGAGAGAGGGAGAGAGAAAGATCGCTACTCGATGTGGTATGAAGGCAGGTTTCCTAAGCGTGAGTTTTATCAATCGAACGTGATGAAATGATACATGTCCGGATTCGTCCGTGTACAGCAGGAGTAGCTCTAGTAGATGTAACAATTTTCGGTAGTTGTATGACTAGCCATTCCATGTCTCGCATGCGTCCCTTTGTTTGTTGATCTTATCGTCAGAGACTGGCGTGTACTGATGAGACGTTCATGTCTGAGTGTGCGTTCGTACTCATCCTCGTGTGTCAAACAGAATAGTGGTAGTAGGGATAGACAAGGTTGTGACAAATTTCCAGTGTTATAAGATAGTTTGTAAGCAAGTAAGCACGTACATAAGTAGGGTGAATGCAACATGAAATGCACATGCAAATGAGTCTAGCAGAGCAGAGTTATAGTCTAGGTCCTACTGATGCAAACCTAGTTCGCTATAACCACGGCTCTGATACCAATCTGTCACACCCTGAACTTTCGGGAACGGAGGCGTGTGACGTCATGGAGTCATAGTCGTGGATACATTGAACGCCCTCTAAATGATTAAACGTTTTGATTTATACACAAATGTCTTACAAGTTGCAGCAGAAAGTAGTGATAGTAAAATAATGATTGTAAAGTACAAAGTTGATGTTTAAAAAGTATGATGCTTCCACTTTGATAATGTGTGATGAAAGCTCCAAATGAGCTAAGTGTTGACTATGACACCAAACAGAATGCAGGTCCTAATGATGTATGTCATTCCATGCAAGCAGCAGCTAAGTACCTAAGAATTCATGAGCTTGAAAAGTCAACATAATGTTGGTGAGTTCACAGGTTTTATTGACTTGATAATAAGATGTAAACAGTTTAAGGCATTCAAGGTTATGGACTCGTGTGAGTCAAGTTTTACACAGTTTGATGAAACATTTATGCACATCAAGGTTTGCACTGTTTAATGAAAGATTTGTGCACGGCTAAGGTTTGCACGGTTTGTTGAATTATGTGTGCACGATCAAGGTTTGCACGGCTTGTCATTATTCGACTTACTGTTGTAGTTGTTGTTATGGTCTCACATGAACCTCAAATTCGAATACTAACGGTTTACCCACTCATGGCATTCTATCCCGAGAAATACCGAACAGAGCAGAATAACTGACATTGAAAGTGCGTGAGCGTGCGGATCTTCTACTTAATCGTAATGAAATCAATGTAATACGAGATCAAACACAAAAAGTAAATACAAGTGAGCTTTGTATTAACCACAGAGAACCACAGAGTACACTCAGAGAATATGACACGGAAGCTTAGACTGTTAAGACTGTTCCTGAATACAACACAAGATACACATATTTATAGTAGAGAAATCCGCTGGTCCGAACCCTAAGTTTGGCCCAAGGTTCGGCCATGTCCGAACTCCAGGTTCGGCCCAAGTTCGGACCTCAGCATCTTTGTGTAATTTGTCTTGTATTCTATACTTCACATGACGATCAGGACCATGTATCAACAAACTCCCCCTCGGCATGTGTAGTATCATCTCCTCTATACAAACTTGTATCATGTATCTTCAATTAAACTCTTCCTCTTCTTTGACGATGAGTTCAATCTTGAATACGCATCGTGTGTAATCTTTTTATCAACAATCTTCAAAAGACTTGAAGTTGTAATATTCTTTTCCCACTTAGAAACCTGCCAACATAAATAATCTTGGTGCAAAATGTCACTTTGAGACTCCAAGATATTTTGATTTTGAAAATTGATTTTGTATTTCGTGTTGATCAATCGAAAACAAAACAGAAACAAAATCTTTTTGGCTTTTAGAAACTTTATATCAAAACACACCTAAAATCTTTTTGGTATTTTCTGATAAGAAAAGTAAATGCATTACAGAATCAGACACTATAATTGTCTTTTGTGAGAAAGATCACAACTTGGGATCATATTGAACTTAACATGCTAAACTACATTTCAATTTCAATTACTGAAGCACATAAGCCATGCCGATTGCAGATATAATTTTTCCAACTTTAAACTCTGGCACAATCATACTCATAACATCTGGATATGTTAAGGTATTGATTAAATTTGCATTGACTAGTGTACCCCACACTATCAGACACACTCAAATATGCTTTGCTTATCACATTTTGTGATTTCATTTGTGACTTTAATCACACAGTGATTGTAACCATGATATAGTCAACTGTGTTCCATGCAAAAAGAAATAAGAACGTTAAATCGTCTACCTTAAGGTCGATCTTTCGATGCGCAAATAAGGCCTCGAATTTAACAAAATAAGAAAATAAAACAAGTTGAAGTTGTATAACTCAACAACAATCAGGTCGGTACTCCCGTACACGCAGAGAAAGTCCGATGAGTTATACGAAACACCAAAAAAAATAAAGCAGAACGTCAAACGAACAACGATCAGGTTGGTCTTTCGACACGCAGAGAAAGTCCGATCGTTTGACAAAAGAAAAAAAACAAACAAGTTTAAATCTTTGCAAAATGAACACATGTATACACAGTGACTTCTCATTTTATATTTTCACATATCCTTTTCTTGATATATCATAAGATATGCATCAAGATGTTGTCCACTAGGTCAAGCATCAGATTTAGTGTATATCACATTTGAATACTTTCTGATTTGCCAAGCCTACCTTGCACATCGATCAAATTGTCTTATGGCTTTTTCATTTACTTTATCCATGAGTCAGACACTGTCAGCCAATGTACCATCATTTCCCAATCATGTCGAATACAATTTCTCATTTTTCAATGTTTTTGGATTTTTGCATTGTTTTTGTCTTTTTCAAATTTCTCCCCCTAAAAATGACAACTCTACTTATAGATTTTCATTTTTACCTGATGAAAATACAACACACTATTTGTGTATTTTTGCAAAAACAAACTCCCCCTCAGAATGAGATGAAGTGAAAAACAAGAAAAACGATCAACCAACACGAATACTAGCAGTTTAGCCTTTGAAAAACAAAATTGATTTTGAAATTCAATTTAATTAAAACAGATATTTCACAATCAGCAATTTTTCAATCACCGAAAGGTCTTCCTGAAACACCTGCTTGACACCAAATAAAACATTAGTCGCGTTGGCATCGACCCGAATCAACAACGTCGGGTCGCCCGGTGTCTTCCACAAAGTCCTTGTTGGCCTTGGAAACAACTTTTGGTTTCCAAATTTGTAAAAGTTTTAATTTTTGATCGGAACCCGAATCAGATTCAACCGTCGTACTTGATTTAGAGCAAGACAATTTACGAGTTGACTTAAGCTTTGAAGACCATGGTTCATCAAAAATATGACCTTTGTTATCCACATATTTTGCAGTTTCGTGAATATATGCAGTCGTCGGACAATCAGCAGCTAGATGTCCCGGTTGACGACATACATAACAAAGTCGTTCTCTAAAATTGTTTGAAAATTGTTTTGATTTAAGAGAATCGGATGAATGTTCAGATTGAAAGTTATCAAAGAAACCATCAGAAATCATCATACCTAGGAGATGGACTCTTTGAAGATGAAGATCTTCCAGAATAATAAGAAAATTCCTTCTGAGATGGTGATTTCTTTGTAACTTTTGCTTTATGAACCTTCTCAGCCTTCACTGATTTCTTTGCTTGAACCGGTTCTTCCAACACTTTGTAACCTAAACCTTTGTGTTTAGATCCTTGAGTCTTTGAAGAATTGGATGAAGAACCTGAAGCAATTCTTGACTTAGCATCACTAGTAAATTTGGCTTTGATATCCTTCAGCTTGTTCTTTTTAATCAAAACTTTTTCTTCTTCGGTTGCAGATGAAGAACTCGAAGCAACCTTATCAAACACTTTCTCGTTTTCCAGCAATACAGACTTTGAAGTAAACTTTGGAGCCTCACCCAAAGGTTCCTTCTTCTGTTTAGACTTGGACTTGTTCTTCTTGGGTGGAGTAGCAACCTTTGAATAGTCATGCAATTCATTATTTGGATCAATCTGAGTAGAAGTAACTTCAATCAAATCCACTGGTTGAGGAACCAAGTGTACATCATCCTTCTTAGAATTTTTTGAACTCTGATCCTGCTTGTATAAGAAGTTAAGCAATGATGGTGACAAATTACAGTTCTTCACTTGCCTTTTCAACTCCAAAATCTCCAATTTTAAATCATTAATCTTCTGTTGACCTTCAAACACCTCTTGTTGTGACTTGATGAATTTTGCATTGAGATCATCATATTCGTAAGTTTGTATTTTCCGGATCTCACATTCAGCATATAATTCTTCAAGCACATTTTCTCTCTTTTGCTTGTAGATCTCAACATCTTTTATTAACACTTCATTCTTGTCTCTGTAAAGAACATTTTCATCTTGAAGCATAGAGATCTTATTTTGAAGCTTCTCAACGGTAACAGCAGTTTTTGCAATAAGAGCAGTAGCCTCTTCATATTTTTGCTGAACCGGATAACTCTTCTCAAACAGATTCTCAAAATCTTGAGCTGCATCTAACGCTTCAGCTTTGGCTTTCTCACACTCTTCAGCCGATTGATCCTCTTCCTTCAAAACATCTTCATGACTATGAACCAACTCATAATATTTCTTTTGAAAATCCTCCAACTCATTCTTTAACACCACAATTTCTTCAGTTGAGATTTGGTGATATTGTTCAAAGCTTGCAATTTCCTTGAGCAACTTCTCACATTTATAACATTTAAATTCGTCATCTTTTGAATTCTCAGAAAAATTAGGTAATTCTTCTAGAACCAAAGATATACTTGAAGAAGTATCAGACTCAGTTAAAAAGCTTTCATCATCAGCATGTTGAACGGTTAAAGCAATTGAGATTGGAGTATTATTCTTTTTAATTTCTGAATCTGCATTCTAGGCAAATCCATCTGGATGCATAAATGTATTAGTCCAATCATGAGCTAGAGTAGCAGATTTCTGATCAACCTTTTTAGCTTTATCTGATGGATGGAAAACTAACTGTGCATGCTGACCAGTCTTCAATTTACTTTCTGCAGAACTTGGACATTCTCGAGCAAAGTGACCATAAACGGAACACTTATAACATTTCACCGTAGATTTGTCCAATCCAATCTTTCCTTCCTGATTTAGTCTCTTCTTACCAGTTCTATTGAAAAATTTCTTTGTTCTATGAACCAACATAGCATATTGCCAATTCAGATCCATTTCCTCTAAATGATCATAATCAATCTGATCGTAATCTTCATTTGCTAACTCAGCATTACTCATAGAACCAGTGATAACACCAAAGTATGAAGATACTAATGCAGACATTAACGCATTATAATCATCGACAGTTTGAACAGACAATGCACTTTGTGTCGAAGAACTTGGAATTGACACAGTACAACCAGCAGAAGAATAACTTGGAATATCAGATTTACCTGCCAGAAATGCTGTAGGAGGAGCAGAACTAAGAATATTAGACTTCCCAGCATTCATTGTAGAGTCATTTTCACCATGATACACTGCAGGATTCTGAATTTGTGTAGGAAGTAATTTATTCACCATTAATTCCATATCCGAGCCTGAATTCTTTGAACCAAATCATTGAAAGACAATCCTGAAAAATCCTTATCGTGAGTAATCATCATCACATAATTCTCCCATTTTTCAGGCAAAGCTTCCAAGATCTTTTCTTTCATATCAACCTCTTCTTTAGTAAGATTCACCAAACGCATTTCACTCATCAGATGAGCGAATCTTGCAATTAGATTGGGAATAGTTTCATTTTGATAATGCTTAAAACTATCAAAATCTTTCTTCAAAACCTTTTGTCGACTTTTCTTGTATTGGTCATTGCCTTCACATCGTTTTTCCAACGCATCCCATAGACTCTTTGTGTGTAATTACCAGCAAATTGATGAAGTAACTCTTTAGGCAATGCCATCGTTAACGTACCATACGCCTTTTTCTCAGCTTGATAAGCTTTCTTTTGTTCAGATGACATTTTTCTTTGAAGAATAGGTTCACCAGTTTCATCTTTAGGGTAAACATATTGCTCAGTGAAAACTAACCACATATCAATGTGTCATTTGTATCGACAAATGCTTCAAACCGTTTAACCCAACTATGATAATCTTCCAATTTTAGCAATTTGGGAACTTTCTGACTTGTTCCGATTTCATTATCATAATTCATCATTGTTTGCATCGTAGCTTGAACCGAATTTTGAATAGCCGCGAAGGCTTGAAAATCGGACATTTTCGAAAAATTGGTTACTGTTCACTCCGAACCTCGTCCGAACCTCCTCCGAGCTGTCACCGAACTTAGTCCGAACTTGACAACGCCGAACTCTCTCCGAACCAGACCTTTGGAAAAACAAATCAAAAGGAACTCCGAACTTGCTCCGAAAGACCACCGAAATCTCTCCGAACCTAGACCGATCTCTCACCGAACCTAGATAAAGACCGAATTTCGTCCGAACCTCGAGTTCGGAGCGGTTACTCCGAAGTTTTCCGAACCTCAGACGAGACAAATTTCACTCGACATCATTTTCTCGATATTCAACGTTTTTTACTGGAATTTTCGACAAAAATTCAAGCAAACTCGATAAAAACGATCTTGAAACAGATTTTTGATGAAAAGCACACTCGAGACGATCAAACGAACTCAAAAATGATTGACATTTTCGTAAAAACGTGAATTTGAATTCAAACTACGAAAAACACTGATTTCCGACTAGTAGAGCAAATCTAATGCTCTGATACCACTTGAAAGTGTGTGAGCGTGCGGATCTTCTACTTAATCGTAATGAAATCAATGTAATACGAGATGAAACACAAAAAGTAAATACAAGTGAGTTTTGTATTAACCACAGAGAACCACAGAGTACACTCAGAGAATATGACACGGAAGCTTAGACTGTTAAGACTGTTCCTGAATACAACACAAGATACACATATTTATAGTAGAGAAATCCGATGGTCCGAACCCCAAGTTCGGCCCAAGGTTCCGCCATGTCCGAACTCCAGGTTCGACCCAAGTTCGGACCTCAGCATCTTTGTGTAATTTGTCTTGTATTCGATACTTCACATGACGATCAGGACCATGTATCAACAGACATGTACCCCTTAACAATTACTGGTGTCAGGTTTGGAGCGACCAAACTGGGCAGGGTTGTCAACCCAAATAGATCTATTCATTAGTTATCGTTTCATAGAGAACTAATCGAATTCAATTAATAGTGGGATTCAGTTGTACAATCGTTTATAACGATAATGTACCATAGTTTGGATACGAAAAGAACATGTAACCATTACCTTGGTACAACAACCATAATGTCAAGTAAAAGTGTGTTTGTTTGATTCAGGAATGATCCCCCAAGATATTTAAAACAGTTTTAAAGGAAAGGGGCATCGTATACAAGTCAAAAGAATGTATAAGGTTTAATGTTTCATGAATTCTCACCCAAAAGTATAAAACAGTTTATAAAGAAAATGGGCCGTGAAACTCACCTGATCGAGGCGGAATAAGGACAAGTATGCAAATCCGGAAACAAGGTATGCAAGTAACGTCCTAATAATAATGAGACAATATATATATATATATATATATATATACTAGTTGGGCTAGGAGCGCGCGATGCGCGCAGCTATGGCTACATAAATTTTCGAATCTGCTATAACGTTACACGAACGCGTAATGTTATTGTTTATTTGATTTTGAGCATCCATAATGAGGCACTTCATACAACAATGCTTGACATAGCTGTTCTAAAAGAACCCGCTGCAATAAGTTCATTAACAATGTCAACACTTTGTTCTTTCGCAGCCATATGAAGTACAGTATGTCCCTTTTTATCAGCTCTAGTGGTAATCACATATTTTCAGAATCTATTAAACACGTAATTGAAAAGACCATCAATTTTCAAATCCATCAAAAAGATGAGTTGACTTTCAAACTATATATACAACCATTAAATATAACTCAATACACGTAAAAGAAATGATAAAGTGATAACCAATAGAAATATTCTAATGGTAACATAATCAAACTGTCATATATCAAATAGTACAAAAACAAAATGCTTACATTTCGAATGCCATTCCTTCCTCAACTTTTACAATATACATGAAAATGCAAAACCATTTCGAATGCCATTCCTTCCTCAACTTTTACAATATACATGAAAATGCAAAACTCTGTTGCATATTCTAGAAGCTATATATACGTACCTAGATGTTAAGATTAAAACATGAGGTAAGCATATGATTACCTTCAGAACTTTAGTGAGTAGAAAACAAAGCACAGTTGAAAACTTCATATGAAGAAGTGTTAGTCTACAAATAAAATCCAAAGGGAGGTGGCAAAAGACAAAGAACGTACCTTGGTAGTAAAACCTTCCAATCGAAAAAGTCGGTGTGTCAATCCAAAGGCAACGCGAAGTTCATGTTCCAGAGATACGAATCTGCATTTGTTTGACTTTCTGAAAGTCAAATTGCACATACCGAACCCATTTATGGTACTTTTGTTAAGACACAACGTGATCAATTTCTACCAATTAAACTCTATTATACCATTAAATGTAACTAAAGATTTCCATCATCAAATCAATCCTTACACCAAGGTTTTTTAACAACAAAACCATAGTGGTTTGGATATAATTTTCCCTTACCCATTTACTTTCACATTTTGAATCAACAACACATATTCCTTACATGGACATACATGTTTACTCCATGAAATCAGGTCTGACTTTGATGGTCTAAATATCTATAGTTGATTTATATAACTACATTTAATACCAATTTTATTAAAACCTTTTCCCACAATTGATCAGCAGTAGTACACAATCTGTTGTCGGCAAATTAGACTTGTTATTAGGTTAATGAAATGGCTAAATTGGATATTAATTAATAATCATTGAGTAACATAACATATAAATGGATTTAACTGTATTTCATAATGAAGTTGAAGGGCGTAAGCGCGGGTAAATGTGGGCACACAATTATTTGCTCGTGCAACCATCAAGCTACATATCAGGAGCACAACAAAGCTAAAACCGACTTTGTAAACCGTCTTCGACCTTTATCGTGCTCCTGTGCATATTCATATATTAGTGTGTGAATGTATCTATTTGGAAACCGACTTCGACCTTTATCGTCATTGTATCTTCCTCTTCTATGTTCTCTGTGATAATCAGGACTTCTGCTGCGACTTCTACTACGGTGTCTCCTTGAATAATCTATGTCCCTGTAGTCATCTCTATGTCTAGAACTTGAAAAACAATTAAAAGATATTAGAGCAAGAAATACCCCCAACATGTGTCCTTATCTACATGTCCTTATCTACATGTACATGAACGTATCCATTTACAGCACCCCTTTGGATCCAAATGATGCTAAAGGAGTGCTCCATATAATGCAATGACATTTGATGCTAAGGCACAATCATGAAGCAATTTATAAAGATAACACTCATGTATAACATACATAGAGAGCTAAGTATTAGCACCAGTACAAAGCACCAAGCAAATGACTAAGAACAAAAACTTATTGGTCAAAAGTAATAAAAAATAATATCTTAAATCATCACCTTATCAAACACAATGTTATAAAACCTATGTTACAACTGGAAAAGAAGAAACTCAATGCTCATATATAAAGCAAACATATTGGTTACTTCCTTCATTGTTAATTGGTCTTAAAGTAGTAGAACCCCAATAGGGTTATATATGTTGGTAATGTGGGCAAAGTAATCGGTCCTAACATTTCCTTTCCTACCAACTTTGTAACTTGCCCCGTTTGACATGTTATAGATCATGGTCTTTAGCAAACTCTTCAAATATCAGATACATTATCATATAAAAAAGATTGAGGGCGAGTACAATTGGCGTCATGCCTAGAACTTCTTTCATCTTCACTCCATCAAAGGAAGATGGCCGCTCCATTGGAGGCACCTACTACTGGTCATACCTGCATTTCCATTCACAAAGTCCAGGTTGCCTAATGGTTGGGTGTATACATCAAAAACAGCAAAAATAATTGACATAAATGATAGAATAAAGTGAATAGTTCCAAAATTACCCCTTTCTTCTTTCTACAATTAGGGGGAAAATGGGATTTCTGTATACAATATGCTTATGATCAAGGTGGCAAGGCAATTAACAAAATAAGAGAGCACACCATGATTCATTGAAAAGTAAAAGTGCCTAACCAATGCTTGTTTACAACTGATTCCTTCAAAAGGGATACCGTCATAACATAATCATCTACAATCATCCCCCTTCACCGTCATCTACCATCATCCAACCTGCTGAACATCATCTTGAAGTAATCAACCCTAAAAAGAATACTTCACAGGCGGAAATAAGCAACAGACATTAAGACAAACGCTTCATAAGCAACAAATAATCAAGACGCAAACAGCAAAACAAAGAAGAAATCAAAAGAAACTGAGATGAGGGATTTGAAGAAAAATCACCAAAACGTGAAATCTGGATTTGAAGAAGCGAGATCGTCGTTTGTTTGAGAGAGATCGACATTATCAAGACGTACAAAATCTGCAATGTAGAAGAGGAGTGGTGTGGTATGGTAGGTATGGGTAATGGGGGGTGCAGTACACGTTATCTTCTACCTCCAAACACTATTCGGAAAAGTAAATTGACTTGTAAATTAGGCTGTGGTGTAGGTAAACTTAACATGCATACACAACTTGTACATTAGGCTGTTGAGGGTGTATATTTTATAGTTTACTATTCACTATTCACCTATGTTTAAAATTGTTATATAGGTAAATATATATATATATATAAGGTATTTAGTCATTGAGTGACAATAAAGTCACCCAAACGATACCGGTTAAGTCTTGATATAATATCATGTTTGTATTAGTTTTGAAAGTCCATTTGATAATATTTATGTCTATGCCATGACCTAAACCCTTTTATAATTATTTTACAAATAATTATATATATTTTCAAGTAAAAATATGTGACAAGGTTTATGGAATAGTATAAGTAGGATTTAAAAATAAATACAAGTCTTTGTATTTATACTTATACGTTTTTTAAAAATTTTATAAACTTCAGTTTGACAAAAGTTATAATCATGGGATGACTTAAGATGACCAACTTTTAATAAATTAAAAGTATAAGTGTTGTAATAATTATATGTACCAATATAATTATTTGACGTTTACAACGTTGAAAACGTTTACACTACCGGTTTAAATCTTTGCAAAACGAGATCGTTTTCATTTAGAAATTACCAATGATTATTTTCCAAGTAAAACGTTTGGTGTCATAATCGTTTTAAATATTTTATAACTAAAATATTTATTTAAAGTTTATAGAAAACGTAGTCACCGGTTTTGTTTAATAAATAGACCTTTATTGCTTATGGACTTTATATATTTTTAGGAAATGTCAAGAATATTCCTTTAGGTTAGTTTCAAGTCTTAAAATATATATTTGGTCGGTTTTTTAAATAAGTCACTAAAATTTAGTTTTCTCATTGCATATTAATCCGTTTTGATCCCGGTTTTCTCTATACGCAACGTTTCTCTATTTCGGTCACTTTGGTTTATTTAAAACATCCAAAAATATGTGTCAAAAATGTGTTGGGATCAGATCTCATCCGTAACAGTTTTCAGGTTATTTTTATACATAAAAGTCTTATTTTATCTTATAAAAATCACAAACTTGAAACTAGTCCTTTAGGGGTTGATGAAGGTTTATAAAAATACCTTTTTATAGTTAAATATCTATATAATAAAGTCCAAATGATTAGTTATAAATGTGATGATAGTAAATGCATTTTTACTTGATTTAGCAAAAGTATAAAATCTATTATAAGGTTTTGGTGAATTAAATTCACGATCACATTAAAGTCTTGGGTTTTTGGTGACTAGTTTTATAAAATAGAACAAGTTGACTTGAGATTATTTAATAAAATCCAAGTCCTTTTTTAAGTCCAAAAATCCATTTATTCCATGTCTTTTTGAATATTTGATTTATTAATTTTTAAACAAGTCTTTGTTTATCAAAATTAAACTCATGGTTTTAGTTGGTCATCTAACTTGTCAAATGGTTATGTTTTATAATTTCATGACTTATAAAGATTTTCACTAACACTTATGTGTTAGGATTAAGTCATGGGGCCTTTTATAACAAGTTAATGATATTAGAACATTCATTTAAGTCATGGGTTAGTTATAAATAAAACCCAGGCAATGGTGTAATTTGGTGTGTAAATAATATACTTTGATGTTCAAAAAAAAGGTAAATATATCCACTAGCAAAAGCTAGGACCTTTATGTTCAAAAAAAATATTGAACAAATCTACTAATACTTGAAGTATTAGGACAAATCTACTAACACAATAGTGTTAGGACCAAGATAATTAAATAACAAGTAAATAAATTGCAAGAATTTAAATGACAAGTAATTAAATGAAAGAAAATATAAATGATCTAGGTTTTGATACACAATACTTCCAAATTTGGTTTCTTTAGTGTACAACCCCACATCTTGGTAACATTAAGCCTTAAGGCACCAAAGAATGTGTTAGATCAAGTCACTTGTATTATTTAACCCAAGTGTTGGTTTTTAGAGGATTAGAGAAAGAATTTTTTATTATTTTAAGTTATATCAAGACTTGAGGTTGCTTTTTGGTGATTGACTAAGTGTACAAAAAGTAGGAAAAGAGGGTTAGAATACTCACAAAAGAGTAAGGGAAGAAGTGGTGGTTCGGTGGTGGCTTGATGGCGGCGGGCGGTGGTTGTAGGGTGATGGCCGGTGGCCGGTTAGGGAGGGGAGGTGGTCTTCGGCTTTGGCCGAAAATGAGGGAGGGAGGGAGTGAGTTTGGGGGGAGGTAGAAGTATGTTGGGAGGTGCAAGAATTTGTGAAGGCCAAGCCCTCCTATTTATACAAAGTTTAGGCAAATTTATACAATGGTTAATAACCTTGACAACTAGCATTTCTTTTTATTATGATTAAAGATAATGCTTTGAATTGATGAAATTACAGATTTCTTTCATCTTTACTTGATCCTAATTCACTTGTGCTCAAGTTAAATGTATGTGAATCTAAGCTCTCATTTATCCATTTGAATCCGAGAACATTGTGTACAGGGGCGTGTATGAATGTGTTTTGAACATGAAATCCCTTTGAGTGTTTTCATAACAGTTGGTTGCCATTGTGTTCTTGTTAATCAGTTTGAACCATAGTGAATGTTTATGTTGATGAACTTAGAAGCACTGACCTCTGTTATATGAATACTTAGGAATTTTATTTTTTTTAGGTTGTCTATTTTGGAACTTTGCTTAGCTTGATAGAACTCAATCTGGCTACTGCCAATTCAGTTTAGTTAACACAAATCTGATTGTGTATATATGCCTATGAGTTTACTTTTAGCAACTTAGAAGTTTCAATTTGTCTTCTCTCTTGATTGGGTTGACTTAATGAATTCCACATAGTGTTGAAATTATCTAGTCTCCAATCAAAATTTGTTATTCTTTATTGTTCATGTCTAATTTGATGAGACTTAAACTTGAGAATCTGCTGATAACTGTTGATTAGCATAGTCACTCATCAGTTGATAGATTAAGTTTAAAAGTTTCTCAGTTATACCTTTAAATTCAATTTGCCTATATTTCTCTGTGTTTATTTAAAATTTTGAAGTCTAACATTGCTTGCCTGATCACAAAACAGAACTTCTTACTGTTAAGAGATTGATCAAGAGCATTGCATCCTTTTCATTGATCTTAGCAAGCCATAGATCATCAAAGATAACTCTCTGAGTGAATTGTGATTTCACTGCATCTTAGATTAGATCCTAGTCATCCTTAGATCTTCATAAAGGTATGTGTTTCTCAATACAAGCTTTCATGTTATTAATCAGGTACTGCATCACCTTGGGTTTTATTTTTTGTGCTTATGTGTCTTCCTCTTTGTAAATTGAATTCCAATTGAGCCTAACACTGATGATTTAGACTGGTTATAATTCACATGGGTTTGAAACTAGTCAATAACTCAGGTGAAAGGATCTTGGACCCAGTTAACACTAAGATAGATATAATTGAATATCTTGACACATCTAAGTTAATTTGACCATTTTTGTGAACTAATTGAGAGAATATCTACAAAGGATGTGATCTATGACACCTCCAAGGTTCATGTGAACTATCTTAGGTATTTAAGCTCTGTTTGAACACTCATTTGGTCATTTTGACTTTATTAAGTCAAATTTTGCATGAAATTGTCTTTATGGGACTTATGTGACTGTCTTTGCTTAAATGTGAATTTGGTGATTTGGTTATGTGTTGTTTAATCCTTATATGCTTGTATTTGTGTGTTAGGATTGAATTCGACATGTAAAGACCCCATCTAAACTGTTAAGCTTAAATAATCACATTTTGTCCTTTAAATGATCAAATTGGAACAATTGACCCATTAGGATCTCTTACTTGCTTATAAGTGTTAACATGACTTTGATGCATCTAGAAAATCCTTGTTAAATGTTGATATATGATTTACACTCTTTGTTGTCATTTCTAAGTATAGTGAATCTGCATGTGAGATCATTCTGGTCTTAGCGGACTTGATTCAGTCCTTAGCGTACTTCATAGCCTGCTTAGCGAACTTCTTTTGTTCTTAGCGAACTTGTGCCATTGCTTAGCGAACTTGTTGTAGTTCCTAGCGTACTTGTTCTCTCTTTAGCGAACTTAATGAGTTCTAGCGGACTTGAGTCAATTCACAGTAAAAATTTATATTTCTAATATAGTAGGTTTGTTCTAAATGTTTGACATGTCATTATTACACTTATTACCTGCATCTAATTGGTCTTTGAATTTTAGTTTTGTTATATTCCAACTTTCCTGTCTTACATTTAAAGCACTGTTTTTAACTAAGTTGTTTCTTGTCATAATCATATGATATCAAATCAAGGAGTTCACAAGCTCGGGTGGAACCAAGTCCCAATGTGACTTTCCCTGAACTAACTTAACAAATTGGGATAACAAAAACTTCTAAATGTTGATCCCAGATTGCCAAGACCTCCTTTGCTTGATGTCTCTGACTGTTGTTGAGACCAAGTAGTAGAATTCTCCTTGAAATCCTCCTTGACCCTTCAACAAATCGGAATTTAGTTAACCTATTCTTCATTTGGGTCATT
>JBCNJP010000027.1:88985579-89001437 GCA_039602395.1 Deinandra increscens subsp. villosa | reverse complement strand
TTTTTATAAACTCCCAACACCTCCATATTTTATAAAAGCTCCTCGATTTCTATAAAACTTATAAAACTAATCACCTACTCTTGTGATTAGTGAGAATTAACCTAAGCTTGACAACACATAATTGTCCAATGGTTAATCAAACCACTTTTGATTATAAAAGAAACCCAACCCACACCCTTGTTCCCTTGCACCCAACCAAGAAACACAACCATCTCTCCCTCTCTTTCCCCTAGCCGGCCGACCACCACCCCCTGCCGCCGAGCCGCCGCCGCTGCTCCGCCGCCAACCACCCCTCTGCCGCCGTCGGACCACCGTGAAGCCGCCACCCCTCCTCCTCTTTCTCTCGGTTTTCTTGAGCTCACTTTGTGAGTCTCCTACACCCTTTTTCTCCTTATTTTCTATCATGTTATTACCCATGATCAACCTCTCAAGTCTTGACAACCTAAACACATTAACACTCATGAAATCTAGACCAAAATGTTCATGTAATTCTATCTTGGAATGCTTGCTTGCAACAACTAACACAACTCACTCTTAATCTCCTTTTTCTTCTAAGATTTAAGATGGTGAAACACAATGGTGAAGCCTTATGGATAGTAACCTTGTGCACCTAGATCTAATGAAATCCATGGATTTCAAGTTAGTTGTTTGCAAACCCAAGCCCCTTCATATTAATGAAATGTAAATATAACATTTGCATATTGAGTTAATCATCAAAATCTCTCTTCTTAAACCCCCATTCTCCTTTATGATCTTCAAACATTCTCATGGTGTTCTAGGAACTTAAAATAGCCAAGAGAATGGGGTGAAACACTTGAAGAAATCTATTGAAAGTATTCAAGTGCACCTAAGATCATCATGATTACTCATATGCAATTTACTTAACCTTGAATTAAAAAGACTAACTAATATTACTTGTTAATATTTAATTCTTGGTCCTAACACATGTATTAGTGTTAGTAGATTTTTATTTATATTTATTTCATGTCCTAACATTTTTATGTTAGTAGATTGCATTTAAATATATATTTGGTCCCAACATATATATGTTGGTAGATTATTTATTAACTCGTGTTATTTATTGAAAATGTTAACCAACAATAAAATCCATGTTATATTATGTTAACTTGTTACATGAAATAATAATGGACAAATATATAAACTAAAAATCATGAACTTAGAAATAAACTTTAAATCTCTAAAGTAACTAGTGATTTATAAAAATGGATCAAAGTATATATTTCTTAAAATAGCCATGTAACATATTTAATATGTTGCAAATGATTAAATGATTGGACAAAAATAATAAAATTTATTGCTAGATTTGATAAGAATAATATTTATGTCAAATGATTAATTTGATATAAATACTTGGATTTATTACAAGTTTTAACCTTTCTTAAAAACTTGCTAGAAATGAATACTTTATAAAAGATTACATTTGAAAATAAAGATTTTCATAAAAGATTTTTATAAAAATAAACCAAGACAAATCGTTGGTTTAAAATACTTACAAGGACTTTTAATGCTACTTTGATGAACACAAAGTAACCAAAAAGAATGAACCAACGTTCGTTGGAGATTTTAAATAAAAGTCAAGTTTTTATAAATTAAACGTTATAAATCCAAGCGTCGCCATAGATATTCTTATCAACGTTTTCTATTTAGTACTTCATGAACTTGAAATATTAACTAACCTTTGGAAATGATTAAATGTTAAAAACTTTAAATGTTTTCCTTAAAGATCTATGTTTTATAAATAAAACAACGTTAATAATTATTTTGACAAATAATTATTTGCAAGGAACTTAAACTTTGTTTTATTCATCAAACGATTGTTGATCATACTTATTTAAGATAATTATAACTTGCAAGATTAACAAATCGAATAAGTAATTATTTAATTAAAAATAATTATTCGAACTCACGAAAATAATAATAAACATTATTATTTCTTTTTACTCGATATTCAAGGCTTGATTGAATTATTGAAAAAGAATTATTGTTTACATTTATTGGACATAAATATAAATAACCATGAACGTATTTAGTTAAATAAATACAAGTTAACGAGTTTTCAATAATACAAACGGACTTAAAACGTTAAGACTTGACCGATATCACTTGGGTGACTTATGTTACTCAAATGATCATAGACCTTATGCATATGTTATTTAATTATTTAGGGCGTTACATGCTACCGTCTTTTACTGCTTGTTTACCGCTACCTGCTGAAATCTGTGAGTTTCACAGCCCCTTTTCCTTTTAACTGTTTTATACTTGGGGGAGAAATCATGAAAACTGATTAAATGCTTTTTACTTAATATTATGGTTTGCTTGTTAGCCGTATGACTACTTGTTCTCTTACTGATTGCCCAACTTGGTACATTATCGTTATAAACGTTTGTACAACCGAAAATCCCATCATTAATTGATTTCAATTAGTTCTGTACGAAACGATAGCTAGTGAATAGATCTATTTGGGTTGACAACCCTACCCTAACTGGTAGCTCCAGTTCTGACTCCGGATTGTCTAAGGGTACACGTCAGTTATTCTGCACTGTTTAACATCTCTGGGCAAGAGATGCTGGGTGGGTAAACCGTTAGTATTTGAAATCAAGGTTCAGGTGAGATCATACAACCACAACAATAAACCCTGATAATATTTAAGTATACCGAAACTGTTTTACAACTGTTTTACAACTGTTTAACTATCGAGTCCTAAACCTGTGAACCTCACCAACTTTATGTTGACCCGTTTTATATTCATGATTTCTTAGGTAATTGACAAGACTATCCGAAGACATGCAAATGGGGCTTACAAATGCTATCGGACCTGTCCTTGGAGTCATAGTCCCGACTATCCAACTTAACCGTTTTATGCTTTTAATAATCGTTTAAGACTTATGTTTTTAAATTGTAAGACATTAATGTTCCCATTATCTTTTCCGCTGCAATGAAACGAATTAATGTTTTATGAAGTTTTTAAATTATTAGAAGTGTTCTATGTATCCTCGACTATGATTCCATTCTGGCTCACACCCGATTCCGTTGACCGGGGTGTGACAAACAAGCTGAAGGATATTAAAGCAAAATTCACTAGTGAAGCTAAGTCAAGAGAAGCTTCAGGTTCTTCTTCAAGTTCGTCAAAGGTTTCAGGCTCTAAGCACAAAGGCTTGGGTTATGCTATGAAGGAAGTTCCGGTTGTTGCTAAGAAATCAGTGAAAGTTGACAAGACTGCTAAACCCAAAGTTGCAAAGAAATCACCATCTCCAAAAGAATTTTCTTATCATTCTGGAAGGTCATCATCTTCAAGGAGTCCATCTCCTAGGTATGACTCTTCTGATGGTTTCTTTGATACCTTTGCTTCTGAACATTCATCTGGTTTCTTAAAATCCAAACAATTTTCAAACAATTTTAGAGAAAGACTTTGTTATGTATGTCGTCAACCGGGACATCTCGCTGCTGAGTGTCCGACGACTGCATATATCCACAAAACTGCCAAATATGTGGATACCAACGACCAAATTTTTGATGAACCATGGTCTCCAAAGCTTAAATCAACTCGTAAATCGTCTTGGTCTAAATCAAGTACGTCGGTTGCATCTGATTCCGGTTCCGATCAAAAATTAAAACTTTTACAAATTTGGAAACCAAAAGTTGTTTCCCAGGCCAACAAGGACTTTGTGGAAGATACCGGGCGACCCGATGCTGTTAAATCGGGTCGATCCCAATGCAACTAATGTTTTATTTGGTGTCAAGCAGGTGTTTCAGGAAGACCTTTCGGTGATTGAAATATTGTTGATTGTGAAATATCTGTTCTAATTAAATTGAATTTCAAAATCAATTTTGTTTTTCAAAAGGCTAAACTGTGAGTATTCGTGTTGGTTGATCAATTTTTCTTGTTTTTCCTCCGTCTCATTCTGAGGGGGAGTTTCGTTTTACAAAAATATCCACATAGTGTTTTGTTTTTCAAATCGTAAAAATGAAAATCTATAAATAGAGTTGTCATTTTTAGGGGGAGAAATTTGGAAATGAAAAATACAAAAGCCAAAAACATTGAAAAATGAGAAATTGTATCCGACATGATTGGGAAATGATGGTATATTGGCGGACATCGTCTGGCTCATGGATAAAGTAGATGAAAAAGCCACAAGACCATTTGATCGATGTGCAAGGTAGGCTCGGCAAATCAGAAAGTATACGAATGTGATATACACTAAATCTGATGCTTGACCTAGTGGATAACATCTTGATGCATATCTCATGATATATCAAGAAAAAGATATGTGAAAAATAAAATGAGAAGTCACTGTGTATACATGTGTTCATTTTGCAAAGATTTAAACTTGTTTGATTTTCTTTATTTTGTCAAACGATCGGACTTTCTCTGCGTGTCGAAAGACCGACCTGATCGTTGTTCGTTTGACGTTCTGTTTTATTTTCTTTGGCGTTTCGTATAACTCATCGGACTTTCTCTGCGTGTACGGAAGTACCGACTCGATTGTTGTTGGGTTATACAATTTCAACTTGTTTTATTTTCTTATTTTGTTAAATCCGAGGCCTTATCTGCGTATCGAAAGATCGACATTAAGGTAGACGATTTAACGTTCTTATTTCTTTTTGCATGGAACACAGTTGACTATATCATGGTTACAATTATTATGTGATTAAAATCACAAATGAAATCACAAAATGTGATAAGCAAAAGCATATCTGAGTATGTCTGATAGCGTGGGGTACACTGGTCAATGCAAACTTAATCAATACCTTAACATATCCAAATGTTATGAGTATGATTTTGCCAGAGTTTAAAGTTGAACAAATTATATCTGCAATCGGCATGGCTTATGTGGTACAATAATCGATATTGTAGTGTAGTTCAGCATGTTATGATCAATATGATCCCAATTCGTGATCTTTCTTGCAAAAGACAAAAATAGTGTTTAAATCTGTACTGTTTTACTTCGGATATCAGAAAATACCAAAAAGATTTTAGGTGTGTTTTGATATAAAGTTTCCAAAAGCCAAAAAGATTTTGTTTCTTATTTGTTTTCAATTGATCAGCACGAAATACATATTCAACTTTCAAAATCAATCTATCTTGGAGTCTCGAAGAGACATTTTGCACCAAGATTATTTATGTTTGCAGGTTTCTAAGTGGGAAATGAGAACATCACAACTTCAAGTCTTCTGAAGTTTGTTGATAAAGAGTTTACACACGATGCAATATCAAGTATTCAAGATTGAGCTCTTCGTCAAGATCGAGGGAGAGTTTGATTGAAGATACAAGATATAAGTTTGAATAGAGAAGATGATACTACACATGCCGAGGGGGAGTTTGTTGATACATAGTCCTGATCGTCATGTGAAGTATCGAATACAAGATGGATCACACAAGATAGCTGAGGTCCGAACTCCCAGCGAACCTGGAGTTCGGACAGCTCCGAGCTTGTGATCGAACCTGAGGTTCAGCCAGTCGTATTTCAGCTTGTATAAATAGTTCATCTTGTATAGAATAGATAGGCTTCCGTGTCATATTCTCTAAGTGTACTCTGTGGTTCTCTCAGTGGTTAATACAAGTCTTTTGTATTTACTCTCTGCGTTTTACTTGTTTACATTGATTTCATATTGACTAAGTAGAAGATCCGTACGCTCACGCCCTTTCATGATTGCCACAATCACCTTCATGAATATCCTGGAGTACTGCAAGTGCTTCAGGCTGCTCGAGACATCTCAAGTATGGTCCTGCAAAAGATTTCTTGTATAAGATACCATTTATTATTGAATATGGGATTACCTTTGTTCGGAAAAGTCTGGAGTTCTCGTTTTTGGGGATTTCTCCTTCCTGGATAAATCTCATGATAGGGTATGTCCAGGATTCCTGAGGATCCTGAGAGTTTATCATTTCCTGATCTTTATCTGCTGTGACGTCATTGACCTCCTGTTCTTCTATTGCTGGGGTCAGGATGTGAGTTATGGGAATCTTGACACCTTCTGGAATCCTTAAAGATGATGCTAAATTTGCCAAAGCATCAGCTTCTGCGTTTTCTTCTCTAGGTACCTGTGTTATGCTGCAATTTTCAAAAGATAATGCTAATTGTTTTACAAGGTCTAGATATTTGGTTAGCCTTTCGCCTTTCACTGCATAAGATCCATTAAATTGGTTAGTCAATAACAAGGAGTCAATAAAAACTTGAATGTGTTGGATACCCATATCTTTAGCGAGTTGTAATCCTGCAATTAAAGCTTCATATTCGGCTTCATTATTAGTAGCCTTGAATTCACAATGGATAGATAGAGGGATAATGTCCCCCTGTGGCGATTTCAGTAGCGCACCCAATCCTGTTCCTCTAACGTTAGATGCTCCGTCTGTGTACAAGGTCCAGCTGCCTGAAGCTTCTTCGAGCTGCTTGACCTCTAGTTCAACTTCTGGCAGTATGTCTGTAAGTCCCGAAACGGTCCAAACGCGATATCTTACCTCGATTGAGAGTGCGGAATCCAAACAATCGAGTGATTCAAGTATAATCGAAAAGTATAAAATAACGATTAGAAAAGTAAAGAACACAATCAACCACAAACCGATTTAGAAGACAAACACGTTGATGTCTCGGGTTGCAATACACGAATTCGAAATTCTCCTTTAGAGAATTTCGTGAACACCTTTTGAGCTTTACTCCACAATCAACAACCTAATAATGAGAGGAGAGCTTCCCTTATATAGGGAGTCTCCAACTTGCTAAACAAGACACCCTAAAAACCCTAATTACACATTAATTTCCGGATTTGACCATCTAGGCCCACTAAACTCCCTCTAAACACTTTCTAATTGAGCCCAAACATGCCTAAAATGGCCCAATGACCTAATATACCCATAACCCAACTCATTTTCACCTATTCTAACACATAGGCCTTCAGAATACTCCGCCAAGTGATGATTTAATACACAAGCCACAAATCTTGGTCCTTACAATCTTCCCCTTGGCTTGTGCTATTAAATATCTTCTACTTTCAATCTTCAGACTTCAGTCTTCTCCTTGGCTTGAACATGGGTTGGTGAAGATTCTTTTCTTGAACGATCTTCACTGGGCAGCAACGGTCGAGATCTGGGAGTTTTCTCTCAATCAGCATCAGCTTGGACTTCAAATGACAAACAAATAATGAGAGGAGGATTCTCAAATACTTGCTTCTTCTTGAAACATGGCGAGTCCTTGCTAAACCATCAGTAACTGTCTTGACTTGCATGAGACTTCAGAGGATGAATTTTGAAAACCTCTGTCTTGGCATTTGTGACTACTCTGCATCTTTTCTTCAATTAGCTTCCCCTAAACCTGAGAACGGTGTCTTTGGAAGCTTTACTTGAACAACCAACAAACTTCCCCTGAGCATAGGGTAAGTCCTTTTCCGGTTGGTTCTTTAACACGAACAGTAGCAACACTCATTGACTTTTCTTCTCCATGACATCTCATTTAACCTGTCATGCACAACATGGAACAAACACTAACCAGACAATGATGACTGGTTATCGAGTTAGTTTTATTTAACCAAACAACTTCCCCTGAACCCGAGGGGGAGGTCACACCTTCTTGCACAAAACCCAAAAAGAACTTATTAAAACCTTTAAATTAACCTGGCCATGGTTGAAAAATAAACCATAAAAAAAACTTAAGATAACACAAAAGAACCAAAACAAACATACCAAATTACTAAACGAGAAGGTTTTATTTTGGGATCAAACCGTCTTTGTCTGAACTGAGGAACCCTTTTCAGCATCTGTTACTCAAACACGTCCAGGCGATTGCCAGTATATTGGTCCTTCTTAAACCCATGTTCCTCATTTTCCCGGCTGTTTGTCACTTATTTATCTTTTAGGTGCATTAATTATGAACATCCGACAGTCACACACAAATCCTAGGTAATTAAAATGTGCAGTCTATCAAGCTTGATCATTCCCTACCACATATTTTCACATTCCCATATCCAGAGTTTTGAATCTTTTCTCGAGACTTGGTTGAGAAGAGAAAGAACAGATCATAAAAGAGATAGGGATAATATACAAAGACTTGTATGAATTCAACTTAGAGGCGTTTATCAGTCAGGTGGTAACCTTTCATCAAACACATAAGCCTAGTCACAAAGTCAGGGCTGAAGGGTTTTGGACGCTAGAGGGTCTCTTTTGTTGTGCACATTGGCATCTTTTGGGGTGTAAATTATATACAGTGATCTGCAAGCACGTTAATCCAGACTAACCAGGTCTTTGCTCACGCAAAACAGAGGAAAATCTGATTAACACGTCAATCATTCTACACCAGGTCATTGCTCACGCAAAGCAGAGGCAAGACTTGACTGACGGCTTTGACATCCCCAGATCTTTGCTCACACAAAACAGAGGGGACACCGACTTTTTGAGATTTTCGATTCAATACTTTGGAGTCCGGCGTGTGTATCGGGAACAATTTCGCAGTCAAATAGAACAAGCACTTAACCTAAGTGTGTGTTTCCCATCAAATGACATACTTTATCTTTAAGTGTTGTGACCCATACCTTTGTTTTTGGAACTGAGCCTACCGAGCACATCACCTTGGATCATGTCTTTCACTTTTGCCTTACGCGTGTCAGTCATTCTGAGAACGGAAATATTTCACTTCCCTGCCTTCTCAAACACAAACAAAAGATTAAAAATTAAAAAGCACAATTTTTTTAGGGGTAACTATTTCATCTTTTCTATTCTTCCCCTTGCTTTTTGATTTTTAAAATCAACACACGTTTTTTTATATTTATTTATTTATTTTTTAAATTTTTTTATTATTTTATGCACACACAGACACATCACTAAATATCTACTAAAACTGGCCAAGCTAACCTTCAAAGTTTATCTTTTGAAAATTTTCAGAAATGGGTTTTGTTTCATGCACAACCATACTTCACATCAAGCTAGCCAAGAAACAAATAATTCAGACAGTGTTACCTTTTTCTGCTGATGTTTTCAGATTTACCTCTCACATAGAGACATACCCTCCATTGAAATCTTCATGTCATGTAGTAGAGAGATGCCTCTTATCCAGTACCTGGAACAATCACTATCATAAACAAGCAAACAAGGTTAATGAAAGTCCTCCTTGACTGTTCCTGCACAAGGTGAGAGATCAGTTAGCCAATGGAACCCAGGCCATAGTGGTTCTGGGTAGACCTGATGAATCAACGAAAGTTACTTCTTTTAAACACATGCCCTTTGTAAAATCAGGAATTGGAGTTGTGGGTGTCATAGATTTAAGTTTCCAAATTTGAGGTGATTTATGAGTTGTTTTAGTCACTTTTGGAGTAGTGACTTTAGGGTTTTCAACATTTTTCATTTCAGGTTTCTTTTTCAAAACAGTTTTAGTTACCTTTGGTGGGGTAACTTTAGGTTTGTCAACTTTGTGTTGTTTTGAAATTGGCTTCTTCACCTTTTTATGAAAATTTTCAAAATTTGGAAAAACATATTTTTGGTTTGAAAATTTTCTTTGCTCTTTGGCAGCGCCCCAATGTTGATCAGAGGGTTTTATCGGAGGAGAAACAGTCTTCATCGCCTTAGGTGGTTGCACCTTCATTGGCTTAGACTTTATTGAATCCTGAGACGAAACACTCTGACTTTGCGGATAATATGGCTCATAGGGGCGATAGAGACAATTTCGGGCAATGTGACCAGGATTGCCACAATTAAAGCAAGTTTGCTTCTTCAGGTAGAAGTCAGAAGTGTGACCGTTTGTGCTGTATGGCTTTGATGGAGAGGCATTGAGATTCGGTTGCATGTTTAAAAAGACTCCAGATCTCCAGTTGTTCGATCTTTCTGATCTTGATCCATTTCCGTTGAATCTTTTCTGGTTCGTTGAAAACTTAGCAGAACCAGGCATTTGACCTTTTGGGCCTACTGGTTTCTTTGAGAAAGTTGTTTTGCCACTGCATGAGCCCACTGATGAGTTTGGAGACTTGTTTGTCATTTTGGGCCTTTCAATCTTGATAGGAACAGAAGTTGGAGGCTTGATGGTGATCTTGGGCCTTATGCTCTTAATATGAGATGATAAACCACGATCATGACCTAAGCCTTTGAACTTAGTGGTGAATGAGGGTCGCTCTTCTCCTTCAATCGGAATGAACATAGACCCAGTTGTCATGAAGATCTTACCATTGGGCCTTGTAGTCATCACCACTCGTTCCCACTTTACCTCATCTACAACTTTGGAATAAGGAGTCTCGATCTTTGGATAAGGAACCAACTTTTCTTCATCAGCTCTCTTCACTTCACTAGAGCTTGAACTTGCACACTCAGTAGTGACATTAGCGTTATTCACATAATTTGACTAAGTTGCTTCAGTGGCTGTCTTTTCCTCTTTATGCACAGGTTGAGGCCCATATACCATGGTAGCTTCATTCTGGGACTCTTTCAACAATTCATCAGCAGTTTGGGGCACTTTGATGTATTCATGTTGTAATGGGGGAGGAAAATTTACATCCCCGAGGCCAGATGTTTCTTTTACCTGCTCGAGTCGCTCTTCTGATTTGAATAAAGCATGATGAGAGTCCATCATTTTCTTTTGAATAACTTGATGTTTCTCAAGCGCAGATTGGGAGGAGTCAAGCTTGGTTCTTAGTTCCTCAACCTCCTTGGTTAGCTCTTCTACCTTAGCGTTAGCAATCCTAAGATATGTGCTTTTATCACTCACCTGAGATTGAAGACTCTTAACATCTACCTGAATGGCCTCAAGTTTCTCTCTAAAAATTTTGGTCTTACTTTTGCACTCCCTAAGGTCTCTAGCAGTGAGTGCATGATTTGCGGTTTCATTTATGAATTTTTGTTCCCGTTCCTTAATCAAGGCACAACAGATGGGGTTTGAGCATTCCTCGCAGTTACAGATCCAAGCTCCATCAGCATGACCGATCTTTCGCTTTTCCTCCTCTTTTTCACGAAATATCCGGAAAAGATATTCCTCCTGACTGAGTTCTTCACCTAAAGATTCTATCTTCTTTTTGTAAGGTTCGACTTGTTTTAGATGAGTCTTTAGTTTGTACTCTGCATTGAGACGGTCTCTTTCTTCAGTTCGAAACAGTTGCTTATATTGTTCGATTGATTTGGAGCATGCCGAGTTCGAACATATCTGAGTTTGATCAGTCACAAGAGGAGAAGCAACTTGAGTACTTGTCATTATCTTCTTTGGATGAACTTCTGGATCAAATACGAACTGAAAGACTTGAGCGGATTGAAAAGGGGATGGATCGAAAAGTGGGTTTTTTGTCGGAAAAGGGTTGGATCGAAAAGTACTTTTCGATCGGACAGGGGGTCGGTCGAAAAGCAGACTTCTCGATCGAAAAGTGTCAGCGGATCGAAAAGTCTCAGTGGGGATTTTCCGATCGAAAAGAGAAGCTGATCGAAAGGTCACAGGGGGACTTTCCGATCGAAATGCTCTGATCGAAAAGTCACAGGGGGACTTTCCGATCGAAATAGGCTGATCGAAAAGTCACAAGGGGGACTTTTCGATCGACAGATGGCTGATCGAAAAGTCACAAAGGGACTTTCCGATCGAAATGGGCTGATCGAAAAGTCACAAGGGGGACTTTTCGATCGAAATGGGCTGATCGAAAAGTCACAAGGGGGACTTTTCGATCGACAGATGGCTGATCGAAAAGTCACAAGGGGACTTTCCGATCGAAATGGCGCGACAGAAAAGGCTTTTCGATCAGGAGGACGATCGAAAAGTCTAGAAACAGGGTCGAAAAGTCTCCAAATCACCACGAGATCTTCTGTTTCGCGTCCAAACCTGCAAAAATACTTCCGAGTGTGCTAAAGGCTGAAAATCACCAACAAAACTCAAACGGTTAGTTAATAAAAACTTGAATTGGATATCGCGAGAGCCTCGAAACGGAGTTTCTTGGCTCTGATACCAATTGTAAGTCCCGAAACGGTCCAAACGCGATATCTTACCTCGATTGAGAGTGCGAAATCCAAACAATCGAGTGATTCAAGTATAATCGAAAAGTATAAAATAACGATTAGAAAAGTAAAGAACACAATCAACCACAAACCGATTTAGAAGACAAACACGTTGATGTCTCGGGTTGCAATACACGAATTCGAAATTCTCCTTTAGAGAATTTCGTGAACACCTTTTGAGCTTTACTCCACAATCAACAACCTAATAATGAGAGGAGAGCTTCCCTTATATAGGGAGTCTCCAACTTGCTAAACAAGACACCCTAAAAACCCTAATTACACATTAATTTCCGGATTTGACCATCTAGGCCCACTAAACTCCCTCTAAACACTTTCTAATTGAGCCCAAACATGCCTAAAATGGCCCAATGACCTAATATACCCATAACCCAACTCATTTTCACCTATTCTAACACATAGGCCTTCAGAATACTCCGCCAAGTGATGATTTAATACACAAGCCACAAATCTTGGTCCTTACAATGTCGCTGCTGAAATCAGCCACAAAGTCAGCAAGGGCTTGTGACTTGATTGCTGTTCTTGGCTCATATATGATGTCATAGGCACTTAATTTGACTGCCCATTTCACCATTCTTCCTGACATCTCTGGTTTTCTTAAGACACACTTAACAGGATAGTTAGTTTCACATGAATAACATGAGTTTCAAAGTAATGTCTTAATTTTTGAGAAGCCATGACAAGAGCTAAAATTAATTTTTCTAAATAAGAATACTTGGTTTCAGCGTCTAATAATGTTTTGCTTACATAGTATACCGGATGCTGTTGTCCCTCATGATCTTTCACAAGCACAGCACTTACTGAGCTTCCTGAAACTGATAGGTAGAGAGATAGTGGTTCGCCCTTGACTGGTTGCATTAGAAGTGGAGCAGATGATAAATATTCTTTCAAGGAGCTCAGAGCTGCTTCATGTTTCTCACCCGATTCGAACTTTTTGTTCTTCTTCAATATGTCATAGAATTCTTTGTTCTTCTCGGACGATCTTGATATGAATCTGTTGAGTGCTGCCACTCTTCCAGTTAATCTTTGAACTTCCATGACATTTGTTGGAGATTTCAAATTTATGATTGCTTGGATCTGTTCAGGGCTGGCCTCTATTCCTCTTTCAGTAACCATGAAGCCTAAGAACTTGCCGGCTCTTACTCCAAAATGGCACTTGGAAGGATTCAATTTCATGTTGAACTGGTCCAAGATATCAAAAGCAGCTTCAAGATCTTTAGGATGGTCGACTTTACCACCATATCATCTATATATACCTCCATGGTGTCCCGCAGTTTGTCTTTAAACATCATGTTGACTAGCCTCTGGTATGTGGCACCTGCATTTCGTAAACCAAAAGGCATTGCAATATAACAATAAATACCTGTGGGTGTCATGAAGGCCGTATCCTCCTAATCTGATGGTTCCATTTGAATTTGGTGAAAGCCCGAAGATGCGTCCTAAAAGTTAGCATCTCATGTCTGGCAGTTGCGTCCACCATAGAATCGATGTGTGGTAGAGGGAACGGATCTTTCGGGCAAGCCTTGTTTAGGTCTGTCTAATCTACACATACCCTCCATTTACCTTTTTTCTTCTGGATTATCACCACGTTGGCCAGCCATCGAGGATATTTAACTTCTCTAATCATTTTTGACTCGAGCAGCCTGTCAACTTCTTCTTGGATTATGATGTTTCTCTCAGGAGCGAACTTCCTTCTTTTCTGATGTATTGTCCTGAAAGATTCATCTATACCAAGTTTATGAGTAATAATATCTTTAGATATACCTGTCATGTCTTCATATTTCCATGCAAACGTTGTGATTCTGGATTTTAAGAGGTTCACGAGCTGCTCCTCAATATCCTCAGGAATATTGGTTCCTACCAGCACTTTGATTTCAGGATCTTCAGGATTAAGCTGAACTTCTTTGATTTCCGATTCCTTTGTCATATGAATTCTTCGTGCTGGTTTCTTTAATGTTTACGGGAATGGGGTTGATTTCCATCCGTTCCCTGTATTGTGCCACGTGCTCCTCAGGATCTGTGGTCCCATCGTAGAGTTTCATGTTGGGGGTTTGAAATCTTTTTGGTATCTCCACGTCACAAATGGGCCAAGTAAACCTAGAAACTCTGTGGCTGCCTGCTGGCACTTCAGGGATTGGACGAATAACACCAGGAACACTTGAGATCATGTCCTTTAACCTCTGAAGTTCCCTAGCGATAGTCGGGTTGATACCTGCATCCTGCACAGTTCCTTGGTTAGGGTTTACATAAAAACTATCAAAGTTGTTACCAGCCCTGGAAGTTTGAAGATGGATCTGGGGTCCGTATTCAGCATCTCTAAGGATAGTCGGCTCAGTTGTGGTTCCCACTTGCATGGGGATGAAGTCTCCCTCATGCATCTCCTGAGATGAACCTAGGAATACGCCTGCAGAGATAGTAGGATTAGAAAATAAGGATGCTTGAGGATCCTGAGCAGCTCGGAAGCGGCTCCGATATTGTTGGAATGGTTGAGATGAAGATCCCTGTAGCATCTGAGTAGTAGGTGCTGCTGACTGCTGACTCCAAGGCTCATGAAGATTCGTTGTCTCAAACCGATGTGGTTGAGATATAGGTTGTTGTATCGAGACTGCCGGCACCTGATGGCTTAAAAACCCGGCTGGTTGCTGACTCGAGCATCTCGGCGGCTGATGACTTCCATATCCACTGTAGTAAGATTCTGGGGGCTGCTCGGAGTAGAACCCAGAGTATTCCAGATCTATCACCCTGGAAGTCTTCTGATGCTGAGAGCCTGAGAATCCTGCAGTAGTAGCTGTTGCAATACCTGACTTTGGAGCAGTAGAGGGATTTGCTTTCTGTTTCGGTTGCTCCAATATTTCCGGAGAGTCAAACCCGAATGATTTTGGCATCAAAGGGCTAATTTCCTCTACTGTTTTCTTTGATTTCTTCAATTCCATGATCTCCTTCATCATTTTCTCGTTGGTTTTGGTTTGTTCATCCGCATGGGCCTTCATTTGCCTGATCAAAACATAGAGATCATTATTAGAAATAGCAGAGTCAGTGGACGTACCTTGAGATCCAGTAAAAGTGGGGTATTCCACTCTTCTAGCATCAGTATCAGTCACTTTCTTTGTCATTGGGGGGAGACCAGTGCTGACAGTGGGCTTAGAGGATGAAATAGATTTTGAGGTAAATTTTGGTTGGCTTGACATTTTCAAGAATCGGTTATGGGAAGAAGATCAAGGCTCTTAATCGAATTCAAACACCGTTTGCCCCACGGTGGGCACCAAATTGTTTTGGTAAAAAACTGCCTAAGCAATTAGTTGATCAAATTTTGTAAGTGAGGTAGAGTGTTTGATGAAATTAGCAAGAAAAATGTAAGTTTGAGTATTGACACGAGGATGTAACGAGGGAAAATCCAGGAATCCTTGAGTATCCTCAAGGAGCCTAGCAAAAAACCTCGGGGGCCGGTTCAAAGTACCTGCCTCCTAAAACTTTTATATAATGAATGTCTTTAGTACAAATGAAACGAGCTTCGTATTCTAAGTGTTGCAAAGAGTTGCGATTGCTGAAAAAAGGTGTGTGTGTGCAAACCTAAAGCTCGGTTTAAATAATGATTACATTTCAACAACCTATCCTAAAAAGTAGCAACTAAGTCCACGTCTTCCATATAGCCGTTAAGGTCCATTTGGTCCACGTGTCTGTTAGCTTGACCGAGTCTTTAGGACATGTGATTAATACTGGAGTCAACCTGCGAACTAACCAAAAAGGGAAAGACAATTGTTAGTAAATAAATGTAAATCAGGATCCTTACAGTGAAGTGCTTGTGAGCTGATCCGAGCTGCTCAGTATCTCCTGAATTCTAGTACCAACAATGATCATGATGATGACGACGC